>CM022301.1:364236054-364954070 GCA_011799875.1 Thinopyrum elongatum
CCTCCGAAGCCAAAAATTTCAATACAAATTTAAATGAAAGTGTAATATAAAGTTGTCCAAACATAAAACTGAAAGTTGTTAAGTAATAACCAAATATGCAGAGGCTAGTCTAAAATTGTAACCAACAAATATAAAATATTAGGTGGCTTACATAATTAAACAGTCAGGATTAATGCATATTAATTATTATAAAGGTTGTGTGAAACTCCAATTGCCTCCAAACCAATTTTTGGTAGGTGTGGGTAGGTAATTGCCTAGTATTTTTGGAAATGCAACTCCTATGTTTTGCAAAGATTAAATATGTGGCCTCCTAACATTTACTAAGCGGAGAAAAGAAAATAAATAAGATAAAAGAAAAAGAAAACAAAAGAAAGAAAAAAAGAAAAGCCCCCCCCGTGCCCCCATGGCCCGACCCGGGTCCCACCCCACCCCCCCTATCCCCTGAACCACCGAACCCTAACCCCCCACCCCACCGAACACTTGCCCCCCCCACTTTCCTCCTTCCCCCGTCCCTCTCCGCCCCTCCCATCGCCCTTCTCCTGATCGTGATCGCGCCGACGCTCCTCCTCTCCGCGATCTGCTTCTCCTTGATCCGCCCTCCGCCCTGTTGCACGCTCCGCCGCGCGGGAGGGGCCCGCACCACCTCGGCTGCCTTCTCCTCCTCGCGGCCTGCCGCCCGCTCGCAATCGTCATCGTCCTCCTCCCCCCGCGCCCGTTGCCCCGTCCCCCACGAACCCCGGTGAGGCCCTCGGCCTCCTCTTCCCTTCGCCCCGCCGCACTGCTGCACCGCCCGCGCGCGCTCACCACGACCGGCCGCCCTCTGCTCCCTACCCGCGCGCACACGCGCCCGCGCTTGGCTGCGCCCGACCGCGTCGGCCTCGCCTCGCCCTCCGCTGCTCGCCCGCCCCGGCGCCTGCTCGCGCGCGCGCCCGCCTGCCGCTCCTCCCGCTCGCCCCTGCTGCTGTTGCCGCGCCGCGCATCGGCCAAGCCCCGTCGCCAGCGCCTCGCCCGCGCTCGCTCATGGCCTCGCCTCGCCCTCGCCGTGCGGCCCCGCACTGCGCGCCGTTCCCCGCGGCCGCCTCTGCCGCCGTTGACGTCCGCTCCGTCCACCCGCCGCGCGCTCCTCCGCTGCGCCCCGCCGCGGCCAGCGCCCCCCCCCCCCTCGCCGTGGCCCCGACTGGCCGCGTCCAGTTCGGGCGCCCCGCAGCGCCCTAGCGCCCGCTCGCCCGCGCGCCCGTGCACGCTGTGGCCAGGGCCACTGACCACTGGGCCAGTGCCCCCCTGGCCCAATGACATGTGGGGTCCGGCCCCACCGAAAAACGTTTATATAAAAATAAAAATAAAAATAAATAAATAAATAAATAATTAATTAATTAGTTAATTAATCCTGATTAGGTTAATCTAATTAACTAATTAGTGTTAATTAAATAGTAATTAACTTAATTAACCTCGCTTACATCAGCATGATGTCATGCTGATGTCATCATCAGCACTGTTTCGGATAATGTTGAATTAAATAATTAATTAAATTTCAGAAATTAATAAAAACTTTAGAAAATCATATTAAATAAACCGTAACTCCGATGAAAATATTTTATACATGAAACTTGCTCAGAATTTCGATACGAACCCGAATACGCTCTCCGTATTCCCGTCAGATGCCCGCAGCTATAAGAACGTTGAACTTTTAGACCGATTTCAGTAAATGAATAGTGTCCAACTTTAATTTAAAAAATCCAAATAAATTCCTAAATTAACTAAATCATTTAGTTAGGCAGTAGAACACCCCGGCATATCATTTAGGCATGTCATACATATTGTTTGCATTATTGCCGTGAATTTATTGTTTCTCTCCCCCTCCTTCTCTCTCTCGATAGACGCTGAGACCGACGGCGCTGCACCAGGATACGACTACTCTACCGACGAGCAGCCCATTGACGACCTTCCCCTCTTGCCAGAGCAACCAGGCAAGCCCCCCCCTTGAGCATTCCAGATATCGCCCATTCTATTCTCCTGCTTGCATTAGTTTTGCTACTGTTAATGTATGCTCCTATTCTGATGCATAGCCTGCTGTTGTAACCTGTTCATTGCTACCTTACCTGCCTATGATAAACTGTTTAGTATAGGTTGGTAGTGAACCATCAGTGACCCCACCACCTTATCCTCGTTGCCCCTGCTTGATCATCGACGACTCGATCAACGTGATCGTCGACCAGAGACCGACACCTCACTTCACACCCCCTTAGTTGTACGACTCTGCTTAGTTACTATCGAGTGCCGAGGGTGATACCTCGTAACGCACTCCCGATGAATACTCTGCAGTGTAGCTGTTCGGTCGTGGTCATCGAGGGTGATTCCTCCTTCTCCACTTCTGATACGACTCTGTCGTGCAACCCTCAGTGTGAACCTCGAGGGTGATACCTCATACGTTCGCCCTGATGATTTTGTCGAGTGGAATCCGCCGAGGGTGACTCCTCGGGTTTCCCCCTTGATGTTATGACCACACGATTACTTGACCTCTGTTACAGGCGGGTCCACCCTGGTGGGTACCCGCTGGGGATCTATGATTTTCGGGTGTGCCGGAAGGGCACTCGAGTGTGACATTGTGGCGGAGCATCAGAGACTCTGATGGTCTCCGCGTGATACTAATTGAGCCTATTGGATTTGGGTGTGTGATCTGAGTGGGTCGACGTGCCCTATACGCACTACCACCACGCGGGATAATGGTTATGGGACCCTCTGCGAAGTACGTTTCTCCGAAAGCTCGTCTGACGTCATGATTCACCGTGCGGGCTGATTGTCGGGATTGGGCTGGATACTTCACTGACGAGTTCAGTGTCGCGCCTGCACCCCGGCCAGTCTCGCAACGCGCAGGGTGCCCAGGGCGATGGCCCGAGACCTCTGGGTGCATAGGTTAGTCCGGCGTGCTGACCTCTCTGCCGAGCCTAGGTAGAGCGCTGCTTTGTGTTGATCTTCCGAGGACGGGCATTACCCAGCAAGTGTGTCCGGCCAGAGTTGATCGAGCGTGTTGGGTAACAGTAGTGCACCCCTGCAGGGATGAATCTTCTATCGATAGCCGGTCCTACGGTAAAGGACGCTCAGTTTGTGTATCCCGATCTACTACTTAAACTTGATACTTGTTACTTAATTGAAGCTTCGGGATCGCTTTCTCGCTTGGGAGTCGAGGAAGGATCTTTAAGCTGTACTTCAACATGTTTGCTAAATAAAATGTTATTCTACTCTCTTCTACTGCTGCAAGATGATGGCCTTGTGAAGATGTTTGAAGATGCTTGTCTTCGATAGGACTAGGCCTTCTCCCTATTCTGGCATTTCTGCAGCCCAGTCCACATATACAGCCTTTCTCCATTGATAATGTTGCATATGTAGTATAGATCCTTGCTTGCTGAGTACTTCGGATGAGTACTCACGGTTGCTTTACTTTCTCTTTTTCCCATATACCCCACATTGATGATACAACAGACGATGGAGTCCAGGAGCCAGACGCCACCACCGGAGCCTACTACCAGGAGGGTCCAGAGGGTACTTACTACTGGATCGAGCCAGATGACCAGGAGTAGGATCGGAGGCTCCCAGGCAGGAGGCCAACGCCTTTCGATCTAGTGTTGCTGTTTGTGCTAGCCTTCTTAAGGCAAAACTTGTCTAACTATGTCTGTACTTAGATAATATTTGTATGACTGACTTATGTATTCGGATCTTCGGATCCCTGGTCTGTAATATTGTGGACCTCCGTTTAAATTGTGTTAGAGTTGTGTTGTGATATCTTCCCGTGAGTCCCTGTGCTTGATCGTACACGTTTGCGTGTATGATTAGTGTACGATTGAGCAGGGGGCGCCACAATAAGATTCAGAGTTGTCCAATTCTTTTAGTAGATCAGAGCAGTAGGTTTTTTGAATGGACATTGGGGAAGAGGCACTAGCAGGCACACTAAATGCAGTAGTGGGGGTAGTGATAACACCAATCTCCTTGCTGGGTGCACTCAGGATTTTGACAGCTTCAGAGAAGGGCATGGAAGAGCATACATCGTGTGTTTTTGTTTTTCCTTCAGTCCCTCTGTCCACTCTCACAGGGGAGTAACAGGCCTGCAGCAGAGCAGCAGGATGGAAGGTAATCCCATCATCCTTTTTCGTTTGATTCCCAGCCGATGCCTCTTCGAGGTGGTAGCCCTGTTGGCCAGGTCTAAATCATCTATAGGTTCTTCTCCATCATCCAGGATGTCCTTGTCAATCTCCTCATCTTCGAGATCCTTGTTATCATCATCCACAGAGATGTCAGTAGGGCCATTGTCATCATTAGGATCATCAGCACCAATCTGTTCAAAGCCTTCCACTGTAAAGGACAAGATATACAGTTTTTTCCTCATTTCCATGATCCGCTCAAAGGGAATTTTCGCTGGATTCCTGCATGCAATCTTGATTCTCACTTTTTCATAGAAACTTTTCATTAGACCATTCCAATCAACATCCACAAGGATACCAAAGCATGAAGCAATCTGTGAAAACACTTTCCATGTACACCACTTGGAACAAAGACCCTCAATAATAACCCAAGCTTCAGTTAGTTCGCTGAAAGGATCAATCGCACCGGTCCACTTCTCAACTGTCACAGACACTCCATCGATAGGCAAGTCAAAAGCTGGAAACTCAATCAACTCCTCCACATCTTTCCAGGGTGGAAATCTGACCAGGAACTTCTTGTCTGTCAGTGGCCTAACTTGCCAAGTCCACTGTTTGTTTTTGCAGAAAATTCCCGACAGGTTCTTGATCAAATCTGTCTTGCTAATCTCTCCTTTCATAACCCAGACTTCTCCACAATTCCTGAAGTTTAGCCAGTTTGCTTCACGACCCACAGGAGCATCAATATGATAGAACCCTAATCCTAGGGCCGAACTCCCAAAGAAAGTTGCAACTGGATGAGGTTGCGCCCAAGCTGCGCAATTGTTGACGTTGTGCCCCTCTAAACCACATATGAAGCAAATTTTCTTCTGGATGCAGTTTCCAACATAATGACCAGGGCCTCCACAAGTGAAACATACCATGTCTTTGTATCGTTCGTCGAGAACCTGTATAGTTGGGGCAGGCGGAGCTGGTGGCGGGGGTGCTGCCACGACTTGCTGAGCTTGATGAGGAGCAGCACATTTGGGGGGGGGGGCAGGATTGGGCCGCGCCCCACCCGAACCCTGGCGACGGATTGGATTCTTTTGCGGGGCTGGCGCGCGCTGCTTCTGCGCCCCAGTTTGCATATTCTTGTCCGCCATGGTCACCACCTGAGCGAAGGATTTGGATCCCACCCCAATTCCCTCTTTGACGATCTTGAGCTTTATCGGAGGAGGATCAAAGGGGCGTAGTTTCTTGACTGGGAATACATCAGACGGGGAGAAGCACCCGGATCGAACCGGATCCTTCCGGAGCCATCCCAGAGTGGAGGCGATGTGATTTGGAGGACGAGGTTGGCGGCGGTGAGGAGAGGAAATGGACCAGAGCTGTCCAAAAACCCTAGATATAGCCTCGTCCGCGTCATCGCAAGTAGGAGATGGATTTGCCAAAGGCGCCTTCACCCTCTTGCATCTGATTGGTGGAAGTGATGTGGCAGCGGGGCCACTGCTAGTCAGCTCGTTAGGTCCCACCCTTGCCACAGGGGAAAAATCCCCCGACTCCGCCGGAGTGGTCTTCGCCGCCGACGAGCAATCCTGGATCCCAGAGCACAAGCTCTGCCCATCAATCCTTTGCTTAATTGGCGTTGATACCTCAGAAATCTCAGCGCACACTCGATTCCTTGGGATACAAATCCCTCCGCGCGATCTCGAACGAGCACCAGGCGGAACCTCACCGCGGTCACCAAACCAGGGAGGTTCCAGCACGCCGCGGCGACGCAGGGAGCTAGCACGGCGGGACGGACAACCTCCCGCCGCACTAGCCACGGTCATCCTCCCGTGCTCGACGGCAGCACGCCCAGGATGCATTCCCAGCGAAGCATCCGCCGCGGCTCGCCCGAATTCGCCTCCGCCCTCGCCCACAACACGAGCTCGGCCGGCGGGGAGTGTGGAAATGGGGGCATCCTTGCCCTCTCCTCCAGCGTGGCCTCGTCGTAGATTCGCCGCGCCAGCTTCCTCTGCTCCAAATCCGCCCTCCGCTGGCAGATCTCCGCGAACCTCGCGGCCGTGGATTTCGCACTCGGGTCGGTCTCCGCCGCCACCGCCTGATCCGCCGCCCTCCATTCCTGCATGCACCGGATCCACGCTATGGTGGCGTCGCGAATCCTGGTCGCACGCTCCGTCCATCCCCGGGCCCTGGTCGCCATGAGCACCCCTTGTGGAATTGGAGAGATCGGCCTCAGAATCTCCGGGAAGGCTTCGTATATGGAGGGGGGCAGCTGTTGGGGTGGAAGAGGTGTGGTCGCGGTCGGCGCCCGCGGCCCTCGCCGGCGTGGAGGCATGCCGCGGGCCTGGAGCGGAGAGATCTGCGGGGGCGGTGGCTATGGCGAGCGGGAGGTGTGGAGTCGCGAGAGCGAGAGCGAGAGGCATTCTCCGGCCACTGTCCTTCGTAGCACACGATTCGACCGTTTGAAATTTCCTTTGACGAGTAGCTTCACCTCTTTGTAGAGCTTCTTGTAGCCCAGTGCCATGAGCAGGCGGTCGGCGACGAACTCGATGTACTGGCTGTCTGGCTCATGAGGTCTCCGTTCATGCTGACGAGCGCGCAGGGGATATGCACACACAAAGCCTGTTGGGGATGTTCCAGATCATGACGGTGGTGACCTGCAGATTGCACCACTCTGGCGTGGTCCTCGGCGTTGGCGGCCTCATCGTGAACGCTGGCGACCTCGCCGACGGCTTGCGGGCGTGCTCGGTTGGCGCAACCTTCGCCTGCTGCCGCCAGAGCTCCCTGCTCCTTCTCCTTCCCGTCTCATGCTGCTGCTGCTGCATCCGACGCGGCCCGGCCTTCCGTCCGCGAGGGCGCGACACTGGGGGTGCTTCTGCCGCCTACGTATGGTTCTTCTCGGCGTCCACGTCGACAACCCAAAACAAGAGCCGGTGCGGAGGGAGGCTGTGAGGCCGCGCCGAAACTTCCATAGCCGTGCGGCTGGAAGGCACCGACGCAGTCGGCAGCGGCGGCGAGGGGCCATCCGGTGGCTGAGGAAAGCCATAGATTGGTCCGGGAGTGTGAACGAACGGCTGGGGCAGGGGCGGGGCGGGTGGCTGGCGAAGACCGGGAGAGTCATCGAGCAGGCCGCGGCTGGTACACTAGCGACGGAGGCAGCGCTGGCGCCGACCAGCAGTCGTGCCCATGGTTCCCTCTGCAGTCGAAGCACGTGTGCGTTCTACTGTAATCTCTCTGTTAAGTGTAGTTATTAAGTCCTAATCATCATGCATTGCATATGCAACCAAACATCGGGTGAAAATTGCTTTCACAATGACAAGAACTCATATGCAAGCAACCAAAAAACACTCAAACGTTATATTTTACCTTGTATTTTCTCAACCAGTCTTTCAGTCTGACCCATTTTTTACATGCAACTACCGAAAATCGATGCAGTTAACCAACCACGCCCTTGATGAAGTTGATGTGGCACGGCTTCTCTTGACGTGAAGAACACCTTTTGAGTGACATGGACATGTAGTGCATGTTGATGAGTGAATCAGATATCATCCCATATTCCCATCACTGTGTGAATTACTAATATGTACTAGTAGAATGTTCGTGCGTTGCCACGGGCTTAAATTTATTTATTAAGATGTTATCGACAGAGCTAAAATAACCGAGAATAATGCACATCTCAGCTAACACATGTCCTTCTTTTTCACAATCAGCTAACACACATCATACTATCAAACACAATAATATTGTCTCAAAAAAATCAAACACAATAATATGTTATTGACAACTTAAAAATATGTTATTAAAACCAACCAGTAGTTGAATGGTTAGGAGGGTTGTGGTACCCATCCATGTGTGAGTGCATAAGTGTGGTGGTGGTGCTGGTGATGTACATACACTGTTATCCGTATTTCTTTATACTTTTATAAAGACACATGACCATTTTACTATCTTGCCCTTTTCTTAATTCAAATACAAACAAAATCATAGAGATTTGGAGTTCATGTGGCTATTCTCATTCCTTGGCTGACCGATTTTCCGTGGGGAGCACCTTTGAGCCACCACTGGTATCTAATAATCTTTTATACAAACGCACACTCCCTGATATCGATCTCAACATTCCAACCTTCTAGTCATGGAGACTACCCAAAGAAAGTAATTCTTTTTACCATGATCACTTCTTTATCTGGAAGATGTCATCTTTTTACAAAAGTATGCCATAATTTTTTAGACACATACACTGATATTACTTTCATTATGAATAATGCATTTGTACGTTAAGTCATCCAAGTTTGATTGCACACTCGCGGAACATCCAGCGGATTCTCAAGATTCAGTTACAAGACCAAGCATGGCATGACATGAGAAAACCAACAATGATGTGTGCCTGCGCCTCGAGCTTTTTGGGAGTCTTGATCATCACTGAAAGTAAGTTGATTGATGCATTATGGAACCTTGAGCTTTTTTAGAAGCCACATACCAGATCCTAAGTGAGGCCCTGATATTGGCATGTATTTGTGGTGGTTTTTCAAGTATGGCTGCAATGCAAGTTCTATTTACATGCAGAAATGTAGTTAGTCCCCTAAAATAATTACTCTATTCACATGAATTTGACAAGTTGGAAAATACCTTAGGCGGTTCTTACGATAATATTTCCAATGGAATTGCCAACAAAACTTTGTTTCCAATATACCTCCTTCACCTCCCTATTCATATTCTCATGTAATAAAACTCACTACTTTATATTAGCGTAACTGAACTACTAAAGGAAAATAATCAATATTAAAAAGGAGAAGAGCAATATGCCCTAGAAAGAAAAATAATAAGGTACGTTAACATGAATGGAGAAAAAACATGTGTTCTTAGTGCTTTTACCTGCGGGGCCTATGTCTTTATTGGGCTTGGCCAAAATCTGAGTGTTCTGTCTTGACTTGTCAAATGTGCATGACTTGTGTCAGATTCAAGAAGCCTTCAAGAAGCCTTATGGCCTCTACACCCTAATTTTAAACAACTTGAAATATTATTCGGCTTGATAAGTTCCAGGAGTTTAATTCTACTTGTACTTTACAGGACTATGCATGTCATATCTCTCAAGTTTTGAAATATAAATTTCTTATTAACAACAAGGACTTAAACCCTACTAAGAATTTTTTTTCTTTGTTCAAAACAACATCAATAGTTCCATGTGAAACACAATTCATAAACATGACACATTTATATTATATCCCATAACATTAAAATAAATTGATGTGTGTGCAGGGGTGCCGCGGGGGAATCCCCTCTAGTGTCGTCGTGTTCCCATCCCTCCCTCCTTCCTAGTATCGCTGCCACCCGAGGAGGCCGCCGGCGAACACCACGCGCGCTCCGGGGAAGGTGGCGGAGAGGCGCTTCTGCTGCATCTCGCGGCCGCATAGCCAGAGCAGAGGCGGAGCCCTCGTGTTGGATCTTGGGATCCGAGGGTGTGTGTTTGGGTGCGGTCGTAGGCTTGTGTCGCGTCGTGTGGTCGACATTGTCGCCTGTGCGGTTTTTGGCCTAGTTTTCCTTATAAACTGGGCCGCTATGTTAGGATTTCTATTAACCCACTGGTGTTATTAATCCTGAAAATCTGGGTGTGCACTGGTCCAGAAATTTACCTAAGAAATAATTGCAAGTGGTAGCAGAAATCGGTGCCCTACAGAAATGGTAAGAAAACATTACAAAATGGTCATGATAAATAAGAAAAATTATCTATACATTACAACAGATCACCATATATGAATAAAATTACTTGAAAGTAATTGAACACTCATTATGAGATGCTAAGATTTGAATCATTAACTATGCAATTTAGTGGGAGTTTGGAGTATCACATCGCTGCTGTGTTCCGCCTACTTGCTCCTCAATGAGAACATTGTACCAAGAAATACCCACCAAAAGAATAATCAAGTGATGAACCTTCAAGATGCTCAAACTCTATAAAGAAAAAATAGAAACGTACTTCCAATTTCAGTGAGACCCTCAAGAAGTTCCTTTGCAGTAGAATATGCATGGATTTACTCAAAGATTTTTCGTTTCCTTTTCCAACCAGGATGTAAAACTGTTTTCAGCATAGTAGCTGTCTTTATCTTCTCCATCAGAATCCTGCCACAGATACATGAATGATTGTGTACCCTAGTGAATTCTATAAATTACAAACCATTTGAATAACATAAATCATACTACATCTTAGTGACTCCCTTACATAATAAGTTAACTATAACAGATAAACATAGAATTATTCAAAAAGAAGAAGAAGCTCTTGGCCGGGATTACCAGTTGTACTTGGGCAACATTGGAGTTGATTGTGTAGACGCCAAATTAAACACCGTTTGGATAATATGTCATCCAAAGACTAAGCCTCATATCATTTGTAGAAACTGCAAGCCAAATCATAATAAGTTAACTATAACAGATAAACATAGAATTATTCAAAAAGAAGAAGCAGCTCTCGGCCGGGATTACCAGTTGTACTTGGGCAACATTGGAGTTGATTGTGTAGACGCCAAATTAAACACCGTTTGGATAATATGTAATCCAAAGACTAAACCCCATATCATTTGTAGAAACTGCAAGCCAAATCAGACAACGACAAAACTGAAGAGCCTTGATCAAGACCATTTACCTTTGAATAACATGTATCCTCTCTTGAAAAAGTTGATCCAAGTTGAGGTTGCCCAGGAATCCAAAAGCATTGAGTTAAAGAGGAGGTAGGTTGGCAGCCCCATCTCCTTGGCCACATGCACCTAGATCCCATGGCACCTTCCGCCCGCACCGCACCTGGCCGCCTCCCCCGCCATGCTCGTGCCCGTCGCTGCTATGAGCATCGGCCACGCGCCCCGCTACGAGCCGCCTTGTGCTTCTGACAGTCACGCCCTCTGGTAGGCCCATAGCATGTTGGCCGATGTCATCGTCACCATCACCCAAGGGCTCGACTCTAATGAGCCAGAGGATATGGCATCATTTGAGCGAGTGGGTGGCGGCAACGTGCGAGCGGGATGATAGCAGGGATGGAGTGCGAGCGGGATGGGCAGCGACACCACGCGGGAGTATCGTGCCGTATGCGAGGGAGGCGGCGACGGCTTGCCAGCGGGATTTGACCTAGAACTCGCTCGAGAATTATTTTGGCCGGGAACGTTTTATTTTGTAAGGTTAAAGTCCACAGAAAACTAGAAACGGAGGTTAGGTTCGGTTGAAAGAAAAACTCGGGGCGAGGGGGATCGTCGGAGAGGTGGGAGCTACGAATGAACAAAACAACACACGTACTCCCCCTTTAGAGATGAAAAAATAACATTTTCACAATAAGATTTATTTGTCATGGTTTACTTGTTAATTTTCTTAAAATCCGTTATTTGTTTCCCGAAAATATATTATTTATTTTCTAAAGCAAATTGCATTAATGAGAGAGATCGGTTGATTTGGATAAGTTAGGAAAGTTAGATCCGTGATCTTTTATATGTTAGGAAAGTGCTGATTTTTGAAAAAAAAGAGTGGAGTGAAAAATAAACCAATGGATAAGAAAACCCGTGGGAGGTGGGAGGAAATAAAACCAGACGAAAATAAAACCGGAGTATCAGGCTACCAACTGCACCATTAGGAGTAGAGATTATTTGTCATGGTTTACTTGTTAATTTTCTTAAAATCCGTTATTTGTCTCCAGAAAATATATTATTTTTTTCCTAAAGCAAATTGCATTAATGAGAGAGATCGGTTGATTTGAATAAGTTAGGAAAGTTAGATCCGTGATCTTTTATATGTTAGGAAAGTGCTGATTTTTGAAAGAAAAGAGTGGAGTGAAAATAAACCAATGGATAAGAAAACCCGTGAGAGGTGGGAGGAAATAAAACCGGACGAAAATAAAACCGGAGTACCAGACTACCAACTGCTCCATTAGGAGTAGAGATTGTGAATAGTATGGAACACATTGTGGTAAATTGCATTAGTTTTGTACTCCTTTCCATTGTCCTCTCTGAGTTATCAAGTTTTCATCAATCGTGACATCATAATTCATAGGCATCCTTTTTTTGACCAGCGTGAACAATAAAATAGATTTTAAAATGTTAAAATATATTATTGAAATTATAGGTTGACTGCACCCATAGGACATCTTCTACCGTCCTATGAGCATCGTGAATAATTGTTATCTCTAAGACATCTCCACAATCCACATATTGAGATATAGACATACAATAGTTGACTAGTTCTCACCGATAAAGAGGAACGCTATTTTCGGTGGTGCAGGCAATGCCATGAAGGGGAATGATGATGGAGGGAAGGATGAGATGGGGGCGAAGTTGCTAAAATATTCAAATTTTGGACTATCTATTTAGCGGATGACTTTTTCAACGACCGTGCCAGATGGATCTCGCTTAACACATGTTCACTAATCATCCAATGCCATTGTCACACCTTGCCCATTGGTCAGACTAGTTGTTTCTATGTGAACCCCTTTCTCGTCGTGCTCCCTCCTCCTCCGCTACCTCCTCTATTTTTTTCCCGCGAATATACAAGGCTTGCGTATCTTTCATTAATAAAAGAAAAGAGAATGAGTACATAGGGTACAACACATAATACGAACACAAGAAAGTGTGACATGATGCCCGGAGCAGAGAGACAGGGGATGCTCGGCCACAACAGAGGATACACCATAGCTAAACTCACCTAGGCCCAAACTAAAGAGACACGCCGAAACCAACAAGACGTCCAATATCAAGCCATCCACGGGACGCCATGAGCGATCAAGATGATGCCTTCATGACCGATCTGAAGAACCGTACTTAGAATTTCCCCTGAGCTCCAGAATGAGAGTAAATAGCATAAAACTACTACATTATAGGCTAGGGTTTCAAAAAACTACCGAATATTTTTTTCGCTGATAACTACCAAGTCAGTGGTCGGCTGTTTAAAAAAAAACTCTAATTGTCCAGTGCTTTATAATTGATCGTGATTATGACAGTTGGGGCCTGCATGTGAAAACTGATTGTTTGACCGTTAAATGACATCTAGGGCCCACATGTCAGTGTCCCTGCAAACTTAAAAAAGCAACCAGGTCCCTTTAAACTTTTGAAAACGCAATCAGGTCCTCCAAACAAATTGAAAAAAGGCATCGGGTCCCTCCCGTGCTCAAGATCCAGAGGAGCGCACCCGCCGCTGTGCTCGCCGCGGAGCTCCCTCCCGTCGCGGCGTCCGGTGCGCATAGCCGCGGAGCTCCCTTCCAGCGCCGCCGCACAGCTCCCTCCCGTCGTCCGTCGCCCGCCCAGTGCGCTCCGCCCCGGAGCTCCCTTCCCGTGTGCGTGCCGGCTGCCGCCTCCACCTGCCGGCGAGCTGCGCCTGCAGCCGCCGTGAGCTCCCCGGCGTGCGTCCTCTCCCTCTTTCCAGGGCGCGGCGGCCCGAGCCCCTGGCCATGGCGCTCGGCTGGCGGCAGCCCATGCCCCTGGGCGCGGCGGTCGGAGTCCTTGCCCCCTGGCCATGCCGCGTGGTTGGCGGCGGCCCGTGCTCCTGGGTGCCGGCTGCTCCTCGCGCGGCGCTCCTTCCCGGAGTCGGCCCTGGCTTGGCGTGTGGCGGGGTGGCGGAGGTGGTGGAGCTCGGGCCTTGGTCAGGAGGAGAAGGGAGAGAAGAAAAAGATAAGAGGAAGAAGAAGGATCTTACATATGGGTCCCATATGTAAGATAACGGTCAAACAAAACAGTCAAACAAACAGAATGTTTAGGAGTGGGTCCGACCCGTCAGAATACGGTTTAAATTGCTAGTGACGAGCGTTTTGGGTTTTTTGAAATAGCTGACCTCTGACTTGATAGTTATCAGCGAAAAAAAATATTCGGTAATTTTTTGGAATCCTAGCCTGTAAAGTAGTAGTTTTATGCTATTTACTCCCAGAAGGGACCCAAATAAATTTTTTGTGATTTTTTATTGTATACTAAATGTTCTGATGCAGCCCATCACATACACAGATAGCTAGCTTGTTTGATTTTTGTATATGTGTAGCCTCCAGCACGACAGTACGTGGAGCTCTCTCGAACAGAACTCGCCACGACTTGCCTCCATGCCTCCATATACGTTGATTTGATTAAATAGTTCTTCCAATTCCACAAAAGTCCGGTTTCTCCCTTCTCGGTGTGGACAGTTTTTTTTTAATAAAGGGCACTTTTATTGTATTTAAATTAAAATCTAGCATTAAATGATATAAAAATATTAAGAGTATCACCCAGACTCTATATAGACAGGATGCACACAATCAAACATCAAAATCTGACAAAAAGCAAAGAAAACAAAAACTGACAATCATGTAATAACAGAGTCCTATAGACCAACATTATACATATGTCAAAAGAGATGATGGACTGATCCGGAGATTATGATGCCACCCATCTTGGGTAAAAATCTTCGTGGCCACATGATTCTACCGCGTACACATTGCCTTGAACAACAGTTAGCACTTCAGTCGTTGTAACGTAAATCACGTACGAAGCGAGTGTATACAACGAAAATAACCTCCAGAGAAGAAACATTTTTATCATTAAAAATCAAATCATGTCTACCTAGCCCAAGCGGCCATAGTAAGGCATACGGTCCCACCTTTAGTAGCGTTTTGAACATATTTTAAATATCATCTAACTAGTGACCAAAAATATTGACGACACGTGTGGGCGATACAAATTTGATGTTATTTTTTGACTGGCCACGTAGAATGCACAAGCTTGAATTGGAAAAGTAGGTGTTTTATTTTCTCATCATGAGTACAAAAACAACACTTCTTACTTCCTGTCCAGTTGCGCCGTGTGAAGTCGTCTTTGGTTAGCACAACACCCCTACAAAAATACCACATAAGATTTTAACTTTTAATGGAATCTTCACCTTTCAAATTTTCTTGTTATTACTCATCGGTACCTTAGAATGCGTGAACACACGATACATATAGTCTGCTGTGAAAAATTCTGATGTAGTAAGGTTCCTGTGAAACACATCCTGGCCTTATGTCAGGTTAATCAAATCCAGACGGGATAAAAGATTATGTCATGACATAAGTCGGTTGTGACGACCCCGGCTTAATCGTGCACTAATCATACACGCAAATGCGCACGATCAAGCCTAAGGACTCACTTGAAGATATCACAACACAACCCTAAAACATAAATACAGTCATACAAGCTTTATATTACAAGCCAGGGCCTCGAGGGCTCGAATACATAGCTCGATGGCAAACAAGCGTCAGCGGAAGCATTAGATATCTGGGTACAGATATATTACAGAGAGAGAAATAGGCCTTCACAGAGGCGGGGTAAAATAAAATACTACGATCGAAAGGCGTAGGCCTCCTGCCCTGGACCCTCCGATCCTACTCCTGGTCGTCAGTCGGCTCCTCGTAGTAGTAGTACTCGCCGGGCGGGTAGTAGTACTGGTCGTCGGCTGGGGCGTCTGGCTCAGGGGCTCCGTCGTCTGGTGGCATCAATGGGATATGGGGGAAAAAGAAAATAAAGCAAACGTGAGTACTCATCCGAAGTACTCAGCAAGCAAGGATCTACCCTACATATGCATCATTGTCAAAGGAATGGCTGTATATGTGGACTGGGCTGCAGAAATGCCAGAATAAAGGGGGAAGCCTAGTCCTATCAAAGACTAGCATCTTCAACAATCTTCGACAGTCTTGCAGCAATAGAAGAGAGCAGAAAAACATAATGTAAAGTATAGTAGTAATGTCATCAACCTCGGCCAGAGATTCTTCCTCGACTCCCTGCGAGAAAGCAATCCCAGAGCCATACTATCCAGTTCTCATCACATGTTCTAGTTGTACCGATCGGGATACAACTCCGAGTGTCCGTTACCGTAGGACAGGCTATCGATAGAAGTTTCTTCCCTGCAGGGGTGCACCAACTTACCCACCACGCTCGCTTAACTCCGGCCGGACACACTTTTCTGGGTCATGCCCGGCCTCGGCCAAGCAACACGCCGCAACCCGACCAAATACTTAACAGAGAGGTCAGCACGCCGGACTAAACCTATGCCCCCAGGGGTCTTGGGCCATCGCCCCGAGAACTCCTGCGCATTGCGTGGGCGGCCGGAAGCAGACCTAGCAACCCCTTAATACAAGCGCGGTTGCGTAACCAGTCCAATCCAGCGCGCGCCGCTCAGTCGCTGACGTCCATTAAGCTTCGGCTGAAGTATACGACGCAGAACGCCCATACTATGCCCACGTGATGGTTAGTGCTATCGGGCCAGAGGCCCCTCGGATCAAATATCCAAACCGTAGTGGATTAGGAGCGCGCGGAAACGAGCAGAGACTCACGATCGATGTGACCCCGTCGCCCCGTCTCGAGGACTTGCGGCAAGGGCTAAGAACGCCCGGCCACGCCTCGTAGTTATCTCGCGGGCACCATCCAGGTCAACCCGACTCCACATCACTTCGCACTAAGCTCGCGCGCGTACCCCTTAGGGCCGACCCGTCTTTAGTATCATGGTTTAGTGCAAGTCCACTCATCAACAGTAAATGTGGGTCTGACACCAGGGGAGCCCTGAGGAATCACCCTCGATGGAACCCCACCTGATGTTATCATCAAGGTGAACGAAGGAGGAATCACCCTCGAGGTCCACACTTGAGGAGTTGCGCGACGACGTCGTTATCGGGGGTGGTGTAGGAGGATTCACCCTCGCTTACCATGACCGAGTAACTAACCTACAAGGTTAACATCAGAAGTGCTGACGAAGTATCACCCTCGGCACTCGACGGTAACCCAGCAGTGTCGGCAACTAAGGGGAAGTGATGTGCGGTACCAGGGTCTAGTCTTCAATCCCGATGATCGGGTCTTCTGATATCCAGCAGGGCAGTCGGGACCAAGTGGGGGTCTCTGTCGTGTCTCTACCCAGTCTATACTAATCAGTCTAGGATAACCAGAAAGGTAACAAGGCAGGGTACAATAATCAGGCTATGCAGCAGATATAGGAAAACAGTAGCAGTAGCAGTTCTAATGCAAGCATAAGAGAGAAAGGAATAGGCGATATAGGCATGCTCAAAATGGGGGTGCTTGCCTGTTTGCTCGGGGGCAAGGGCAAGGTCTTCAGTGGTATCGTCGGGGACGTAGTCGTACTCCTGAGCTGCGTCTGCCTCGGGAGCTACGTCAACGTCGGGGTCTACCGAGAGAGAAGAGGGGGAAGAAACAGGTAAACATAATGCAAACAAATGCAATACGGTGCGTGTGATGCTATGATGCAGTGCAGGGTTGTCTAATTATGCATCTAAGTCATTTTAGTTATTTTTAGAATTAATCTGGGATTTAATATCCGACGTGTGTGCACTATTCATCTGCCGGATTCGGGTCCGGAGTTACGAGTTCTTCTACGTAGGGGGTTCCGATGGAGAAACAGACGGCACGATCAGACTCGGCTCGTCGTTCTGAGCAACTTTCATGTTTTAACTTTTTCGATCCGAGCTACGGTTTAAAAGTTATTAATTTTTTTAAAGTTTATTTGAATTTCTGGAATTTATTTATTTATCAGAAAATGAATTATGACGTCAGCATTGCGTCACAGTGACGTCAGCAGGTCAACTGCGGTTGACCAGGGTCAAACCTGACATGTGGGTCCAGTGGGACCCACATGTCAGCCTCTGTTTCTTTAACCAGTGAATTAATTTAATTACCAGGGTTAATTAGGGGGTGGACCCCACATGTCAGTGAGACATTAGGTTAATCTAATTAGTTTCCATTTAATTAAATATTTAATTAGGTTAATTAGTCGCGGGGCCCACCTGTCATTGGCATTGCGCAGCCATGTCAGCGCGTTGACCACGGTCAGCGTGGTCAGCGGGGCCCGTGGGACCCACTGGCAGTGACCCAGGGGTGTCCCACGTGGCGGCCACGTCAGCGGCCGGCGCCGGAGTTGCGCCGGCGACCAAAAATCGCGGCGGCGCGGCTCGGACGCCCGTCGGGTTTCGCCCACAGGCCACCAAAACGGCCGGGGCTGGTCGCGTTCGAACGAGGGAAAGGCGCCGCGTCGATCTAAGGCATGAGCGCGAGCTAAAACGGCCGGAAACGAGCGCTAGGTCGTCGCCGGCGGGCGCCGGAATCGGGCATCGGCGGATTTAGGGCTACAACGCTCGGGGAGGCGCGCTAGTGATCGCGTTGGACTCGCACGAGCTCCAGGAGCTCGATGCTGGGTCCGGACGAGCACGACGGCGTCTGCGGCCGCGGCGGCGAAGTGCACAGCGGCGAGCAGAGCTCGGCAACAACGGCAGCTGGCTATAAGGCGCTAGGGGACCAACGAGGAGCAGCAGGGAGAGGAGAGGCTCACCGTGCGGCACCCCACGTAGGCCCTCGATAGTTTTGTAGCAGCAGACGGCCGGCATCGGAGACGAAGAAGACGGCGGCGACCGTAGTTGAGGACGAAGGGGATCAGGTGGTTCCGTGCTCCCCAGCTCCAGGTGAGGCCTCCAGTAGATGAGGAAGACGACGGCGGAGCTGGCCGGCACGGTGGACGAGCACGGGGTCGCCGGTGGCCACGGCAAATGGCGAAGTGCGGCGACGACGGCGCTCGGTGGCCGGATCTGGGAGGGAGCGAGGGGCGGAGCGAGCGAGGGAGGAGAGGGGAGAGTGAACGGGGTGGCCAGGGAGGACGGCTCGACTTCGCCTTTATCCCCTCCGCCTCCTGTTCCGTCGGTGGGCGGCGACGTGTCAGCGCCGCGCCGGCGCGCGCGCGCTCGACCAGCGGGAGAACGACAGCGCGAGGGAGAGAGGTGAGTGGGCCTGCTGGGCCGGGGTTCGGGGCACTGTGCACTAAGGCCCAGTGCACAGTGCCTCGTTTTTATTTTTCTGTTTTGTTTTCTCTTTTTCTTTTAATCTTTTCTGTTTTGAAATAGTTAGGGCATTTCTACACTTTTGAAAAATGTGAGAGTTGTCCCAAATATTGCAATGCAATATTAGCTCTCACCAAAAAGTGGTTTGGGCAGATTTGGAGTTCATTTGTGTTTGAAATGATTTTAAATGAATTAATATTGCTGTTTTGGGTGCTGTTTCATCTTGTTTGAGTCACTTGCCCAACTCCAAATATTTTGATATTGGGTTTAGAAATGTTCCTGAATTATTTGCCATTTAACGAACATTTTCCCAACAGTGTTTGATCAACTTTATAATTCACCTTTGAATTTGAGTTGATTTTCAGATGTGAATTTGAATTGGATCATTAACCCATATGACTTGGCACTGCAAATGATCATGACTTGGCAGTTTTAACAGAGTGTCACAGAGCTTATTACAAGGGGGTGTTACAAGTTCTCCTCCTCTAAAAGAAATTCTCGTCCCGAGAATTCAGGAGGTAGAAGGAAAGAGTCCGGGATATTCTTCCCGAAGATGATCCTCGCGTTCCCAAGTGGCTTCATCTTCAGTGTGATTCGACCACTGCACTTTTAGGAACTTGGTCGTCTTCTGACGAGTTCGACGTTCAGCTTCGTCGAGGATGCGGATCGGATGCTCCTTATAGGAAAGATCATCTTGTAGCTCGAGCATCTCATGATCCACTGCACGGTGCGGGGATTCCTTGAAGCACTTTCGGAGTTGCGACACGTGGAAGACATCATGAATATGGGAGAATTGCGGTGGCAACTCCAATTGATATGCCACCTGTCCACGTCTAGCCACGATGCAGAAAGGACCAATATAGCGAGGAGCTAGCTTGCCCTTGATTCCGAAACGATGAGTGCCCTTCATTGGAGTGACACGAAGATAGGCTTGATCACCAGGTTGATAGATCACACCCCATCGCTTACGATCATAATTACTCTTCTGACGGTCTTGAGCTGCTTTGAGATTCTCCCGGACAATTCGGACTTGTTCTTCGGCATGCTGAATTATGTCCGGTCCAACAAGAGGTCGTTCCCCAATTTCTGACCAATTCAGAGGGGTTCGACATTTACGACCATAAAGAACCTCGAAGGGTGCCATTTTTAAGCTGGCTTGGTAGCTGTTGTTATAAGAGAACTCGGCATACGGGAGAGATTCCTCCCATTTCTTACCGCCTTCTGAGACTTGGGAAGACCAGTAATGAAGTCCATTTGCACTTTATCCCACTTCCATAGAGGAATAGGGAGCGGTTGCAGAATTCCAGCAGGTTTCTGATGTTCTGCCTTCACGCGACGACAAACGTCACACTCGGCAACATAACGAGCAATATCCTGCTTCATCCTAGACCACCAGTACCTTTGACGAAGATCTCGATACATCTTGGTACTACCCGGATGGATAGATAACGGTGTATCATGGGCCTCCTTCATGACTTTGTCGGTCATCAGCTCGAAGCGAGGTACTACAATGCAGTCTCGGAAGTACAAGGTTCCATCTTCAGCAATCGACAAATCCCTGTACTTTTGAAGGTGAAGCTCTTTCTTCATCAGACTAATTTCAGCGTCTTTAGACTGCGCAATCTTGATAGCCTTCTCAAGATCTGGTTGTATCACAAGGTTATCAAGAGAACCTTGCGGGATGATGCAGAGATTCAGCTTGCGCAATTCTTCATATAGCTGGGGTTGAGCTTGTTTAACCATGAGGTTACTACAATATGACTTGCGGCTCACGGCATCAGCCATCACATTAGCTTTGCCGGGAGTGTTTGAAATTCCACAGTCATAATCGGTGATTGTTTCCAACCATCGCTGCTGACGAAGATTAAGTTCCGGTTGAGTGAATAAGTACTTCAAGCTCTGATGATCGGTGTAAATCTCACACCGATTACCAAGGAGGTAATGATGCCACTGCTTCAAAGCATAAATGACAGCAGCAAGTTTGAGATCATGCACTGGGTAATTCTCTTCATGTGGACGCAGTTATCGTGAAGCATAAGCAATTACTCTTCGCTCTTGCATTAGGACGCAACCTAGTCCTTGGCAAGAGGCGTCGCAGAAGATCACAAAATCTTTGCGAGAGTCTGGAGGAGCAAGGACAGGAGCAGAAGTCAGCTTGTCCTTGAGGGTCTGGTAGCTTTCCTGACATTTGTCTGTCCACTCAAACTTAACGCCTTTGTGGAGTAGATTAGTCAGGGGCTTGGCAATCTTAGAGAAATTTTCGATGAATCGGCGACAATAACTTGCAAGCCCGAGGAAACTTCTGACTTGCTTGACATTCTTCGGAGGGGTCCAGTCAAGAATAGCCTGAACTCGTTCCGGGTTAACTGCGATACCATCCTTGGAAATGACATGTCCAAGGTAGGTTACTTCAGAAAGCCAGAATTCACACTTTGAGTACTTAGCATATAATTGGTGCTCTTGAAGTCTCTCTAGAACAAGGCGAAGGTGCTCAGCATGTTCTTCTTTGTTCTTCGAATAAACCAGAATATCATCCAGATATACCACGACGAATTTGTCGAGGTAATCCATGAATATGTAATTCATTAGGCGGGAGAATGTAGCTGGAGCGTTTGTTAAACCAAACGACATGACTGTGTACTCGTAAGAGCTATAACGAGTAACGAATGCAGTCTTCGGAATATCCTCTTCGCGGACACGGATCTGGTGATAACCCAACCTCAAGTCGAGTTTAGAAAACACCGAAGATCCTGCGAGTTGGTCATATAAATCGTTGATCCGGGGAAGTGGATATTTATTCTGAATGGTTGCCTGGTTGATTGGATGATAATCTTGGACCAACCTATTCGTTCCATCTTTCTTCTTGACGAAAAGAGACGGTGCTCCCCAAGCAGAGGAACTAGGGCGAATGAAACCCTTCCTTAAGGATTTATCAATTTCCTCCTTAAGCTCAATAAGATGGTGCGGAGGCATCTTGTAGGGACGCTTCGGAATAGGAGTGGTGCCAGGCTTCAAGTCGATGACGAACTCGACAGCTCTAGCAGGGGGTATTCCTGGAAGTTCTTCTGGAAAAACATCCGGGAAGTCACAGACAACTGGGATATTCTCGATCCCATCAAGCGGAGAAGCATTCAACGCATTCAAGGCATAAATTTGAGCCTCAGCGTTCTGGGTGAGATGAGCTTGATAGTTCACCATCTCATTTGATGGGTGCAAGAGGTGTACAACTTTAGTGGCACAATTGATTGAGGCGTAGTGAGCCTTCAACCAATCCATTCCCAGTATAAGGTCAATCTTTGAAGATTGCAGGATAATGGGGTTTGCATTAAAGTGCAACCCTTCAACCTCAATAGTAACTCGGGGGCTGAATATGGAAGTTCGGCATCGTCCCGCGGGAGTGTTTATTACTATCGGATGTTGTAGCGTTTCACACTTAACATCATGCAAGAGTGCAAATTGTTCTGACATGAATGAATGCGATGCACCTGAATCAAATAAAACAGATGCTGGTACTGAATTAACGAGAAGTGTACCCATCATAGTATCTGGTTGATCTGGAGCTTCAGACATGTTGACGTGGTAACTCTGCCCACGACCATAAGGAGGTCTGGCATTATAGTTGCGTTGTTGAGGAATACCACTGCCAATTCCACGGCCAGCAGAAGGAAGAGCCAGTTGATTCTGATTCTGAGAACAATCTCTAGCACGGTGACCTGGCTTGCCACATTTGAAGCATAGTCCACTGTCAGGACGAGGTGCTGGAGCTCGAGGTGCTGGAGCTGGCAGAGGCTGTCTCGGTGGTGGAGGTGGCAGGCGTGGTGCAACATAAGAGGGCCTGCTTGCAGGGGCTGCTGAATGGAACATGCCTTGGGGAAACCAGATGCATCGCTTCTGGGAAGATGAGCCCGAAGATGAGCCCGTTTCTCGGGTGCGTCTGGACGCTTCTTTATGCTTCTTAAGTCCAGTTTCAACCATAATAGCCTTATTCACCAAAGTGGCGAAATCAGGGTAATCTTGAACAAGCAGGGCCAACTGTATATCATGATGCAGTCCTTCACGGAACTTCTCTTGCCTTCGTTCATCAGTAGGAATGTCCTCTTCAGCGTAGCGAGATAAGTCTAGAAACTCGCGCTGATAGACTTCCACAGTCTTGTTTCCTTGAACAAGGCTATGGAACTCGGCCTTCTTCCTAGCTATGACAGCTAGAGGAATGTAGCGGGCACGGAAAGCAATCTTGAACTCTGCCCAAGTGACGACAGTACCAGGCGGCAGGGTCTGTCGGTGAGTGGCCCACCATTGGGCTGCGGGACCCTTCAGAAGATAAGTCGCAAAAGTGACATAGTTAACTTCGGCGACACCAGCGGACTCCATCTCATGGGAGATGTCACGCAGCCAGTCATCTGCATCTAGTGGGTTGACTGTGTTGCGGAAAAACGATGGACTGAGCCTCATGAACTCTGGCAGGGTGATGGAAGGTGGCTGCTGATTAGCATCAGGACGAGGGAATTGCTGCATAATCCCCGTCATAAACTGGCGGTTGAGTTCAAACTGTTGCATCATCGCCGCCATGTAATCAGGTGGTGGCGGCGGTGGCGGGTTGTTGTCAGCCATCCTGCTATTTCAACAGGGGTATTTCAGCTATAGCTTATGCAAGTGTTCAACAATAAACAAGATGTAACTCGACATTATTGAAAGAGTGCAATAGATGCTAAAAGTAGTCGTTAAGACATACAGATCCATACACAGTCGGTTAAAATCGGGCAGCATAACGGCGCAAATTGAAAATCTAGAGACACACTAGGTGGCACGAAGGCACGCGGTAAGGAAGTACACAACGTGACATAGCAAAGGCTACATCAGCGTCGGAGAAAACCGCTGAAACGGGGTAACTGCAAGTGTGGACGACGAATGTTCGTCGTGGCAGGATCCTGTGCTCCATGTGCACTCTGATGCAGAACCCGGTCTCGAACTATAAGAAGAGGTCCACGTGCAGGCGTGTGACCTCCCACTGCAGGCCAATCAATACCCGGCGGCATCTCGGTCCTGCGTGGGTAAAGAATATATTCCGGATGTATCCCTGCACGAACAGCTGGTAGCAACTGTGTCATAGCCTCGTAGTAGCGTGCTCGAGTGGCGAACAACTCGACGGCAAGAGCCCTAACAGTGCGATCCAGAGCCTGAGTGCACTGAATCAGAACCTGCGGGTCGTAGCGTCGAGACTCGTATGGGGCACAAATAGCTGTGTAAAATCCAGTTGCATCTCCAACAGGTGCATACGGAATGTACCGAAACACAGTATCATCCAAGTTAGCATTGTGCTCTCCTCGGAGACGTGCGACAGCAGAGTAGGCGGCATCATGTACTGCCATCTCAATTGTCACGCCTATTCCGTGAAAAAGGTGTAGCTCAGTGTCTGAGTTGTTCTGCTGATCATAAATCCGAACTTCAGCGTAGTACTGTTCCTGGTTGAACTCGCGGTAAACCTCATAGACCATGTACTCGGGATACCAGCGGTAACCCAGTCTACTCAGGAGGGCGATCAGAACAGCTGGAAATCCAGGGGCTTCACGAGCCCAAGTGCGAAGCACAAGCTGGGTCGTAGGCCGCGGTGGAAACAGTCGATCCATCTGAAACAGAGAGATTCAGGGTTGTCATAAGACAATGAGAATTATAACCGTTCTCGGAAGGAAAGGTTAAACAAAACAATGGAAAGGAAAATGATTATCAGACTAATCAGATCAACGTCAGGGAAATCGCACTGAATCCAGCTCTCCGGGTGGATAGACTTAACGAGAACCTAAATGTCGGTGTTAGTAAATTTTATTAAACCCGAATAGATGAGAGATTAGAGTCCCAGAGTAAAGACGAGGAATAAAAGATCCTAATACCACCCAGTTGGCGACGTGGGCCCGTAAGCCACACAGCCAAGTTAGTAAAATAGTTTTTGACCACTAGACTCAACTTCGGCCAAGGAATTGGGAAGGGGGATACCTAGAGGCAGTCGGCTCTGATACCAACCTGTGATGACCCCGGCTTAATCGTGCACTAATCATACACACAAATGCGCATGATCAAGCCTAAGGACTCACTTGAAGATATCACAACACAACTCTAAAACATAAATAAAGTCATACAAACTTTATATTACAAGCCAGGACCTCGAGGGCTCGAATACATAGCTCGATGGCAAACAAGCGTCAGTGGAAGCATTAGATATCTGGGTACAGATATATTACAGAGAGAGAAATAGGCCTTCATAGAGGCGGGGTAAAATAAAATACTACGATCGAAAGGCGTAGGCCTCCTGCCCTGGACCCTCTGATCCTACTCCTGGTCGTCAGTCGGCTCCTCGTAGTAGTAGTACTCGCCAGGCGGGTAGTAGTACTGGTCGTCGGCTGGGGCGTCTAGCTCAGGGGCTCCGTCGTCTGGTGGCATCAATGGGATATAGGGGAAAAAGAAAATAAAGCAAACGTGAGTACTCATCCGAAGTACTCAGCAAGCAAGGATCTACCCTACATATGCATCATTGTCAAAGGAATGGCTGTATATGTGGACTGGGCTGCAGAAATGCCAGAATAGAGGGGGAAGCCTAGTCCTATCGAAGACTAGCATCTTCAACAATCTTCGACAGTCTTGCAGCAATAGAAGAGAGCAGAAAAACATAATGTAAAGTATAGTAGTAATGTCATCAACCTCGGCCAGAGATTCTTCCTCGACTCCCTGCGAGAAAGCAATCCCAGAGCCATACTATCCAGTTCTCATCACATGTTCTAGTTGTACCGATCAGGATACAACTCCGAGTGTCCGTTACCGTAGGACAGGCTATCGATAGAAGTTTCTTCCCTGCAGAGGTGCACCAACTTACCCACCACGCTCGCTTAACTCCGGCCGGACACACTTTTCTGGGTCATGCCCGGCCTCGGCCAAGCAACACGCCGCAACCCGACCAAATACTTAACAGAGAGGTCAGCATGCCGGACTAAACCTATGCCCCCAGGGGTCTTGGGCCATCGCCCCGGGAACTCCTGCGCGTTGCGTGGGCGGCCGGAAGCAGACCTAGCAACCCCTTAATACAAGCGCGGTTGCGTAACCAGTCCAATCCAGCGCGCGCCGCTCAGTCGCTGACGTCCATTAAGCTTCGGCTGAAGTATACGACGCAGAACGCCCATACTATGCCCACGTGATGGTTAGTGCTATCGGGCCAGAGGCCCCTCGGATCAAATATCCAAACCGTAGTGGATTAGGAGCGCGCGGAAACGAGCAGAGACTCACGATCAATGTGACCCCGTCGCCCCGTCTCGAGGACTTGCGGCAAGGGCTAAGAATGCCCGGCCACGCCTCATAGTTATCTCGCGGGCACCATCCAGGTCAACCCGACTCCACATCACTTCGCACTAAGCTCGCGCGGGTACCCCTCAGGGCCGACCCGTCTTTAGTATCATGGTTTAGTGCAAGTCCACTCATCAACAGTAAATGTGTGTCTGACACCAGGGGAGCCCTGAGGAATCACCCTCGATGGAACCCCACCTGATGTTATCATCAAGGTGAACGAAGGAGGAATCACCCTCGAGGTCCACACTTGAGAAGTTGCACGACGACGTCGTTATCGGGGGTGGTGTAGGAGGAATCACCCTCGCTTACCACGACCGAGTAACTAACCTACAAGGTTAACATCAGAAGTGCTGACGAGGTATCACCCTCGGCACTCGACGGTAACCCAGCAGTGTCGGCAACTAAGGGGAAGTGATGTGCGGTACCAGGGTCTAGTCTTCAATCCCGATGATCGGGTCTTCTGATATCCAGCAGGGCAGTCGAGACCAAGTGGGGGTCTCTGTCGTGTCTCTACCCAGTCTATACTAATCAGTCTAGGATAACCAGAAAGGTACCAAGGCAGGGTACAATAATCAGGCTATGCTGCAGATATAGGAAAACAGTAGCAGTAGTAGTTCTAATGCAAGCATAAGAGAGAAAGGAATATGCGATATAGGCATGCTCAAAATGAGGGTGCTTGCCTGTTTGCTCGGGGGCAAGGGCAAGGTCTTCAGTGGTATCGTCGGGGACGTAGTCGTACTCCTGAGCTGCGTCTGCCTCGGGAGCTACGTCAACGTCGGGGTCTACCGAGAGAGAAGAGGGGGAAGAAACAGGTAAACATAATGCAAACAAATGCAATACGGTGCGTGTGATGCTATGATGAAGTGCAGGGTTGTCTAATTATGCATCTAAGTTATTTTAGTTATTTTTAGAATTAATCTGGGATTTAATATCCGACGTGTGTGCACTATTCATCTGCCGGATTCGGGTCCGGAGTTACGAGTTCTTCTACGTAGGGGGTTCCGATGGAGAAACAGACGGCACGATCAGACTCGGCTCGTCGTTCTGAGCAACTTTCATGTTTTAACTTTTTCGATCCGAGCTACGGTTTAAAAGTTATTAATTTTTTTAAAGTTTATTTGAATTTCTGGAATTTATTTATTTATCAGAAAATGAATTATGACGTCAGCATTGCGTCACAGTGACGTCAGCAGGTCAACTGCGGTTGACCAGGGTCAAACCTGACATGTGGGTCTAGTGGGACCCACATGTCAGCCTCTATTTCCTTAACCAGTGAATTAATTTAATTACCAGGGTTAATTAGGGGGTGGACCCCACATGTCAGTGAGACATTAGGTTAATCTAATTAGTTTCTATTTAATTAAATATTTAATTAGGTTAATTAGTCACAGGGCCCACCTGTCATTGGCATTGCGCCGCCACGTCAGCGCGTTGACCACGGTCAGCGTGGTCAGCGGGGCCCATGGGACCCACTGGTAGTGACCCAGGGGTGTCCCACGTGGCGGCCACGTCGGCGGCCGGCGCCGGAGTTGTGCCGGCGACCAAAAATCGCGGCGGCGCGGCTCGGACGCCCGTCGGGTTTCGCCCACAGGCCACCAAAACGGCCGGGGCTGGTCGCGTTCGAACGAGGGAAAGGCGCCGCGTCGATCTAAGGCATGAGCGCGAGCTAAAACGGCCGGAAACGAGCGCTAGGTCGTCGCCGGCGGGTGCCGGAATCGGGCATCGGTGGATTTAGGGCTACAACGCTCGGGGAGGCGCGCTAGTGATCGCGTTGGACTCGCACGAGCTCCAGGAGCTCGATGCTGGGTCCGGACGAGCACGACGGCGTCTGCGGCCGCGGCGGCGAAGTGCACAGCGGCGAGCAAAGCTCGGCAACGACGGCAGCTGGCTATAAGGCGCTAGGGGACCAACGAGGAGCAGCAGGAAGAGGAGAGGCTCACCGTGCGGCACCCACGTAGGCCCTCGATAGTTTTGTAACAGCAGAAGGCCGGCGTCGGAGACGAAGAAGACGGTGGCGACCGTAGTTGAGAACGAAGGGGATCAGGTGGTTCCGTGCTCCCCAGCTCCAGGTGAGGCCTCCAGTAGATGAGGAAGACGACGGCGGAGCTGGCCGGCACGGTGGACGAGCACGGGGTCGCCGGTGGCCACGGCAACTGGCGAAGTGCGGCGACGACGGTGCTCGGTGGCCGGATCTGGGAGGGAGCGAGGGGCGGAGCGAGCGAGGGAGGAGAGGGGAGAGTGAACGGGGTGGCCAGGGAGGACGGCTCGACTTCGCCCTTATCCCCTCCGCCTCCTGTTCCGTCGGTGGGCGGCGACGTGTCGGCACCGCGCCGGCGCGCGCGCGCTCGACCAGCGGGAGAACGACAATGCGAGGGAGAGAGGTGAGTGGGCCTCTGGGCCGGGGTTCGGGGCACTGTGCACTAAGGCCCAGTGCACAGTGCCTCGTTTTTATTTTTCTGTTTTGTTTTCTCTTTTTCTTTTAATCTTTTCTGTTTTGAAATAGTTAGGGCATTTCTACACTTTTGAAAAATGTGAGAGTTGTCCCAAATATTGCAATGCAATATTAGCTCTCACCAAAAAGTGGTTTGGGCAGATTTGGAGTTCATTTGTGTTTGAAATGATTTTAAATGAATTAATATTGCTGTTTTGGGTGCTGTTTCATCTTGTTTGAGTCACTTGCCCAACTCCAAATATTTTGATATTGGGTTTAGAAATGTTCCTGAATTATTTGCCATTTAACGAACATTTTCCCAACAGTGTTTGATCAACTTTATAATTCACCTTTGAATTTGAGTTGATTTTCAGATATGAATTTGAATTGGATCATTAACCCATATGACTTGGCACTGCAAATGATCATGACTTGGCAGTTTTAACAGAGTGTCACAGAGCTTATTACAAGGGGGTGTTACATCGGGTGCCAATCAAATCCTACCTGAATGAAATATTCGACGGGGATCAGCTGAACATGCGCAATAGTATTATTCTTATCGCGAGCAATGTTGTACAAGGCTGTATATTGTTTTCGGAGACTGACATCGTCTAGCCAGGTGCCTTCCTAGAACAGAATCTCGGATCCGTCCTTTATCGCGAAAGACTCAAAGCGAAAGAGATGTTTCTTTGTTGTCATTAGGCCAGCCTAAAAGTGCAAGTCGCTAGGTTTTGAATATGCTCAAGAGACCGCCTTTTGACCTAGATACTTGTTCTACAACATGATTTGCAAAACACCAGCCTCGGTAAGAGGTTTGAACAACCATTCATTAAGTAGGGCCTCATTCTTGACCTGCAGGTCATGAATTTCAAGGCCACCTTGGTCTTTCGGCCTGCAAAACACGCACCATTTACCTAGTCTATTTTTTCACTGTCTCCTTACCAAAACAATCTAAATCTAAAATAGTCCACTTTTTGCAGGATCCTTTTTGGGAGTCGGAAGAAAGAAAGCATATAGAAAATCATATTTCTGAGGATAGAATATTTGATGAGATTATCAAAACCAGTCGTCCAAATTAAGTCTGATAGGTCAAGTCGGTCGGCAACAACTCTAGAAGGCCAGTCTTGATGATATTCTAAAACTTTTAATAGAATTATGCGCGAAAAGCCGAAAATCATCTAGGCCTGGAGCTTTATTATGTTTCATTTGAAACACCGCAGTTCTCACCTCCTCTTCTGAGAATGATGCCGCGGCGATATCGTTTTATTCCGCCGTGCGGTTTGGACTGCTAACCGCGGCATGGCCGCCGGACCATTTGCTTGATGCTGCATTGAACGTCGCGTGTTGTTGCGCCGCCACTGCTACCGCCTAAGCGATGAGCCGACGACTTTCGATGAGATGAGGTGCCATGTTTTCATGTATATTTTGCTTTCATTTTGAAATTTGACCCCCTCTTGATTCCTTCCGCCAGTGGTATACGAAGGATGCAGCCCAAAAATGAAAAACCCCAAGCATCCCTGCCCTGCCAAGCTGGCCCCACTCTGTGGAGGACCGCACTTTATTTTTTCCCAACGGACCGGAGCCTTCTCCAGGAAGACTCGAGTCAATCCACTCCCTTTCGCAATCCCGCAGTGTCACTGTCAGACACCCACGCACGCACGCACAGTACAGCGGGCTCGCCGGCGGACGAAGAGAACCGGAGAAAGGAGAATGCCGCGGCGGTGATCGCGCCAGCTTGGAGGGGCAAGTCGCCGGTGCAAGGGGTTCCGGCGCCGGCCGCCGTCGACTGGTTAAGGGGCGCCAGTCGCCGGCGGTGGAGTGGGCCTGGGCGACCACCGTGTAGGGGAATGGCGAGGCTGCGAAGGAGGAGGAGGGGGAGGGGCGTGAGATGGCTGAACCACTACTCATCGGGGCAAAGCATTCTGATCATCGGAGACGGGGATTTCTCGTTCTCGCTGGCTCTCGCCGCCGCGTTCGGGACCGGCCGGAACATCGTCGCCACATCGCTGGACTCCTACCATTTGATCCTTTGCGCCCTCTCTTTCAGCAGGACTAATGTTGCTTTCATTTAATAACAGTACTAATTAGACCTAGGGTTTCAAGAAATGGAATCCTGGAGGGCGCATACAAGAGTACCATGTGTTGCTTTAAGGCATACTTCTATTTGCCATTTTGTGTGGGTTATAGAGGGAGTTGATGCGCTTTACTCCGTGGAGATCGAAATCAGCATAAAAAGTTGGCTAATTGTGGTGATAAATGGTACCATGGAGATGGAGGGGTAGGGGGGGGGGGGGGGGACCGGGGGAGAGTGCAGACATGACTTGCCACGTATTAATTTTTGGAATGTAGGAGAATTTTGCATCTCCGTGAAGGATTTGATTCACTTTATACTGTTGAGGTAAAGTTCACTGCGAAATTGTTGACTGGTCGTTTAACAGCTAGCACAGAGTATGCTATACAATGAGGTGGAAGAGATTTTATGATGGAAAAATCTATCTTGTTAGTCGCAGCCATTTGCTTATTTTCATCAGCATATTATTGAATTTGTTAACGATTTTCATGATCTAATCGAAACTAATTAGGAGTCCTATTTGAGCGATCTGTTGACTGTTGTTGGTTACTGTCAGAAATTGTTTGTCGTGGGCGGGCACATTAAGAAACATGATTTATACTTCTATTTATCTCTTCATTGCCATTGTATAATCAGATATTCTGGACACTGTAATTTGGATAATTTTCGTGTGTGCATATGAGCATTGTTTTCATATGGTTTCCCACCCTGCAGCCCAATATGACCAAAATTTATGTTTTCAGCAACTACATTATGTCAAAAGTGATTTAGCAAGTTTGTGGTGAAAGGGCCATTTAGGACCTAACAAACCTTTAGAACTTGGAAACGTGAATTAGGAATTAACCTGTGAGAACACACATTCAGCAAAACTCTGTGTCAGGCTAGTGCTAAAAGAACATCCTGGTTTATTTCCATGTAACCACCACTTTTTCTTTGGCTCCTTCACAAATTTTGATCTTTTAATAGTTGTTTTTTAGTTCATTCCTAATTCCTCCTTTAGGCCTCTATATGCATTAAACTGCCCCTGCTTCCTTTATATGCTCAGAGGGATAATTTGTAGTTTGATTTTGTGATCATTTTTACATTCTTTGTTATATTTATCTGTTTTGTTTCTGTTTTTGTTGCAATCTTCCGCAGAGGCTCTATCTCGCAAGTATATCAAAGCACAATCAAATGTAATGGGGCTGAAGAGAATGCATGGCACGGTTTTGCATGGTATCGATGCGAACACAATGAAGGGTCACACTGATCTGAAGATGAGACTATTTGATCGGATTGTCTTTAATTTTCCTCATGCTGGATTCAGTGGAAGAGAGTGTGAGATGCATATCATCAGGTATGAGCACTCCTCTTTGATGGTTATCTTTAGTTATCACAGCTAATAATCGATTGTTCCTGGATTTTGTAAGTTACAGTCATTTTTCTTGTAAACTGGTTGCCTCATAATCTTTGTTTGTGAGTTACAGTTGGTTCAGTAGTCCTAGGGTCACATCTCTGTTAGGAGCTAGGAGCATTCTCTTGGGTATTTTTGCTTAGAGTGCAAAGGAAGTTTCCAGTTTTGCTTTTCACCTCAAGTTATTTTTGCTTGCTGCTAAAATTTATTAGTATGAGTTCTCCTATGTTGACAGCGTCGTTATTTGAAATGCACCGTAGTTATGTACTTATGTATGCTCAGTATATGCCTCTTTATGGTAGTTTTTGCTAGTTCATTCTTTTCATTTACTCTCCACAATTGAAAGACATTTGAGTTACAATTTACAACATGAAATTGTTCTTATAAGTTGCACGCATAGAATTTGTCAACACCTATGTAGTAAGGCTGATATGATTGACCACAAGAACAATAATTTCTTTTCGTGACCCACTGCTTTTCTAACCCATAACGGTTGTGGCAACCTATTTTCGAAAATGTGAACAAATTCTGGGATGTAAAAATATGCCGTAACATGTATGTGAATCTATAAAATAATAATGCACAAGTATGAACGCTTCTGTTTTGTGCGAAAAAGATGAGAAGAGATAAGTGAATATGATGTGCCCATACTGTAATTGATATTTTGCATGGTTTCTATAGGTGCATGTTATAGCATGGCCTACATACATGTTATTTTTTTCCCCATATTTCTGATCGTCGGAGACGGGGATTTCTCGTTCTCGCTGGCTCTCGCCGCCGAGTTCGGGACCGGCCGGAACATCGTCGCGACGTCGCTGGACTCCTATGGTTTGATCCTTTGCGCCCTCTCTTTCAGCAGGACTAATGTTGCTTTCATTTTGATAACAGTACTAATTAGACCTAGGGTTTCAAGAAATGGAATCCTGGAGGCGTGGGGTGCGTATAATGTTTTGCTTTGAGGCGTACTTCTATTTGCCATTTTGTGTGGGTTAAAGAGGGAGTTGATGCGCTTTACTCCGTAGAGATCAAAAGCGCCATAAAAACTTGGCTAATTGCGGTGATAAATGGAGCCATGGAGATGGAGAGGTAGGGGGGAACCGGGGGGAGAGTGCAGACATGATTTCCCACATGTTAATTTTTGGAATGTAGGAGAATTTTGCACCTTCTGTTGATTAAGAAGGATTTGATTCACTTTATACTGTTGAGGTAAAGTTCACTGTGAAATTGCTGACTGGTCGTTTAACAGCTAGCACAGAGTATGCTATACAATGAGGTGGAAGAGATTTTATGATGGAAAAATCTATCTTGTTAGTCGCTGCCATTTGCTTATTTTCATCAGCGTATTATTGAATTTTGTTAACGATTTTCATGATCTAATCGAAACTAATTAGGAGTCCTATTTGAGTGATCTGTTACTGTTGTTGGTTACTGTCAGCAATTGTTTGTCGTGGGCGGGCACATTGAGAAACATGATTTATACTTCTATTTATCTCTTCATTGCCATTGTATAATCGGATGTTCTGGACACTATAATTTGGATAATTTTCGTGTGTGCATATGAGCATTGTTTTCATATGGTTTCTCACCCTGCAGCCCAATATGACCAAAATTTATGTTTTCAGCAACTACATTATGTCAAAAGTGATTTAGCAAGTTCGTGGTGAAAGGGCCATTTAGGACCTAACAAACCTTTGGAACTTGGAAACGTGAATTAGGAATTAACCTATGAGAACACACATTCAGCAAAACTCTGTGTCAGGCTGGTGTTAAAAGAACATCCTCGTTTATTTCCATGTAACCACCACTTTTTATTTGGCTCCTTTGCAAATTTTTATCTTTTAATAGTTGTTATTTACTTACTTCATTCCTAATTCCTCCTTGAGGTCTTAATATGCTATGCATTAAACTACCTCTACTTACCTTATATGCTCAGAGGGATAATTTGTAGTGTGATTTTGTGGTCATTTTTACTTTCTTTGTTATATTTATCTGTTTTGTTTCTGTTTTTATTGCCAATTTTCTGCAGAGGCTCTGTCTCGCAAGTATATCAAAGCACAATCAAATTTAATGCGGCTGAAGAGAATGCATGCCACGGTTTTGCATGGTATCGATGCAAATACAATGAAGGGACATACTGATCTGAAGATGAGACTATTTGATCGGATTGTCTTCAATTTTCCTCATGCTGGATTTAAAGGAAATGAGTGTGAGATGCGTGTCATCAGGTACGTGTACTTCTCAATGGTTACATTTAGTTATCACAGCTAATAATTGACTGTTCCTGGATTTTGGAAGTTACAGTCATTTTTCTTGTAAACTGCTTGCATCATAATCTTTGTTTGTGAGCTATAGTTGGTTCAGTAGTCCTAGGGCCACATCTCTGTTAGGAGCCAGGCGTTATTCTCGTGGGTGTTTTTGCTTAGAGTGCAAAGAAGCTGTTATCTTTTCCAGTTTTGCTTTTCACCTCTAGTTATTTTAACTTGCTGCTAAACTGTATTATGAGTTCTCCCATGTTGACAGTGTAGTTATTTCCGTGAAAATAGGTTGAAGCGTCTCTACTCCCATACAGGGAGCCGCATGTACTTATATTGATTTGTGGAGAGACCCATCTCTCGGTAGGTTACAAGATATGGTAGTTGGACTACCACAGAGATATTACAGGGAGGTTTAAAGGGGTAGAAAGAGATAGAGATAAACTCTAACTAAACTACCCTACAGAAGCCTTGGCGCACAAGGCCACACTTGGCGTGCATAGCCAAGCATCGATCACGATCATGTTAACACCTTCCCTTAATCAAAACTTAACTAAGTTTAGATTACGCTTGAATTCTTCAAAAAGTCTTGTAGGCAGCGCTTTTGTAAACCCATCAGCAACCTGATCTCTTGAATGCACAAACCGGATATCCAACTCTTTGTTAGCAACTCTTTCTCTCACAAAGTGATAATCAATCTCAATATGTTTAGTCCTTGCATGAAAAACAGGGTTAGCAGATAAATATGTAGCACCAAGATTGTCACACCAAAGACAGGGAGTTGGAGTGTGACGTATCCCAAGTTCTCTCAGCATGGACTTCACCCAAATAATCTCTGAAGTTGCATCTGCTAGTGCCTTGTACTCTGCTTCAGTGCTTGACCTCGAAACTGTGGCCTGTTTCCTTGCACGCCATGAGATTAGGTTAGGTCCAAAGAACACAGCAAAACCACCAGTTGAGCGTCTGTCATCTGGGCATCCTACCCAATCCGAGTCGGAGAAAGCACTAACAAGAGTGGATGGTGACTTGTTAAATGTCAACCCAACACTTAACGTATCCTTCACATATCTTAGTATGCGTTTTGCTGCAGTCCAATGTGCAGTAGTGGGTGCATGAAGAAACTGACAAACTTTGTTAACAGCAAAGGAAATATCAGGCCTTGTAAGAGTCAAATACTGTAGTGCACCTACCAAGCTTCTGTACCTAGTACCATCCTCTTGACTCAAGGGCTCACCTTCTACAAGAGACAGTTTTTCTGTGCTGGACAATGGTGTTGATGACGGTTTGCAACCCTGCATTCCAACTTTACTTAAAATATCAGTGGCATACTTTTCCTGAGAAAGATGAAGACCACCTTCCTTGTTTCTCTTGACCTCAATACCAAGGAAAAAATGCAAGTCTCCTAGGTCCTTGAGAGCAAACTCTGAGTTTAAATCCTTCAGCAGAGCTGTAACTGCCTCACTTGATGAGCTTGTAACAATAATATCATCAACATATATAAGCACAAATATTGACGTATGTGACTTATTGTAAATAAACAAGGATGTATCAGACTTTTATCATCAACATATATAAGCACAAATATTGACGTATGTGACTTATTGTAAATAAACAAGGATGTATCAGACTTTGAAGGAGCAAAACCAAGTGCTTGTAACTTGGAACTCAGCCTAGAGTACCATGCCCTAGGAGCTTGCTTCAGTCCATAGAGGGATTTATCAAGCCTGCATACAAAGGAGGGTTTATTTCTGTCTTCAAAACCAGGAGGTTGCTTCATGTATACTTCCTCTTCCAGAACACCATGAAGGAACACATTCTGCACATCTAGCTGTCCGAGACTCCATCCTCTGGATACAGCAATGGACAAAAAAAGATGTATGGTGGCGGCTTTAACAACAGGACTGAATGTGTCCTCATAGTCTATGCCATACCTTTGTTTGAATCCTTTTGCAACAAGTCTAGCCTTGTAGCGATCTACGGTGCCATCTGACTTTTTCTTTATTCTGAACACCCATTTACAGTCAATCAAATTTTTACCTTGATGAGGCGGGACCAAGTGCCATGTTCTGTTTTTCTGAAGTGCTTGGAACTCTTCTTCCATGGCTTTTTTCCACCTTGAATCTTTGCATGCTTCTTGGAACGTACTAGGTTCTCCTGTGGAACAGGTTAGACCAAACTTGATCTTATAATTAACAAGTTGAATTACCCCTGCTCGTAACCTTGTGCGCGGTGGAGTTTGTGTTGCCTGAGGTGCCACAGCTGAAACTGGCACAGAGGATCCAGGAGACAGATCCGCTGAGATGGATCCCGAGGTACTGTTTTCACCAGCAGGATCTTCTGTGGCCGGAGTTGGAGATGATGCAGCAGCAGCCGGCGCAGAAGATCCAGACGCGCCCGACAGCGCACCAGGCCCACGCGCCTCCGTATCCGGGTGGAGAAGCGCGCCCGAGGCTGATTGGCGAGCCGCTCGCCTGATGTAGACCTGTGGGGCCGCGCCGAACCGGTCGGTCGGCTGGTTCGCGGATGGCGACGCGTGCGTGTGGGGCTCCTGGCCCACGCCCCGCCGTGTGTCGGACGAGGGTTGGCGGGTGGCGCGTGAAGGAGATTCGGCGACGGGGATCCTGCGCTGCTGGTTCGGCTCCGATCCCGGAGGGGATTGTGCCAGCTCTGGCGCTGCCGATCCCGAGGAGGATCCTGCCTTCCCGTTGTCACGTTGCGGGCACATAAAATGAAGGCTGCTTTGAGTGATTTCTTCACTGTTTTTCACCAGATTTTCGCCTGCTGCCTACGTATCTGATCCTGCAGCACCAGAAGACTCCTTTCCACGGTTAGAAGCATTAGTCATATGATCAATACAATTGTCATCCCCTTGCTGAAAACTAGTTAAATGAGAGGGTAATAGGAGTATTTCTTTGCGAAGCAAGGCACTGGCATTAGGATGTAGATGAGCAAAGGGAAAAACAGTTTCATCAAAAATGACATCACGAGATATGTATACACGGCCAGTGGGTACATGTAGACATTTGACTCCTTTGTGTTTAGCACTATAGCCGAGGAAAACGCACTGTTTTGAGCGGAACATGAGCTTACGGTTGTTGTAAGGGCGTAAGTTTGGCCAACAAGCGCAACTGAAGACACGAAGAGAGGTGTAATCTGGTCGTGTATTGAAGAGTTTATGCATGGGTGTATCATTTTGAATGACACGACTAGGAAGCATGTTAATGAGATGGACCGCGGTAAGGAAGGCCTCATCCCAAAATTTGAGAGGCATGGAGGCACCGGCAAGTAAAGCTAGGCCCACCTCAACAATGTGCCTATGTTTGCGTTCTGCGGAGCCGTTCTGTTGGTGTGCGTGAGGACATGACACATGATGTGACACACCCATACTTTGGAAAAACGAGTCGAGTTTCTCATACTCGCCACCCCAATCAGATTGGACGGCGAGGATTTTACTATCAAATTGACGTTCAACAAGTGCTTGAAAATGTTGGAAAACTTGGAAAACGTCAGAGCGTTTTTTAAGAAGATAAATCCAAGTATACTTACTAAAGTCATCTATGAAACTAACATAGTAAGTATGACGTCCAACAGAAACAGGGGCAGGACCCCACACATCGGAAAAAATGAGTTGCAAAGGTCTAGTAGAAACACTAGTAGAAGTAGGATATGGCAATTGATGAGACTTTGCTTTCTGACAAGAATCACATATAGTTTCAAGACTACGCTCACCAACACATGGGGGCTGATTATTTCTAAGCACTTGTTGAACAATGATAAAAGATGGATGTCCTAATCTTGCATGCCACCATTCGGAAGAGAGTTTGATGACACCACAAACTTGTTTATTGAATCTTCTAAATTTGGGAATCAACGGATAGAGCCCATGCACGCATCTACCTCGGTAGAGAACTTTCCTCGTGACCTGATCTCGGATAAAAAAGAAATAAGGGTGAAACTCCAAAAACACCTTATTATCAATAGTAATACGATGAACGGAAAGAAGATTTTTTGATGTTTCTGGAACATGCAAGATATTTCTAAGATGAATGTCACGATTTGGGGTTTTGACAATTGCATGACCAATATGATCAATGTTCATACCTTCACCATTTGCGTTGTGGATCTGATCATGGCCATGATACTTCTCGCTCATCGTCACCTTCTCTAGCTCGTTAGTGATGTGGTTTGTGGCTCCGGAGTCAACATACCAATTTGTGTCAACTCCATATGATGCATCTGCAGCTGCTGCAACCTTCTTTTTGGAGTTGTTATCGGCATAACGCCAATCACAATCCTTGGCTATATGGTTATTTTTCTTGCAAATTTGACACTTGTTCTCATACTCCTCATACCCTTGGAAGGGGCGCCCCCTGTTGTTGTTGTAGTAGGGGCGCCTGTTGTTGCCGCCGCCGCCGTTCTGGTAGTGGCCGCTGCCACCACCGCCGCCGTTCTGGTAGTGGCCGCCGCCACCACCACCGCTGTTGTTGTAGGAGTTGTAGTGGCCGCCACCGCCACCATTGTTGGAGTTGTTGTAGTAGCTGCTGCCGCCGCCGCCGTTATTGTAGTGGCCGCCGCCACCACCACCGCCGTTGTTTCCACGGGATCCGCCGCCGCCACCGCTTCTGTTGGAGTTGTTGCGGTAGCGACTGGGGTTGTTGTTGCCGCGGCCTCGAGATGCAGCATTGGCGGATGATTTGAAGGCACCTGCCCCTGTCCCGTGGAACATCTCAATGCGCTAGTCGAAGTTGGCGACCATGCCAAAGAGATCAACCACCGAGAGGGGTTCAGTGCGTACGTCCAGCGCGAAATCAGGGGCTGGTAATCCATATCGAGCCCTGCAATAATAAAGGAAAGAAGATCTCCTTCTGTTATGGGTTTCCCCGCTGCAGCTAGTTCATCCGAGAGGGCTCTCATCTGACCGAAATATGTGGTGGCACTCTGGGAACCTTTCTGTGCATTGGAGAGGGCTATGCGGCAGTTGTTTGCACGCGAGAGGGATTGGGCAGCAAACATGTTGGCTAGGGCAGTCCATATGGCGCGAGAGGTTTCTAAAGATGCGACCTGGACTAGTACCTCCTTCGATAGGTTTCTAAGAAGGAAAGCTACGATCTGCTGGTCCTGGACCAGCCATGGGTTGTAGGCAGGATTTGGAACGATGGATTCCTTTCCTTCTGAATTTTTGCTGATGATGGTCTTGGTTGGCTTGGGTATGGTTTCATCTATGTACCCATATAGTCCGGCACCCATGATCTGGGAGCGGGCTTGGGCTTTCCATAGTATGTAATTGGTTCTTGTGAGAGGCTCAGATGTGGTGGTGGTCAGGCCAATGGATGGGACGTGGTTGGAGGTGGACATGGCTTGGTTTGGTGAAGAAGATGATCAGGGTTTGCAGCGAGAGGAAGATGATCGGGGCTTGCTAGATGTGGCGGAAGAGGGAGGCTCTGATTACCATGTGAAAATAGGTTGAAGCGTCTCTACTCCCATACAGGGAGCCGCGTGTACTTATATTGATTTGTGGAGAGACCCATCTCTCGGTAGGTTACAAGATACGGTAGTTGGACTACCACAGAGATATTACAGGGAGGTTTAAAGGGATAGAAAGAGATAGAGATAAACTCTAACTAAACTACCCTACAGAAGCCTTGGCGCACAAGGCCACACTTGGCGTGCATAGCCAGGCATCGATCACGATCATGTTTAACAATTTCAAATGCACCGTAGTTATGTACTTCTGTATGCTCAGTGTAAGAATAAACTAGTCCCTCTGTGAACTAATATAAGACGTTTTAAGTCACTACTTTAGTGACCTAAAATGTCTTATATTAGTTTACAAAGGGAGTACAATTTAGACAAGTTACACATATCATAGCTATGTGGTCTTCGCAGTCAAGAGGTCATTCTAGATGATCATACGAGCTATTATCTACACACACAATATCCTATGTGCCAACCTATAATTCAAGATGAATAGAGTAAGAACAGCTTTTTTGTTGGATCCGTGCACCTTCATTGTAGTTTTTGCTAGTTCATTCTTTAACCCATATATGTCTCTTTATGGTAGTTTGCCTAGTTCATTCTCTTCATATACTGTACCAATGAAAGACATTTGAGTTACAACTTAAAACATGACATTGTTCTTATATGTTGTACACATAGAATTATTATTATTTTAGATGAAAAGGGCTCCTGCCCCAGTTCCATTTTCATAGAAAATGAAACCCACAGAGTACAATATCAATTACAGACCGCGGGAGGAGATTGTGGTATCTCTCCGGCATAAACATCCTGAGTCCCACATATTTATTCAACCAAAACAGCTGATACAACCAAGCTAAAAAAAGGAACTCAAGCCGAAACTGGCCACTCTCCATACACACAGAAGGGACATGAGGTCTAGCCCTCAACTAACTCCTCCAAGTCCCTCCAGCCTCCCATCTTTTGCATGGAGTATTGCAGCCAAAGCTCGTACCTCTTCAGCCTGGCTCTGGCCAGAGCAGCAGCGGTGGTTTTCTTGCAGCCTCCCAGATAGCTACAGTGATACTCTCCACGCGCTCTCTAGCAGCTTCTTTGCAGAGGATCTTCCAGACGTTGCAATATCCTGCAATCTTTCTCAGAACCACCTGCACACCCATCCATATTGTGTTATTAAAACACAGGTCATTTCTGCATCTCCAGATAGCCCAGAGAGTAGCAGATATAACAAGATTCTCAGCTTGCAAATTTTTATTTCTACTCCACATTTCTGCCACTTTATCAAGAGCAGGTAGTTGGAGGTAACCTAATATGGATTGGATATTTCTCCATATTTCCATAGCTACAACACATTCAAAGAACAAATGATTGATACTTTCACCTTCAGAGCAGAACAAGCAGGATAGATCATTTAAGTGTTGCCTCTTAATAAGGTTCTCCCTAACCAACAACTTGTTATGAGCTAGCAGCCATAAAAAGATGTGGATATTGGGGGGAACATGAATTTTCCACATGTCAGGAATATGCACTGGGCTAATGCCCCTAAAATTGATCATGGCATACATTGATCTAACAGAATATACACCATTAGCCTCATGTTTCCATATTAACGCATCATCTTCATCACAAAATGTTACAGATTGCACAATATTTAACAAATCATACCACAAGAGAAGCAATCTATTATCAACACATCTTCTAAATGTGATTTTAAGGTTACTCCCATCCCAAAGGTCAGCAATAGCTTGGTTATGCTCATTGGCAATGCTATACAATTCCCAGAATTGAATAGCCAAGCTACACGACCCAAACCAATGATCTTCCCAAAACTTGACTCTCTTCCCATTGCCCACTTTCCATTGATACCCCTGTTTGGCAGCTTTAGCAGCCCATAACACCCCCTTCCAAAAAGGAGAAGAGTTAGTATCAGGGCAGGAGAATATATTGGGATTATTGGCTCTATACTTATAGTCAACAATCTGCTTCCACATCTTACTCTCACCACTATGAAATTTATAAACCCAGGAGGCTAGTAGACTTAAGTTCATCTCAGCAATATTTGGGATCCCTAAGCCCCCATATTGTTTTTTCTGGGTCACCAACCCCCAGTTGGCAAGATGATATTTATGGTGTCCCTCATAATTATCCCAAAAGCAATGAGCCATCTGTGAGTTGATCAAATTGACAACCCACTTGGGGAATTTAATCATGCTCATCAGATATGTGGGAATACTAGCTAGACATGACTGAACTAAAACCAATTTCTTCTCATAACCTAGTAATCTACCTCTCCAACCAGCAGCTCTCTTCAGCACCTTATCAACCACAGGTTGCAGGTCTTCCCTCCTGAGCTTGGTGTAATGAAGAGGAAACCCCAAGTATTTTAAAGGAAAAGACCCCAGTCCACAAGACAGGGCCTGAGCAATCTTATGAGCTTCCTCCTCTTGAACATTAATAGGGATTAGCTCACATTTATGAAAATTTATTCTAAGCCCAGACATATGTTCAAAGCAGGATAGGAGCCATTTCAAATTTCTAGCTGAGACCAGGTTGTTTTCTATAAACAGGAGGGTATCATCTGCATATTGCAGACTAGTCACCCCCTGTGGAAATATATTGGTCATCAATCCAGTCAACATGCTACTTTTTGCTGCTTTATTAATCATCCTGCTAAACACATCTGCTACTAAGTTAAATAGCATAGGGGAGGCAGGGTCTCCCTGTCTCACTCCTTTAAAGGTCTCAAAAAACTCACTGTTACAATCATTAATCCTAACTCCCACTGAACCTTTGTATAGAATGGATTTAACTTTCATCATCCATTTGGGGCTAAAACCCCTCTGATACATAATTTTCAGTAGGAACTCTTTACTAACTCTATCATAGGCCTTCTCATAATCCAACTTAAAGACAAAACCCTCTTTATCATGTGTCACAGCATCATGAATAATTTCATGAGCTGTCACCACACTTTCCACAATAAACCTGCCTTTAATAAAAGCAGTTTGGTTCTGAGAGATAATCTCATCACCAATGTCTCCTAATTGGTTGGCCAAACATTTAGCAAAAATTTTGAAACTGCAATTGGACAAAGCAATTGGTCTATATTTTTGAATAGTGTCAGCACCAGGCTCTTTTGGAATGAGAGTTAACAGAGAAAAATTTAATCTATATAAGTCTAAAGATCCCTGGTTCCAAGCCTCCACCAACAACATAAGATCATCCTTAATGGTTGACCAGAAATGTTGGTAGAAAAGGAAAGGAAATCTATCAGGGCCAGGAGCCCCTTCAGCATAAGATCCAAAGACTGCTTTCTTTACATCTTCTTCAGTAATATCAGTTTCTAGGATTTTATTTTGATCCTCAGAAACTTTTTCAGAAGGGTCCCAAAAATCTTCATCCAAAGATATATCTAGGGTATCTTCTTTACCAAACAGGTTTTTGTAGTAATCTACAGCAATATCCATCATATCCCTAGTTGACTCTACAGGGCCATTTGGTCCCACAAGCAAATCTATCTGCTTTTTCCTCCTATGGTTAGCAATAGCATGAAAGTAAGAAGTATTTCTACCCCCCTCTAAAATATTCCTATCTCTAGATCTCTGTCTGGATTTGATTTCCTCTAGTCTCCATATTTTTTGAAGATCAGAAGCAATCTTGTCCATCCTGTTTTTAGAAGGAGGAGAAAGTACTTTACTTTCAGAATCTATATCTAGCACATTATATTCAGCAACCAACTGCTGCTTTTCTCTGTTCTGGGCAGCCTCATAATTGGCATTCCAGCCCTTGCATATTCTTCTAAGTAATCTAATTTTATATTGCCATCTATCCAAAGGATCTTTGATAGAGCATGGAGCATTCCAACATTTCTTCACCATGTCTTCAAAACCTTCTACCCCTAACCACCATTTTTCAAACCTAAATTGTTTGTTTTTTGGTGGCTGGATAGCCCCAGTGTCTACCACTAGAGAAGTGTGATCACTACCCACTCTAGGGAGAGTTTTGAGTTGCACAGCTGGGAAGATAGTTTCCCAACATGTGGAAATGAAAACTTTATCAATATTAGCCATAACCAGCTTATCCTGGTTATTGGCCCAAGTATACTTTCTACTAGAATTTTTAAGCTCAATCAAGCCATATTTATTAACCCAGTCATTGAACAGGGTCACCCACTGCATGTTAACAACCCCAGTATTTTTCTCATCACTACTTCTGACCAGGTTGAAGTCACCCCCAATAATTGTGGGTCCCAACCATGTATCAAGAATATTATGTAACTCATTTATGAACTCTAACTTGAGTCTATCATATGCTGACCCATAAACTGAAATAAATCTCCACTCAACCTTATTCTTCTTATCTTTAAGGATGCAGGAAATAGAAAAATCTAAAATATCTATGGAGACCACCTCAAAATTCTCTGTGCTAACCCCCACAAGTATACCCCCAGCAGTGCCCACAGCAGGCAACCATTGCCAGGAGTATCTACCTTGTGGATCTAAACTGGCAATTTGTGAGTCATTAAAAGACTCTTTCTTAGTTTCAGAAAAACCAATCAAGTCAGCATGGGTGTCTCTAATGAGCTTACCCACTGCCTTGAGTTTCTCAGGTTTATTCAAACCTCTAGCATTCCAGAATAGACTTACTACCATTATTAAAATCTAGTTTTCTACAACTACTTTTTCTACCAGAGACAACCTCAGCCCATGTAGGGGCATCTGCAGGGTGCTCACTAATGTGAACACATCTTGGGGCTGAACTCTCTGCAAGATCTACATTAAAATCATCAGGATGCAAGTCTAGATTAGCAGGGAGGAAACACTCAGGATGAGTGCTTTTAAATGCAGATAGCCTGCTTTCCTCCACTTGCTTCATGACTTGTATATTTTGAGAGATAACATTATCATTCTCACCTAATTTTAAACCTGCTTTTCTAGCTTTCAACAGTAAGTCTTCATCATTAAAAGCAGAAAAGGAATTATAGTTTTTGTTACCTTTAGGAACTTCCAAATCTTTAAGTCTTCTAAGGTCTTCAGCTTTCTGAATAGCATTTCTTCCATCCTTTTTGATCCTGGTACTCACCCTGGGTGCCACCACAGGCCCCCACTTGACATACACACACACTTATGTAGTAAGACTGATTCTGAATAACATAGAATTTGTCAACACTTATGTAGTAAGACTGATATAATTGACCACAGGAACAATAATTCCTGTTTGTCACCCATTGCATTTTTAAGTTTTAACCCATATAATGGTTGAGGCAACCTAAATTTTAGAAAACGTGAACAAATTCTTTGGGATGTATAATATGCTGTAACATGCATGTGAATCTATAAAATAATAATGCACAAGTGTGAACGTTTCTGTTCTGTGCGAAAACGAAGAGAAGACATAAGAATAATGTTATGTGCCCATACTGTACATTTTAGCATGATTTTTTGTAGGTGCATGTTATAGCATGCCTACATACATGTTTTTTCTTTCTCTTCATATTCTGGGAAACCTTTTTTTGGGTCTGGTGGTTTCCTGTTTAGTTGACCCCAGAACTCTTTTGATAAGCTAATGCTTCAATAAGCCACCTTCTGTATCATCTTTTTAACCTCTTGTTCTGATCTATAGATCGCACAGGAAGCTGGTGAAGGGGTTCTTTGGCAATGCGCGAGAGCTGCTTCAGCCGTATGGTGAAATCCACATTAGTCACAAGACAGGACATCCTTACGACTGGTGGAATATCGAGCAACTCGCCTCAGAATCTTCTCTGGCTATGATCGACATAGTTAGTTTCCAGAAACAAGACTACCCCGGCTATAACCCGAAGAGAGGAAGCGGTGCAAAGCCCAACAAACCATTCCCTCTTGGTGACTGCAGCACATACAAGTTCATCGCGAAACGTAATGATGCTCAAGAAGAACGTGCATGTTACTGCCACATTTGCCAAGATAAATATGTCTCGCCGTACTTCGGCTATGCGAGCAGTCTCGCCACATTCGGAGTTGGGAATGGGGGGCACCTTGCATACTGATGAAATGTAGTGAACTGGTCGTCGTACTAAGGGTGTGTTAACAAACTAGTTCTGAAACCTGGGATGCTTTTGGTGAACTTGATGTGGGACGACTTTTCATGCCATGGAGTACCTTCGGACTTCCATGGACATGGCATGGCCCGTGCTGATGAAGCACCCTCCGTTACTGTAATTAACTAGAGGCACTGCTGAAACTATGACCCACATTATGTGATGAAAATGCAGGCGCTTCTCTTGCAATATGGTTTGCGTGACCTGTATGTTTATTTTGGGGTTTGTTTTCCGTTGTATCAATTGTTGCAGATTCTGTCAAGAAATAGCAGAAAACTCCTACATAAAATCCCATATATATATATATATTATATATATATATATATATATATATATATATATGTTCTGATGAGATAGTGATTATGGTTTTGGGAGCGAGTTATACCAATATTTGACTGAACCAACCATTCAGCCCCTACATGAATCTAATGGATCGCCATAAGCGCTCGTTCCAAATTCACACGATGCATCCGCTTCGTGCTAGTACGTGCTACGGCAGCATTTGAAACGGTTCACGCATGCATGATGCATCGCTTGGTGTTTCAGATTCCCACGAACAGAGAGTTTACTGATGGCTTAATGGAAGATCCACCCAGAGGGACCGCGCGTGCCAGCTGAGCAGAACCCAAGACGACGCATGCAGCTAGGAAGCTAGCGCTAGCGCTAGCGCTAGCCCTTCCTCTCCCTCCCACCTACTACTAGCTGGGAGCGAGTACGTGCAGTGCAGGTCCAAGACGCTCTGGGACGGTTCGATTCGAACTGGATCCGAGCCCACAAGCTTCGTCGGTGCGTACGTAGCTCTGGCCTCGCTCTCTTCGGGCAAGGGGAATGACGACGCCGGTGGTGAGGCTGGTGGCGGTCCCCGTAGAGGGGAAGAAGGACGAGAAGGTGGTCAGGTGGCTCAAGCACTACTCGTCCGCGCAGAGCATTCTCATCGTCGGCGACGGCGACTTCTCCTTCTCCCGTGCGCTCGCCACCGCCTTTGGCTCCGGCGTCAACCTCGTCGCCACGTCCCTGGACTCATACGGTTCGACATCCTTTCCGCTTTCTCTTGCTTCCCGTACTGAGAGATCGGTCCAGCTATGGTGCATGCATATTATTGGTACCTCTACCACTAACTGGAATAGATGGAACAATGAACTCAACTTTTATAACAAAAATCATTTTTTTAACCTCCGTATAGTTGCTGTATTTATCTGTTTGCTCTGCATTTTTTCTTGTTGCCAAAGGGGCGTTGATCTGCAAGCATCACCAAGCCGAATCAAACGTAAGAGAGCTGAAGAAAATGGGGGCCACAGTTTTGCATGACGTCGACGTGAAGGATATGAAGCTTCATACTTATCTTATGATGAAACGGTTCGATCGGATTGTATTCAATTTCCCACATGCAGGTTTCATTGGACAGGAGACCCAGCTGCATGTGATCAAGTATGTGCACTCACTTGCTGCCTGGTTATTTTGTACTCCCTCCGTACCAAAATAATTGAAGTTCTAGCATTGCTCTAAGTCAAACTTTTTAAGCTTTGACCGAATTCATAGAAAAATCTTCAAAGATCTACAATATATAATACTCCCTCCGTTCCATAATGTAGTGCCTATAGATTTCTTGAAAAGTCAAACCTCACAAACTTTGACCAAGTTTGTGGAGAAAAATATTTACATCTAGAGTGCGAAACATATATCACTAGTTTCATCATAAGATGTAGTTTCACATTATATATTTTTGCTATTGTAGATATAAATATTTTTCTCTATAAACTTGGTCAAAGTTTGCAAAGTTTGACTTCTCAGAAAATCTATAGGCACTACATTATGGAACGAAGGGAGTATGAAAATATATTTCATAATGAATCTAATAAAACAAATGTGATGCTGTAGATGTTGTTATATTCTTAAATAAATTTGAACAAACTTAATAAAGTTTGGCTTAGGACAAACCTAGAACTTTAATTATTTTGAAATGGAGGAAATATCTCAACTAATGTATAATTTTAGTATAAAATTGTACTAAATGTGCATCATTTAATTTAGATCAGAGGGAGTAGTACGATTTTTCATGTGGACTTGTGGTATCATAATTTATTTTAGCCTTGAGCTAGATCCAACTTAGCCATTAGCTCGATGTCCCGGAGTACGTTGTAGTAATTAAACACCATCATGGCCAACTGAGACAGACGTATATAGCCAGCATATGATTCGATGATTTCTTTTTGTCAGAAACCAAACTATTTCAACCTAACCAAATTCACCACCGAAATTTTGCCACGCCCACCTTAACAAGACAGTGACCTAAACTAAGCCCTTGCAGCCAATTCCCCAAATATAAATACTAGATGTGTGAAATATTGAAATAAATAGACATTGAATGCCACGCAACAGTAGCCGAAGAGCGATCAAGAAAATGTGATGAATAGATACCCCTTTAGTGGAAGTACATTAAATGATTATCCTTAGTTGAAATAACCCCTCTATCAAAATGGCATAAAGATATCTTTGTCTTTAGGGAAAGGTGGAGCTTCGGTAAGTGTTTGTACTGAATCAGGATTGTAATTGTAATTTCAAGTAACAGAAAAGATCCAAGGGCATGTACAGCCCACCTAAAAATATCATCCTATGCTATGAGAACAATTAGATATCTGTTGCTACAGTTTATTCTAGGCCACTAAATTAGCGCCCAGTAAGCGTTACTATGATCATAACCTCTAGGTAACCCGTTTTGTCAAGACGCAAATATGTTAAACCTAAGGTTTTATCCCTGGTGGACTATCGAGGGTACAACCATCCAAGTAATATAATGACAATTTCACATCATTTCTATAATGGGCCTGAAAGTTACCAAGAAGTCATTTTGACCATCAGCACTATGTACTTCTGAAAGATCAGAATTGAATGGGTTTCTTCGAACACGAGATAACCCAGACCACCACCCCACAATACCCGCAAATATATTCTTTTTTGTGGGGGAGGGGGTACAACACGAGATAACCCCCACCCCCACCCCCACCCCACAATACCCGCAAATCAATTCTTTTTTTTGTGTGGGGAAGGGGGGGGCACACACTTCATAAGTAAGCACTTACATCCAAATGTTGAATGCCTAGCCCTTACGGTTGTCACCGTTCTAGAAAAAGTTGGACACTTATTTAGAAAAATAGGGGTGCGCCCTAGTTTTTCTTAGAAAAACTTTCTTAGAAAAACTGTATATCAATAGTCCAACTTCTACCTTTCTCACCCTCAAAAAAAAAAAACTTCTACCTCTATCTTCGGAAAAAAATAAAAGGATACACGTAGGTAAATTACTTGAGTGATTTAGTCAACACCCATGGTCTTGTCTTCGTATACTGTATTTAGTTAACTTAATATCTAATCATGAAAACAGTAACTTAATGTCTGTTGTGTCATGTGTTGGGGTCTTTTCACAGTTGACTTAATATTAACATCTTTTTTGTGCTGATCTGATATTTAGCTCGCACAAGGAGCTGGTGAGGGTCTTTTTCCGGAGTGCAAGCAACTTGCTTTGTCCTGACGGTGAAGTCCACGTCAGCCACAAGACTGGGCAGCCTTATGACAGATGGGATATCGAGCAATTGGCCACTGAATATTCACTTGTTATGTTTGAGAAAGTTGATTTTGCCAAAGGAGACTACCCTGGTTACAACCAGAAGAAAGGAGATGGTCGCAAGTGCAATCGATCTTTCCCTCTACGTAATGGCTGCACTTTCAAGTTCCGCATGGAGCGTAAAGAGCTGAAGTCTGAAGGCGAAAGTGCGATGTATTATCTTGTTGCTGCAATGGCAAAGATAAGCGAGGCTCGCGCTCACAACAATGTGACTATGTAAGCAGCGGCAGACCAGCTTTGGGGCCGAAGGGAGAATTTGTTGAAACTGATAGTGGTATTTAGGATATTTTGGTAAATTGCTGGTATTTTGGTGAACCACGATGAAGGGAAGGCTTTGTGTTGCTTGATCTGACGTGACTTGCAAAGTTGTAATGTTGACGAGCATATCTCTGTCACTTCCGTTGATCCATTGACGTGCATGCTGAACACCTGATTTTGTGACCTACCACTATGTCTTAACTTGTAAATGACTATATGTACTGTATAATAAGCTTATATGTGCAACATTGTGAAACTGAGAAACGGAAGCTCCTCTGCCCATTTAGAGCTACACTAACAGATTCCCTATATGCGAGTTTATCTCTAAAAGCTGTCAAAATAGGATAGGACACAGATTCCCCACACTACACCGTTTTTTTTTTTTTTTGGAAAAGGAGGATGACCCCCACACTACACTGTATGTCGATAATATTTTTCACTGAAAACAGCAGAACTCTGCTCCGGGGGACGGCTCAGACTAATCTTGAGGGCGTGCCCTCGAGACCCAAGGGCCAATGCCTCCCCACCTCCTAGGGAAAATACACCACCCTTCATATAGGCGAAATTGGGCCTGGGGCAACTGGGGCTGTAGCCCTAGGCGTGGCCCAACTAGCACCTGTACGTATAGAAGCAAATTTTTGAGAATTTGAGATAGATAGAAGATTAGCCCCAGGCTTCACGTACAAGGCTTCAGCCCATTAGCCCAAGTCAAGTCGATCGATCGAACAGAAAATCAATCGCGCATTACGTCGACGCTTCGATCTGTCGTTCGTTTGCCAAGGAAAAAAAAACCCTCTCCCGATTGAGAAACCTTCGCCTAGTCGCCACCGCCCTCGTTAGTCATCAACCGCGTTTCCCCGCCGGCCGCCGCGCCGCCCGCCCGGTCCGGCGTCCTAACCACCTGCCTCTCCTTCTTCTGATCTTCTCGAAGTGTTCCTAAATTACAAATTACAGTGCACGCACACACTGCCGTACAGCGGCACAGGTAATACATATTGCTCAATTAATTAGAAATCCTTCTATATCATCAGCCATTCCAGCATTTTTTTTTCTAAATCTGTATCATCTAATTAATTCAGTATCTTCAACAATACTCAACTCTGTATCATTTAATTATTTTCCCTAGGTCCTTTTATATCATGCAAACTCGATGAATTGGTGGTGTTATTACTTAGTTCTTATTTCATTGTCGTCAGGAGATTATAAGTCCAAGATGAAGAGGACCTGTACAATTGAATCTTTCCAATCAGTTGAGCGTGATGTATTTACAAGCATTGATGATATTAATATTATACAGTGCTATAAAAAAAAGAGGAAACACAAGGGGCCACTGCCTCGTGGACTTTGTGTAAATGGTATAATATGTCCTATTTTTTTTGCAAAATTTCATATGAACAATTAATTTAGTCTATGTCCAATGTATTGATTTTAAATACTTGATTTTATGTTTGCAGATCCAGGTCCTTCTACTATTGCTGGTGAAGAAACGATGGCCTTGAATTAAGGAAGTCTTCAGTTATTTGGTACCAAACCATGTTTGTAATGATGCACTTTGTTAAACTATTTGTTTTTACGGAATTTTCTCTCGTGATAGTAATGAATTTATATTTCGTTTTGAACGTGATTTTGTGCCATAGTTATAACACACGTTGGTGTGTGTGGTATTTGACGATATATTTAGTCAGTTAGTTTTAGCCCCAGGCTTTGAGAAATCCTGGCTCCGCCTCCCTATATGCGAGTTTATCTCTAAAAGCTGTCAAAATAGGATAGGACACAGATTCCCCACACTACACCGTTTTGTTTTTGGGAAAAGGAGGATGACCCCCACACTACACTGTATGTCAATAATATTTTTCACTGAAAACAGCAGAACTCTGCTCCGGGGGACGGCTCAGACTAAGCTTGAGGGCGTGCCCTCGAGACCCAAGGGCCAATGCCTCCCCACCTCCTAGGGAAAATATACCACCCTTCATATACTACCATGATATAACTTTCGAAAAATCACATTTATATGTTTCAGAAAATTATGAAAAAAATTGTGGATGTTCACAAGAGATACGTCTACAACTCCTAAAAAATCATATCCAAATTTGAAATACCTATTGAGATTTTTTTTTGACAAATTTAGAATGAATAGTATCAAAAGAAGACAAAACATAAACAGTGTCAGAAATGACATTATTCACATATAGATTTGTCTTTTTTGTTTCTCAATGTATATTTTGAATTTTGGTCTGAATTTTTTAGGGGTTATAGACATGTCTTGTGAACATCCACAAAAATTTTCAATTTTTTAAAACATCTAAATGTGACTTTTCAAAATTTATAACATGGGAGCATGTAAAATGTGGTATCACCTGATATACACCCACTCCTCCTGTGCGTCCTTACAATGGTGGAGCTACATAAAAATAGTTGGGTGGGCCAGAGAGTGCATTTGTTTTTCAAATCCGAAACCATATATACCATATATGTGGGTGTGTCTAGTGCCGGCGGCTGCTCTGGAGCACCTCCGCTCCGCTGCGTGTTACTTTTTTTAGGAACAAGTGCTACACATGCGACTATGTGAGGCTGATGTCGTGATGCCTCATGTATTTCTATATCGATGTCCGTCATCATGATTTGTTTTTTTTTTCTTCAATACGCACGAGAGTGCTTATCATTAAAGGAGAAGAGGAGGAGACTCCCCAAGGTCCACACAATTATAAACTTTTTACAGATAGATTCCTCCATCCACCTCCGCCCCAAATTCCTAAAGCCTACTACTCATGAACTACCCGCGTTGAGGCCTCCACCACTAATCCTTCTAAAGCGCTTCTAGTTAGGCCTGTCTGCTTTCCATACTTTTCCTTCATCGTCAATCCTCTTGATAACTCTGGCTATGGACAGAGACGTTCCATTGAAGACAATGTCCTTCTGGTGTTTCCAAATTCCCCACATGCCTAAAAGATAGAAGGCCCTTGTAGATCTCCAGTGATCACCTCTTAGCTTCTGCCTGATGCACCATTCACCCAACATCTCGTTGACCCTTGGTTCAAAGTCTGGCCTACCGCTCGCCATACTAATCCGGTGCCACACTTCCCTTGCAAAAGCACAAAAGCACAGTTGATTAGTACTTCCTCCGTTCGAAAAAGCTTATCCCAAGCTTGTCCCTCAAATGGATGTATCTAGCATCAAATTAATGCTAGATACATCAATTTAAGGGACAAGCTTTTCTGGACGGAGGGAGTAGATGGTTTATAGTCTTTTGTGCTGGTCGCAGAACGGGCAAAAGTCCTGGTGAGGCAGCCCAAGTCTAGCAAGTCTGTCAGATGCCCAACACAAATTCTATATGGCCAGCCAAGCAAAAAAAAGGCACTGCAACGGGGCTTTGGACTTTCAAGTAAACGAGGCCGTATGTTTTTTTTTTTGAGTGGTAACGAGGCCGTATGTGAAACCTCAAGCCCTGCAAATTTGGCCGCATACGCAGACCGCACCGAGAATAGCCCATTCTTCTCCCAAGACCACTTGATCGTGTCATGTACCCCCCGCACGTAGCTCTGGGAAAATCCTATTCGCCGCTTGCTGCGGCGAACTGTTGAGCGATCGCACAGAGCAGCGCAGCGAGCGACAGACATGGGCCGGCCCACTTATACATAGTGCGTCCAACCGGTTTTGGGAACCTTCTAGAAGGTTCCCTGAACTGGGTTTTTTCCTGTATCATTTTTTCTTGTTCTTTTCGGCTTTCTATTTTTTTATTTCTCTCTTTTTTCATTTTTTTCCTTTTCCTTTTCTGTTTCTTTTTTTTTATGTTTTTTTAAATTTCAAAACTTTGCAAAATTTGTTCGCAAATTTAAGAAAAATGTTCGTTTTTCAGTTTTTGTTCGTGAGTTTCAATAAATGTTCCTATTTCAAAATTGTCCATGTTTTCAAATTTTGTTTGCATTCGAAAAATGTTTAGGAATTTCAAAAAGTGTTCCAGCTTTTCAAATTTGTTCACAAATTTATAAAATGTTCATGTTTCAAATTTTGTTCACAAATTGAAAAAATGTTCGTAAATTCCATAAATTTGTTTGGGAGTTTGAAAAAATGTTCCCGTTCCAAAATTTATTCGCATTTTTCAAAAAATGTTCACCTTTACAAGTTTTGTTCGGAGTTTCAAAAAATGTTTCGTTTCCAAAATTGTTTGCAAATTTAAAAAAATGTTCATTTTTTCAAATTTTGTTCTGGAGTTTCAAAAAATGTTCGCGTGCAAAAGTTGTTCGTGTTTCCAAATTTTGTTTTGAAATTTGAAAAATTGTTCTTGTTCAGTTTTTTGGGTAGTTTAAAAAATGTTTCCATTCTAAAAAATATGTTCGCATCTCCAAAATTCGTTTGTGTATTGAAAAATGTTTGAGTTTTCTCAAAATTTGTAAAAAAAATAATAATGCTCGCGTTTGATAAAACATTCATGTTTTGTTTTTGAAAAAAAAAGTTTTGTGTTTGAATTTTTGAAAAATGTTCGGATCGGCGTTTGAGTTTTCTTAACGTTTTGCAATGTTCTGTGATCCTGGCATCGCATCTTTTTTTATTCCAGCGTGATCTACTGTTCGCGAGAGAGATGGGCCGGCTCAGTCTATCGATCCCCTATGCGATCGCTGGACTGCTTGACGCAGAGGGCGTCCAATAGGAGCTCCCCGTAGCTCTGATACTCCACCCTCGGCCAGAGCTCGAATAATTGACTTAGAGCATCTACAACCAGACTTGGCAAATCCGGCCCATAAAACGCCCGCGGACGCGACCGGGCACGCCCGCGGGCGCATCCGGACAGGCCCTCATGTTTCGTTCCGGGCATCCATATATCTCAAATCCGGACTCTCAAATTCCTACAAATACATGCATGTCAATCATGCAACACAATGTCGCATGTAAATAGTTATTGTTGGTATCAAGCATAGCGTTTACATAAAATTTATTTGAAGTGCCAAACTCAAACATTGCCTCCTTGGTTGCCATTGTGGATCCATATGTGCTCCACAAGATCATTGAGTAGCTGCGTGTGCACCTGTTGATCTCGAAGATTCTGATGCATCTGCAGAAAGTTCATAAGCTGAGCCGCATCTTGATCTTTCGGGATTTCAACTTGTTCTCCGAGTGCTTCGAAATCATGGGTTTGGGCTACACCGTCACCCTCATCCTCGACAATCATATTGTGCAGAATAACACAACATGTCATCAGCTGCCACAAAGTTTCTGATTCCCACATCATTGCTGCGCTCCGCACAATTCCCCAACAAGCCTGAAGCACACCAAATGCCCTCTCCATGTCCTTCCTAGCCGCTTCCCGTATTGTTGCAAAGTGGCTCTGTTTATTGCCACGCGGCTCGGATATGGTCTTCACAAACGCCGCACACTGAGGATAGATACCATCGGCAAGATAGTACCCCATGTTGTAGTCCAGGCTGTTGATGGTGTAGTTGCACGGTGGTGATTCCCCATTGCAAAGCCTCCTGAACACCGAAGATCGTTGAAGCACGTTGATGTCGTTGTGAGAACCAGGCATTCCAAAGAAAGCATGCCAAATCCATAAGTCATGTGATGCCACCGCTTCTAGTATGATGGTGGCCTCTCTGGTGTGACCTTGATACATTCTCCGCAGACCTTTGGGGCAGTTCTTCCATTGCCAATGCATGCAATCAATTGATCCGAGCATTTCTGGAAACCCCCTTGCCTCTTCAATAGCCAACAACTTCTCCGTGTCTTGCGCATTTGGTTCTCTGAGATACTCAGATCCAAACACCTCAACCACGGCGCGGGCAAATTTGAAAATAGTCTTCAGGCACATGCTCTCCCCCACCCGGACCATCTCACCAACGGCGTCTGCAGCAGTACCAAGTGCAAGCATCCTCAGAGCAGCCATGCGCTTCTGCTTGGCCGAGAAAGAGAGTTGGCCGCAGCAATCCCTTTTGAGCTTGAAGTAGTCATCGTGTGCCTCCACTCCCTCCACAATGCGCAAAAACAATGGTTTCTGCATGCGAAAACGGCGACGAAACCATGGATCATCCAGGAAAGCAGGTGTGGGAGCAAAGTAGTCATTGTGCAGTAGCTTTGCTCCGGACACTCTGTCCCGGTTGACCACTCTTCTCCCTTTGATTGAGCCCTTAAAGTTGAGAATATGCTCCACTTGCCGGTCCATTTCCTCTTGCATGCTCATGAGCATGATCATGTCCACTTCTTCGTCCGAATCCAATGAATCAAAGAACTCATCTTGAATCATTTGGTCAAGCTCCGTCGGTCCATACTCCTCGCCCGACGAAGCATCGGAATCCATCATTTACCTAACAAAATCACAATAATTCCGGTCGGTCAATGTGTCGAACACATCAAGCGCAAGGCGGAGCCGAAGAGTTGCCGGACGTACCACGGTGGCGTCCGGGCCGGCGACGACGTCCCCCGCGGCGAGGACGGGAGCGCTCTTTCGGAGCTAGCGGCGGAGAGCCTGGGAACGACTGCGGAGCGTGCACGGCGGCGGAGCGCGAGACGAACAGCGCGGAGGAGAAAGAAGAGAGGAGATAGCAAATGGATCCGGCTGGTCTACGGGGTGGATTTGGTACAATTTCAGATGAGGTCGAGCTGTCGGGTCCGACGTGGCGGACGTGCCCGGGCGCGCCCGGACGCCCCCATATCCGCCCATATTTGGGCTGGATATGGGGGGTACCGGTCAGCTCGGGCGTTTGAGGGCCGTTTGAAGGGCTCGTCTGGGTTAAAAAGTCGTGATCGGGTAGTGACCGGACGGCTCGCCCGGGCATATGAGACGGATTTAAGAGGTCCGGCTGTAGATACTCTTAGTTCGACAGCAGTCGGATCAGGTCAAATGTCCCAGCCAAAGATGCATTTAGCAGTCCCTCATAGACCAACCTCGACATTCTCACGCGTCTCGGAACTTTTGTTCATGTTATCGTCCCATACATAGCATTTGAGTTTATTTTTTCACATGATTTGAAATGTCAGAAATTCAACAGTACTATCCAAAATCGGTCTCGATTGGATTCAAGCCAAACCAAGAACGGTAGTTATAGGAGTAAAAATGAAGTTTTCCCCCAGAATAGTAACACGTTAAAAATGAGGGATCATGATAGATGCGTTTCCAGACATGTGTCATAGAATGTTGGCTGGTAGGATTTTTACCACAAGAAGCTGCATCTCCCTGGTTTTGGTAAACATTTTGTATCTATGTTTGGTGAATAAAGGTTATATAGCATGTTATTTCTTTTTACTTGCAATCGCTTGTCACTTAAATCCTACTTCCTCCGTCCCAAAATTCTTGTCCGTATCTAGTGTATATGTTTGGCTCGACGCCACTGCCATCCATTGAGAATGGTAGAGTATATCCTAACAGCTCGGTGGTTTCTGGTGGTTGTAGGCCTTTCCATTCACTTCCACCTGCTCCAGTGTATGGCATGCCGCCAGGCTCAGGATTCACACACCATGATGCTGCTGCTCAACCAGGTATTATTATGTTTTAGTTAACCATAGGTAGTACCGTGATTTTCCTTCTATCGTCGTTGATTTCCCTTGTATCTTCGTCTTAACTGAACCAACTTACAACACCGTGTTGATTACGTGTTCCCCAGTGGACAAATGTTATTTCTTACTGAACCATGTTTTGTTTCCCCTTAATGTTCCAGGATATGCTCTAGAATACGTTCCGAGCAGAATAGCAACATGGCAGGTATCAAACAACATGACCAACTTTCGAATTGGAGAATGCTGATAGAGAAGTTTGGTACACATCCCTCCTGAAGAGTGAAGATACTCTGGCTTGAAGTTTGAACTGCCGCTGGAAGAGTCTTCTGTGGGAAAGTTTGATGGTGCCAGGATTTAGTTTGCCCTTTGATAAAATAGCACGCATGGTGCCATTGACATATGGCGACCCCACATATCATTGACATAATGCGTGGCGTTTTATCAAAAGGCAAAGTGAAATGTGGCATTTTATCAAATGTCCATACGAAGTCGATGGCCGACTCGACACGTCTCTCTGGCGACGCGTCGGGCGAACCCGATTCGCAGCGATGGCCGGCGTGGTTCGCCGCGGATCTCCGGGCGGCGAGGGTTCTCAGGTACCACCGTGGCGAGGTGGTGCTGGGCTCGCACCCGGCGACGGTGCGTCTCATCGACGAGCGGGGGTGCACGGTGGACGTGCGTACTAGGGGAGGGCTCGTGCTAGCCCCTGGTGCCACGATCGTGTTCCCCTGTCACGTTGCGCGCATCGAGGGCGAGGCCACAGATAGTGGTGACGCCTCGGGAGCCGGCGAGGGAGGAATTGCGGCCGGTGGGAGAGGAATTGCGGCCGGTGGGGGGTTAATTCCGGGCGATATAGGTGAGATCGCCCCGAACCCTCCTCGCCTTCCACTTCTCCTTCCCCACACCACATCTCCTTCTCCGCTTGTTGGCGTCCGCGGCGGCGATGGTGGAGATCGACGAGGAGAAGATGCTGAGGTTCGCAGGTAGGGACGCGCGCCTGCGTGCTCGCCTGAGAGAGATCGGGTCGTGGTACACAAGCAAAAAGGCGATGTATGTGGAGGCGGAGGCGATCTTCAAGGGGCTGACGGCGGCGGAGGAGAGATCGCTCTTCGGGCGTGGAGGACGCAAGCACCCGCTGGAGGTTCTGCTGTGGGCGATGGATCAGGCGGATTCGCCGGTGAGATCTGTGGCAAGGAAGTGGGTGGCGTTCACCTCCTTCGAGACCGCGAATCTCGCCCCAGCCATGAGGGAATCGGCCCTCAGATCCCGCGAGGGGGTCCTGGCCCTCCCCGCCCCAGGTTCGGCCATGGCGCCGATCGAGATCCGCGAGGACCCGGTGGAGCAGCCACCGCAGGAGGCGGTGCAGATGCCACGTCGCTCCGCTCGACTCGCTCCGGCTCCTCCAACTCCGACTCCACGCCGCTCGGCACGCCTCGCCGGAAATGATGCCTGAACCCTTCACTAGCCAGCAACCGCTTCTGGAGGCTGGCTAGTGAAGACTCAGGCGACGATTCTGACGAGGATGTCGCTGATTCAGGTACAAATTGTTGCCCTATACCTTCATACATACCTTCCGTCTATGAGTTCGGGGGGAAATTCCATGAAATTGATACGCAACGCCAAATTAGGCTGGCAAATCGTAAGATGAAGAAGAGAATGAACTTATATGTTCAGAGCTTGCTCTTGAAGCATGAGGTAGAGGTTGATAAGAAAAATTATAGCACAATTCAGACAGATTGTCAGGAAAAATTTACTCATGTCAACTCCCCTAGTTGGGGGAATTATCATAATAATGAAGTGGATATGGCATTGATAAATATTAAACCTAGGGATCCAATAATTTGGGATTTAACCAGGTTTCCTGAATACTTGAGTGACATTGAAATAGATGATATTAATCCTACTAAGGAGGGGTTTGAAAACAGATTTGGGGAAACTGATGCAGTGAAAATGATTTATAAGGAGATAGTGAATGTAGAAATACCTGAGAATTTGATGCTAGAGGAAGCTGTTGATGATGCTCAAAGGGGAGGAAAGATGCTGAGATTTGGGAAGGAAGACAGAGGGGAAAGCAGAGTAGATCACTGCCCACGGGGAGGGTTTGAAAAGTTGGGCTTTAAGGCTGTCAGGCCCATTGAAGTGGACGTTTTGGGTGGCCCAGAAAAGAATGATGGGGGGTTGGCCTTATATAAAGGGGGCATCCCTCCTCTCATTCCAGAACCATATTTCCTCCACCTACCAAACCCTAACAGGGACACGGCGGCGGCAAGCTGGGGAGAAAGATCTGAGGAGGAAGAAAATTCTTGGAGAGAAGAGGAGACCATGGCAGGCAGGCAAGAGAACTGGAGGCCAAGACCTGGGAGAGGGACAAGCTTTGGTGGAAGAGGTAATTTCTATGGCAAGCCTAGCAATTCTGACAGAGGTTTTAACAGGCAAGATGTGAGAGATCAGGACAGCTTTGATTGGAGAAACAGGGATGGAAACTACAGAGGGGGATCTGGGACTAACAGTAGTGGCTCTGGTGTGGAAGGAACTTCGATGGGGAATGGTAGAGATATGGATGGCAAGCCAGGAAGATTCAACACAGGCAGATTGGGGGGTCAGCAAGAAAGATCTCAGACTGGGAATGGAGAGATTGGCCCGGGCAATGGTTTTGTTGTTGCCACTCCTAACATCCAACAGATGGGGATGCAAGGAGGGCACGTGCAGATGACAGGTGGGTTTCCTATGATGAGCAACACTAATTTTCCTCAGATGGTGCCAGTTGGGATGGGGCTTGGGCAGTTTGGCTTCATACCACAGGAACAAATGGCCCAACAGTATCAATATCTGCTCTCCAACATACCAAAACAGGAGACTTTACAGACACAGGGGGGATCAAAAGATGAGGGGGTTATGGAGGCAGCTAAAAAGAAAGAGATAGGAAACATCAAGGAATTGTTTTGTGTCAAGTGCAAAGAACAGGGACATCTTAAGAGTGACTGCAAAAACAAGGTGTTTTGTGTGGTGTGTCAGAGACCATCACACAATACTGATGAGTGCACAGTGCTGAAGCAAACCAAGCCAGTTGCTAAGCATGTGGGATATGGGGCTAGAGGTTTGGGATGTTTACTGGTGCAAAACACAAAAGACATTGTTGCTGCTGAGCATACAAATCCTATGGCTCTGGTTACAGTACAGTTTGGACAACTGAATGAAACCACAGTTGCATATGGGTTTGCAAAAATGTTTGAGTGGGGGTGGACTTGGAGAGCCAAATTTCAGAGTTCTAAGACTTTTCTGATGAGATTCCCCAACAAGACCAAATTGGTGGAGCTAATTTTTTTTGGAAAGTTCACTCTGCTTGGGACAGGAGCCATGGTTGAGGTGGATTTTTGGAGTCCAGATGACAAAGCTAAGGGAAAGCTTCACTATGTCTGGATCAAAATGTGGGGAGTGCCTGATACATTGAGACATTACTTAGGGGTGTGTGAGATTGGCTCTGCTTTAGGACCAGTGGTGGAAGTAGATGTGGAGCACATTCACTCTAAGGAAGAGATCAAGGTGAAAGTGGGAGTGAGGGATCTACACAAGATTCCAGCAGGGACTGAGGTAACTACAAGAGACTTATTGCTCTATGACATAGGCTTTGAGTTTGATTCAGTTGCAGAACAAGGGTGGTACAAGTTTGATGAGGGGAATAAGAGGAATTTTTTGACTATCTGGATCTGGAAAACTTTGAAGCACAAAGAGAGAATGACATGCAAAAGAAAAGTAAACAAACTGATAATGGGAAACAGAATGTGAGTTTGGGGAGCTTGGGGCTGAAACAATATGAGCAAGTGGTCCTGAAAACGGGTGAGATAGGCCAGACAAGTGAAACACTTAAAGAAAAAATGGGAGCAGGGGCAGCAGGGGAGTTGCAGGGGAGAGAGGAAAGCCTGATGGTGAGGTTACAAAAAGCAGAGGAACTTGCTGCTAGACAGACTGCACAATTGATGCTGGAAGAGAAGAAAAGAAAGGAAATGGAAATCATAAGGAAAACTCTTGAAAAAGAGGTCAGGAGACAACATGAATTACTGCAGATTAACTTGAAGGTGAATGATGAAGTGAGGGGGTCTCAGTCTGGGGAAAAAACTACTGATGTGGGAGAAGAAGAGGAAGCTATTGATGATGATATGGTGATTGAAGACAAACAGTAGGGAGGAGAAGAGATGACAGAGCAAGAATTAATTGAACAAGCTATTGGGCTGGGATATGTAGAGCTAGTTGATTACACTGCTAGTTAGGAGACAGATTCTTTTGGGACTAAAGTGAAGAAAGATGAAAAGGGGGAAATCGACCCCAAAGATGAAGAAGAATTGAGAAGATGTGCTAGATTAAGAGGGAAGGAGGATTGCAATATCACAGAGCTGGCCAAGGAGAGAGCAGCTAAGAAAGACAATTATGGTGAGCTACCTTCTACTGGGTTTTTTTCTAAATCTGACAGTTCTCTTCAAAAAATTGCTGAGGGAGTGGGGGTCAACTTAGGGAATAATCCTGAGATGATTAAGTACAATTTAGAATTGATAAAAAATGTGGAACAGGCTAGAATTGATTTATGGTTATCTGATTATAATAAGAATCAGAAACAAATATCTATGCCTGAGGAAAATGAGATTATTGATACTGGGGAACATACCTTGGAAGATTTATTAGACCAGGGGGAAAATGATGAAGATAAAGAGGAAGAGGATAATTGGGAAATAGTGAGAGGGCTTTTCTCATCAAAAAAAGAAAGAAAAAGAAGTAGAAACACCAGAGGGCCTGGGGTTAAAACTGCTTCCGCTGTGAAAGTTTTAGAATCTTCTGTTAAGAAAAAGAAGAAAAAAAGATGAGAAGTATTTTCTGGAATATGAGAGGTTTTGGGGGAGACATTAAGAAAAGGTTCCTTAGGGAAATGGTTATGGATATGAAAGTGGATTTTCTGGGTTTACAGGAGACCATGAGACAGCAATTCTCTAGAAATGACCTACAACAAATTTGTGCTGGTAGAGACTTCCATTGGCATTTCACTCCAGCTAGGGGGAAATCTGGTGGACTCCTATTAGGGGTTAATTACACTACTCTAGATATAATTTCTCAGGATGAAGGGGATTATCACATTAAAATGACTGTCCAGGATCTAAAAACAAAGTTTATTTGGGACCTGGTGGTGGTTTATGGAGATGCTCAACCAGAGAGAAAAGCTAAATTCCTGGCTGAGCTATCCAGAATCTTTCAAAAAAGTGTTAATCCTATTTTGATTGGGGGTGATTTCAATATTATTAGAAAAGCCACTGAAAAAAACAAGCCAGGCTCCCCTGGACACTGCAGTTTTTTGTTTAATGCCATTCTGGAACAGGCTGGAGTGAGGGAGCTTGAAATGAATGGGAGATAATTCACATGGGGAAATAATTTACATACCCCCACCTTTGAGAAGTTAGATAGAGTTTTATGTAACACTGAGTGGGAAGAGGTATATCCATTGACTCAGATTACAACACTAACTAGAGAGAAATCTGATCACACTCCATTATTTCTGGACTCTGGTGACATCCAGAAAACTGACCCCATTTTCAGATTTGAAAATGCTTGGTTTATGAGGGATGGGATTGATAAAATCATCCATGATGTTTGGAATGATCCAAGTATCATTGGTGACAGCATAGATAGATTATTGGGTAAATTTAGATTGCTTAGGCCTAAACTCAAAGGCTGGAATAGGAATATGAATGCTTGGTATATAGAGTTGAAAAAGGATATTCTGCTGAAACTGGATATAATTGATAAACATTGTGAAAAAAATGGTATTACTGCTGCTGACAGGAAAGAGCAAATGGAACTTAGAGCACAACTTGATAGGCTCCTCCAACAAGAAGAGGCTAAATGGAAACAGAGAGCTAAGGTAGATGAAATTTTGGAGGGGGATAGCAATACAATTTTTTTTCATGCTAAAGCCAATGGGAGACTCAGAAGAAATAGAATTAATAGGCTTGAGCAGGATGAGGGGAAGATAGAGGGAGACAAAAATCTGTTAGAATATATTACAAATTTCTATAAAGATTTATTTGGTCACCCAGATGATTCTTCAGTGTGTAACACCCCCTTGTAATGAGCTCTGTGACACTCTGTTAATCTTGCCAAGTCATGACCATTTGCAGTGCCAAGTCACATGGGTTAAGGATCCAATTCAAATTCAATTATGGAAATCAACTCAAATTCAAAAGTGCAAAATAAGTTTGCTCAAGCACCTTTGGAAAAATGTTCACTAATTAGCAAATAATCCAAGAGCACACATAAAAATAACACCAGTAGCACTTGGACTAATTAAATGACTTAAACAAATTGAAACAGCACCAAAACAGCAATATTAAATCCATTTAAAATTATATTAAATTCAAATGAAACCTAACTATGCCCAAACCAATTTTTGGTGGAAGGGAATATTGCATTGTAATATTGGGGACAACTCTCATACCTTACAAAAATGCAAAAGAGCCCTAACTAATACAAAACAGAAAATAAATAAAGAAAATAGAAAACAGAAACAGAAAAAAATAAAAACGAGGCACTGTGCACTGGGCCTTAGTGCACAGTGCCCCGACCGCGGCCCACCTGGCCCATCTCCTCTTTCTCTCCCCTGCGTGTCGGCGCGCCCCTGGCCGAGCGCGCGCGCGCCGGCGCGGCGTCGACACGTCGGCGCCGCCGACACTACAGGAGCGCAGAGAGGATAAGGGAGAACCCGAGCACTTCCCCTGGCCTCTCCGTCACTCTCCCCTCTCTCCCTTACTAGCTTCGCCAGTCTCTCCCACCGGATCCGTCGGACCCGAGCACCTCCGTCGCCGCAGCCCCGACGCCACCGCGGCCACGGCCGACGCCTCGACCCGCCGGGATGTCGTGAAGCCGCGCCGTCATCCACTCGTTCGCCTGGAGTTCTCAGACGGGGCCGGGGACCGCCGCAGCTGCTGGATCGGCCTCGGTTGCATCTCCGGCCACCGAACGCCGCCGTCATTTCCGTCGAGTCTCTGCGGCTACTAAACCTACGTCGGGCCACCTTGTGCCTCCCCGGTGAGCTCCTCTTCCTTCCCTTCCTTCTGCCCGCTCCCGCGCGCTCGCTAGCCATAGCTTATCTTGAGCCCGAACCCGCTGCCGCCGACGAGCTCGCTGCCGTGGCCAACGCTGCCATCATGCGCAACCGAGCCCAGCGTCGAGCTCCTGGAGCTCGTGCGAGTCTAACAAACATGCGTACATGTCTCCCCGTGCCCTCTAGCTCCGATTCCATCATCGCCCGAACTCCGGCGTCCGTTGCGCTCGTCGCCGCCGTCGCTGTAGGGCTTCTCCGGCGACGCCACCGCCACGGTTGGACGCGGCGTTGAACGCCCGTTCGAAAGAACCCAACCGCGCACGATTTGACCCAGCGTAGGCGAAATCCGACCCCCTCCCGAGCCGCGCCGCCGCTAAATTGGTCGCCGGCTGTGAAACTCCGGCGACACTGACCAGGCGCCGACACGGCAGCCCCCTGTGGGACTGACAGAGGGCCCCACGGGCCCCAGTTGACTGGGTTGACCCAGTCAACTGCTGATTGGGCACCCGTGGGCCACTGACATGTGGGCCCCTCTACTGTTTAGTTTAAATAAAACATTTTCTAAATTAAAACTAATTAGTTAACCTAATCTCTCACTAACACCCGGGGCCCACACCCCTAATTAACCCAGTTAATTAAATTAATTCACTGTTAGCTTAAACAGAGACTGACATGTGGGTCCCACTAGACCCCACATGTCAGGATTGACTCTAGTCAGTGCCTGTTGACCGCTGACGTCACAGTGATGTCATGCTGACATCATAATTCATTTTCTGTAAATAAAATAATTCTAGAAAATCATTTAAACTTCGAAAATTAATAACTTTTAAACCGTAGCTCAGATCGAAAAAGTTAAAACATGAAAGTTGCTCAGAACGACAAGACGAGTTTGATCGTGCCGTCTGTTTCCTTGTCGGACCCCCTACGTAGAAGAACTCGTAACTCCGAGCCCGATTTCAGTAGATGAATAGTGCACATACACCGGTTAATAAATCCCAGATTAATTCTAAAAATAATTAAAATGACTTAGAGGCATATTTAGGCAATCCTGCACTGCATCATAGCATCCTACGCACTGTGTTGCATCTGTTTGCATTATATTTGCTTGTTTCCTCCCCCTCTTCTCTTTCGGTAGACCCCGACGTTGCCGTAGCTCCTGAGGCAGACGCCGCTCCGGAGTACGACTACGTCCCCGATGACCCTGCCCTTGCCGTCGAGCAGACAGGCAAGCACCCCCATTTTGAGCATTCCGATATCACCTATTCTCTTCCCTCTTATGCTTGCATTAGATGTTACTGCTGCTGTTACCATTCCATATCTGTTGCATAGCCTGTTTAATTGTAGCCTACTGTTGATACCTGCCTGTTATCCTAAACTGTTTAGATAGGATGGGTAGAGCCTGATCAGAGACCCACTTGTCCCGACTGCCCCGCTGGACTCTCAGAAGACCCGAGCAACGGGACTGAAGATTAGAACCTGGCACCGCACGTCACTTCTCCTAAGATGCTCGACACTACTGGGTTACTATCGAGTGCCGAGGGTGATACCTCGTCAGCACTTCTGATGATAACCTTGTAGGTTAGTTAATCGGTCGTGGTAAGCGAGGGTGATTCCTCCTACACCACCCCCGATACCGACGCCGTCGCGCAACCTCTCAAGTGTGGACCTCGAGGGTGATTCCTCCTTCGTTCACCATGATGATAACATCGAGCGGGAATTCCATCGAGGGTGATTCCTCAGGGTTCCCTTCGGTGTCAGACACACAGTTACCTTGGATATTATGACTTGACTATGAACCATGATACTAAAGACGGGTCGGCCCTGAGGGGTACCCGCGCGAGCATAAATGCGAAGTGATGTGGAGTCGGGTTGACCTGAGAGGTGCCCGCGAGATAACTACGAGGCGTGGCCGGGCATTCTTAGCCCTTGCCGCAAGTCCTCGAGACAGGGCGACGGGGTCACATCGATCGTGAGTCTCTGCTCGTTTCCGCGCGCTCCTAATCCACTACGGTTTGGATATTTGATCCGAGGGGCCTCTGGCCTGATAGCACTAACCATCACGTGGGCATAGTATGGGCGTTCTGCGTCGTATACTTCAGCCAAAGCTTAATGGACGTCAGCAACTGATGCGACACAAGCTGGGTTGGACTGGGAACGCAACCGCGCTTATATAAGGGGTTGCTAGGTAAGCTCACCAGCGGTGCACGTAACATGCAGGAGTTCCTGGGGCGATGGCCCAAGACCCCTAGGGGCATAGGTTAGTCCGGCATGCTGACCTCTCTGTTAGGTATTTGGTCGGGTTGCGGCGTGTTGCTTAGCCGAGGTCGGGCATGACCCAGAAAAGTGTGTCCGGCCGGAGTTAAGCGAGCGTGGTGGGTAAGTTGGTGCACCCCTGCAGGGAAGAAACTTCTATCGATAGCCTGTCCTACGGTAACGGACACTCGGAGTTGTATCCCGATCGGTACAACTAGAACATGACTTGAGATGAGAACTGGATAGTACGGCTCTGGGATTGCTTTCTCGCAGGGAGTCGAGGAAGAATCTCTGGCCGAGGTTGATGCTACTACTACTTTACATTATGTTATTCTGCTCTCTTCTATTGCTGCAAGACTGATGGAGATGCTGAAGATGCTAGTCTTCGATATGACTAGGCTTTTCCCCTCTATTCTGGCATTTCTGCAGCCCAGTCCACATATACAACCCCCTTTGAAAATGTTGCATATGTAGTGTAGATCCTTGCTTGCTGAGTACTTCGGATGAGTACTCACGTTTGCTTTATTTTCTTTTTTCCCCCTTTATTCCTTTGTCGCAACCAGACGACGGAGCCCCGGAGCCTGATGTCCCCGTCGATGACCACTACTACTACCAGCCCGGAGAGTACTACTACTACGAGGAGCCGTCTGACGACCAGGAGTAGGATCGGAGGGTCCAGGGCAGGAGGCCCACGCCTTTTCGATCGTAGTTTTTATTTTGCCCCGCCTCTGTGAAGGCTTATCTCTCTGTTCTGTAATATATCTGTACCCAGATATCTGACGCTTCCGCTGACACTTGTATGCCATCGAGCTATGTATTCGAGCCCTCGAGGCCCTGGCTTGTAATATTAAGCTTGTATGAATTTAATTATGTTTTAGAGTTGTGTTGTGATATCTTCAAGTGAGTCCTTAGGCTTGATCGTGTGCATTTGCGTGTATGGTTAGTGCACGATTAAGCCGGGGTCGTCACACAGTGTCTCTTAATATTGATAATCCAAAAAGGATACAGGAAAAGTACAGGGATATATTGACTAATGATTTCTCCTTGGAAGAAATTAAAAATGTGGTCTTTAAAATGGCACATAATAAATCACCTGGCCCTGATGGGTTTACAGCTGAATTTTATCAGCATTATTGGGAGTTGGTGAAACATGATCTTAAATCTTTGCTAGATGATTTTGCTAAAAAGAAAATTGATATTAGCAGATTAAACTATGGGATCATTACTTTGGTTCCGAAGGGAAAAGATGCTAACAAGATACAAAAATTTAGACCTATATGCTTGCTTAATGTCTGCTTCAAAATCATCACAAAAGTTCTGATGAACAGATTGAATTTAGTGGCAGCTGATGTAATTTCTCCTGTGCAAACTGCTTTCATTAAAGGCAGATATATTATGGAGGGGGTATTGATTTTGCATGAAGCTTTAAACAATATAAAAAAGAAGAAGCAAAGTGCTCTCTTGTTAAAAATAGATTTTGAAAAAGCATATTAGAAAATAAAATGGTCTTTCCTTTTTCAGATGCTCAGATTAAAGGGGTTTCCTGACAAATGGATAGAGTGGGTTATGGAAACCATTAGGGGGGGGGGGGGAAGTCTGTGTAAAGGTCAATGAAAACTTGGGAAAATACTTTCCCACCCATAAAGGGCTAAGATGGTGGGATTCTTTATCACCCCTTAATTTTGATCTGGCAGCTGATGCCTTGGCTATCATGCTGGACAATGCTAGGAAGAGTGGGATGATCAACGGGGTACTAAATGAATATGTCCCAGATGGGATTAACATGTTACAGTATGCTGATGATACAATTTTCTTACTGCAAGATGACATAGATAGTGCTCATAATCTGAAGTATATTTTGTGCCTCTTTGAGCAAATGTCTGGTTTAAAAATCAATTTTCACAAGAGTGAGCTTTTTTTATTTGGAGAGGCCAATGATAAAAAGGATGAATATGCAAAGATTTTTACATGTCCTGTAGGTGCTTTACCCATGAAATATTTAGGACTGCCAGTTGACAAAAACAGAATTAGAAATAAACATTGGAAACCTCCAGAAAGCAAAATGGAGAAGAAATGTGAAACTTGGCAAGGAAGGTTGCTTGCAAGTGCTGGAAGGGTTACTTTAATTCAATCTTCTTTGACAGGCATCCCTTATTTTATGATGTCCTTCTATGGGTTACCTGTTGGGGTGAATAAACGTATGGATTTTTTTAGAGCAAGGTTGTTATGGCAGGAAGATGATAAAAAGAAAAAATACCATCTAGTTAAATGGTCTGAGGTTTGTAGGCCTAAGGATATGGGTGGGTTGGGGATCTAAAACCTGGCCCACATGAACAAAGCCTTGCTCTGTAAGTGGTGGTGGAAAATCTATAACACCGAAGGGCTATGGCAAGAGATTGTCATGAAAAAATACCAGGGGAATAAAACTCTGGGTAATATTTCTGCTAAACAAGGGGACTCTCAATTTTGGAGGGAGCCCCTGAAACACAGAGATCATTTTACTTCTCTGTGTAAATTCATAGTGGGGAATGGGGAAAATGTCAGATTCTGGGAGGACTGGTGGATTGGATCTGCACCTTTAAGTAAAAATTTCCCTAGGCTGTATAATATTTGTTTTGATAAGAAGAAAACGATCAAGGAGATCTTTGATGAGGGGATTGATAACATGCATTTTAGGAGGACCCTGATAGGGGATTCCAGAGAATTATGGGAACACATAAAAGAAGCATGTAGCTCAACGGTCCTGAGTGAGGACAGAGACAAGGTGAAGTGGACTCTGACTAAAAAAGGAATTTATACTGTCAAGTCATTCTATAGACACCTGATAGAAAATGGAATCAAATACCCACATCTATATATGTGGAAAATCAAAATGCCACCTACAGTCAAGGTCTTTATGTGGTTGGCTCTTAGAAACAGCATTCTCATAAAAGATAATCTGCTACGTAGGGGGTGGAAAGGAGATGAGAAATGTCCATTTTGTGGGCGTAAAGAAAGCATAAACCATCTCTTTCTATCCTGCTCTGTAGCTAGGTTATTGTGGAATATTTTAAAATGTGCTTTCAATTTAACTGATATTCCAGCTGATCTCGATCTGGTGATGAGAACCTGGGTCAAGACCTTTGGAAGAGAAGAGAGGGGCTTAGTTATGATAGGGATCTCTGCTATATGTTGGACTATCTGGAAATTGAGAAATAGTGTTGTTTTTTATGATAACAGGGTGAATGTTCCATGTATACCTGTTAATCTACTACTTAAAAATTTACATGATTGGAATATTTTGCAGAAAAATCCCGCAAGAAGTGAGATGAGGAAGGCAGGAGTGAAGCAGGTTGGTGAAGTAGCTGAAGAAGTATTTAGAGCAGCACATGGGTGGCGCCTAGAGACTAGAAGAATCATGGGGTGACCAAAACTTCAAGTCTTTCCCAGGACCGTGCTGCTGCGACAGATGCTTAAAGAGGCTTCAAGATCATCCTGATTCTCCGCTTCTCCTTCGATCTTCTAGTTTCTGCTTGGGGGGAGCAATAATTTTCTGTGTGATAAGTAGTTTGTATGCCGCTGTTAGATACTTTTCTGTCGTCAAAACTATGTTGTTGAATCTGGTGCTGGGACTTGCTTTTGAGCCCAGGCCTTAGTTCTTTCTGGGAGTGTTCTTTGGGGGCAATGGGGGGGGGGGGGGGAGGGATGGCTCCCCCTCCTCCTCAACAGCCAGCGCTCGCCGGGAGAATAGCTGTGGTAGCTTTTGTTTTTTTTCCTTTCTTTGCTGTAAGACTTGGTGATTTGTTTTAATGGAAATTGAAGAGAGAGCTCTCTTTTATCAAAAAAAAAAAATGTCCATACGATGCCATTTCTGTTGGCAACAGGCAAATATTGATTGCAACCAATGTTGTTCCCCTTAAATCTGGTCGGAGACGCACAAATAGTCAAATTCTCTATTTTTAGCAGCTCGGTGGTTATACTTTTCATGTCAATCGACTTAAATTATGAAGCAGGAATTTGCAACTTGCAAGCACTAGTTGCATGTCCCTATCTTATTTTCAATTTGTTTTCATTTATCTTTAGCATGTGGTTTTGCGAGCATTGTTTTCTTTTGTCAGGGATCATTTTGAACAAATAGAAATGTTTGAAACATGAATCAATTTATAGCCCACTTGTCTTGAGATTTTCTTGAAATTGTTTTTTTTGTGAGGGCAACCGCCTTCCACAATTTTGCTGTGGTGTGTATAGTCCATGCTATGCGCTCACAACTTTGTCGATCATCACACACAAGACCACAACCACACAACATGACATGCACTGCCCATGCAGATGCAGGGCCCGCCCTGACACGTTAGGGGCCATAGTGCAAGATGACAACTGGGCCCTTTGTGTATAATACACCTAGTTATAGAAGTACTATTGGGGAGATCCAGGCGGAGATGTGTGTCTTGAAGGAGGCCTGCGCGTCGCGCCACATGCATTGTGGTTGGGTTGCCTTCGGATAGTCTAAATGAGGAGGCACGAGAACACGTGAAGGTTGAGGCGCCGGAGCAGGAGGTGGGGTGGAGCAGGAGATGTTGAGGGCGGAGATGATGGCGCCAGAGCAGGAGGATTCGTAGGAGCCGCCGTCAGATGAGGAGGAGGAGGCACCGACATCGGAATTAGGGAGGGAGGACGCACTCACGGAGTTCGAGCTCACGCAAGCGGAGGAGGTGGCGGAACTGTAGGGTAACACAGTAGAAAACAAAAAATTTTCAACCTACGCACCAGCCCAGGACCACAATGGAGACTGCATACAAGGTTTGATCATTTTCGTTATCGACTCGTAGCGCAGCGGAAATAGAGTCGATGACGATCGGCGGTGCAGATCTCCGCAGCTAGGATTTACAATCTCCCAACCGCGAGGATGTATACCCTCATCTGCCCCTCGGACAGCCCTCCGAGAGGCGGTCGGACAGTCACCCGGACGGTGTCATGGACAGCCCTTCGGGAGGACCTTCAAAACTCGGACGGTCACTCGGACAGCCCTTCGGGAGGACCCTCAAAACTCGGACGGTCACTCGGACAGCCCTTCGGGAGGCACTCTCGAACTAAGACTGAAACTATGATCTCTCTACAGAGTTGCACACATACGGTGTCATTTATCCGGCAGGGCTTTGCCGTCCAGAACTAGTTCCCACCGGAACCCAGACAGCCTTTCGGCTCTACGAAACTATTTCGCTGGAAGGGAGAGAGAAAGCCAGATCATGCATGGCACTTGTATGTGAGAAAGAGTGAGTTTTGGGGAGCCCTCTCCACCTCTATTTATAGGAGAAAGAGGGGTGGAGGGGCTGAAATTTCAGCCACATCCATCCATGTCATCTCCAAGATATTTTGGAGCAAAAGCCCAAAAAGGTGGCTTTCCAAAAAGTAACCCAAAAAGCACTTTCACTATTCATGACGACATTTTTCAGCGTCCGTTCGAACTGAAAATATTTATGTGGGCTTAGAACATTTCCAGTACCCACTAAAATAATTTTCAATGCGTTCCAGAACAATTCCGGATTAGTGATTTTCATCTGCGAAAAGCATCTGAAGCGGTTCCGGCAGCTCCGGAACATTTCCGGTTTTCACCCCGGAAAATTCCAGAAAGTTTCCAGAATGATTCTGGCACCCTCCAAGAATTATCGGGCATGTGCCGAAATCAATTTGACTTAATGGTATCCCCTGAAACAACTTTTCAGTTTTACGAAACTATTTCGCTATTCTCTCTCCGGAACTCTTCCGTTGTCTCCGAAACTTTTTCGGCGAATTTCTCTCAGACTCCCTGTCTAGTATTCAGCAGATAGATGACCCTTAAGCGTGTGACCCTATAGGTTCGGTGAAGTATAGACATGACCGAAACCCTTTCCGATCAATGATCAACATCGGAGCCGTGGACACCCATATTTACCCCTATACCCACACGAATGAATATTCGAGTGAACCTCCAGTTGCCGTGTTCTATTCCTGTTGCTTCGCGATATGTTACAAATACCCGAGGTGAGATTTACTTGCATCCCCATGGATCAACAACTTGTCCACTATGCCAGTTACCTCATTACCAGTATTGTTCTCTTTTCTCGTTACCGTGTTCCGGCATCCCTGTGATCAAATCACCCTGTGTCTGGCCAGACGATGATGGATACCGTAACACCGAGAGGGCCCAGAGATATCTCTCCATCATCACAGGAGCAAATCCCAATCTTGAGCTATCAAGTTACTTGACATACTTTCCCATGAACCCGTAAGCCGCCGTAATAGCCATCCATTTACGGATGACGTTTAACAAACCCCAAAGTTCATGAATCAAGCATGAAGAAACTTGATACTTTCATGGTCTGAGGAACCATGCAAACGTTAACCATCTCTGTGTTATTAACCATTAACTTGTGACGAATGTATCTCATAGCATAACATCAATGCGGGTCGATTCAACACAAATGTTCTTCTAACATTGTGCCCTCAAAGTTGCTGGCATAGACATGCCCATGATCAGGAAAATAGAACCATCATGCAACACTTGAGCTAGTCTTAGAGGCATGACTAGGAATACATTTTACCATTTATTATTCCACACGTGCATATGAGTCTTCCTCCGAGCCTCGTGGTTATTGCAGACTCGAGAACCATAGCAGTTATAGCATGGAACATAAACCTAATTATGAACAGGGAGATAATCAATAACATTTATTATTGCCTCTAGGGCATATCTCCTACAGACTCCCACTTGCACTAGAGTCAATAATCTATTTAATGCTAATGCACTTTACACCTGTGGCACACTGGTGTAAATATGCTTCGCTTGTGGTATAGCCTGATGTCCAACGGATCTGACGACTTCAGCTCCATGTGTATCTTTGCATATCCTCGCGTTTTCATGCTTTCACAAAATTCATATTTTGTTCGGACTTGGCTTTGCATATGTGTGAATCATTGGTCGAAACCCGATTCCTCAGACTGAGTTATGGAGAAACTATCTGCAATAGTGTCCCATTGATCAAAGCCTTCTTGGAACCATACTAAGTTCATGAATGAACTATATGATTCAACAACTTCTTTGTTGCTTCTAAAGCGTCAACATACTTAGTCTTTGTTATAGAATTCGCCACAGTAACCTGTTTGGAACAATTTCCAACTACCGTGCCACCATATTGTGTATTGCTCAAAACCATTAACTTAAATCGAAAATCGCTTGGAGCATGGATGAAGACTGTATCGATGTAACCTTTTACAACAAACTCTTCATGATCTCCGCTTGCGAGAAAACATGTCATCAGTGCTACTATAGTACTCAATGACCCTTTTTCACTGTTGTCCCATGATGAGTACTTTTGATCACTTTGGTATCTATACTCGCAACAACTTTGGGAGTATTGGACATATCTGGTTGTTTTACATACCATGGAATACATGATTAATCCAAACACAAGAGTGTGTGGAATCTCCATCATGTATTTTGCTCATCAGTGTTTTGGGACACCGAGTCTTGCAAAAAACTCTTTCCATGTGACTTCGGCAAGAATCACTCCTTGGCATTTTAAATGCTAAAAGGTTTTAGCACCTTGTCAATATGTATTCATTGCTTAGCCCCATTAGGTAAATCTATCTCCATAGATCATCATGCCTAATATTGAGGCTATTTAGCCCAAGCACTTCATCAAAAAACTATTTTCAAATGAAGTCCTAATTCGTGTCAAGAAATTTATTTCCAATTAACAATGTGTCAAGCACACAAGGTTTTTAGAAATATTATTATGCTCCCACTTTCTTGAATCACAAGCATCTTCGTTACCCATTGATGAAGTCAAACCCCTTTGACCATTTCATCAAAACACGAAGATTCCAACTCCATTTTGCTCTCTTCTGTCCATCGCTGGAACTCTGAAGTTTGCACACTCACTAGCATCCTCTGGATCGGCAAAACACTTTGGACTGTATCACTCACAAGTCCTAGGTTGCATTTCCATCTCATGGAAATCCTTCTGTTATCCATATTTCATATCTCATGATTGAAATATGTATTAATTGTTAGTTCAACCCGAACCGACTTTAAGTATCGCTACGGTGAAACAACCTCATCGTAGTCAACTCCTTGAACTTGTTACTGCAACAAGTCGAGCTTTATGGATAAAACATTTTTATCCGTATCAGTTTTTAGTTCCATAAATACTCGTTAGACTCTAAGTCTTCCGAAATGTGTATCAAGATTTTAATCTTGAAACATTTATATGGAAACTATCTCGGATTGTATTGGCATTTAGCCAATTCCGGAGTCAGGGCCCATCAACGCTTCCTTGTGTATCGTAGGTATACTGTTGTCTAACAACAATATCTCGTTTGCGCACCTGAGAGGTTTGCACGAGCCTTGCCTACGTGGTTCAGTTGCAAGTTCGACCGAAGTCCATACATTTTATTGTAGAGACTTCCGTATCAGTCGCAGTAGGAAACTCCAGAATCACTTCCAAGGTTCCTTTCCTTTGACCTGATGACAAAGATGCTGGTTATCTCGTCGAGTTACACTGTCCTCCCACTCACCTTTTGCAAGAACTATTCTCTTTAAAAGCATACCGTTTTGTGGCAAAAACCTTTGCCTCGGTATAGTGAGGGAGGAATACCCAATGACTTGGGATAACTTACAAAGTAGCACTTGTCTGATTTGGAATAGGTTTGTAACCTTTTACACAAGCCCCATATTCCAAATGTTAAGAAAAGATATAACATGGTTGGGCGTACCATACCATGCCGTCATTTCAACAGACCTGATGGAACTCTTCTCAGTGTAAAAGCCGCAGTCTCTAAAGCATTACTCTTTAAAAGTGATAATGGCAAATTTATTTATGTCATCTTTGATCTTACCATGTCATAAATGGTTTGATTACATCTTCACGGACTTTCCACTTGCAGTGGTGTTCCGGGAGGTGCAAGTTATGAAACCCCTTTCACAACTCATCAGACATTCGCTAAACTTGTAACTCAAATATTCCTTTCAGCAATCTAATTGCAGAAACATAATTTTCTTGTTACAATAATTTCTACTTCATATTGAGAACCTTTCGAATGATTTCAAAAGATCCAGACTTGCGTCTCATCAAGTAAATATCCATATATCTACTTGAGTCATTTTTGAAGATAGACAAAACCACTGTTGCAACAACATTTATCAGACTACACACATCAAAATGTATGGTCACCAATAAGTTTTTTGCTCGTTCCTTATGGCCTGTGAACGGTTTTTCAGTCACTTCACCTTTTGGAGGAAAGTTGCAAGTGTTAGATGATTGAAAATCAAACGACTTCAAAATCCATCATAATGGAATTTTCCATGCGGGTTACTGCAATGTGACCAAATGCAGTGCCACAGATGTGTGGTATTCTTTTAGTCTTGCGACATTTAGCGTCAGTGTTATGGATGTATCATGTTACTATCAATATTCATAACATACATCCCATCTTGGATGGAAGCATGACCCTTCATGTTATTCATAATACTGAACAACAATTGTTGTTTTTATGAACAACTCTTTTGCAACAAACATTGTGTAATGGGCTAGAGTGTATGAAACTCTAAAATGAATTATGAAAGTAAATCCAGAGGTAATATATTATTATCATTATTCATAACATACATCTCATTCTCAATGAAAGTATGGCCCTTATGTTATTCATAACATCGAACATAAAAAGTTCTCTTATGAACAATCTTCTTGCAAGATACCTTATGCAAAGGGTTAGAGTGTATGAAACTCTAAAATGAATTATGAAATTAAATACATAGGGAATACACCGATGGAAGGTATAGTAACTATTACTATGTTCCCTGTGTATACCTGAACCTCATTACCGGCAAGTCTTTTAGGCCATAGTTCTTGTATTGAATTGCAAGAGAATGCAATCGCACGGGTTTTTCTGTGATTAAACCACAATACCCAAGAATTAGTGATTAACATGTTTAACCATAACTCCCAAGAACTATATCTTTGATCAGCCTCCTATACATCAAAAACTTGTATGACATTCATACATGAGCTGGATATTCCAGTCTTCTTTCTTTATGCCTTTATACTTCTAACAGTTTAACTTTTAGCATTTCTCCTACTCTCAGAAGAAGCACCCAACTTAAGAGTGGCGTTAGCCCCGGACTTCCTAGGCGTGAAAGTCTCACTAACACCCTTCAGACATTTCCTTTCTCTTTAAGTTGTTGTTTTATTCACCTTTCATCATATGATAGGCGTTCTTCTGGATCCCTCTCTTATCAGTCTAATGCATAGTAAACACCTTTACTAATAGTTTACAAACAAACATTGCTTTGGATATTTCATATCTTTCAGCCTTTGTTTGTATCTGAAAATTAATTTTCAGTTCCATGAATATCACATAACTATCCCAAAACTTTCGAAGTTCGGGTCTCATGGAAGCAAACGTATTGCACTTGACTGAAACGGAATTCTAGCTTTTGGATCGAAGGACAAGAGTCACATGATCCATAGCATTAGCGGGAGAATACCGAAAGTATGCGATAGGACAAAGTCCTTCTCGGCACTCTTGAGGACAATCCTCACTTTACGTTACCAACCGTAAAGTTTTAACCAGATATTTAACAGCTATTCAATTTTAACAGGGAAGGTGGAAACGCGAGCCATTATTCTACAACTATTATGCATATAACACTTAGACAGTGTCCATAATTAATTGCACTAAGAATTAAAAGAATTAATTCTAAAGTGCACTCCCACTCAAATCAATATCTCTCATAATTGATTTTGAGTGATACAAGACCCGCATTTTAATTCAACGCCACGGTTCGAGATGAACTCAAATGGCGCGAACTTCAATCGGTAGGCAAACTTGCCGATCACATCTCTATGTGATTCTTGTTCATCTTTCGATGCGTGTGTTCCGAGCTCAGGACTGTCCTGCCTGAACGTCAAGACAACCAAGTGATCTTGCTGCGAGGTCTCAACTCACCCGCCTCACACTTCTCTAATCGTTCGCACCCATGGAGATCATGTGATGCCCCGAAGAGATAGGTGCTGTGACGGTGCTACACTTGGGAGAACACTAACTACTTGATATTTTAAGTGAGAGATCACCCTAATAAAAAGCGACTACCGCGCAATCAAAAAGGGTGCATCATAAGGGATAAACATCTCAGGCAATTCATAATAGCATGATATGGTATAGCCCTTTCTGACGGAGAAGTCTTGTATTTCTTCGTCTTCGGCATTCGCGTCGGTGTTCACCTTTGCGAAGATTGCCACCACCTTGTCGATGCACCAGATAATATTGCTATCTCTATAGCTAATAAAATAAACGCATTACTTAAGGTTGACTCGCAGGTCATTTAAAGTGCAATCATATGGCTCCAGCCATCATGCCAAATCATGACACACAGGTCATGTTAATCAATTTATATTATATAGTCATCTCATACATAATCAAATTATTATGAGCACTGCTATACCACATCAAATTATTATGAGCACTGCTATACCACATCACATGCACATGCAAACCATCCTGAAAACCAAGTTAGACGCCTCTAATCGGTCCATGCAAAAACTTGTTTTACGTGGCTTCTAAGGTTTCGAAACAAACCGAGGCTGCCAACATCCATCATCAAGTATGATAATTCAAGTCGCTAGATTAACTTTGCGGGGTGTATGAAGCACGAGATAATAAAATCTCGAACCCCATACTAAACTTTGTCATACGCATGACCCCCGTGCAGATCATATCTGCATTGCCCTTTCGTCTGCAAAACATCCATCTTTCTTGAACTATGGTGGAACCCAAAGAACTGTTAGCACTTCGTTGATCTGTCAATCAGCTTACTCAGGAGCAGCATGAAAGGATCGCGGATTGCCAGAACTTTGTGAGATTCCACCATGCCGTGAAGATCAGGATTATGCAAATTCAAGGGAAGCAACAGGAACATCGGGTAACAGATTTCATCTGCTACCCGCACAAATAATTTTCAGTAATAAAACTCATCTACTACCTAATTATATTGTGCAACACCCATACATCTCTATGTATTCTAGATCGCAACCTGCATCTACGCATAGCACGGCTCATGATGCCACTATAGGGTAACGTAGTAGAAAACAAAAAAAATTCGACCTACGCACCAGCCCAGGACCACTATGGAGACTGCATACAAGGTTTGATCATTTTCGTTACCGACTCGTAGCGCAGCGGAAGTAGAGTCGATGACGATCGGCGGTGCAGATCCCCGCAGCTAGGATTTACAACCTCCCAACCACGAGGTTGTATACACTCATCTGCCCCTCGAACAGCCCTCTGGGAGGCGGTCGGACAGTCCCCCGGACGGTGTCATGGCCCTTCTGGAGGACCTTCGAAACTCGGACGGTCACTCGGACAGCCCTTCGGGAGGACCCTCAAAACTCGGACGGTCACTCGGACAGTCCTCCGGGAGGCACTCTCGAACTAAGACCGAAACTACGATCTCTCTACAGAGTTGCACACATACGGTGTCATCTATCCGGCAGGGCTTCGCCGTTCAGAACTAGTTCCCACCGGAACCCAGACAACCTTTCAGCTCTACGAAACTATTTCGCTGGGAGGGAGAGAGAAAGCCAGATCATGCATGGCACCTGTATGTGAGAAAGAGTGAGTTTTGGGCAGCCCCCTCCACCTCTATTTATAGGAGAAGGAGGGGTGGAGGGGCTGAAATTTTAGCCACATCCATCCATGTCATCTCCAAGATATTTTGGAGCAAAAGCCCAAAAAGGTGGCTTTCCAAAAAGTAACCCAAAAGCACTTTCACTATTCACGATGACATTTTTCAGCGTCCGTTCGAACTGAAAATATTTATGTGGGCTTAGAACATTTCCAGTACCCACTAAAATAATTTTTAACGCGTTCCGGAACAATTCCGGATTAGTGATTTTCATCTGCGAAAAGCATCTGAAGCAGTTCCGGCAGCTCCGGAACATTTCCGGTTTTCACCCCGGAAAATTCCAGAATGATTCTGGCACCCTCCAAGAATTATCGGGCGTGTGCCGAAATCAATTTGACTTAATGGTATCCCCTGAAACAACTTTTCAGTTTTACGAAACTATTTCGCTATTCTCTCTCCGGAACTCTTCCGTTGTCTCCGAAACTTTTTCGACGAATTTCTCTCAGACTCCCTGTCTAGTATTCAGCAGATAGATGACCCTTAAGCGTGTGACCCTATAGGTTCGGTGAAGTATAGACATGACCGAAACCCTTTCCAATCAATGATCAACATCGGAGCCGTGGACACCCATATTGACCCCTATACCCACACGAATGAATATTCGAGTGAACCTCCAGTTGCCGTGTGCTATTCCTATTGCTTCGCGGTATGTTACAAATACCCGAGGTGAGATTTACTTGCATCCCCGTGGATCAACAACTTGTCCACTATGCCAGTTACCTCGTTACCGGTATTGTTCTCTTTTCTCGTTACCGTGTTCCGGCATCCATGTGATCAAATCACCCTGTGTCTGGCCAGACGATGATGGATACCGTAACACCGAGAGGGCCCAGAGATATCTCTCCATCGTCGGAGGAGCAAATCCCAATCTTGAGCTATCAAGTTACTTGACATACTTTCCCATGAACCCGTAAGCCGCCGTAATAGCCATCCAGTTACGGATGACATTTAACAAACCCCAAAGTTCATGAATCAAGCATGAAGAAACTCGATACTCTCATGGTCTGAGGAATCATGCAAACGTTAACCATCTCTGTGTTATTAACCATTAACTTGTGACGAATGTATCTCATAGCATAACATCAATTCTGGTCGATTCAACACAAATGTTCTTCTAACATTGTGCCCTCAAAGTTGCTGGCATAGACATGCCCATGATCAGGAAAACAGAACCATCATGCAACACTTGAGCTAGTCTTAGAGGCATGACTAGGAATACATTTTACCATTTATTATTCCATACGTGCATATGAGTTTTCCTCCGAGCTTCATGGTAATTGCAGACTCGAGAACCATAGCAGTTATAGCATGGAACATAAACCTAATTATGAACAGGGAGATAATCAATAACATTTATTATTGCCTCTAGGGCATATCTCCTGCAGGAACAACATGCCAGCCTCAACTCCATCCACTCAGAGTCGGAGGTGGAGGCGAACCGTCGCTTCCTTCGTGAGGCGGATATGGAGCGTGAGAAGTAGTTTGCCGACGAGGAGGACACGCTGGAGTTTTGCCCCGAGGCTGCTGGCTCTGGCACGAACGCGTCATGGACATATCCGATGACGAGTAGTGTAGGTGGTAGTTTACTATGTCCTATGTGCTATGTATGTAGATCTTGAATGATGCATGGCTTTGTATGAAAATGGAGATCGTCAAATGGGGAGTCTAAGAGCATCTACAGCCGGGTGCCCCAAACCCGTCTCAAAGGCTCGGGCGGATGGCCCGGTCACGAAAATTTGACCCAGACAGGCGTCTCAAACGGGCCTCAAACATCCGGGCTAACCGGCACCCCTCATATCCAACCCAAATATAGGACTGATATGGGGACGTCCAGGCGCGCCATGGCGCATCCGCCACGTCAAACCCGGCCCACGCTGGCCCACCTGACACTACTGCAGGAATGCCCAGCAGTGGCGCGTGCAAAAAGCTTAGTAATGGCGGGCCAGGCTCTCAGGGCCGCTCGCCACTGACCTCCCGTCACTGCTATAAACCCATCAGTGACGGGCGCTCGCCCAACACTAGTACGTAGCTTCCAGTGGCGGGCTTTCTCACCTGCCCGCTACAGCTTGCTTCAGTTGCCCGCCACAGCTACCACCATAGTTGTTGTTGTTCAGACGTTCTGCCCGCAAAAGGGATGAGCGCGGACGATTCTCAATATAACTGGAGCAGAATGAATTCATTTTGAAAACAAACCCTCAAATAATTCAGTAACACTTGAAAGTTGTTCGACGTAAGAAACAAACATCAATGTATCACATTCATCTAACATACTAATTAATTAACTAACAGTTCTCCGGCTGATATTCACGACTTAATTCTAAACATTGTCAACAACAACCATCATCTGATAGTCATTGCGGTTGCTCTTCCTTATAGTGATTACCACAAGGGTGCCCACCCTTAGTTCTCTCTTTCCCTTGATGAACTCCCGCCAGCTGGACTCATGGAATGATATGTGCCCGTCGGATTCCGTCTTGTATTGGACATCCGTGACAGGCCCTCTTGGTCCATGGATTACTCCAGCGGTGCCGATGGCGGGGATGTCCACTCCGGAAAACATCTTCAAAGGTAACTTCTGAACTCCCCATCATTAAGAGAAAATAGAAAGCACGCAATGTTAGACATCTCACCATACTTGGTTATGACCAAAAAGAGATGAAAGAATATAAAACATCTCACCATAACTTTTTTGACGATGTTGGTTTTTGTTAGACGGTGCACAAAAGGCTTCCCCAAGAAGGCCAAAGAGGATGGTAACATCGCTTTCACATTAGCTGTCTCATCCCGAGTAAGCTTCTTGATCCTTTGAGAAAAAAACTGCAGAAAGGATAGGACCATCATCTTCATCTTGGTTGTCCTCATCTTCATCTTGGATGTCCTCATCTCCATCTTCATCATCCTGGTCATCTTGGTCATCCTGATCATCTTGGTCATCTTGGTCATCTTCATCTTCATCATCCTAGTCTCTTGGTCATCATCATCATCATTGCTGTTGACATATAATGTCCTTAACCTGTTCACCTCTTTTTTTAAGGAAAAGGATATGAGTTCTCCTCCTTTAAAATTGTTCACTACAATGTACTGCTCCCATCCATCACCATATATGATGGTTTTATTCTTTCCTTTGCGCAGATCCAATTCGAATTCACACTCCTCGTCATCCTCAAAGTACAACACGTTACCATATGAATTGTTGAAGTCCTCCCTTATGTTGCATGGGACACACTATGCAGCAGTTAATAATCAATAATAAAGTCAGTAAAACAGTTAAACAAATGATTAGAATTCAATACAAATTCAAGTTAAAGACCGTTACCACTGATTTTTTGAAACCCCTTTCTCAAAAATACCCCGAACTGCACTGCAGTTTCGACTGTCCATACATGAATTTTGCAGACCTTGCAGATCTTACGCCTCATGGTCCCTAATAATCATTTTGAAGTAGTGATTAATTGTAAATGGTTCGATGACCCGAATACAATCCCATCCCTTCAAATAAAGAAGCTAACACCGAAGAACACGAAAATTCGGCAGGACCTTTGCTTAATATTGAATATATTGAGTACCAGAAATTTGATGAAACGGAAGTTAATCAATGTTTCACCAAAACGTTGGCACTCATTTTCAAGTCTCTAATAAGCCAAAGCAGTTGTCAAACGTAAGAAAATGCAATTAACACTTTATAAATTAACTTATCGTACCAAGGTCTATGAATTTCTCTATCAATTCCATGACCCGAAAGCAAGCCCATCCCTTCAAATAAAGAAGCTAACACCAAAGAACACAAAAAATCAGCATGACCTTTGCTTAATATTGAATATATCGAGTACCAGAAATTTGATGAAACGGAAGTTAATCAACGTTTCACCAAAACGTTGGCACTCATTTTCAAGTCTCTAATAAGCCCAACCAGTTGTCAAATTTGGCACTTGTCATATTTAGAGTCTAACTGATCCTAAAGCACTTTGATTATAGATTTCATCTTTACCAACACGCAAAAGGTATTACATTTTGTTCTATTACATACAAAATATCGCATTTTTATTGTATTATCTATGGGGTTCCTACTTTTGATCCTAGGTCTATAAATTTCTCTATCAAATAAAGAAGGTAATTAACACGGAAGAACACGAAAATATTACACCGGTGACGGCTTCGGTCGACGGTAGCGTCGGTCGGGGCGGATGACGGCGGTGGTGGTCGAGGGCTTGAGGCAGACGACGGCAGAAGCGGTCGAGGCGGATGACGGTGGTGGTTGGTCGAGGCGGACGATGGCAGCGGCGGTCGAGGCGAATGACGGCGAGCAAATCCTACGGCGTCGCGGGTCGAAGGCGAACGACGAGAAGATCCGGCGGCGGCCGCGGAGAAGGACGGGACGGCTAGCAGATCCAGCGGTGGTGCGGGTCGGAGGCACGCCGGCGGCGGGCGAGGTGCACAACGGCGCGAAAGGGGGAGAGGGAAGAGGAACTGACTGAGTGAGTGAACGAGGGGAAACCGAAAATAGATGCGGGTGTGACGATTCGCCTGGCGCGAAGAAGAATAGTTGTGGCGGGCGTATAAGTGTGCCCGCCACCGCAAATATTAACAAAATTTGGATGTGTTTGGCGCGGTTTGCCAATCTAGAGTTGTGGCGAGCACTTCACGCCACCCGCCATAGACCAGGGAGAACCAGTGGCGGGCAACTTCCAATGGGCTTATTTGGAAGAGCCTAACTGTGACGGGCAGAAACTAGAGCCCGCCACTGAAATGCCCTTAGCTGTGGCGGGTGGGTGCTGGCACCCGCCACATCTAACTTTGAATAATAACAATGGCGGGTGTCCCACCTCGCTCGCCACTCATTAGGGTTCACCTATAAGCCCTTTTCCAGTAGTGCGACCCCACGTATATTCCTCCACATTCGCTCGCCGGACCAAACCCTAGCCACTCCCCTCCACTCCCCTCCGTCACCCAAGCTCTCGTCTGGTGATCTCCGGCATGGCGGGCAGCGGATCCGAGTCCTTCACCTCCAGATCCATCGACCCTAAGCTCATCCCTGGCGACCCCGAGGAGGAGATGCCCGTCTGGTTTGCACTCCACCACTACTAGGAGCAGGCCCGTGCGAGGCAGCGCTCGGACTCCTTCCCTCAGGAATCCATTGCGTCCGCCCAAATGGCGCATGGATCCGGCACTAGGTGTGCCGCCGCTGCCTCATCGGAGGCGGTGCGGTCCGTCTGGCGTCCAAATGTGGTGGCGGACGTGCAACCCCTTCGTTTGCACGTCGAGGCCATGGACGCACCATGGGCGTCGTCCGACACAAACATGGCGCGGCATTGGGCGTCGGCGAGGCAGAATCGCATTCTCCAGCGCCCCGTATGGTGTAGCAGTCTGGGCACCTTAACCGCGTCGTGGTGGATGTTGCCGGCTCGTCCCATGACGGATCCATCATCGATCTGACGTACAACGGCATTGTTCAGGTTCCAGGTTCCGACGAGGAAGAGTAGGGCATGGGAGACGACGACGCCTTGAGTCACATGAGCCGGCTCGTATCCCATGCCCTACTCTACCTTGCCGGCGACCGGACCAACACTCTGGGGAGCGCATCCGGCCGCCGGACATGGCCATGACAAAACCGGGCGAGCTCAGCTTATATTAGGTTTCACGTTGCATGTAATAATATGGATTTGAGATTTCTAATTTGAAGTGTCCCATTGTAGAATCAAATATTTGAAATGTGATCGGTCCGTCTGCGGGCGTTTGAGGGTCGGATTTGTCGGCTGTAGATGATTTAATTTTTTTAGGCAAACTCACAAAGCTTTATTGAACCGTCACAACGTTTACAGCGACGAACAAAAGATCACCCGGGTGGCCTAACCAAACATGGCGGCCGGTCCCAAGTGTTTGAGCATGCTTTGCGGATCTAAACTCATGTCCAATAATGCAGGACGAAAACTCACTAGAACGAACTATGATTTCATGCACTACCGCTCCATACGATGCCGATGTGCCTCCTTTGATTGCATCCACTGCAACCTTGCAGTCAGAGGCAACATAAATTTTGTGGATGCAGATCCTCCGCAATTGCCATCGCCTCCCTGATAGCTAGGGTCTCTAGGACTTCCGGGTCATCGATGTTTCTGAAGAACACCGCCGAAGCTCCTCGAAAAAATCCTGAAGCGTCTCGACAGATAGTTCCAACAGCTCCAAAGCCTTCAGCTGGCGAGACCGCTGCGTCGACGTTAATTTTCATATGGTCACCCGGGCGAGGAATCCATGATGATTGTCTAGGAGGTGCTGCAGGTTGCTGTGGTGATACGGGCTTCTTGATCATCTGTAATTCAGAGATATATTGATTGATAAAACCATGGGTCGAGTGAGGCGACTGATAGATGCCCTCATGGATAACCTTGCGTCGCGCCGTCCAGATGGCCCATAGCGTTACAATCATTGTCACGAACTCGTCCTGTGGTAGCGACTCGCTCAGTGAGAAAAGCCATTCCTTCGCGCTATCATGTCTTTGCGTGCACATATGTTGTACCATCTCATCGTTCGACAACGCCCAGATGCATCTAGCCATATTACAGTCAAGGAGAGAGTGGCGCCAATTGTCATCCGCACCACAAATAGCACATATATGTGTATCAGACATGTGCCGGTGGTGAAGTACATCTCCAGTAGGTAATGAATGCCTAGCAAGTCTCCACGTAAAAACTTTCAGTTTAGAGGGAACCTGAGCATTCCAACATGCTGACCACCCTTGACGCTCTCTATTAATATTTGATGTACCTTCAGACTCATCCAACCATGCTTCTCTTCCCATCTTTATTCTGTATATCATCTCGTAAACTGAACGTACAGAGAAACGACCCCTTGGGTCCTCGGCCCATGCCCAAAAGTCACTAACTGGTCTAGTGCAAAGTGGCATTCTCAAAATGGCCTCCGCAACCACTGGCAGAAACGTGTGTCGCACCACTTCTTCTTGCCAAGCTGCCGAAGTTGCATCTATGAGCTCGCTTACCAACTGTGGAGGATGTACCACAGATGATGCAAAAGGTTTCATCAGTCCACTTCTAGGAATCCAATTATCATTTCAAATGTTCGTCGACAATCCATTGCCGATACGTTTAATAATACCCTGGCGCAGGATGTCTCTTCCATCAATTATCGCCTGCCATATTTGCGAAGGGTTTGAACCGAGCTCTGCCTCGAGTAACGAAGTTGCTGGAAAGTAAATTCCTTTCAATATGCGTGCACTTAGTGACTCCAGTTCTTGCGGTACCCTCCAGGCTTGTCTACATAAGAGAGCTATGTTAAAAATTTCCAAGTCCCGAAAGCCCAGTCCTCCTAAATTCTTCGGTCTCGTCATCACGTCCCACGAGACCCAGGCTGGTTTCCTCCTTCCCTGCTTACTTCCCCACCAGAACTGGCGAATTATTGACGTCACCTTTTCACACAAACCCCTGGGAAGCCTGAAGCATGACATGGAAAATACTGGAATCGCTTGCGCCATAGATTTTATGAGAACTTCCTTGCCTGCTGCTGACAAAAGTTTCTGCATCCAGCCTCTCACCTTCTCCCAAACTCTGTCCCTGAGATATCTGAAAGTGCCATTCTTGGATTGTCCCACTATTGTTGGCATCCCAAGATATTTCTCACTCAAGGATTCATTTTGCACATTAAGAGAATTCTTTACCTCTTTCCTAAGGGAGTCTGGACACCCCTTGCTGAAAAATATAGATGACTTCTCATGATTTACTCTCTGTCCTGAAGCTTTGCAATACGTATCCAGTAGGTTTGACACCAACACTGCTCCCTCAACACTAGACTTGAAAAGCAACAGGCTGTCATCTGCAAACAATAAGTGGTTCACAACCGGAGCTGTGGGGGCCACCTTAATGCCACTAAGCGCTGATGACCGAGAACTGGATTTTAATAGGCACGAAAGGCCCTCTGCTGCGAGTAAGAATAGGTAAGGGGAGATTGGATCTCCCTGCCGAATGCCTCTTGTTGGTTGAAATTGCTCTAATCTTTCCCCATTAAAAAACACTGAAAAGGATACGGACTTTACCATACCCATCACTGTGGTTACCCAAGCCGAAGCAAAACCCAGTTTGATCATGATTGCCTGCAGGTAATCCCACTCCAGCCTATCATATGCTTTCATCATGTCAAGTTTTAGAGCACAAAAACTGTTTGTCTTGGACCTGTTTCGCTTCATGAAATGTAGACACTCGTACGCACATATGATGTTGTCAGTAATCAATCTCTCAGGTACAAAAGCAGACTGCTCCGCGGAAATAATTTCAGGCAAAACGAGCTTCAGTCTATTCGCTACCACTTTTGATGCAATTTTGAAAAGAACGTTGCAGAGGCTTATTGGTCTAAACTGGGTGAGTAGGGTAGGACTAGATACCTTAGGAATCAATACCAAGACTGTGTCATTTATCCGTTCTGCACTCTCCTCTCCTTTGATGATACGGAGGACCACCGCAGTTACCTCCTCTCCACAGATGTCCCAGTGCCGCTGATAAAAATGCGCTGGAAAACTGTCAGGTCCCGGTGCTTTAGTTGGAAACATCTGGAAGAGTGCTTGTTTCACCTCCTCACTAGTGTATGGAGCACACAGGGAATCATTCATAGCCGAGGTCACCTTCCGCGGTACATGTGTCAAGACGTTTTCCCTACCGTGTACCCCCTCCGAAGTGTATAATGTTTTGTAGAACTCCACCACCATAGCTCTTAACTCAGCCGGGTCCTCGGTGACAACACCTAGAGCATTGGACAAAGCCTTGATCATATTTCTCTTCCGTCGCATACTAGCTCTCATATGGAAAAATTTGGTGTTTCTGTCCCCCGACGTTAGCCACTCGAGGCGAGATCTCTGGCGCCACATAAGCTCTTCCCGGTGGTATAATTCCACTAGTTTCTCATTCAACTTGATCTCTACATGCGCCGGTCCAGTGCGCGCTGGATCATTGCGCATCTGCTCCAGCTGGCGTTTATTATCCTTAATCTGTTTGCGTACACTCCCAAAGGATTCCCTGTTCCACGACGACAGATTGTTGGAAAGAGCCAGTAGCTTGTCTCGAAAATCTCCAACGCCATACCCTGGGGAAACCGCATTCCATCTTGACAGAATAGTATCTTGCCAATCTTCATGAGTTTCCCACATCACCTCATACCGAAACGGTCTTTCCGTCACTGTCTCCTGTTGTTCACCATCAAATTTTAACAATATGGGCCCATGATCTGAGGTGGCTGATGTAAGGTGACTTAGGGAGGCCAGAGGGAAGCGTGTCATCTAGCTTGCCGAGGCTAGCGCTCGGTCCAGACGCACGCGAGTGTACGAGCCCCCAGCCACTTTTTTCTCGAACGTCCAGAAACGCCCATGATACCCCAAGTCCATCAACATGCAAATATCAACTGTGTCTCGAAAGGCTTGTATCTGTGCATTGCTACGGTTAGCAACTCCTTGATGCTCTTCGGGATGTAGCACCTCGTTAAAATCACCTATACAGAGCCATGGCATGCATGTCACTCATATTACAAATGTTTTTCATTAAGTCCCAAGTTTGGCTCCTCAACTGAGTTTGAGCTTCACCATAAAAACACGTTAATCTCCATGGATCTTGCTCGGGCATCTTGATATTTGCATCAACATGATAAACGGAATCACCCAAAATATCAACATCACTTGTATTATTCCAGAAAATTCCAATACCTCCACTTCTCCCCTGACTACTGATAGCATATGAATTATCATACCCAAGAGTGTTGGATAAAGCTTCTACACGTGTGCCACTAATTTGTGTCTCAACTATGCACAACACGGTAGGGGTAAACTTTCTCGCGAATTCACGAAGTTCTCGAACTGCCGCGGGTTTACCCACGCCACGACAATTCCAACATAGAGCACTCATTGGGCTCGGCGGTGCCCCTCTTGGGAGCCCGGCAGATTTCCTTTTGCTGCATTGTTGCCATCTCTTCCATCTGCTGCTATCTTCGCTTTCTTGGGATCTCGCTTGAGGGGTGGACTCATTAGTACTGCTCCTGCGCTAACAAGGGCGAGCTCATCACCTCTGATTTGATTGCCATGAGGTGCTGCGTCCCCAACTACTCTCGTCTTTGCTGCTGTTTGAAACTGCCCAGCAATAGTTCTTGCCGTGGAGTTGATGCAGCCCTTGCCATCTTCCCTTCGGAGCCCAAACTCCACCATCATCCTGTCTAGATCGGCTGCAGATCTTGCGCCGGACATTACCGCTGCCGCTGACCCTGCCGACGAAACCTTGAACCCTAACCCGACTGAGACTGAATCGGGTGTTGCAGGAACCCTAGCTCCCTTCTCACGCACCAACGGCTCGATGAAGCGCAGGGGTGACCAGGGATCACCCCGAGACAGCCCCAAGCGAGACAGCGGACGGATCGGGGGAGGGAAGATAAAACCTCGACGGCAGCGAGAATCGCCACCGGGAGAACCATAACCCTAGCTAGAGGGAAGTGCGATCGTTGATACGGGGATGGCCGGGCGTTGTCCGTGGACCGGACCGGACAATTCACATTCGAATTCCCACGCCCAAAACGAAAACCCCAATCATCAAAAAAAAAAGAATCCCAGCCCTGCCAAGCAGGCCCCACTGCGGAGGACCGCACTTTATTTTTCCCAACGGAGCCTTCTTCAGGAAGACTCGAGTCCACACTCCACAGTCCTGCAGTGTCACTGTCAGACACCCACGCACGCACGCACGGTCTCAGCGTGCTCGCCTGGGTCTCGCCGGCGGAGGGAGAGAGCCGGAGAAAGGGGAATGCCGCGGCGGTGATCGCGTCCGATTGAAGGGGCAAGGCGCCGGTGCAAGGGGTTCCGGCGACGGCCGCCGTCGACGGGTTAAGGGGCGCCAGGCGCCGGCGGTGGAGTGGGCCTAGGCGACCGCCGTGTAGGGGAATGGCGAGGTTGCGGAGGAGGAAGACAGGGAGAGGGAGGGGGAGGGGGAGGGGGAGGGGCGTGAGATGGCTGAACCACTACTCATCGGGGCAAAGCATTCTGATCATCGGAGACGGGGATTTCTCGTTCTCGCTGGCTCTCGCCGCCGCGTTCGGGACCGGCCGGAACATCGTCGCCACATCGCTGGACTCCTACGGTTTGATCCTTTGCGCCCTCTCTTTCAGCAGGACTAATGTTGCTTTCATTTAATAACAGTACTAATTAGACCTAGGGTTTCAAGAAATGGAATCCTGGAGGGCGCATACAAGAGTACCATGTGTTGCTTTAAGGCGTACTTCTATTTGCCATTTTGTGTGGGTTATAGAGGGAGTTGATGCGCTTTACTCCGTGGAGATCGAAATCAGCATAAAAAGTTGGCTAATTGTGGTGATAAATGGTACCATGGAGATGGAGGGGTAGGGGGGGGGGGGACCGGGGGAGAGTGCAGACATGACTTGCCACGTATTAATTTTTGGAATGTAGGAGAATTTTGCATCTCCGTGAAGGATTTGATTCACTTTATACTGTTGAGGTAAAGTTCACTGTGAAATTGCTGACTGGTCGTTTAACAGCTAGCACAGAGTATGCTATACAATGAGGTGGAAGAGATTTTATGATGGAAAAATCTATCTTGTTAGTTGCAGCCATTTGCTTATTTTCATCAGCATATTATTGAATTTGTTAACGATTTTCATGATCTAATCGAAACTAATTAGGAGTCCTATTTGAGCGATCTGTTGACTGTTGTTGGTTACTGTCAGAAATTGTTTGTCGTGGGCGGGCACATTAAGAAACATGATTTATACTTCTATTTATCTCTTCATTGCCATTGTATAATCAGATATTCTGGACACTGTAATTTGGATAATTTTCGTGTGTGCATATGAGCATTGTTTTCATATGATTTCCCACCCTGCAGCCCAATATGACCAAAATTTATGTTTTCAGCAACTACATTATGTCAAAAGTGATTTAGCAAGTTTGTGGTGAAAGGGCCATTTAGGACCTAACAAACCTTTGGAACTTGGAAACGTGAATTAGGAATTAACCTGTGAGAACACACATTCAGCAAAACTCTGTGTCAGGCTAGTGCTAAAAGAACATCCTGGTTTATTTCCATGTAACCACCACTTTTTCTTTGGCTCCTTCACAAATTTTGATCTTTTAATAGTTGTTTTTTAGTTCATTCCTAATTCCTCCTTTAGGCCTCTATATGCATTAAACTGCCCCTGCTTCCTTTATATGCTCAGAGGGATAATTTGTAGTTTGATTTTGTGATCATTTTTACATTCTTTGTTATATTTATCTGTTTTGTTTCTGTTTTTGTTGCAATCTTCCGCAGAGGCTCTGTCTCGCAAGTATATCAAAGCACAATCAAATGTAATGGGGCTGAAGAGAATGCATGGCACGGTTTTGCATGGTATCGATGCGAACACAATGAAGGTTCACACTGATCTGAAGATGAGACTATTTGATCGGATTATCTTTAATTTTCCTCATGCTGGATTCAGTGGAAGAGAGTGTGAGATGCATGTCATCAGGTATGAGCACTCCTCTTTGATGGTTATCTTTAGTTATCACAGCTAATAATCGATTGTTCCTGGATTTTGTAAGTTACAGTCATTTTTCTTGTAAACTGGTTGCCTCATAATCTTTGTTTGTGAGTTACAGTTGGTTCAGTAGTCCTAGGGTCACATCTCTGTTAGGAGCTAGGAGCTATTCTCTTGGGTATTTTTGCTTAGAGTGCAAAGGAAGTTTCCAGTTTTGCTTTTCACCTCAAGTTATTTTTGCTTGCTGCTAAAATTTATTAGTATGAGTTCTCCCATGTTGACAGCGTCGTTATTTGAAATGCACCGTAGTTATGTACTTATGTATGCTCAGTATATGCCTCTTTATGGTAGTTTTTGCTAGTCCATTCTTTTCATTTACTCTCCACAATTGAAAGACATTTGAGTTACAATTTACAACATGAAATTGTTCTTATAAGTTGCACGCATAGAATTTGTCAACACCTATGTAGTAAGGCTGATATGATTGACCACAAGAACAATAATTTCTTTTCATGACCCACTGCTTTTCTAACCCATAACGGTTGTGGCAACCTATTTTCGAAAATGTGAACAAATTCTGGGATGTAAAAATATGCCGTAACATGTATGTGAATCTATAAAATAATAATGCACAAGTATGAACGCTTCTGTTTTGTGCGAAAAAGATGAGAAGAGATAAGTGAATATGATGTGCCCATACTGTAATTGATATTTTGCATGGTTTCTATAGGTGCATGTTATAGCATGGCCTACATACATGTTATTTTTTTCCCCATATTTCTGGGGAACCTTGTTTTGGATCTGGTGGTTTCCTTTTTAGTTAACCCTAGAACCCTTTTGATAAGATAATGCTTCAGTAAGCCACCTTTTGTATCATCTTCTTAACCTTTTATTCCGATCTATAGATCGCACAGGGAGCTGGTGAGGGGGTTCTTTGGCAATGCGCGAGAGCTGCTTCAGCCGTATGGTGAAATCCACATTAGCAACAAGACAGGACATCCTTACGACGGGTGGGATATTGAGCAACTCGCCTCAGAATCTTCTCTGGCTATGATTGACATAGTTAGTTTCCAGAAACAAGACTACCCCGGCTATAACCCGAAGAGAGGAAGCGGTGCAAAGCCCAACAAAACATTCCCTCTTGGTGACTGCAGCACATACAAGTTCATCGCAAAACGTAATGATGCTCAAGAAGAACGTGCATGTTCCTGCTACATTTGCCAAGATAAATATGCCTGGCCGTACTTTGACTATGCGAGCAGTCTTGGCACATCAGGAGTTGGGAATGGGGGGCACCTTGCATATTGATGAAATGTAGTGAACTGGTCGTAGTACTAATTAGGGTGTGTTAACAAACTAGTTCTGAAACCTGGGATGCTTTTGGTGAACTTGATGTGGGACGACTTTTCATGTGGTGGAGTACCTTCGAACTTACATGGGCATGGCATGGTGCGTGTTGATGAGGTGCCATCCATCACTGTGTAACCGACTAGAAGTACCGTTGAATTGAAGTATGAACAATATTGTGGTTATGTAAATGCAAGCACTTCTGTTGCAATGGTTTGTTTTCACCTGTTTCCAGTTGCCTAGTTTGGAGCTGGTCTGTTCACTGGCTTGGATATTCATTTTGTGTTTTGTTATGCCTTCCAGCAAAGGTTGCAGATTCAGTCAAAACATAGCAGAAAACCCCCCTCTAAATTACTCCCATGTGTACTCGACTGAACCAACAAACAACCCCTATGCATCGAATGGATAGCTATAAATTAGTTCCAAATTCCGGCTGCTGGCCATTGTCATCGTGCGCCCCGTTAGTTCTATTAAAATCTTAGTACACATCAAGGTGACAATTTGTACCACATTAGCATTTCAAAGCACCTCACATACTACTACTAGTATGCATTCGAAAAATGGAACAGTTCACGCATGCGTGCATCCCTTGGCGTTTCAGATTCCGACGAGCGCGGATCATGTCACAATCAATGGAAGCTCCATCCCAAGAGACGTGCGAGAGCAGAACCCAAGGCGACACATGCCAAAAAGCAAAAGCTAGCTAGCCCTTCGTCTCCCCGCCATCTATATACAAGTCAAAAGCCCTCGGTCTGATTCGAACTGGACCCGAGTCAACACTCTTCCTCACCTCATACTAGCTGACACATACTAGCTGTGTTCACGGTCTCACCGGTGGAGTGGAATGGCGTCGCCAGTGCTTGAGGTGGGCCAGGTGGCGCAGGCCATCGCCATGGAGGGGAAGAAGGACGTGAAGGGGGAGGTGAAGTGGCTGAAGCACTACTCCTCGGCGCAGAGCATCTTGGTCGTCGGCGACGGGGACTTCTCCTTCTCTCTGGCGCTCGTCACCGTGTTCGGCACCGGCGAGAACCTCGTCGCCACGTCCCTGGACTCCTACGGTTCGATCATTTACCTTCTCCCTTTAGTTGATCTGCTCGCAGTAGTAGTACTACTAGCTAGTACTCCTTCCATCCGAAAAAGCTTGTCCTTAAATGGATGTATCTAGCATCAAGTTAGTACTAGATACATTCATTTGAGAGACAAGTTTGGCACAAGCTTTTTCGGACGGAGGAACCTGTCCTTGCTTGCTGCTTAATTACCTTAGCACAGAGGGATCATGGTGTTTCAACTGTCATATTATGTAGACCCTCGCAAAAAGGAGAAAGTGTCATTTCTAGCATTATTGAACTGTGTTATATGATCTTGCTGGCAATCCTCTTGCATGGACAGGTTATCTGAGAAGAATGTACATCTATGCGGCATCAAACATAACGTCGCTCAAAAGGATGGGAGCCACAGTCTTGCATGGTGTCGATGCGACAGAGATGAAGAGTCACGCCCATCTGAAGCTCAATCGCTTCGATCGCATCGTGTTCAATTTTCCTCATTCTGGTTTCACTGGAAGCGAGACCCAGCAGCACATGATCGAGTACGCGCGCACTCTTTGCCCTTGCGGTTCTCTGGTTTTTGTCGTTGCAAATTTCTTCACTTGAATTTCATTAAGTTACTATTCCCGGTGTTTCTTCACTTTAAATTTCACGCCCAAGAGGTAATAGTATTGTCAGTTGTTTGATCATTTGCAATGAACGGTTCATATCAATTTGGGGTGCATCTCTTGTTATTAAACTTTTGCTTCTACGTGTAGTTCGCACAAGCAGCTCGTGGAGGATTTCTTCCGCAATGCAATCCACCTGCTTCGTCCTGATGGTGAAATCCACGTCACTCACAAGACGGGACATCCGTACCGCAGTTGGGAGATCGAGCAATTAGCCTCTGAGTCTGCACTTGTTATGTTTAAGATGGACTATTTTTCCAAAGACTATTACCCTGGTTACAACCAAAAGAGAGGATCTGGCATGAGGTGCGACCAAGATTTCCCTATATATGACAGCGTCACGTTCAAGTTCCGCATGGAACATACTAAGGAGGACGAAAGTGCGTCGATTCCCCTCGCTGCTGCACTGGATTTGATGAAGCTTGAGGCTGTGACCAGCTCCACCTAGCTACCTTAGCTAGCTGGTGTGTTTGAGCAAATAAGATGTATCAAGACCGTATCAGAGCCAGATTTTAGGATGGCTGGTGGAACTTTAGTTGGTGGTGAAAGTATGAAATGCCTCTGTATGCTGAAGATACTGTTTAAGTATTGATTTATGTTTAGGAGCGGACTAACTTCCAAACGTTCTGTATTTAAACAATAGATCTGGACGAGTTCATTTTACTAATTCGCGTTGATGAAAGCGACAACATACATACCACATGCATCGGTCTCTCTTGCCACAAACGGTTGACTTAGTATGCATGCAAAGTAAAGACAAAATGAATGATGTCAGCAAAAGATTCTCTTTATTTCTAAACTTTAAAATATTTTGTAGCTCAAATCGTCTACCAGATTTTTCAATTGTCTTCACATAAAAGATTCGTCGCGACGAGACCTTTGAAACTAGATCCCATGCTGTTATGTTTCGACGAATTTTTTTGGGTCAAAAGTTACCAGACCTATGCTAAATAAGTTATCACGCCTCTGATACGTCTGTTACCATCGTTTTTACATAGAAATTACCGGGGCATAAAAATGGCTCCTCCAACATTCACTCCACATGCAAATGCACCAGAGCACAGGAAAACTGATGTCATTGTAGATTCTCACTATTTCAAAACTGTAAAATGTTTTATAGCTTACTGCTGTTTCTGATTGAGAAATCGTTTTCACATAAAAAATCCATCGCGACAAGAGCTTCGAAACTAAATCTCATGTTGGCATATTTTGATCACTTTTTTCGTCAAAAGTTACCGTAAGTTATTAGTTATGTTATATGTATGTTAACATGTCATTTATGCAGAAGTGACCTTCAACACCTCCTTTCCCCCGGGTCAAAGTTACCGTGGTATTTGTACATAAGTTATTAGGTCCACGATGCATATATTACCGTGCTATTTGCATAGAAGTAACCGGGGTATGTTTCAACAACTTTGTGTTCGGGTCTAAAGTTATCATGGTGTTTGTATCTAAGTTATCAGGTCTACGGTGCTTATATTACCATGATAATTATACAGGAATTATTTGGGGGGGGGGGGGGGGGGGTGGGGTATTCAAATTTTTTCCAACATCCCTCCCCCCACCCCTCACCACCGTCGCCAAAGTTACCAGGACTGGGGAACATAAGTTACTAGGTCCGCGATGTGTGAGTTATCGTGCTATTCACACAAAAAATTACTGGGGGTATATTTCATCAAGCGCCCTCCCCCCACCCAGTTGCCTAATTTACCAAGACCGGGGTATATAAGGGCATCCATAGTGTGTTGCTGCCAAATTCGCCCATCAAACAAAATTTGGCATCGGTGTGAAATTTAGCATCGTCTCCACAATGTGTGTGGTTTCCAATTTCTCTACAATGGGTCCTACCACCGAATAGAATGAGATTAAAAACTACCCACAGCATGTGCATGCCTTCACAACGTTGGGAAATCTGAGAGTTGCTTTTGGTAGTTTGGCAGACATATGAATATTTTATTGCTTTGGGTCAATTGGCATCGATGCACCTAGGAGCATCGGTTCCCTTCTTTTCCATTTTGGCATCACCCTCCACAATGGGCCAAGCTAGTGCCAAAACCAATTTTAGCATTTGGCATCATCATTTTGGCATACATTGTGGATGCCCTAAGTTATCAAATCTGCGATGTGTGAGTTACCATGCTACTCATATAAAAGTTACCGGGGGTATATTTCATCACCCCTCGTCGTGAAAAGTTACCATGATCGGGGTGCATAAGTTATCAGGTCTCCTATGTGTGAGTTACCATGCTATTCACACCAAAGTTATCGGAGGATATTTCATCAACTCCTCCTCCCCCCCCCCCCCCCCCCCCACCCCCCCCCCCCCCCCGCGCCAAAGTTATCAACATCGGGTACATAAGTTATCAGGTTTATGATGTGTGAGTTGCCATGATATTCAGGTATTCACATAGAAGTGACCGGGGGATATTTGATCACCCCCCTTGTGGTCGCCAAAGTTATCAGGACCGGGGTACATAAGCTATCAGGTTTGTGATGTGTGAGTTACCATGATATTCACACAAAAGTGACCGGGAGATATTTCATCAACACCCCCCCCCCCCCCCCCCCCCAATCGTCAAAGTTATCAGGACCGGGGTACATAAATTATCAGGTCTGTGATGTGTGAGTTACCATGCTATACACACACACACAAAAACTGACGGTATATTTCATCACCCCCCACCCTCCATCTCGCCAAAAATTACCACAGTGTCATCAACTCGAGACTAGTTGGTAAAATAATCTACTTAAGTGCGGAAAAGATCAGACATTGCATTAACTTTTGTGCAAACCAAGAAGAGGAGACAGGTTAAATAGCCTATTTACTTTCATTTGTTCAAGAAAAGGGAACGTACGTGAGGTGGTTGGCTAGTAGAGTTACCTCATAAGAGGTACAAGGATCGGAACATGTTGTGCATATAACCATACTAATAGAGTAGATAAGTCATCGGACTAGAAAAGAGCAAGAAAACAAATGCCAAAATGGTAAGAAAAAAATAGTATAAAAAAGGAAAAGAAAGAAAAAGGTTTATTTTTCACCTCGCGTTACATGCATGTACAAAAGACTACTGACCTAATTGTAAACACAAGCTAAGTGTAGGCCATGTGGTTACCTACCACAGTTATCTACCAGGAATGTGGGAAGTTGATCGAGAGGAAAAAGCAGAAAAACGGGAACTTCGGTCGATGGAAAATGGTGAATCGTACGTATCTATTCTTAACGTCCGGTCGACTGGAATTTAGCTTTCTCCTTATGTTTAAGTACTGATTTGACATGGTTTCCTTCAAGGGGAGATACTTCTATAGTATGTTTCCATCGCTATTCATGAGCCAAAACCCTATTTTAGTCATAGTCCCAACCAAGTAACTTTTTCATGTTTATAACAACTCTACAGAATTGCAATGCTTTCATTTCATCCCATCAGTTTTTATTTATTTGTTCGCATTGCTACACGTAACTTGACTAAAAAAGAATACAGATCGGATAATTTCGGGAGACAAGGAGGGTAGCTCCGAGGCAGAAACGGGGATGCCCTGGCTAGCGAGAACAAGGCGTGGGTTGGTCAGTGGATGGGAGTCAGAGGCTTGAAGGTTTTGGTGTGTGGCTCTGGAGAAAATAAGGTGGTGGTGGGTGCCTTAGAGGGATGGCTAGTTGCGGCTGCAATGGTAGGGTGAGGGATGATAGATCGCACGGGTGCGTCACTGGTCGCGGGTGGCAGCAAACGGTTAGGACAATGTTGGATCGGGAGGAAGGAGAAGATGGTGCTGGCTGAAGGAAGGATGAAACACGACAAGCATTGGTTTAAATTGCATGGCTCAAAAAAATTGACTTACACCAAAAAAAAAAGATCAGGCAACTAACATATAGTCGGTCCCTTATTTTTGGATGTACGTTATTCCAGTATATTGAAAAAAAAACATGCATGCCTGCAACTCTGCATGCGTCTTTCCGCTGGTTTGAATCCATTCATCTTCAAGGCTTTCGTGATACTCCCTCCGGTTGGGATTATAAGTCTCGCACAGGAACATACATTGTCAATTTAAGTAGTGAAACATGTATAATATGCCATAAAAATTATATGTTTAGAAACTTCATTCGTTGTTGAATCTAAAAATATTTCCCTACAAGTTAGCTAGGTAGATGACTACTACATCTACCCTCTTATTTTTATTCATAGATCTATTTTCCTTCTTTTCCTTGTACTTTTCTTTCACCTTTTTCCTCTCTTAATGCTGAGTGCTCACCATAAGCTCTCCTTCATGGCCTATACGGCCGGTGGTGTTCGACGAATCATCGCGTCGCAACAACACGTCGTCTGTCGGATCAGGCGGCATTTCGTACACCACCGACAACGAAGCCCCCCAAATTCAGGCGGCCTACCTATGCTGTTTTGCGGCCGCAAATTCCCTATTGTGAAGAAAACCTCGTACACACCAATCCAAATTAAGAATTACTCATATGTGCACGCAAGGGAACCGGGGTATAACAAAACATATCTCTCTTTGTCTCTCTTAATTAATTAAGTATTTGCCTTGTAACTAGTTTCTCACGGCAATAACTAGGTAGAGAGATGGATATCAGTCCATCTCTTAATGGCTTACATAAATCAGTTGGTCGAGTACCGCACTTGATCACTCAGAGCCCGGTTAGATGATGCATTGACAGACGGACGAGAGAAGCAAGTGAAGATGGATGAGGAGCAATTCAAGATGGATGAGCAGCAAATACAAAATAATGTTATGTTATGCTTGCCTCAGGTATGGGTTGAATATGAGAGGTGCCGGTCAACCCAGATGTATAGGGCCGGTTTGAGGAGCCCGACTGGGTCATGATTTTTTGACCAGTACTGGCCGGGCCTTCTGCCCGGACGTATAGGGGGCATTTGAGGAGTCCGGCTATAGATGTTTTTATTGAATTCATGCTCCAGACAACTCATCCAAAGGTCCGAACTGATGGAGGGAGGTGTGCAATATATTTCAACGCTCCCCTCATGTCTAGGCTATTTTAGTTTTTAGACGTGGCATCGATGTAGGCCGCATAATCATTTTTATTTAATACCGCGTTGACAGGGTTTTGAACTCAAGACCTCTTGGCTCTGATACCATATTGAATTCGTGCTCCAGCCAACTCATCCAAAAGTCTGAACTGATGAAGGAAGGTGTGCAATATATTTCAACAGCTCTAACACTCTACATGAATCCCGCAACTCATAATTGCTTGCTTGTCTCTAGTACTTCTAGGTTTATTAATCCCCGTCGTATTTTTGGTCAAATTTTGATCACATATTTGACTTGTAAAATGTTGATGCATGTCTCTAATTTTGTTGTTGTTGAGTTTGTATTTGAGCGTAATTTTCAATGATATTACTTTTGCTACGTGTAACTTATTATTTACTCCCTCCGTTTTATAATGTAGTGTATAAATATATATTTTAAAAAGTCAGACCCCACAAACTTTGGTCAAATTTGTGGACAGAAATATATATACCATTAGATTCATCATAAGATGGAATTTCTTATTTTATATATTTGGTTTATAAACTTGGTCTAAGTTTGCAAAGTTTGACTTCTTAAAATCATGGTCAAAATATGATCCCAAATATAAGGGGGCTAGTAAACCAGGACGGTGATCGTAAGGCCAACTCCAACATGTGACCCGGACATTCGTATTCTCCGGATTCGGTCCATTTGAGTCGGGTAAAGGGGCGGCTCCGGTCGCTTTTGTGTTTGCGTTGGCAGTGCGCCCAACCGACCGACGCATTTGGTCCGCCTGGCCGCCAAACGTACACATTTTTTTAATGTATATGTCTTACTAAAAAGAATGTTGCATATAGTTTATAACCAAATAAATCACATAGTACCAAAATAATAAATAGTTTTACAAAACAAAAATCACAAAGTTTACAAGCAAATTTAAATTGTCACAAATTCATCAAAAGAAAATGAACCGATACATCTACTGGTTGTCAATGTGAGTCCACATGTGCTCAACCAAGTCATCTTGGAGTTGAATGTTAGTTTGCCAATCACGCATTTCATGATGACTTGGGTGAACTGTGCAAACGTTGTCGATTCTTGGTGCTCAGGCACAACATTTTCACCCTGAAGTTGAAATCGATGGTCATAGATGTTGTCATCACGCTCATCCTCCATGACCATGTTGTGCATGATCACACAAGCAGTCATCACCTCACAAAGCTTCTCTGTGCTCCATGTTCTAGCAGGGTGTCGAACGATAGCCCATCAAGATTGAAGCACACAAAGCACGCCCCACATCCTTCCTAGCACTCTCTTGTGCTTGGGAAAATCTCTTCCTCTTCTCTCCTTCCGGATTGGATATTGTCTTCACAAGAGTTGACCATTGAGGATGGATACTATCAGTTAGGTAGTATCCCTTGTTGTAGTTGTGGCCATTGATTTCAAAGTTGACCTCTGAGCAGTGGTCTTCTGCAAGCCTTGCGAACACTGAACTATGTTGATGTCATTGTGAGAACCAACCATGGGGTTTGTAGAGCGGGGATGTGCACTGAAAGTAATCGATGGAAAGTAGGCAATGAATGCTCTCTCTATTTGGTTCAATGCCGGAGCATGGCCCCGAGATTGATCCCCTGAACCTCGGCCACTGCCTAGCAATGTGGTCATTGACGACCAATGCTGCAACCACAAGCTCCTCATCGTCCGATGAACAAATGAAGTTATTGAAAAAAAAATACCCGTCCCCACTATCCATAGTACTATGCGAGCAAAGTGTTGAACACCATGCGGTCATGGTGGCGATGAGGCCGGTGAAGATCACCCTGACCTCCCCATACAGGCAACAGACCTATCGAAGCGGAGACGAGGGTGGCAGGTGGCCTTGGAGCTCGAGGCGGACGGTATTGGAGGCGATGGGCAGCGCTGACAACTGTGATTTCTCTAGCACCGGTGGCAGCGAGAAAATACCACAAACGCTGGCAAGAACTTCTCCGGAGCGGAGGATGGGTGGGGGGGGGGAGTGTGTGGATACGGGGCGGCAGGCCTGGGCAGTGATGGAGTGGCCGGAAAATGGGTGGTGGCGAAGGCTATGGAGGCGAGCGTGGGAGGTGTAGACCGTGCAGGGAAGGGGGGGAGGAGTATGTTTCCCCGACGAGCAGGCCAGGGAGATGACAAGGAGAGTGCCCGTGTGCATCCGCTTCATGTCTGCGCGGACGCAAACCTTGCACAAATTTGGGCCAAAAATGAGTCTGCGGACGGACAAAAAACGGATGCCTGTCCGTTTGGGTCGCCACGTTGGGCCATTATTTCTGGCCGTTTCGACCCAAACGGTCAGGGACAGACCAAATGTGGTCGCGCGTTGGACTTGGCTAACTCCAACTATATTGTTAGGGTACTCCCAATGCATGGGTTCTTAACTCATCATCCTAGGCGGTGATAAATTTTTAGAGACAACCACCCCAATGCATTATCTCTTAGATGTTATTTTTTAAGTTATTATGTTGCATTTAATTTGTACATCTTTATATTGCGGCCTAATTGTAAAGAGAAGAAAAGATAAGAAACATAAGCCACACTGGATCGAAAATTAATTACATTGTAGAGAAGTGTGCTAAGAGTCGTATGTTAATTAAGATACAACTTTCTTCTCTTTCTTCTTAAATTGATGTGTCATGTCAGTATTTTACCTATAAACTTGTGCTAAGAAATTAGCATTGGGAGCCCTTACCGCTCACAACGACTCTGTTTCACAACCCAAGTTACAAAATTCAATTGGATAAAATGTGTGTGAATAGGACAACTACAAAACCGATATTTTTGGACGCCGATAAGTCGAACGTTCGGGATTTGCCCATAACAAATCAAAAGTTTTTTGTGCCAATTTATGTACGCGGGATGACAAGTCTAGTTGGTAAACATGGCAATTTCGTTCTTATTTCTTTTTTGCAAGAAAGTTACCGTGCTTATCAACTAAATTTGACATCTTCGCGTCAACTAAAGTTGCCATAAAAACGTTCGATTTGACATGGACAAAATCTAAACGTTTAGGATTTATCATTTCCGACATTTTAAGGCAACATGCCACGTGCGCTCTAGCAATATGAAAGACTAGACACATTAACTTGTTGTTCACATTGAAGAAAGTTACTATTTTTTATTTCCTTTTCTCTTGTGAGTGGATTTCTTTTCCATTTCAACCCCATAAAATGAATTTGCTGAAATCTTTATAGTGAATGCAGTTATGCGCCAGTGACCCACCTTAGAGCATCTACAGCCGGGCACACAAACCCGTCTCAAATGTTCGGGCGGATGACCCGGTCAGTGACCGGTCACAAAAAACTGACCTAGCCGGGTGCCTCAAACCCCCCTCAAACATCCGAGCTGACCGACACCCCTCATATCAAGCCCAAATATAGGACGGATATGGGGAGACCCGGGCATGACCGGGCGCGTCCGCCATGTCGGACCAGGCCCACGCTGGCCCCCTGACCCCACAAATATTCGTCGCCGGCACATTCACGGACCATACCCTAGTCACTCCACTCCGCCCCCAAGCTCCCGTGTGGTGATCTTCGGCCTTCTCCGGCATTGTGAGCAGCGTATCCGAGTCCTACACCTCCAGATCAGTCGACCCCGAGCTCATCCCACACGGCCCCGAGGAGGAGATGACCGCCCGACTTTGATGTCTACTATGCAACTTTAATTCTTGTAGACGTTGTTGGGCCTCCAAGTGCAGAGTTTTGTAGGACAACGGAAAATTTCCCTCAAGTTGATGACCTAAGGTTTATCAATCCGTGGGAGGCGTAGGATGAAGACGGTCTCTCTCAAACAACCCTACAATCAGATACAAGAAATTTCTTGCGTCCCTAACACACCCAATACAATAGTAAATTGTATATGTGCAGTAGTTCAGCGAAGAGATGGTGATACAAGTGTAATATGGATAGTAGATATAGGTTTTTGTAATCTGAAAATATAAAAACAGCAAGGTAGCAAGTGATAATACGGAGCACAAGTGGTATTGCAATGCTTAGAAACAAGGCCTAGGGTTCATACTTTCACTAGTGCAATCCCTTAACAGTGCTAACATAGTCAGATCATATAACAATCCCTCAACATGCGACAAAGAGTCACTCCAAAGTTCTTATCTAGCGGAGAACATAAGATGAAATTGTTGTAGGGTACGAAACCACCTCAAAGTTATCTTTTTCGATCAATCTATTGAGCCATCCCTATAAGTATCACAAACAGCCCTAGAGTTCATACTAAAATAACACCATATGATACGCATCAATCAACCCTAATGTCACCTAGATACTCCAATTTCACCACAAGTATCCGTGGCTCAATTATACGATATGCATCAAACAACTTCAGATTCATAATATTCAATCCAACACAAAGAACTTCAAAGAGTGCCCTAAGATTTCTACGGGAGAAAGAAGGACGAAAACGTGCATCAACCTCTATGCCTAGATTACCCCAATGTCACCTCGGGGATCCGCAAGTTGATTACCAAAACATACATCAAGTGAATCAATAGAACACCCCATTGTCACCACGGGTATCCACATGCAAGACTCAAGTGTTCTCAAATCCAAAAAGTATTCAATCCAATAATAGTGAAACCTCAAAGGTAAAAACTCATTTCATCACAACAAGATAGAGGGGGAGAGACACCATATGATCCAACTATATTAACAAAGCTCGCGGTACATCAAGATCGTGCCAAATCAAGAATAGAGAGAGATCAAACAGATAGCTACTAGTACATACCCTGAGCCCCGAGGGTGAACTATTCCCTCCTCGTCATAGTGACCGACGGATGATGAAGATGGCCTCCGGTGATGATTTCCCCCTCTGGCAGGGTGCCAGAGAAGGGCTCTAGATGAGATCGCTTCGGTACAGAGGCTTGCAGTGGCGGAGTGGAAGTTCTTGGTTTCTTTCTGGGGTTTTCTATATTTATAGGAATTTTTGGCATTGATTTCACGTTAGGGGGGGGGGGGGCACGAGGGAGCGAGAAGCCTGCCCTGCCCGCCATGGGGGGTGGTGATACGTCTCCGTTGTATCTACTTTTCCTAACACTTTTGCTCTTGTTTTGGACTCTAATTTGCATGATTTGAATGAAACTAACCCGAACTGACGCTGTTTTCAGTAGAACTACCATGATTTTGTTTTTGTGAAGAAATAAAAGTTCTCAAAATTGGACGAAACTTTTTGGAGAATTATTTTGGAATAAAAGAAAAATATTGGAGCAAAGACCTACTGGAGGGGGGCCCTGCTGCCAACTAGGCACCAGGGAGCGCCACCCCCTCTGGTGCGCTCTGGTGGGTAGTGGGCCCGTCGAGGCTCCGTTGACCCTAATCTGGATACTATAAATTCCTATTTCCCGAGAGAAAAATAAGGGAGGAAGTTTCATCGTGTTTTACGATATGAAGCCGCCGCCAGCTCCTGTTCTTCATCGGGCGGCCAGATCTGGAGTCCGTTCGGGGCTCCGGAGAGGGGATCTTCCGTCTTCGTCATCATCAACCATCCTCCATCACAAATTTCATGATGCTCACCGCCGGTAGTGAGTAATTCCTTCGTAGGTTTGCTGGACGGTGATGGGTTGGTTGAGATTCATCATGTAATCGAGTTAGTTTTGTTAGGGCTTGGTTCCTAGTATCCACTATGTTCTGAGATTGATGTTGCTATGACTTTGCTATGCTTAATGCTTTTCACTAGGGCCCGAGTGCCATGATTACAGATCTGAACCGTTTATGCTTTCACCAATATATTTGTGTTCTTGATCCGATCTTGCAAGTTATATGCACCTGCTACGTGTTATGATCCATATACCCCAAGGTGACAATAATTGGGATTCTTTTCAGTGATTACCGTAGTTTGAGGAGTTCATGTATTCACTATGTGTTAATGCTTTGTTCCGGTTCTCTATTAAAAGGAGGCCTTATTATCCCTTAGTTTCCTTATGGACCCCGCTGCCACGGGATGGTAGGACAAAAGATGCCATGCAAGTTCTTTTCCATAAGCACGTATGACTATTTACGGAATACATGCCTACATTATATTGATGAATTGGAGCTAGTTCTGTGTTGCCCTAGGTTATGACTGTTATATGATGAATATTATCCAATGTTATCACCAATCCAATGCCTACGAGCTTTTCACACATTGTTCTTGCTAAGTTACCACTGTTGCTGCTGCTGTCACATTTGCCATAAAACTACTGCTACTACTGTTACCGTTACTGTTACTATTATTGCTACTGCTATCAAACTATCATACTACTGTGCTACTGATCACGCTACTGCAGATATTTAGTCTTCAGGTGTGGTTGAATTGACAACTCAACTGCTAATACTTGCAAGTATTCTTTGGCTCCCTTTGTGTCGAATCAATAAATTTGGGTTGAATACTCTACCCTCGAAAACTGTTGTGATCCCCTATACTTGTGGGTTATCAAGACCTTTTTCTGGCGCCGTTGCCGGGGAGCATAGCTATATTTGCTGAGTCACTTTGGATTTATATCTGTTGATCACTATGAAGAATCTTAAGGATAATAGAACCAAGATCGTTCCCTCTAAGACGAGGGGAGGTAAGGAATTGTTATCTAGCTCTGCACTTGATTCACCTTCTGTTTTGAGTAAGTTTGCAACACCACCACCTGCTATTAATTCTGATCTGTCGCAAGTAATTGAGGATGCTACTTCTGCTATGAATGATGCTATTGATGATGCTAGTACTTTGCTTGATAAGAGTGTGGCACTAGGCGATTTTTTTATGAACAACTTGCTAGAGCTAAAGAAATTGAGAATGCTAAAATTGATGAGATTACTGAAACTGATGAAGTTATTGAAACTGAAAGTTATGAAACATCTATTAGACCTAGCTCTCCTAGATATGAATTGCCTGAGATACCTGAGGGTGTTTTATAGATGGAGCGGTAGCTAGGGACTTTCTTGCTTGTAAGGATAAAGATGATCTTAAGAAATTACTATGCAAGTTGAAAGAAAAATCTTTTAATGCTAGAATGAAGTATGATCCCAAGTTTGCTACTTCACCTATCTTTATTAATGATAAGGATTATGAATTCTCCGTCGATCATGAGTTAATTACTTTGGTTGAATCTGATCCTTTCCATGGCTATGAAACTGAAACTGTTGTGGTACATCTTACTAAATTAAACGATATAACCATCCTATTTGCTAATAAGGAAAAAATTCGCTATTACTATATTCTCAAGTTATTTCCTTTCTCGTTAAAGGGTGATGCTAAGATATGGTATAATACCCTTGCTCCTGGTTGTGTGCGTGGTCCCCAGGATATGATTTATTATTTCTCTGAAAAATATTTTCCTGTTCATAAGAAACAAGCTGCCTTACATGAAATATTTAACTTTATGCAAATTGAAGAAGGGAGTCTCCCACAAGCTTGGGGGAGGCTTCTTCAATTACTTAATGCTTTGCCTAATCATCCTCTTAATAAAAATGAAATACTTGATATTTTCTATAATGGACTAACCGATGCTTCTAGGGGCTACCTAGATAGTTGTGTTGGTTGTGTTTTCAGGGAACGGACTATTGAGCAAGCTGAAGAACTAATGAATAATATATTGAAGAATTATGATGATTTGACACTTCTTGAACCACCGCCTAAACCCACTCTGAAGAAGAGGGGTATTTTATTTCTCAGTCCCAAAGATATGCAAGAAGCAAAGAAATGTATGAAGGAAAAAGGTATTAAAGCAGAAGAAGTTAAAAATTTACCACCTATTGAAGAAATACATGGTCTCTTGACTAGTGGTAAACTCTCTTATAAAGTTTGATGAAGGTGACATTCCCTACAATAAATCTTCAAGTCAATGCTTGTATCAATTTGACAATTACATTATTAAGCAAGATCATTTCAATACAAATGCTATGAAACAATTGAAACAAAATGCTTACAAGATTGATCGCTTGAGTGACTTGTTGTTTAGAATTGTTAATGATGTCAAAGGTGTTAGTAAACATGCTTCTATGGTCCAAACTTAGTTAGAACAAGTTGCTAAATCTCAAGGTGAATTGCTCAATGAAATAAATAATAATATGAATGATCATGTTGTTAGAGTAATGAGTAGAGGGGGTAAAATGACTCAGGAGCCACTTTATCCTGAAGGTCACCCTAAAAGAATTGAACAAGACTCTCAAAGAATTAATGTTGATGCATGTAGTCCTTCTAAAAAGAAAAAGAAAAAGAAAAATGATAGGATTCTGCGTACATCTAGTGAGTCTGAGGTAGAAAAACTTTTTGAAGATGATAATGATGTTTCTATTTCTGATGCTGAAACACAATCTGGTAATGAACATTCACCTAGTAATAATGATAATGACAATGATGATGTTCATGTAGATGCTCAACCAGATAATGATAACGAACCAGACAATGATGTTGAAATAGAACCTGTTGTTGATCTTGATAACCCGCCTTCTAAAAATAAACGTTATGATAAGTGAGACTTTGTTGCTAGAAAACATGATAAAGAAAGAGAACCATGGGTTCAGAAACCCATGCCCTTTCCACCTAAACTATCTAAGAAAAAGGATGAGGAAGAATTTGATCGCTTTACTGAAATGCTTAGGCCAGTCTTTTTGCGTACCCGTTTGACTGATATTTTAAAGATGGCCCCTTATGCTAAATACATGAAAGATATTGTCACTAATAAAAGAAAAATATTCGACGCCGAAATCTCCACCATGCTTGCAAACTATTCTTTTAAGGATGGAGTACCTAAGAAATTAGGAGATCCAGGAATACCAACTATACCATGCTCCATTAAAAGAAATTATGTCAAAACTAATTTATGTGATTTAGGAGTTGGTGTTAGTGTTATGCCTTTCTCTTTATACAAAAGACTTGATTTGAATAAACTCACACCCAATGAAATATCATTGCAAATGGCTGACAAATCAACTGCCATACCTATCGGTGTCTGTGAGGATGTGCCCGTTGTGTTGCAAATGTTACTATCTTAACAGACTTTGTTATACTTGATATACCCGAGGACGACAACATGTAGATTATCCTTTGTAGAACGTTTTTGAATACTACAAGGGCTATTATTGATTGCAACCACTGGTACAACGAGGTGCTATACAAATGATTTTTAACCCCTTTCCGTGACGGCATTCTAAACTATCGCTGAGTGAGTGTGTGCGATAGGGGGGGGGGGTCCTTCCCACATGACCCAGAAACCGTCGGGGATAGGCCCTCCTGGCACACAAGCTCGGCAAAATGAGGTCGTGTGTGACGGGCGAGCGATCAAATACGGTTATACGTACAGTTGTGCTAAAAATATATATACAATTATACAGGCCAAATCATTTCCAGTCGTAAGTACATCCCACACAGTCAGTCCCGGCTAAACGTTTCCGTTCGTATGTACATTCCACACAGTCAATCCAATGAATATGTTTCCGTTACTATGTACATCCCACACAGTTAATCCAAGAAGTACGTTTTCGTTCGTATATACATCCCACACAGTCACTCCAAGGAAAACGTTTCCGTTCGCAGGTACATCACACACAATTTTCCCCATTAAATCGTTTGTGATAGCGTTGCCATTGCACACATTGCACACGATATTAAAAAATTTATCGTTTGCATTATTGAATGCATCACACACGGTGTCTAGAAGAACCTGTGTGGCATAGGCTGTCCATCACACATATTTTTTATATGGTAAACGTTTGCGCAAGGTGCCCTAACGCAAACAGTTTTCAAGAGGATGTTGTGTGTGATTGTTCATTGATCCAACACAGTTTATTCCTAGAAACTCTGTGCGTTGCCTGAGGTCATCGCCCACGGTGTTTTCTCAATAACCGTTTGCAATAGAAAAACCCAATTAGCAGGCTAATTGGCCATTAGCAGGCTAATTGTCCTATTATTAATAATCCATTTATTAATCTAATTGACATTTCATATTAAGCACACAATATATTTCATTTTCATATTAAGGAAGCAGGATTTCATAATTGAAATACATGAGAGTACTACATCATATAGCTTCAGCACTCAGCTACCCCATTACACAACTGCACCAGCACCAAGTTTCGTATGCAACATCTATAACCTTTCGAAATTAGCATCATAGACTGTACATAGACAGATGAATCTTGTGAGGACCCCGTCTTAATCGTGCACTAATCATACACGCAAATGCACACGATCAAGCCTAAGGACTCGAAGATATCACAACACAACTCTAAAACATAAATAAAGTCATACAAGCTTAATATTACAAGCCAGGGCCTCGAGGGCTCGAATACATAGCTCGATGGCATACAAGTGTCAGCGGAAGCATCAGATATCTGGGTACAGATATATTACAGAAATAGAGAGATAAGCCTTCACAGAGGCAGGGCAAAATAAAACTCTACTATCGAAAGGCGTGGGCCTCCTGCCCTGGACCCTCCGATCCTACTCCTGGTCGTCAGACGGCTCCTCGTAGTAGTAGTACTCTCCGGGCTGGTAGTAGTAGTGGTCGTCGACGGGGACATCTGGCTCCGGGACTCCGTCGTCTGGATGCGACAAATGGATAAAGGGGGAAAAAGGAAAAATAAAGCAAACGTGAGTACTCATCCGAAGTACTCAGCAAGCAAGGATCTACACTACATATGCAACATTTTCAAAGGGGGCTGTATATGTGGACTGGGCTGCAGAAATGCCAGAATAGAGGGGGAAAGCCTAGTCCTATCGAAGACTAGCATCTTCAGCATCTTCAACGGTCTCGCAGCATTAGAAGAGAGCAGAATAACATAATGTAAATTATAGCAGTAATGTCATCAACCTCGGCCGGGGATTCTTCCTCGACTCCCTGCGAGAAAGCAATCCCAGAGCCTTACTATCCAGTTCTCATCTCAGGTCATGTTCTAGTTGTACCGATCGGGATACAACTCCGAGTGTCCGTTACCGTAGGACAGGCTATCGATAGAAGTTTCTTCCCTGCAGGGGTGCACCAACTTACCCACCACGCTCGCTTAACTCCGGCCGGACACACTTTTCTGGGTCATGCCCGGCCTCGGCTAAGCAACACGCCGCAACCCGACCAAATACATAACAGAGAGGTCAGCACGCCAGACTAAACCTATGCCCCCAGGGGTCTTGGGCCTTCGCCCCGGGAACTCCTGCGCGTTGCGTGGGCGACCGGAAGCAGACCTAGCAACCCCTTAATACAAGCGTGGTTGCGTAGCCAGTCCAATCCAGCGCGCGCCGCTCAGTCACTGACGTCTATTAAGCTTCGGCTGAAGTATACGACGCAGAACGCCCATACTATGCCCACGTGATGGTTAGTGCTATCAGGCCAGAGGCCCCTCGGATCAAATATCCAAACCGTTAGTGGATTAGGAGCGCGCGGTAACGAGCAGAGACTCACGATCGATGTGACCCCGTCGCCCCGTCTCGAGGTCTTGCGGCAAGGGCCAAGAATGCCCGGCCACGCCTCGTAGTTATCTCGCGGGCACCTCTCAGGTCAACCCGACTCCACATCACTTCGCATTCATGCTCGCGCGGGTACCCCTCAGGGCCGACCCGTCTTTAGTATCATGGTTCATAGTCAAGTCATAATATCCAAGGTAGCTGTGTGTCTGATACCGAAGGGAACCCTGAGGAATCACCCTCGATGGAATTCCCGCTCAATGTTATCATCAAGGTGAACGAAGGAGGAATCACCCTCGAGGTCCACACTTGAGAGGTTGCGCGACGGCGTCGGTATCGGGGGTGGTGTAGGAGGAATCACCCTCGCTTACCATGACCGATTATCTAACCTACAAGGTTATCATCAGAAGTGCTGATGAGGTATCACCCTCGGCACTCGATAGTAACCCAGCAGTGTCGAGCAACATAGGGGGAAGTGACGTGCGGTGCCCGGGTCTGATCTTCGATCCCGTTGCTCGGGTCTTCTGAGAGTCCAGCGGGGCAGTCGGGACAAATGGGTCTCTGATAAGGCTCTACCCATTCTATACTAAACAGTTTAGGAGAGCAGGCAGTTATCAAAGGTAGGCTACAATAAAGCAGGCTATGCAGCAGATATAGGACAACAGTAGCAGCAGTAACTTCTACTGCAAGCATAAGAGAGAAGAGAGTGGGCGATATCGGAATGCTCAAAATGGGGGTGCTTGCCTGTCTGCTCGACGGCAAGGGCAGGGTCGTCGGGGACGTAGTCGTACTCCGGAGTGGCGTCTGCCTCAGGAGCTACGGCAACGTCGCGGTCTACCGAATGAGAAGAGGGGAAGGAAACAAGTAAGTATAATGCAAACAGATGCAACATAGTGCGTGCGATGCTATGATGCAGTGCAGCGCTGACCTGGTCAAATTGACCAGTGGGGCCCACATGTCAGCCTCTGTTAGTTTAACAGAGTATTAAACTAATCTAACAGGGTAATTAGAGGTGTGGGCCCAGCCTGTCAGGGAGTGATTAGATTAAACTAATTACTTTTATTTATTAAATCACTTATTTAGTCTAATTAAGTGTTGGGGCCCACACGTCAGTGACTTAGGGGGAACAGTAACCCGCGTTGACCAGGTCAACTAGTCAACGGGACCCACCGGACCCAACCGCCAGCCTCACAGAGGAGGCCACGTAGGCGCCACCTCAGCTGGCCGGCGTTTAAATGCCGGCGGACTCGTTTTTGCTGCGGCGCGGCTCGGGCGACGATCGGATTTCGCGCACACAGCGCCATTTCGAGCGCGGCCAAGCTCTTCTGATCGAGCAGACGACGGCAAGGCGAACTGTGTTGGTGGCGAGGACTGCGGTGGTCGGGAATGTCGGCGGCGAGCTCGCGAGCGGACGCCGGAGTTCAGGACCTGACGGGAATGCGGCTACGGCGTGCTACGGAGCAAACGAAGGGGCTGGTTAGGTGCTGCGCGCTGTGGTGAGTACAACGGACTCGGCCTCGTGACCAAAAGGTCATCGGAGGCTCGCCGGCGACGAGCAGAGGCGGAGGCGCGTTTGGTCTCTCGTCGGAGACGTGGCTAGAGAGCTCGGTTGGTCGCGTGTGTTTGCTCGCCGTGCTGCTGGGAGCACCAGAAGCTCGCTGGTGGGCTCAGGCGAGCACGACAGCGACTATGGCCACGGTGTCGAGGCAATCCGTGGCAGTGAGCTCACGGGCACGGCGCTGAGCTAGCTACAGCGCGCGAGGAGGGCAACGAGGAGAGGCAGAAGGCGGAGGGGCTCACCGAGAGGCGCACGGTGGCCGTTGGAAGCTTAGTAGCGCAGCCCGGCGACCGGAATCGGAGATGCTCGCCGGAGCCAGAAAAGAAGGGGGACGACGGTGTTCATCGACTGCAGGGGCTCCTGGCTCCTTCTCGTGGTTGAGGACGAAGCAGCGGAGAGTGGCGGAGCTCGTGGATGTGTTGGCGGAGCGCGGGAACGACGGTGGCCGCGGTTCTGGCCGGAGCACGGCGGCGGTGGTGCTCGGTGGTGGATCTGGCGAAGAGGAGAGGAGAGGAGAGCCAGCAGGGCGAGGGGGAAATGGATGAGGATGCCAGGGGAGGGGAACGAGGCCTTGGCCTTATCCCCTCGCGGACGGCCGCGGCGTCGCGCTGTCGAGCGCTGGTCGGAGCGGCGCCGGCGTGTCCACAGGCTGGACGACACGGCGATAGAGAGAGAGCGGGAGGAGAGAGAGACGGGCCAGCTGGGGCGGTTCGGGGCACTGTGCACTAAGGCCCAGTGCACAGTGCCTCGTTTTATTTTTCTGTTTCTGTTTTGTGTTTTTCTTTAATTTATTTTCTGTTTTGGATTAGTTAGGCCACTTGTGCACTCTTATAAAATGTGAGAGTTGACCCAAATATTACTATGAAATATTACCTTCCACCAAAAATTGGTTTGGGCAAATTTGGATTATATTTGAATTTGAAATGAATTTAATATGGTTTTTTTGGCACTGATTCATGTGGTTAGAACCACTTATCCAATTCAAGTATCAATGGTTATATTTTTATTAGTGCATCTGGAATACTTGCTAATCAGTGAACATTTTTCCAAAGGTGTTTGAGCAAATTTATTTTGCACTTTTGAATTTGAGTTGATTTTCAGAATGGAGTTGATTTGCTTTGGTTAACCACTATGTTTAGGCACTACAAATGATATGACTTGGTATTATCTTCAGCTGATCACAGTGGCAATTACATAGGGGTGTTACAAATCTCATCTAGAAAACTGCTGAAGCGGAAGGCGAATATTGAGCCTTCATTGATGTTGAAGGTCTTTTGCAACTTTAGGCCAGTGCCTGTGGATGATTGACCATCCATACTTCGTCTTCTTCATAAACACTTCAATATTGAACCATGGGTGTTGTATGAATACCTTCCTCGCCTCCTGACCATACAGGTGGTTTGAGAGGTAATCATCAGTGAACTGCTTTGGAAATGCCTGAAAACAAGGATGTGCATAAATATCTTCTCTATATTGAAAATGGGGCAAAGGAATAAAAAAGCCAAGGTATAATAGTTAGTACCATCCTGTAGTGAACTGATGTCTTCTTCATTGTGCAGACAAAGATCTTATTGTTTTTTGTTGCTAATTTCTTTATCCTAACAATCTTTCTGAGTTTCTTGACTTGACTGATATTCATGGACAACTCATTCCCCCATATGCAAAATGGGTCGAACAGTGGGTCAAAATCTCTGACAGCAGGACCTACATGTGCAAGACCAAATTGTTAAAAATCTAAATATTAGAATGGTTCCTGCAATTGCACAATAATGTGCTATTAGACAAAGGACCATGCATGTGCAAACCTCGATTGTAAACCTCAGTACTTCCCATTGTTTCCCTGCATAAGGTAGTTAGTGATCAAGTTAAGTGAGGGTTCGCATGCTATCATTAAAATATGTTGATGAAAAATAAGCACATTGCAGATTCATCAGATTAATTCAAGCCACATGGAACACCCATTTATCCAAACCAAGCATGATTAAGAAGTAGGAAATATAGCAATTGTATATGTTTCTCATGTATTAAGTGCAGCCAAATTCGATTTATTCCTCACATGCACAACAATACAAAATTCTACCCACGACAATTGGACATCGCATTGCAGAATTGAACCAAGCAGTTAACTAAACACCACAACAAATGAACCAAACATTAACTGAGCACCACATTGCACAATATAACATACTCCTAATAGAAGATCAGACAGTTAACCAAACCAAGCATGCTTAACAACTTGGAAATATAGCAATTGTATTTGTTTCTCATGTATTTAGTACAACCAAATTCGATTTATTTCTCACATGGTATACAATAACAGAAATGCACCCACAACAATTGAACATCGCATTGCAGAATTGAACCAAACAGTTAACTAAATACCACAACAAATAAACCAAACATTAACTGAGAACCACATTGCACAATATATAACATACTTGAAGATCAGACAGTTAACCAAACCAAGCATGCTTGACAACTTGGAAATATAGCAATTGTATTTGTTTCTCATGCATTTTGTAAAGATAAATTAGATTTATTTCTCACATGGAAGACAATACAAAATTGCACCCTGAAGAATTGAACATCATATTTGCAGAATTGAACCAAACAGTTAACTGAACACGACAACTAATTAACCAAACAATTAATAAGTGAGTACCACATTGCATGACATATAGAACATATACACTAGAGCAACAGATTGCATGGTAAAAGTACATAGGACAATTCACTAGAATTTGTTAAGGAAAGGCAGGATCAACACATGCAACAGGTAAACCGAGCATGCTTAACCGGCGTAGCTAGCAAACTGAACATAGGTCCTTATAGTGAGCTAATAAGACAAGCTACTCCTCATCGTTGGAGATATCGATGATGATTGGCTCCTTGGACATGGAAGAGGGCGAGGCCTCCACATCGTGGTTGCCCTCGTCGTAGTGGTGAGTTGCCTGAGCCGCTCTGGGCACCAACCTGCTGGCTCTCGAGTTGATGTAAGCACGGGCATGCTGAGAAAACACCTCGTAGTCTTCGTCAAAGGCACCGACGGTGGCTTCGAGAAAACACCATGAACTGTCGTTTAAAGCAGCCAACCGCGTCGTGGCGTCGGTGTGCGAGGTGTCGACGGTGGCCTCGACGGCGAGGTACTCCTCCAAGATCTGGGGGTCGGCACGAATGGCAGCCATCGCAACCTCATTCACGTGTGCGGCCGCGATTTGCTTCTCCGCTGCCAAATGCTCCTTGAGCTCCTGGCTATACTGCGTGCACCATGGCTTAGGGCGGTGCTTATTTGGGGGAGGGGTCAGTGATTTGGGTGGAAGGTGTCGCTCTGGCGGTCGGGGCATGTGGGATGTGGAAGGAGGAGGAGGATGGGGGTCGGGTGTGGAATACCTGCCTGGATCGACGGGGCCGAGCAGCGTGAAGGAGGGTCGCCGGCGAGGAGGCGGCGCTGCAAGCAAGGAGTGAAGGTTTCAACTTGGAAAGGAAGGCGGAAACAGGGGAAATGTGGCTTTTGGTAAGGGGGAGGGGGCCGGGAGGTACATATTTCCGCGGAAGCCGAAAATTTTGGATTGGTGCAGTGAAAAATTTGCGCGCAAAGTGTCACCAGACACGGTCCCTTATTCAGCACTGTGTACGATATGTGAACATCACAAATGATTCATATAGCTTAACCCGTCTGTGATGAGTTTGAACATGCAAATTTTGGTTCGAATTTCCCTGGTTACTGTGGTCATCCACGTCATTGCATAATTTGGGTACACAAAGGAGACTACAACACACCCACACTTCTTAATCGAGCAAGTTCAGCAATTAAATAGAGCTAGGTGACCTAAACATTACTCAAACAAATTAAAGACTGGTGCTCTTAATTACACAAAACAAAGAGTACTACTATGGCTGGTGCTCGTCGATCTCCGCCGCCTGCTCCATGTCCAGCTCGCGCCCGACGATCTCCTGGGGAAGGGGCTCCATGGCATCCATCGCACCATACTCGGCAAGCATCTTGCCATCCGCTTCCGCCATCTCTTTGGAAAAGGCCGCCATGAGCTGGGCGTGGGCAGCCGCGATCTGGACGGGCTCCGTCATGGCAAGGTATGCCGCGGAGGAACGGACGGCTGCTCGAACGCTCTCGGCGATTGCCAACTCTTCGGCCGTGGGTTGCCGACCGTTGTCGGAGAAGTTTCGTTCGATTTGTGCGGTGACCGCCATGAGCTAGGCGTGGGCGGCCTCGACATGGTCATGGGCGGCCTCCATCAGGGCTAAGGCCGCCGCTGCAGAACGGACAGCTGTTGTGCCGCTCTCGCCAGTTGCTATCCCCGAGGCAGATGTTGCTGCCGCCACCTGAGAAGCAACAGCGGCCATTTGGGCTGCCTTGGCTGCCCGGTCGCAGATTGCGGCCGCGCTCATGCAGCTTGTTAGCACGCGCATGGCGGCTGCGGTCGCACTCTCACCGGAGTGGGCCACCGAAGTTGCCCTCACGACGCGGGTCCACGTCCCCATCTTTCACCGGCGATGATTGAACAGTGAAATGATATTTGGGGAGCGAGCTAGTGTGCTTGACACACCGGCTATGGACTGTAGCCGACACACCTTCTCGCGTAAGCCATAGGTGTACTATACTCCGACGGTGCTCCATGATATTTTGTACTGCATCTCATATGGTTGGTGATAATAAACTGTGTCTGATCTACTTGATTTTTTGTCTTGATTTGAATTACGTAATGGGGTCACAACGGCAAAGGAGGGTGTTTGAATTGCTAGAACTTTTATCTGCAGTGAACGTGCAACTATAGGTGTGTCGTCAAAAAATTGGAATTATTCAGGGTTCGTTTGGACATTTTTATACATTAACTTGGTTTTCTAGGCATTCCAGGTGCACAATTCAAAATTAAACTACATGCACATGCTCCGGTGCACCAAAATGGGTTGTAAAATCATATATGTGTCCATGGGTTGATGCTTATGTCTCATGCAAGAAATGGGGATGAATTTCAAACACCACGGCACCGTGGCTCTCCGGCAAACGTTGGGGTACTTTCTTTTGTAATTCTAGTAAATCCAAAACTCGTCTGAAATTCATGAACCTTGGCATGCTATCATGGAATGGCATCAACATGCTGGGGTAAAAAATATTGTCCCATTTGGGGCAAGTTATGGTATAAGCTTCTCACAAACCAGAGCTTCTCACAAGAAGCCTCATGGTTCCGGTAGGGAAACGTGTCACCCTTGTGGACAAAACGATATTCGTCGCCTCTTCTTGCTTTCAATTTTTTTTCTGGTGTCAACATAGAACAACAGGAGTGTCGTGTTAAATTTTGGAATTTTTCGGGGTTTGTTTGGATATTTTTATATGTTAACTGGGTTTTATAGGCATTTATGTGCATAATTCAAAATTGAACTACATGCACATGATCCAGTGCATAAAAACGGGTTAAAAAAATCAAATGTGTGTCCTTGGTTGCAAGCTTAGGTCACATGCAAGAAATGAGAATGAATGTCAAACACCTTGACACTGTCGCTTGGCCGCTAACATTGAGATACATGGTTTTAAAATTCTAGTAAATCGAAAACTCATGAAATTCATGAAACTTGACATGATATCATGGAACGACATCAACATGCTGTGGTAAAAATATTGTCCCATTTGGGGCAGGTTTGGGTATAAGCTTCTCGCAAACCAGAGCTTCTCACAACAAGCCTGATGGTTTCGGTAGGGAACGTGCCACCTTTATGGACGAAACGATATCTGTTGCCTCTTCTCGCTTTCAAAAAATTTCTAGTGTCAACATAGAACAACAGGAGTGTTGTGTCAATGCCTGGGATTTGTCGGGGTTCGCTTGGACATTTTTATACATTAACTGAGTTTTCTATGCATTTATGTGCATAATTCAAATTTAAACTACATGCGCATGCTCCAGTGCATATAAATGGGTTCAAAATTCAAATGTGTGTCCCGTGTTGCATGCTTAAGTCCCATGCAAGAAATGGGAATGAATGTCAAACACCTTTCCACCGTCGCTCGGCCGCTAACATTGAGATACATGGTTTTTAAATTCTAGTAAATCGAAAACGTGTCTGAAATTTATGAAACTTGACATGCTATCATGGAATGGCATCAACATGCCGTGGTAAAAATATTGTCCCATTTGGGTCAGGTTGTGGTATAAGCTTCTCACAAACTGGAGCTTCTCACAACAAGCCTCATGGTTACGGTAGGGAACGTTTCACCTTTCTGGACGAAACGATATCCGTTGCCTCTTCTTGATTTCAAATTTTTTTCCTAGTGTCAACATAGAACAACAGGAGTGTTGTGTTAAATTTTGGAATTTTTCGGGGTTCGTTTGGACATTTTTATACATTAACTGAGTTTTCTATGCATTTATGTGCATAATTCAAATTTGAACTACAAGCACATCCGCCAATGCATATAAATTGGTTGAAAAATCAAATATGTATCCTTGGTTGCATGCTTAGGTCCCATGCAACAAATGGGAATGAATGTCAAACACCTTGCCTCCGTCGCTTGTCCGCAAACATTGAGATACATGGTTTTAAAATTCTAGTAAATTGAAAACTCGTCTGAAATTCATGAAACTTGGCATGCTATCATGGAACGACATCAACATGCTGTGGTAAAAAAATTGTCCCATTTGGGGCAGGTTTGGGTATAAGCTTCTCACATACCACAGCTTCTGACAACAAGCCTCATGGTTCTGGTAGGGAATGTGCCTCCTTGGTGGATGAAACGACTTTCGTTGACTCTTCCTGTTTTCAATTTTTTTTCCTAGTGGCAACATAGAGCAACAGAAGTGTCGTGTTAAAATTTGCAATTTCGGGGTTCATTTGGACATTTTTATACATTAACTGATTTTTCTAGGCATTTTATATGCATAATTCAAATTTGAACTACATGCACATGCTCCAATGCAGAAAAATGGGTTGACATATCAAATGTGTGTCCTTGGGTGCATGCTTAGGTCCCATGCAAGAAATGGGAATGAATTTCAAACACCAGGGCACTGTTGATTGCCGGCAAAACATTGAGATACTTTGTTTTTAAATTCTAGTAAATCCAAAAACTCGTCTGAAATTCATGAAACTTGGCATGCTATCATGGAATAGCACCCGACATGCTGTGGTATTTTTCGTGTCCATTTTGAGAGAAGGCGCACTCGAATAACAGCCAACAAAGGCATTTTGAAACAAATAGCTGCCACTTTAACATCTCAAACATTTTGTATAATTTAAATCGTGTGCGTTCTGTTAACCATTGACGTGACACCACGCGTCACTCTTTTTAATGGCTAGGAGGTGCCGTGCGGACAGCTGCTTGACTGAACGGGAGGCTTGCGAGCGCAGGCTGATCGAGAGGCATGCAAGCTGTCCTCCAATGCGCAGGCTCACAGGGAAGCGAGCCCTTTGACTTCCATGGCCGCCCGCCTTGCTCGCATCCTCTCCATTAATGGCACCCGAGCCGCAGTTTAATACGGGCGGCCTTACTGTTCGCCTCCCATTCCCCTTCCGCAGACCTCCACCAACGCCATGGCGCAGAAGGATCATCTGCCACTAGTCTTCCAGTTTGTTGAAGTAGACTCCGAGCTGGAGGAGATAGAAAATAAGGAGGAATGGGGCCTCATGGACATGGCCCTGAACAAGCTGGCCGCGGCGGTTGCTGCCCCCGCGCTCGCCCTAGCTCCCATCCCCGCACCCGCACCAGCTACCATCCCCGTAGCATTGACGGGGCGGTCGCCGAGCACTATCGCAAAGCTGGAAGCCGCGGGCGTCAGCGAGGTCTCCGCGGACCCGCGCGAGCTCATGTACATGCCAGCGCCCATGCCCGTTCCTGTGCGCGTCCCTGCACCCACCGTGGCGCCGTTCCCCGTGCGTTTGCCTGCACCCACCGCGCTCGCGCCCGTGCGCGCACCCTCCTCAGCGGCATGGGACGCAGCCGTCGACCGCTACCTCGCATGGCCGCGAGTTGCCGTCCTTTCACGCACCGCCCGTCGATCGCGTGACGACATGATGTTTGATTTCCAAGTGAAGAACATTCTGTGCTGCCTTGAAGACTTCAACAACGGTGTCCCGGAGGATGACAAGGACAACGCCGGCGCGGCACACCGCCTCCGCCGCCGCCAGAATTAGTTTTTTTGGGTTTAATACTATACCTTGATCACATGAATATAAATTCGCAGTGTGACTGAATGAAAGATATGGTTTGAACGAACTTGCATTTTTCTCTCTGAACGTACAAACTTATCAAATGATTTTCTTTAAAAAAAGGTCATTGGTTTTTAAATATAAAACACGCATCGCAAACGTTTTAGTTAGAACACCCATATGCAAACCAATAGCTTCCCCAGGAAGCCAAGGGAAAGTGTGCGGAGCAGGATTTGTGCAGCTCTTGATCGCAAACCTTTTAGATAGAACACCCGTATGCAAACCGATAGCTTCCCCAGTAAGCTAAGGGAAAATGGGCCGAGCAGGATTTGTGCAGCTCTTCATCGCAAACGTTTTAGATAGAACACATGTATGCAAAGTGAGAGCTATGGTCTTCCCCAGTAAGCCAAGGGAAAATTCTTCGCGTAGGATCTGTGCATCTCTTCAACGCAAACGATTTTTTCGGATGACCCGTGTGCAACCACGTATAAACAATTTGGTAAGATTTGCATCTGTCATATTGGGTATATTGCAATTAGTCAAACTGGAAAGATTGACATTTCTTGATCTAGTAACATTGCACTTTGTCAACCTTGTAACACTGCCATTTGTCAAAATATGCAGCTAAAAATCACTAGCACTATCTAATTTTTGCAACTAAAATTCAGTAATTAAGCATAGATTTCATTCATAGATTAAGCAGTCATTCTTTATACAAACAGTTCAACTCGACAGCTGAACCGACCAAACTTTTCCTCAATTGTTGCCAAACACATACTGAAATAGCTAGTTCAACTATGTATACTAGCTAATTTTAAGTACGTTGTACAGTTCCACCACATCTATAGTCAGATGAACTGAACAAAATAGCCCCTAAATACTACTACTACGGAAGGGCTTTGTACTACTTCTGGCAGCCTCTCCTCTGCCGAGCGCGATCAATAAGAGGCAGAGGAGGAGGAGCCTACTGACGAGCTGGACAACTGCAATACGGTGCCTGCCGCTGCTGCACCTTCAGCGGCGCTCACCTCGAACGCCCTCTGCCGCTCCAGACGACCCCTCTCGGAGCGGCGAGACTCCTCGTAGATCTCCTGATTCCTCGCCTCTGCGGCGGCGTGTGCTGCGGCCATGGCGGCGGTAAGGCTCTTTGCATGCTCGACGAGGCCCTCCTCCTCCTCCCGCAGGAACTCGATGTAGCGCGCAAGGTCGCTGACGCACGTGCGGTCCTCCACCTCCGCCTCCCGCCTTCGGGCGGCGGTGGCGGAGCGGGTCATGACCCCGGCGGTCGACGGTGGGTTGGCGGCCATGGCGGCCGATGATGGTGTGGCGGCAACGACCACCACCTCCCGCCTTCGGGCCACAATGGCGGAGCGGGTGATGGCCACGGTGGCCGGCAGTGGGGTGGCGGCCACGACGGCCACCTCCCGCCTTCAGGCCGCGGCGGCGGAGCGGGCGATGGCCCTGGCTTTCAGCTGGTGGGATGGCGGCAATGGCGGCCGGCAACAGCTGCCGATGGGAAGTGGTGGCGGAGCGTGTGGTGGGTGTTCCGCGAACACCCAACAGGGGCCCCTCGCGCACTACACTACACCGGGGACTGCGCCGCCACCGCGGTGTAGCCTCCCAGCTGGAGCTGTCCTCTGATGACGGCGAAGTGGCTGAGCAACGACGATGGACCGGTGCCATTGGCGATTGTGGGAGAAGCAGACGAGATAAGCTACAGGGAGGGAGGGGAAAATGCGACGCAGGACTCGCCGGCCGTGAGGGTTTATATAGCAGGCCAGTAAGCTTTGGGATTTTGGGGGATTTCACCGAGTCGGGCGGGAAGCTTGCGCGGGAACCTGTGAGGTTGTGTGGGAAGGGGCTCACCGACGATTCATTGGTGCCACTTAGAGCCACCGTTTGGCCAAAAGAATGCCCCCACGCGCTGCGCAGGCTTGTGCTGTAAGCCGTCTGCGGCAGCGGGGTGACAAGACGTGCGAGAGGAGGACGAAAGGACACATACACATACGGTTAATAAAAAAACATTTGCGATTTAATTACCTACTACCCCCGTCCTGGTTTATAAGTCGTCTATGTATTTTTGTGCCAAATTTTGACTAGAGATATAACTAATAAAATACGAATGCATGTCGCCAAAGATTATATCATTGGATTCATATTTGAACATAGCTTCCAATTATATAATTTTTATAACATGCATCTACATTTTGTTGGTTAAATTTACGGTCAAAATATGGCACAGAATATAAAGGGGACTGATAGACGAAGACAGAGGTAGTAGGACACGGCCGCTCTCTACGCAGCGTTGCAACTGCCGGCCGGCTTGTAGACGACCATTCCCTGCGTGTTCAACTGCTCTATGCGTGTGGTTGCTCGCGGTTGAGGCGGCCGCGGTGCGCTCTGCTCGTGTCCCACCGCGCGTGTTGTGCTCTCGCGTCCCTCCGGGTGCTCTGTCCTCGTCCCTCCACGCGCGCTGCCAGTGTTTGGGGCCGGTGCACGATCACGTACGTTCGTGCTGCCATTATGCATGTGGTTGCGCCGGGCGCGGTGCCACGATGCAGTTACCCGCTGCAAATGCGGACGCGCCGAGAATCCAAGACGCCTGACCCCCATTTATTCTTGCGACCATTTACCTTCATCTCTCGCACCACACGACACATTAAGCACACCCACGATGACACATAGAGAGAGGACATCAAGCGGTTCCAATGGCGCTCCTCGTGGCTCCAATGGCGCTCCCAGCGGCCAACGATGACAATGGGGGGCAGTTCACCACGCGTCACGTAGTGGACACCCACGTGAGGGGGAAGGCCCTCTCGGTGGTGTACACGAACAAGCCGGTCTCGGTGGAGAGCTCCATCCAAACTATGGAGCAGTTGCTTGTTGAGGACAAGTACCAAGTGGTCGGCTTCGACCTCGAGTTCACCAGCGGTTTTGCCGGGCACGATCAGAAGGTTGCCGTCGCCCAGTTGTGCGTGCGACATGATGTTCTCGTCTACCAATACCATCAGGCCACATGGCCTTGCGAGCGTTTCTCCAGGTTTATCAACAGCTCCGACTACAGTTTCGCTACGGTGGACACCACCAACGATCTAAAAGCACTCGAGGTTTCGGGCTTGAAATGCCAGAATCTTGTCAACATCCAAGACCACTACAAGGTCTGGGGCAGTGACAACAACAAACAAAACTCCCTAGTTGACCTCGCCTCGGCAATCATCGACACCTACAACATGAAGATGAAGGATGAGAGCAAGAAGGACAAGAACGCCTGGCACAGTGTCTGGCATCAGAGACTGGATGAACAACACATCAAGTACGCGGCCAAGGACGCGTACACAAGCTACGAGATGTACAGGTGGATCATTGACATGAGGAAGTGTCTTCTTCCTACCCCAGACGAGGGATCGAGCCATAGAGAAGTGGCGGGAGCGTCACAAGAAGTAGATGACTAGACGATCGTTTCTCCTAGTTTAGAATGCATGCAATTGTTTATTGAGGTGTGTGCGAATGATCTGTATAGTCACTTATGTAATTGGATGTTTATTTCAGTGTTATATATATATATATGTGTGTGTGTGTGTGTTATTCTTCTGTAGACAGAGCAAATCACACGGCTCATTAGCAGCAATCGTCTGTGTTATTATTGGTCTTCGCACACATTTCTGATTACGGACCTGTTTGCCGCTTACCGCACACATCTTGTTCAGTTGAACTGTTTCTGTTGTCTTGGCTCATCGCAAACAGTTCATCCGAATAAACTGTATGTCCTCCATTGCACACACCTTGATCTGACTGACCGTTTCTATTGTGTTGCCTAATCACAAACAGTTCATCCTAGTGAACTGTATGCCGTATATCGCACACACATCCTCATCTGGTTGCCCATTTCTGTTGTTCTACCTCATCACAAACAGTTCTGCTGGATTAACCGTTCGCCACTCATCGCACATGCAACTCTACTCTGAACCGTGTTTGATGTCACGGCCATCGCAAATGTTTTGTATATTTTTTGATGGTTTTATTACATCACCGTTTGTGATTAATGCATCGCACATTGTTTCGTCGAAGGGTCTCTGATTGGACTGTCGCGTTTGGACCAACCTGTAGTAGTGAATAAAAGCAAGGTCACTTTTCATATCAATGGTAATGAACATAAGGTACACTTTCCGAAAAAACAATTTTAAGTGAATGGTATTAATGTTATTGAAAAGACTCTGACAATTACTATTGGAAGTTTTCAAATTCCTCCTACTGTCAAAAAGAAATATGAAACACTTATTGTTAGGGAGACGCATATCCCCATTGAGGTAACTTAGTGTTTTACGAAGATTCTTCGGGTTCATACTAATCGAAAGTGGTTCTTAATAAGACTTGATCAACCTTATTAATGGATTATTTTCGAGAGGCATGTGGTCGATGAATTTAGTAGGCACAACCTTCTATACTCATTTTATTTTTTCTGTTTTTTTAGTTAAATACAATAAAATGCCATGAATACCCTGTTTTTTGAATTATTCATGCAATAAAAAAGTGCCTAAAAATGAAAATGCTCAAAATGACCTGAAATTTTAACACTATTATTTCTTAACATTTGAGAATTTCTGGCACTGAAAACACCACAAGGGGGTGCCCCAGGTGCCCACTAGGCACCAGGGCGCGCCACACCCCCTGTCGCACCCTAGTGGGTAGTGGGCCCCACAAGGACGCCCTCACTTATTCTCTTAGCTCATGTCGTCACTCACCTCCAGAAAAAAAATCCCTCTAGCTCTCTCTCTCTCTCTCTCGTGTTCTTGCTCCCAAAGCTGAGATTTTCAATCTCTTTGCTCGGAGCTCCATTTCCGAAACTGTTTTGGGGAATTGCTACTTGGTATGTGACTCCTCCATTGCTCCAATTAGTTTTTGCTTTAGTGGTTTATATTTTGAGTAATTAGCTACTCTTGGTGCTGTTCAAAATGAGCTTGCATGTTGAATTCTTTGTTTTCCAAGTAGTTTGAATGCTTGATATAGCCTCTAGTCATCCATATGAGCAGTTGCTATCAATCTTGTGAAGTTTTGTTGACATCATTTTGTGGATCAAAATTTTTAGGAATTTGTTCATGTAAAAATGAACCTCTTCAGAAGGAGTTCTTCGAGGAGGAGGTCCTCGGGGGCATCGTCAAGTGAGAGCTCGATACGACAGGCCTATGTTGAGCCAAGAGAAAGCTCAGTATGGGATGCCGATACCAAATCGTGCCTCTGGCCGTGTGATGAGTTCATGATATGTGCGGGTATTAAAGAAGAATTTGATCAGTATGTTCATACCACTGAGCTTGCTCCCTTCATCGCAGATAAGTGTATCCAACATCACAATCACACCCAATCGTTCACAAGAAATTTGAGTATCATTCTCGTGATTCTAGAGTTTCATTTTGCCTTTATGATAGCGCCTTTACCATGCCTCTAGAAGAATTCTGTGGTGCATGCAAAATTCCATATTGGGGTTCGCTAGACAAACCACCAAAATCGGAATATGAGATGTTCCTGAGTAGCCTCTGTTGTGGTGAGGATAGGGGAGTTACACAAGCTAGAATAAAAAGTATACAATTTCCATCCATCCGTTACTTTGCACTTTTTAATGGCAAATGCATCGTGGGTAAACAAGATTGCAGTACACTCTGTGCCTCGGATTTGAGCCTCATACACACTGCCTTAACAGGCATTAAACGTTATAATCTTGGAGCGATTGTTGCACGGAGGCTGCAACGCAATGCTGATAGTGGTCATTTTTATGGAGGAATTTATGCCTCACGCGTAGCTACAAGGCTAGGTGTGTCACCTTTGCCCAATGATCCTATTTTACCTACCCAATACCTAGACTTTGATGCAATGCAGCGTCATAAGTTCATTAAGTATGGAGCTCAAAATTACAATTATAACTTGATGTTCGATAAAAAACCTATTGTACCTATTATTTTGCCTGCACCCGCTCTCTTTGATTTCCAGAGCAAAGGAAGATATTACATCTATGAGAGAGAGAGAGAGAGGCGCATGAGTACAACGCAGCAGTAGAGGCTGCCCATCTGGCTGAGGAGGTTGCACCAAGAGCCTCCACGAGCTACCATTCTGACTATTACCCAGGCTACGGATGGTAATTACCAAGCTAGGGAAAAGCCTAAGCTTGGGGGAGTACATATTTCCCACAAACATTACATTCATGTTCAGACATTTCATTCCAGTTGTCGGTCTTCATAAATTTTTATTGTATAATCCATGTTAGATTTATTTTCTTGCTTTCTTCTTGTGTGTTTGAAAAACTTTAAGAAAATCCAAAAATATCTCTCACTTCTTTTCGGTTTTTCTTTTTAGTTTAAGTCAGTTGTAGTATTAAAAGAAAACCCAAAAAGATTTCACATTTCTTCTTTTGCTTGTTGGGAGCTTTCCTGTGTAAATAGTTTTTCTCATTTTTGTTTTTCTCTCTTTAATTTGCTTCCTTCAAGAAAAACTAAAAATTCCAAAAATATTTCAGTGTGCTTCTCTGAAATTCTTTTCTTTCATTGAGTCATTATGAGGAGAAGACCATGATGAAAATGTTGAGTGGCTCTCATATGCATTATTGTTGAGCTAACAAAGAGCCCATATTATTTTGTCTTCTCCTTTGAATAAAATGTCTGCATATTCCAGCTAAGTCCACAACACTCTTGCACTATTATTATTTTCATATCATTAGTTCATGCAAGTGAAAGGCAATAATGACAATATTTGATGAAGTGACCGAGGCAAGCAAAAGCGGGTATGAACTCAACTTGTTTTTGTTTTTGTAAATATGTTTAACTCAGTATCCATGATTCAGCATATTATGATTAAACATGTTTGTGATGACAATTAGAGATTATAGTTGCGCATGCCATGCTTAAGTAGCTAGGAGTGGATAATGATTTATCTTGGGTGTCAACATGCATTAAAATGATTGCGATGTAGTATCATGATATGGTATCCTTCTTTGAATGTTTCAAGTGGCTTGAATTGGCACATGTTCATGCATGTAGTTAATTCAAACCAACATAGCCTTCACGATATTTATGTTCATGATGTTTATATCCTACTCATGCTAGTATTCAATGTTAATTATTCATAATGCATGATTATGACTGTTTTCGCTCTCTAGTTGGTCGTTTCTCAACCTAATTGCTAGCCTTCACCTGTACTAAGAGGGAATACTGCTTGTGCATCTAAATCCTTAAACCAAAGTTATTCCAGATGAGTCCACTATATCTACCTATATGCGGTATTTCTCTGTCGTTCCAAATAAATTTGCATGTGCCACCTCTAAATATTCAAATGAACATCCGATTTGTGTGCCCGTACCGCTCATGGAGCGACAGGGGGCGGTCAATATCTTCCATGCTAAGCGGGTTATTCTCATGATGAGTGTTTATTCACTCGTCCTTGCACGAGAGGGGCCGGTAATCGGGATGCCCAGTCCCATGATGAAAATTGCAATAATAATAAAACAAACTCCCCTGGACTATTGTTGGTATGGAGGGCACCCGAGGATTCGGGTAGCCATGGCTTGTGTTTGTTGGTGGAGGAGGACTAAACATTACTTTTACCGCTTGGGAACCGCCGCTAATTTGTTTAGCATGGAAGATATTGATAACTCTGGGTCGTAACGTTGACAGGAAAGGTATACCTCCCTGTCGGTGTCAAAACCGGTGGATCTCAGGTAGGGGGTCCCGAGCTGCGGATCTTGGATCAATGGGGAACAAGGGACGAAGAACACGATGTTTACCCAGGTCCGGGCCCTCTCTAAGAGGTAAAACCCTACGTCCTGCTTGATTATATTGAAGTGTATAGGATGATTACAGAGTCGATCTACCACGAGATCAGATGAACTAAACCCTAGATGAGTAGGATGATGGTTGTTTGTCCTAGCCTCTACGGACTAAACCCTCCGGTTTTTATAGATACCAAGGGTATTAGGGTTACACATAGTCGGTTACAAGGAAGGAATAGTCATGCCGAATCTTCTTATGTTGACTTGGAAGACACACCAAGGCGCCAAAAATCTCCTGTCCGAATACGAAGCCACCTCTTAGCTCGGTCCTCTAGCAGTTGTAGTGCGGCCCACCTGTCCGGCCCATGAGAGATAGGTCAGCAGCCCAAGGAACCCCCTAGTCCAGGACTCCCTCAGTAGCCCCTGAACTAGCCTCCAACGGCCGGGGTTCGTGATTTCCAGCCGCAAAGTCTTCGGCTTGCGAGGCAAGTTCTTCACCACTTCCCTGTTCGGCTGTTTTAATAGTTCGGCCGCCGATGACCTCTTAATCCGCCAGGTCATTGTGGGACCCTCAGTATTAATTTTCATCAAGGGTTAAAGACAACCCTCGACTTCCGTGCGTTAGTCAGGAGGCGAATAGTCCAGCGCTCTTTTACAGAAACACCCCACTAGGACCAGAGAGTGTGCCTATTTAATAGGTCAGGAGTGCGACGAGTGGTTCATCCATCGCAAAGCAAGAATCCAAGACCAAACCAAATAAATCTTGGGACAAATGGCTAGCGCCCCAGGTTTATCCTCACGCCCTCATGGCCCTCTCCCGGGCGACTGGGCCAGTTGCTTGGTTTCATGCCTCCAGTTAAGCAACCTCCAAATGCAAGGGTATCTTCCTGCTGCAGATCTCATATCTATCCATGCCAGATTTACTTTCGTGAATAGCGAGGCCTTTGCGGAGAACTTCCCTGCCCCAAGCAAGGAGGAGAGGGTTTGTTTCGTGCCTTTTCTTCTACGAGGTCTAGGCTTCCCCATTCACCCCTTCTTGAGGGGCTTGCTGGAGTTTTACGGGATCCCGCTTCATCACCTCACCCCCTGATCCATATTGCACATCTCTGGCTTGATTGCCCTTTGCGAGATGCTCTTGGGCTGTGAGGCTCATTTCGAGTTGTGGAGGAAGTACTTCTGCCTCGTCCCCCGCACCCGTGGAGGATCAATTTTTTAAGTAGGCGGAGCCGAGGTATGGCGTATAGCCGGGATGGGGTATCCCATTGGGACCCCAAAGAAGGATTCTGAAGAGTGGACCTCAGAATGGTTTTATATTGAAGATGTTCCCCTATCCGAGCCAGTTCGGAGGGGTCTGCCCGAATATTCGGACGCTCCTCTAAAGAAGCGGTTCAACAGGCGGCCAAAAAGCCCTTCTCAAGAAGAAAACGCCGAGGTGTTGCGCTTGCCTGCCAAGGTATGGCTGCTGACCCACAGCAAATTAACCATCATTGACGTGATGGCCGCCGCCATCGCTCGATGCGTGCAGCTTCTTTAACAAAGGATGCACCCCCTATGGTGTTATAACGGGACAAATGAAACGACAGGGGCCGGATAACCAAGCGGCAATGGCTGCCATACTAGCTGATCTCTTCAAAGGAGAGGAAGAAGAGTTTGCCCGTCTAAGGAACAGGGACGGCTATGTGAGCTATAACCCCATTGAATGGGTAAGTTTAACTTTCGTTTCACAGTTCAGACATTACATCCATATATACTGATCAGATCTACAATTTTTCCGAACAGAACTGGAGGCGCCAGGTCGAGACCATCAGCTGCCCTTCTCCACAACCAAAGAGTCATTCTCGTGACGACGACCTGGGATTTCACGATGACCCAGAGACGTCTATCGATTTTGAGGATGAGGCCTTCTTCCAGGAAAGCCTTGATGATTCCAAGGTGGCCCTTATAGCCGATCATCCAGGGGCCCTCCCTTCTTTCGCTGTAAGTAGCAAGAAGGCCTCTCCCCGAAAAGGGCGTTTACCTCGCGCCACTCCAAGTATGCTGACTTCTACTCCCAAGGGTCGCCGTACCACGCGTCGAACAACAACGGGTGCGGTTCCGGCTATGTCAGCATCAACCAACAAGAGAGCTTCCAAGCGCAAGGCGGCCGCGGGAGCTGCATCGACCGCACCTCCGGCCAAGAGGTAATATATTTGAGTTTATAATTGAGTCATCATCAATGTAGCCGCTGCGGGCGCTCGTAACATTACTGGGACCTGTGGAAGAAGTGTACTGCCACCACCGTCCAAAGACGTCCAGGAGGTGTCAGGGTGTAATTCTGAACTGAGATCCTCAGCGCGGGCCGGGGTTAATGTGGAAGATTCTACCGCAGACCAGCCTCTAGAGGATCCTGGGGATGTCTCGGTTACCAATTCCGAAGTTGAAAGTGTGATGAATCACCGACGGCGGAAGGAATCCTTGCGTCATGCCGCATTCTCTGACCAGGAATTCAATGTGTTTAATTTGGTAGACGCATACCTCGGAGCCGCCCGAATAGGTCTAGAGGGGATTGCCAACCTCCTGTCCATCAACATGCAGGTACGAGATTGGTTTTGAAAACCAAACACAAATCCTAACCTAGGGTCCCCGATCCTTGATTCGGGCGGGACGACCGATTCAAGGATCTGAGAGTATATTTATTTGTTATATTTTGTAGGCCTCGAAGGAACAGAATAAGAAACTGTCCGAGGACCTCGAGATAAACCGGACACAGTTGGCTGCTGCAAAAGCTGAACTGGAGGAGGTCAAGAAGTTCACCAGTGAAGCCCATGGTGAGAAAAAAGCTTTAAAATGCATGAATTATTTAGGGTACCTTGTTTAACACAGGCTTCCCTTATAGCAGCTGAATCCATAGGTCAACTACAAAAGGATCTGGACAAGGCCAAAGAATCTCAAAGGTACGCCGAGTCACAGCATGAAGCCAGCCGCCGAGTATTGACATGAAGCCATGACGAAAAGAACAAGCTGAAGGCGGAAAACCAACAACAGGCCAAAGAAATCGAGAGTTTGAAAACTTAATTGGCGCAAGCCCTTGAGGAGAACCAGAGATTGAAAGGCGGCATGTTTGTTAAGTGATATTTCAACTTATGATCATGAAGATATTTGTAATGCATGAATTTAAACGACATGCCACGCCTTGTGTTAGGTCCCCTGAGCGGGCGCCCCGAAGAAGAAGTTGACTCATTTGGGGGAAATCTTTTAAAGGAGATGTCCATCGTCCACGAGCGAGCTCGGAAAGCTATGAAGAGCATGGTCAAGGCGTTGTGGCCGACCGAGACACCTCCAGAAGGGATGGCCCAAATGGCCAATCGTTTTAAAGGAGCTCGACGACGCTTCGAGTTATGGAAGATATCGGCCTGCCGGGAGGGGGCGCAGGAGGCATGGGCAATGGTGAAGATCCGTTTTACCAAACTCGAGCTAGAGCATATGGCTCGTGTTGGACCGGCAGGGCCGGATGGGCAAGAAATACCTCTTCATTTGGTATATGACTAAATCATGCCTGCTGCTCGCTACTCCCAAGAGGACTATGCCCTAGATATCTCGATAGATAATATTGACAAGGAACAACGCTGTCTTAACCGGCCATCGGCTTCCGCCTCCCTGGCCAGTGGTCGGGGAGTGTTCCGTACTATGTGACCTGACGCAGCAGGAAATCACTTCGGGTAACCAGGCAATCCGACCATTTGGTGTAAACAGACAAAAGTGCGTGCGGAGAGTTATGTTATATTACTTTTTAACGTAAGAAACATCTTCCAAAGAAAATAGTAGAAAATAGTTCCTCCATGGGTTCCTTACTTCGGGTGAGTCATGTTGACCATAGACGTTGTATCCGGATACCTATAGTATGCGGATGTTAGTCATTTTGGGAACCGAACGCCAGGATTTTGGTGGTGAACACCCAATTATTTTCACTTCCCTCGTGTCCGACCCATTATTTTCTTAAGAACGCTAGCTTTCGGCTTGACCCGTCTGAGGTACGTACGCGGCTGACCCAGTCATAGCAATCGCAGAGGTGCTCCCTTTACCCCCTAGACGAACAATCGGGAACGTAGGGGGTAAGCACAGGAGCCAGGCAACCCAGCTTGGCAAAAACTTAAGTCAAATTGGTGTATATGATGGCTTGAAATGGTACGGGAAGGGTGCAAACACGACAAAGGCGAATATGTGCATGAAAAGTATATTGATTGGCTTCTTTAAAGGAGCCCCCAGGTAGATCCGGGTAGTACATTTGAAGATGTATACTTAAAGAGCCTAACATAGTTCGGTTTATCCGAACAAAGGCAGGGAGGTGCTAACTCCCCAAAAACTAAAAAGAAAAAACTATAACAAAGAAAAGGCTAGTTAAAGTGACGACACTGGACTAGCCGTAGAAGCGTCGGAGCCGAGCTGCGTTCCATGGGTTTGATTCAAGGCGATTGTCTGCTGGGTTGCGAAGACGATATGCTCCTCCTGCTAGCACTTCATCGATTATGAAAGGGCCCTCCATTTGGGCGAGAGCTTGTTCTTCTACTTCTCAGGGAGACGGAGGACGAGTTTGCTTACGTTGTATGCCTTCGCCCGAACTTCTCTGCTCTGGTAGCGCCGGGCCTGCTATTGATAGAATGTAGAGCGAGCTCGAGCTATGTCGCACTCTCCTTCCAGGGCATCCAGGTCTTCCTGCCGATCCAACTCGGCTTCCTTTTCTTCGTACATGCACACTCTAGGCGCGTCATGAATGAGATCGCATGGGAGGACTACTTCTGCGCCATACACCATGAAAAAAGGCGTGTATCCCATTGACCGGTTAGGGGTGGTGCATAATCCCCATATTACAGAGTCAAGCTCCTCCAACCAGTGGCAATCGGATTCCTTCTAGGAATGGACCAGACGAGGCTTTATGCCACTCATGATTAGTCCATTGGCCCGTTCGACCTGTCCGTTGGTCTGTGGGTGATACACTGAGGCATAGTCGAGCTTGATGCCCATGTTAGAGCACCAGTCTTTGACTTCCAGGGCTGTAAAATTGGATCCATTGTCCGTGATTATGCTGTGGGAAACATCGTAACGGTGCACCATGCCGGATATAAAGTCGATGACTGGTCCGTATTTTGCTGAGGTTACTGGTTTTGCCTCGATCCATTTAGTGAATTTGTGGACCATAACCAGGAAATATGTCTTTTTCTTGATCCCCCCTTTAACTGGTCCGACCATGTCCAGCCCCCAGACCGCAAAAGGCCAGGTAATCGGTATTGTCCGGAGAGCCGTGGAGGGCATGTGGCTTTGATTTGCAAAAAGTTGGCATCCAACACAGTGTTGGACGAGAGTCTGTGCATCCGCGCGAGCTACCGCTTGGTGGCCGCCCATGCCAGCGTGTATCTCAGCCAAAAGTTGCTGCCCCTCCTCTTCAGATATGCATCTCTGGAGGACTCCGGTAGTGCCTTTCTTGTACACATCACCCTCGTGGACCTTGTAGGCTTTAGAATGCCGGACTATGCACCGTGCCTCGTAGGGATGTAAATGGTACGGATAATTTCCGTTCCAAATCCGCATCCACATCTGTTTTTAAGGATATGGTATGCACTTTCACTAATCCGACGGATACGGATGCGGATACGGATTTTGGTCAACCGGATATCCGATGAATATGGTAACGGATATGGTCTCGATAATATCTGACAGATGTGGATTATCCGGTATTTTTTGCGGATTATCCGATGTTATCAAATAGGATTATCCAATAAATTTGGTCCAATCGACAAGCCCAAATACACAATTAGACCAGTGATTACTCTAATAGCACCCTCGTACGACTGTAGACACCACATGTAGATACAAGCATAGACAATAGACTTGAGAACACGTATTGTACAAGCTAACTTAGTTAATATTTAAACATTATTCTATTATGGACTAGAGAACACTATGAACCTACTATTTCTAATGTCTTGCTTGCTGCAGCGTGTAAGCTATTAATTTCATTAATCAATAAAAATGATTGGTTATTTTGTTCTTCTTTTCGTAGATCATGATAGATATTATGGAAAAGATGTACATAGTTTTTTTATCCGTTTTCGGTCGAAGTCCGCTCCACTTCCGCTTCGAATCCGTAGTCCGATATAATCTGTATTCGAATCCGCATCCGCTCCGAATCCAACAAAAAATATGGTAAAGGATGCGGTAAAGGCATTATCCGATTTGATCCGATCCGTTTACATCCCTAGTGCCTCGGTCTGGTCATCAGGGAGCTCTTGTCGTAGAAGGTAGGCAAGGAAGGGCTCGGTCCATGGTGCGATTACAGCCATGACTTCGTCAGCCGAAGGTGTTTCTTCGAGCGCCAAGCCGCCAATGATGTCCTCATCTAGCTCAATGTCCGGAGGGACGATCTGTTCGGGGCCATTGGCTGCATCGTCCTTGTCCCCGTCCTGCCACACCATGGATGGCTTGAAAAGCCATTCTAAGAAGGTGTTCCTAGGGACAGGGTCACGTTTAGTGGCCATGCGGGCGAGGACATCCACAACTTGATTGCTGTCTCTGGAGACATGGTGAAATTCTAACCCTTCGAACCGGGCTGATATTTTAAGGATGGCATTTCGATATGCCGCCATTTTTGGGTCTTTGGCATTAAATTCACCGTTGACTTGGGAGATGGCGAGGTTAGAGTCTCCCCGCACCTCGAGTCATTGTATGCCCATTGACGTTGCCATCCGAAGACCGTGCAACAGAGCCTCGTATTCGGCTGCGTTGTTAGAATCCGTTTACATAATCTGTAGTACATATCGGATATTGTCGCCCGTTGGAGATGTAAGGATCACCCCAGCCCCCAGTCCGGCTAACATCTTGGAGCCGTCAAAGTACATTGTCCAATGCGAGTATGTACTATATTCCCGGGGGAGCTCGGCTTCTGTCCATTCGGCCAGAAAATCGGCCAACACCTAAGATTTAATAGCTCGGCGCAGTTTGTACATAATTTCGAAGGGAAGGAGTTCTATGGACCATTTGGCAATGCGGCCTGTAGCGTCCCTATTGTTGATAATGTCATTCAAGGGCACCTCGGATGCCACTGTGACTGAACACTCTTGAAAGTAGTGTCGGAGCTTTCGGGATGCCATAAAAACTATATAGGCTATCTTCTGATAATGTGGATACCAGGATTTGCACGGGGTAAGCACTTATGATGCATAGTAGACTGGCTTCTACACCCAGAACTTGTGGCCCTCCGCTTCTCATTCTACCACGAGTACCACGCTCACCACTTGATTTGTGGCCGAGATGTATAATAACATGTGTTCGCCTACACTGGGTGCTGCTAGTATAGGGTTGCCTGCTAGTAGTGTTTTTATTTCCTCCAGTGCAGCAGTTGCTTCATCGGTCCACTTGAAGTTTTTGGTCTTTTTGAGCAATCTGTAGAGTGCCAGTGCTTTTTCACCAAGGCGAGAGATAAAGCGGCTTAAGGCTTCCACATAGCCCGCCAACTTCTGGACGTGTTTCAGCTCCGTGAGTATTCCTAGCTGGGATAGAGCGCGGATTTTAGCCGGATTGGCCTCTATCCCCCTGTGGGAAACAATGAATCTGAGTAGTTTTCCGGCGGGAACCCCGAAGACACATTTGTTTGGGTTGAGCCGCATATCGTAAGCCCGCAAATTTTCGAAGGTCTGGCTAAGGTTGTCCACCAATTGGCTGACGTGTTTGGTTTTAATGACCACGTTGTCTACATATGCTTCGACTGTTTTGCTCATTTGGTTTTCCAGGCATGTTTGAATCATGCGCTGATATGTGGCGCCTGCATTCTTCAACCCGAAGGGCATTGTGTTGAAGCAGAATGGCCCATAGGGGGTGATGAAGGCGGTTGCGGCTTGGTCGGACTCCTTCATCTTGATTTGATGGTATCCGGAGTAGGCGTCGAGGAAGCACAATGAGTCTTGTCCGACGGTGGCGTCGATGATCTGGTCTATGCGGGGTAGGGGGAAGGGATACTTGGGGCAGGCCTTATTTAGGTCTTTAAAATCGACGCATAGCCGCCAGGATTTGTCCTTCTCGGGCACCATGACCAGATTTGCCAACCACTCGGGGTGTTTTATTTTTAGGATGAATCCGGCTTCAAGTAATTTTGCTAATTCCTCCCCCATAGCTTGACGATTGGGTTCAGAAAATTGGCGCAGTGCCTGTTTAACCGGCTTTAAGCCCTTGATTATATTCAGGCTATGCTCTGCTAGTCTTTGTGGGATTCCCGGCATATCCGAAGGGTGCCAGGCAAATATGTCCTACTTCTCGCGCAGGAATGTCCGCAATGCTTCGTCGACTGCGGGGTCCAGCTGGGCTCCAATGGATGCTGTTTTATTGGGGTCCGTTGGATGCACTTGGAATTTGACTATTTTGTCAGCTGGTTTGAACGATGTGGATTTGGACCTTTTACTGAGGACCACGTTGTCTCTATCCACCATTGCGCGGAGTGTAGTTAATTCCTCAGTTGCGAGAGCCTGGGATAATGCTTCGAGGGCAAGTGATGTTGTCTTGTTTTCGGCTCGAAGGGCTCTATCTAGATCGCTTGCGATTGTGATTACGCTGTTGGGCCCTACCATTTTGAGTTTCATATACCCATAATGTGGTATAGCCTGAAACCTAGAGAATTTATCATGCCCCAATAGGGCGTGGTATCCCCTATGGAAGGGCACAATGTGGGAGAGTAGTTCTTCGGACCTGTAGTTATAAGGGGTATCGAATACTACTTCGACAGTGACTCATCCGAAGCAGCGCGCCTCTCTGCCGGGAATAGTTCCTCAAAAGGTAGTATAGCTCTGTTCGACGCGAGATCTGTCGAACTGCATTTTGTCAAGGGTATCCTCGTAAATGAGGTTTAGACCGCTGCCTCCGTCCATAAGCACCTTGGTTAGTCTAAAGCCGTCCACTATAGGGTCGAGGACTAGTGCGGCGGGTGCTCGGATGGGACGGGCCCTTATTTCATGTTCTTCGTCGAAGGTAATTGGTGTATCCGTCCATGAATTTGCGGCTGTTACCTGGTGGACTTGGCCGAGCTCTCGAAGGGCTCTTTTCCTCTGATTGTTTGAGGTGAATGTCTCGTAGATCATCAGAACATCGTTGTACGGGGGTGTCGCTGATCGTCTACTGGGGGGTGTGAGTCCGAGGATAGCTTCGCCACTCTTGGCCACCTGCCTAACCACCCAACAAGCTTGAAGCCTGTGGGTTGGATTTGTGTCCAACAAGACCGAGTGTATGGGGCATGGTTTATCCAGTAGCTCATCCAGGATTGTTCTGGGTCCGGCGAGGGATCTATTCTTCTTTTCGGCGGGCTCATGTTCGGGCGACCGCCATAGGTATACGCGTTTTGCCTGAGCTTTCCTGGGTTGCTCGGCATGAGTTGAGTCCACGCGCAATTGTTGTGCTTTCTAGGCACTTCCCATGGCGCAATATTTGCGTACCAGGTCCGATAATTCGGTGAAGCTTTGTACATGGTGACGGGGGAGTGCATGTTGGGAAACGTTGCATGGAAAACAAAAAAAATTCTACGCACACGCAAGATCTATCCAGGGAGATGCATAGCTATGAGAGGGGAGAGTGTGTCTACGTACCCTCGTAGACCATTAAGTGGAAGCATTTATCAACGCGGTTGATGTAGTCGTACACCTTCACGATCCGCCTGATCAAGTACCGAATGTACGACACCTCTGTGTGCAGCACACGTTCAGCTCGATGACGTCCTCGCCATCTTGATCTAGTAAGACGGGCGAAGTAGTAGATGAGTTCCGCAGCACGACGGCATCGTGATGGTGGTGATGCAACTATCTCCGCAGGGCTTCGCCGAGCACTATGAAAATATGACCGATGATGAACTAGGGGGAGAGGGGTGCCGCACATGGCTTGGGAGTCGTGGTGTGTGTTGCCCCTCTCCCTCCACACACATATATATAGGTGGAGGGGGGAGAGGAGGCAGCCCTAGGGTGCCCCCAAGTGGCCGGCGGCTGCCCTAGGCGCCTACCTAGCCGCGCCCCCCTCCATATTTGAACATGGGGGGAAGGAAAGGGGGGCTGGCTGCCATAGGGCGCCTCCCCTTTCCTTTCCCTCCCATCTAGGCACGTGGGCAGGGATGGAGGGGCGCGCCAGCCCCCTTGTGGGCTGCTGTGCTTTCCCCCCTTGGCCCATAAGGCCCACCGCTTACCGGTGGCCTCCTGGTCGAAGGAATATGTATTTGACATTCGGAAAGCAGTAGCAATAAACTGAACGATCATATCCTAAGCTAACGGTTGGGTCTTGCCCATCACATCATTCTCCTAATGATGTGATCCCGTTATCAAGTGACAACTCATGTCTATGGTTAGGAAACCTGAACCACCTTTGATCAACGAGCTAGTCTAGTAGAGGCTCACTAGGGACACGGTATTTGTTTATGTATCCACACATGTATTTAAGTTTCCGGTCAATACAATTCTAGCATGAATAATAAACCTTTATCATGAATAAGGAAATATAATCATAACAACTTTATTATTGCCTCTAGGGCATATTTCCATCAGTCTCCCACTTGCACTAGAGTCAATAATCTAGATTACATAGTAATGAATCTAACACCCATGGAGTCTTGGTTCTGATCATGTTTTTCCCGCGAAAGAGGTTTAGTCAACGAGTCTGCTACATTCAGATCCGTATGTACTTTGCAAATTTCTATGTCTCCATCCTTGACCTTTTTACAAATGGAGTTGAATCGTCTCTTGATGTGTTTGGTTCTCTTGTGAAACCTGGATTCCTTCGCCAAGGCAATTGCTCTAGTGTTGTCACAAAAGGTTTTCATTGGACCCGATGCACTGGGTATTACACCCAGATCGGATATGAACTCCTTCATCCAGACTCCTTCATGTGCTCCTTCCGAAGCAGCTATGTACTCCGCTTCACATGTAGAACCCGCCACGACGCTCTACTTGGAACAGCACCAACTGACAGCTCCACCATTCAATATAAATATGTATCCCGTTTGTGACTTAGAGTAATCCGGATCAGTGTCGAAGCTAGCATCGACGTAACCCTTTATGACGAGCTCTTCGTCACCTCCATAAATGAGAAACATATCCTTGGTCCTTTTCAGGTACTTCAGGATGTTCTTGACCGCTATCCAGTGATCCACTCCTGGATTACTTTGGTACCTCCCTGCCAAACTTATGGCAAGGCACACATCAGGTCTGGTACACAGCATAGCATACATGACAGAACCTATGGCTGAGGCATAGGGAATGACTTTCATTTTCTCTCTATCTTCTGTCGTGGTCGGACATTGAGTCTGACTCAATTTCACACCTTGCTACACATGCAAGAACCCTTTCTTTGACTGGTTCATTTTGAACTTCTTCAGAACTTTGTCAAGGTATGTGCTTTGTGAAAGTCCTATTAAGCGTCTTGATCTATCCCTATAGATCTTGATGCCCAATATATAAGCAGCTTCACCGAGGTCTTTCATTGAAAAATTCTTATTCAAGTATCCTTTTATGCTATCTAGAATTTCTATATCAATTTCAATCAACTATATGTCATCCACATATAATATCAGAAATGCTATAGAGCTCCCACTCACTTTCTTGTAAATACAGGCTTCACCGTAAGTCTGTATAAAACCATATGCTTTGATCACCTCATCAAAGCGTATATTCCTACTCCGAGATGCTTGCACCAGTCCATAGATGGATCGCTGGAGCTTGCACACTTTGTTAGCACCTTTAGGATCGACAAAACCTTCTGGTTGCATCATATACAACTCTTTTTTAAGAAATCCATTAAGGAATGCAGTTTTGACGTCCATTTGCCAAATTTCATAATCATAAGATGCGGCAATTGCTAACATGATTCGGACAGACTTAAGCATCGCTATGGGTGAGAAAGTCTCATCGTAGTAAATCCCTTGAACTTGTCGAAAACCTTTTGCGACAAGTTGAGCTTTGTAGACAGTGATATTACCATCAGCGTCCGTCTTCTTCTTGAAGATCCATTTATTTTCAATGGCTTGCCGATCATCGGGCAAGTCCACCAAAGTCCACACTTTCTTCTCATACATGGATTCTATCTCAGATTTCATGGCCTCAAGCCATTTATCGGAATCTGGGCTCATCATAGCTTCTTCATAGTTCGTAGGTTCGCCATGGTCTAATAACATGAGTTCTAGGACAGGATTACCATACCACTCTGGTGCGGAATGTGTTCTGGTTGACCTATGAAGTTCAGTAGTAACTTGATCTGAAGTTTCATGATCATCATCATTAGCTTCCTCTCTAGTTGGTGTAGGCATCACGGAAACGTTTTCCCCTGGTGTGCTACTTTCCAATTCGAGAGAAGGTACAACTGCCTCATCAAGTTCTACTTTCCTCCCACTCAGTTCTTTCGAGAGAAACTCCTTCTCTAGAAAGGACCCATTCTTGACAACAAAGATCTTGCCTTCGGATCTATGGCAGAAGGTATACCGAAAGGTCTCTTTAGGGTATCCTATGAATACGCACTTCTCCGCTTTGGGTTCGAGCTTATCAGGCTGAAGCTGTTTGACATAAGCATCGCATCCCCAAACTTTAAGAAACAACAGCTTAGGTTTCTTGCCAAACCATAGTTCATACGGTGTCATCTCAATGGATTTAGATGGTGCCCTATCTAACGTGAATGCGGCTGTCTCTAATGCATAACCCCAAAATGATAAAGGCAAATCGGTAACAGACATCATAAAACGCACCATATCTAATAAAGTACGGTTACGACGTTCGGACACACCATTACGCTGTGGTGTTCCAGGTGGCGTGAGTTGTGAAACAATTCCACATTGTTTTGAATGAAGGCCAAACTCGTAAGTCAAATATTCGCTGATACGTCTCCAACGTATCTATAATTTTTGATTGTTCCATGCTATTATATTATCTATTTTGGATGTTTTATATGCATTAATATTCTATTTTATATTATTTTTGGGACTAAACTATTAATCTAGAGCCTAGTGCCAGTTTCTGTTTTTTCCTTGTTTTAGGTTTTACAGAAAAGGAATATCAAACGGAGTCCAAAGTAATAAAACTTTCAGGATGATTTTTCTTGGACCAGAAGACATCCACGGAGCTTGGAGAGGGGGTCAGAAGAGTCTCGAGGACTCCACAAGCCCTCAGGGCACACCCCCTGGCTTGTGCCCCCCCTCCCCCCGGACTCCTCCAACCCTAATTCTTGGCCTATAAATTTCCAAATATTCCCAAACCAACAAAAGCGTCCACCAAAATACTTTTCCGCTGCCGCAAGTCTCTCTTCCCGTGAGATCCCATCTTGGGGCCTTTTCTGGCAATCTGCCGGAAGGGGATTCGATCACGGAGGGCATCTACATCAACCTTGCTGCCCTTCCGATGAAGCGTGAGTAGTTTACCACAGACCTATGGGTCCATAGCTAGTAGCTAGATGGCTTCTTCTCTCTCTTTGATCTTCAATACAATGTTCTCCTCGATGTTCTTGGAGTTTTATCCAATGTAATATTATTTTGCGGTGTGTTTGTTGAGATCCGATGAATTGTGGATTTATGATCAGATTATCTATGAATATTATTTGAGTCTTTTCTGAACTCTTTTATGCATGATTAAATATCTTTGTATTTCTCTTCGAATTATCGGTTTGGTTTGGCCAACTAGATTGGTTTTTCTTGCAATGGGAGAGGTGCTTAGTTTTGGGTTCAATCTTGCTGTGTCCTCACCCGGTGACAAAGTAGGGGTAGCGAGGCACGTATTATATTGTTGCCATCAAGGGTAAAAAGATGGGGTTTTCATCATATTGCTTGAGTTTATCCCTCTACATCATGTCATCTTACTTAAGGCGTTACTCCGTTCTTATGAACTTAATACTCTAGATGCATGCTGGATAGCGGTCGATGTGTGGAGTAATAGTAGTAGATGTAGGGAGGAGTCGGTCTACTTCACACGGACGTGATGCCTATATTCATAATCATTGCCTTGGATATCGTCCTAACTTTGCGCTTTTCTATCAATTGCTCGACAGTAATTTGTTCACCCATCGTATGTTTTCTTTCAAGAGAGAGCCTCTAGTGAAACCTATGGCCCCCAGGTCTATTTTCCATCATATATTTTCAGATCTATAAACCAAAAATACCTTGCTGCAATTTATTTGTTTTTACTTTGTTTTACGTTTTAGTAATCTTTTATATCTATATCTATCAGATCTCATCCTTGCAAGTGACCGTGAAGGGATTGACAACCCCTTTATTGCATTGGGTGCAAGTGTTTGATTGTTTATGCAGGTGCATAGATTGGAGACTTGCTTGTACCTCCTACTGGATTGATACCTTGGTTCTCAAACTGAGGGAAATAATTATCTCTACTTTGCTTCATCACCCTTTCATCTTCAAGGGAAAAACCAACGCAAGCTCAAGAAGTAGCAGGAAGAATTTCTGGCGCCGTTGCCGGGGAGGTTCTACATCAAGCCTACCAAGTACCCACCATAAACTCTCATCTCTTGCATTACATTATTTGCCATTTGCCTCTCGTTTTCCTCCCCCCCCCACTTCTAAAATGTTTTCAGAAAATCACAAAAATATTTGCCTTTTTATTCGCCCTTCTTCCATTTGTCTTTCCGTTTGCTTTTTGATTGCTCGTGTGCTAGATTGCTTGCTTTGTCATGATGTCTCAAGAAAACACCAAATTGTGTGACTTTGCCTGTCGGATTCAGGGCTCCGCAGACCCACAAAGGTTCAAACTCTGGGGCGTGTGCGAACATCTCAACTCCTCAAGCTTCCAGCTCGTCGCCCTACAGCCTAGCCTTGCCGGATTCGCGTGAGCGGGGAAGAAGATGAACACGACAGTTTACCCAGGTTCGGGCCACCTTGCGGTGTAAAACCCTACTCCTACTTTGTGGTGGATTGCCTCACGAGGAGGTTTGAGGATGAACTAGTACGGTGAGTTGCCTCGTGAGGGCTCGGGGGGTGAGAATGAGTCGACCCCATCTATGGTGGTGGCTAACCTATATTTATAGTGGCCTTGGTCCTCTTCCCCCAAAACGTAGGCGGGAAGGGATCCCACAGTGGCCAATTTGAAAGGGGACAAGTAGTACATCTTATCATGACGAAAGGTGGTCTTCGCCTGCAAAGCTTCTGGCCGTGACGCAGCGGTGGGCTCGGCGATGACATCCGTCCTGCCGACCTCGTGGTCTTGGTCTCGTTGCACCAGAATGGAAACCTTTGGGGGATTCCTTGGGAACCCACGTCTGTCCTTGCTTCCTTAACACCGAAAGGGAAACTGCCTCCTCTGCGTCCGCTAGCGCCCGCCTGGCCTTGGTCGTCATGGCTTACGTCATCACAGCCTCATGAGGCTGGGTACCTCCATAGAAAACTTCGCTCCTCAGGAGGCAGCCTGGGGAGGCCGCTCCCTATGGAGGTCTTGATGTCGTCCGCCTCACGAGGCCAGGGGGCCCTCGCGAGGGTCTTGTCTTGGAGGTCTTGCCAAGGGGCCGTATTGGGCCGTCGAAGGAGCCACGCCGTGAGCCGCAGGCAGGCAAGTCTGGGTACCCTGGTTCCCAGAACGCCGACAGTAGCCCCCGGGCCCAAGGCACGCTTGGGCTTGGCTTCGAGGCAGCGCCGCGGGCCCCAATCGCCTGCGGGCCAGGCTTGACGCGTGGCGCTTGACAGGACGCGGACGCCTCCGCTTCCCCATGCCGCCTCTGCAACCGCTCTGACTTGACAACTGCCTGGTGCATGCAGTAGGGTTATCATCGCTCGAAACGTGGAAAGGCGCTGGTTAGCCTTCCTTCGCCTATAAGAGGACGGGAGAGGCGGAGCCCCCAGCCCATCTCCATCTTCTTGCTTCTCGCTCCTCCTTCATCTCCATCGTGCCGCCATCTTGCCGAAGAATCCATGGCGCCAGGTAGGAGGTTTTCAGCCGAGGAGAAAGGCAAGGCCCCGCGGGAGGAACCGAAGCTGCCCCCGCCGAAGAAAAGGCGCGGTTGCCCTCACAAGGCCACCGCAGCGCCCACAACTGTCCAACCCTTGTGCGAGCGTGCTCCACCGGGGTTCCCCATCGGCGCAAGCGTTTGTGCACAGGGCCCCGCTCACGGAAGCAGCCGCGGAGGACGAAGCCGGGAGGGAGAGCAAATGACGGCCGCATGACCACCTCGTCCACAGGCCCATGCCGGCGGTACGGCCTACGAGTTCGTGGTGTGGGCGGCGATGCCGCCGCGCACATGGATCCGGCTCCTGCGGTCCCTGGCGGGGGAGATACCGTCAAGGGGTCCCGCCGAGCTATGGCTGCAGCATGACGTCTGCTGCGGCCAAGCTTCACAGGCAGAGGTTGAGGCCGTCTTCTCCGGTGACGTCTCCATGACCCGGGGATGGGGGGCTATCGCCCGCGCCTGCAACTCGGAGGGGACACACGCCCTCCACTTCGAGTACGACGGGTCGAAGACGCTTTTCTTCAAGGTCTTCGAAGAGAACAGCGAGTGCCTGGAATGCTGCCCTAGGGATGGAAACCGCGGCGGCGACCCTCCTGCTGGCCGGTGAGGTAGCGAGGCCCCTGGCGATGAACTTGCCCTTGGCCTTGTCCGCGACACCTCCAACAGCGGTGGTACCTCCCCCGGAGAGAGCTCAAGCGACGACGACTACACCGAGCCACCGTGCTCAGGCCTAGGAAGAAGACGCGACGCTAGGGCCTGCGCCTCCTGAGTACCAGCCCTCGCAAGTCTTTTCTTTTGCTTCCTATATCAAAACCATGAAGGGCCCCGAGAAGGCATGTAAGAACCACGGCGCTCGCGCCTTTATTTTAAGGTTTCCAGCTTATGCTCTCGTTCGCGCTCACATTTCATGATTGGGCATTGGTCCCCTTTTTGGTCTCGCGACAGCGTGTTGCTCTGCATCGATGGGTCCCAGTCCCCAGGCAAGCTTCAGCCGTCGCTGGTATGCTAGGTCGCGATGCCGTGTGCAACGCCAGAAGGTGAGCGACCCGAGGTCCGGTAGAGCCCCTGAGGCGCGATGCTCAGGAGGTCCCCCTTGGCGCTCAAGCGACTATCAAAAGATTAAAAAAGGGGGGTCCCTTGCCCGAACGAGGTCGTGAAAGAATGAAACTCCGGTGGCAAGGCTCATGTGGGTGTGCGCAGGATAACTTAGCTTTGCGAAGTTGCAGTTCGCGGTGGTTCCTTTGCCACAGAGGCGAGCTTCCTTGGGACCCTCGACCCAGTGCATGTTCCCTGTTCTGCAATAAGTTAGAAGAAAGCCTCGCTAGAGTCGCGTGAGGGGACTGACGCCCATCATATTCCAAGAGTGAACGGTTAAACGCTAACGCCGATGGGCCACACCCTTTCCCCTGCGTTCACCTGCGAGGCTGGCGATTCCCCTCTTCTTTTCTCATCATAATGCTCTATGTCCTCAGGTCCCAGCCCTCGAGCAGGGCTCAGCCGCCGCTGGTATGCCAGGTCGTGATGCCGTGGTCAAGGCCAGGGGTGAGGGCTCAAGACCCAGTAAGAGCTCCTGAGGCGCGATGCTCAGGAGCCCCCCTTTTAACATGCAAGCGATTTGCACAAAAGAGGAATGGCTCGCCTCACAGAAGCACTTGGTAAGGGTTGTACTCGGCGGTATGCGGAATTCGGAGTAACTTTACTTAGCCTTCTGCAAAACGTCGGGGCTCGGGTGCCACGATCTCGAGGCCTTGCCTCCTAAAGTCCCTGCGGGTTAGTTAGTCACAAAACACGAGGGGCAACAAGTGCTTGCTGATCTGCTCGCGGTCGTTCCATGAGAAGACGAAGGCACTAAGGGCCCGGTGAGGTGACGTGCACGGGGCCGGCCCATAAGCCAGAGCTCAGTCTCTTAGATTTATCAACGCTGCAGGGACGGACCCGAGCACAGGCGCCATGCCGGTAGCCCCCGCATGGGACGTTCAAGAGGGGAGCTGCCAACACGCGAGGCCCGTAGGGGTGACTCCAGAGGCAATGCATGACCAGTCGCAAGGTCAATAACCAGAATAGCTCGCGAAACATAACTAATCTAGGGTACATGAACTGAAGCAATATAACCGGGGGAAGCGGTCCCTGACAGCTCGAGGGCAATGCAGCCTGAGGGGCTCCCTCAACTGAGCACACCAAAAAGTCACCTGGCACCGGTGTTGTAGAAGCGTCGAGGTAGCTGAAGGCATGTGCCGCGTATGTCGTTCCTCAAGAGTCGGCCAGCTCCTGAGACCCGGAAGGCTCATGAGGTCCGGGGGGCTCATGCGGACCCGGGATCTCCTGAGACATGATCGCCAAGCGCCTGGCCTCATGAGACGCCATAGCACACTGTGTAAGGCGCTGGTACGTGGCGCCCATGTTCAGTAGGCCAAACGGCATGCGGACGTAGTTGCAGGAGTAGCCCCCGCTCCGGCCGACACGGGACGGCCAGAAGAGGTCCTGCGAAGCGGCCCTGTTGAGGCCTGGGATGTCGACGCAGACGCGCAGCTCGTCGCTTGCATCCAGGGATGCAACTGCACCGGGGGGCACGGGGCGATGCTCGCCACGCATGGCCCGCGCCTCCTGAAGTTCCTCGATCGTGTTGGTGATGAATTCTCGCGCGCCTGGCGGCTCGCGTCCTGCTCCTTGCCGGTGGGGGCGCGCGTCAAGGCACGCCTCCAAGTGGTGCCCGAGCACCTCCTTCGTCGCGCTGGTCAGGTCAGAGGCTCTCCAGACGGAGGCCCCCGAGCCCGGCCTTGATGACCCACAAGTATAGGGGATCAATTGTAGCTCTTTTCGATAAGAGTGTCGAACCCAACGAGGAGCAAAAGGAAATGACAAATGGTTTTCAGCAAGGTAATGTCTGCAAGTGCTGAAATTGTAGGTAATAGAGTAGTTTGATAGCAAGATAATTTGTAACGAGCAAGTAACGATAGTAGTAACAAAAGTGCAGCAAGGTAGCCCAATCCTTTTGAGGTAAAGGACAGGCCAAAATGGTCTCTTATAATAAGCAAAGCGTTCTTGAGGGTACACAGGAATTTCATCTAGTCACTTTCATCATGTTGGTTCGATTTGTGTTCGCTACTTTGATAATTTGATATGTGGGTGGACCGGTGCTTAGGTGTTGTTCTTACTTGAACAAGCCTCCTACTTATGATTAACCCTCTCGCAAGCATCCGCAACTACGAGAAAAGTATTACGAATAAATTCTAACCATAGCATTAAACTTTTGGATCCAATCGGTCCCTTACGAAATAGCGCATAAAATAGGGTTTAAGCTTCTGTCACTCTCGCAACCCATCATCTACTTACTACTCCACAATGCATTCCCTTAGGCCCAAATATGGTGAAGTGTCATGTAGTCGACGTTCACATGACACCACTAAGGGAATCACAACATATATACTATCAAAATATCAAACACATATCAAGTTCACATGATTACTTGCAACATGATTTCTCCCGTGACCTCAAGAACAAAAGTAACTACTCGCAAATGATAATCATGCTCAAGATCAGAGGGGTATTAAATAGCATATTGGATCTGAACATATAATCTTCCACCAAATAAACCATATAGTAATAAACTACAAGATGTAATCAACACTACTAGTCACCCACAAGCACCAATCTATAGTTCCGGTAACAAGATTGAACACAAGAGATGAACTAGGGTTTGAGATGAGATGGTGCTGTTGAAGATGTTGATGGAGATTGCCCTCCCCAAGATGGGACAGTTGTTGGTGATAATGATGACGATGATTTCCCCCTCCGGGAGGGAAGTTCCCCCCGCGGAATCGCTCCGCCGGAGGGCAAAAGTGCTCCTGCCCAAGTTCCACCTCGAGACGGTGGCGCTCCGTCCCGAAAGTCCTCTCCTTATTTTTTCTAGGTCAAAATGACTTATATACCAGAAGATGGGCACCGGAGGTGGGCCTGGGTGAGCACAACCCACCAGGGCGCGCTTGGGCTCCCTGGCGCGCCCAGGTGGGTTGTGCCCACCTGGTGGGCCCCCTCCGGTACTTATTTGCTCCAATATTCTTCAAATATTTCATAAAAAATCTCCGTAAAGTTTCAGCTTGTTTGGAGTTGTGTAGAATAGGTGGCCTGACGTAGCTTTTTCAGGTCCAGATTTCCAGCTGCCGGAATTCTCCCTCTTTGTGTGTACCTTGCATATTATGAGAGAAAAGGCATTAGAATTACTCCAAAAAGCCTTATTATGCATAAAAACATCATAAATAACAGTAGGAAAACATGATGCAAAATGGACGTATCAGGCCTGAGGGAGGCACCGGGCGCGCCTTCCTATGTGGGGGGAAGGGGCGCCCCAGCAGCGGGCGCGAGGCCTGAGGCACCGCCAGTGGGCGCTCCAGGCTCCTGACGGCTCTTGGGAAAGAGTTGCTTCTTCTTCTTGGGGGTGGCCTCAGGAGGCAGGATGGCGCCTTCGTCGTCAAAGTTTTCAGCCGCCGCAGCCTGATAGGCACGCTCCAAGGAATAGACTGCGTCCTTCTCATCGCAAGCGATCGTGATGATTCCGCCGCACCCTGGCATCTTGAGGACATTGTAGCCATGGTGAGTCGCTGCCATGAACTTGGCGAGGGCCGGATACCCGAGGATAGCATTGTATGGGAGGCCGATATGGGCGACGTCGAAGTCGATGAGCTCGGTATGGTAGTTGTCGCGCTTGCCAAAGGTCACGGGCAGGCGTATCTGCCCGAGGGGGACGATGGAGCCGTCAGTCACTCCCGAGAAGGACTTGGTTGGCATGAGTTGATCGTAGGGCACCTGGAGCGTCTCGAACGTCTCGACAGAAAGAACGTTGAGCCCAGCACCACCGTCGATGAGAGTTTTGGTGACAAGGACATTGCTGATGGTTGGCGTGCAGAGCATCGGGAGCACGCCAGTGGCGGTCGAGCACTTGAGCTGATCCTTGGCGAAGGTGATGGCGTACTTCGACCACCTGAGGGGACGCGCGGCCTCAAGCGCGGGAGGGCCGCGTTCATCTCATGAGAGAACTGCTTGAAGATGCGATGGGAGGCGGGAGCCTGAGTGTAGGATCGAAAGTAGGTCTAGGGGGGGGGGTGATTAGACTACTTGACAAAATAAAAAATCTAGCCTTTTCCCAATTTTATGTCTTGGCAGATTTTAGCAACTTAGCACAAGTCAAGCAATCAACCTACACATGCAATTCTAGGAGTGTAGCAGCGGAAAGTAAAACATTGCATATGAAGGTAAAGGGAAGGGTTTGGAGAAGGCAAACGCAATGTAGACACCAAGATTTTTGGCGTGGTTCTGATAGGTGGTGCTATCGTACATCCACGTTGATGGAGACTTCAACCCACGAAGGGTAATGGTTGCGCGAGTCCACGGAGGGCTCCACCCATGAAGGGTCCATGAAGAAGCAACCTTGTCTATCCCACCATGGCCGTCGCCCACGAAGGACTTGCCTCACTCGGGTAGATCTTCACGAAGTAGGCGATCTCCTTGCCCTTACAAACTCCTTGGTTCATCTCCACAATCTTGACGGAGGCTCCCAAGTGACATCTAACCAATCTAGGAGACACCACTCTCCAAAAGGTAATAAACGGTGTGTTGATGATGAACTCCTTGCTCTTGTGCTTCAAATGATAGTCTCCCCAACACTCAACTCTCTCTCACAGATTTGGCTATGGTGGAAAGATGATTTGAGTGGAAAGCAACTTGGGGAAGGCTAAAGATCAAGATTCTTGTGGTTGGATTGGAATGTCTTGGTCTCAACACATGAGTAGGTGGTTCTCTCTCAGAAAATGAATAGTGGAAGTGTAGGCACGTTCTGATGGCTCTCTCTTGAATAGAGAATTGGGTGGAGGGGTATATATAGCCTCCACACAAAATCTAACCGTTACACACATTTGACCCAACTCGGTCAGACCGAATAGAAGAACTCGGTGAGACCGAACTAGTTCAAAATGTGAACGTTAGGATTTTTGGCGGGACCGACATGATCAACTCGGTGGGACCGATGCGCTAGGGTTAGGGAAAAACCTCATCTCGGTGTGACCGATTGCATGAACTCGGTGAGACCGATTTCAGCAATAAGTAAACAGAGAGTTGGTCAGGAAAACTCGGTGGGACCGATCGCTCCTTTCGGTGAAACCGAAATGTTACGAAAGGGAAACAAAGAGTTTGCATTGCGAACTTGGTGGGACCGATCGCTCATTTCGGTGAGACCGAAATGTTATGAAGGGAAACAGAGAGTTTGCAATCCTATCTCGGTGAGACTGAAATCCCTATCGGTGAGACCGAACTGATTAGGGTTTCTGGCTATGGCTATGTCAAAGGAACTCGGTGGCGTAGGATGGATCAAATCGGTGGGGCCGAGTTTGACTTTCGGTTTAGGACATATTTGCAATCGAGAAAGTGGTTGAGGGCTTTGGAGCATATCACTAAGCATTTTGAGCAAGTAGACCATTAAGCAACACCTCATCCCCTTTTAATAGTATTGGCTTTTCCTATGGACTCAATGTGATCTTGGATCACTAAAATAGAAATGAAGAGTCTTGAGCTTTTGCCAATATTTATCCTTGGCATTTTGAGGGGTCCACATCTCTAGTCCATGTGCCATGCCAATCATTGAACTACCTGAAATATTTAACTTGAATGGATATTAGTTCAATGAGCTATATGTTGTTATGAATTACCAAAACCACCCAGGGATTAGTTGCACTTTCAATCTCCCCCTTTTTGGTAATTGATGACAACATATAGATCAAAGCTTCGACAAATGATAATATGAAAGAAATATATCGTCGCTTTGAGAAGTATGTGATAAGCAAGAGCTCCCCTAAATTTGGGCATTATTTAAAATTTGCTTTTGAATGCAAATGCACAATCGATTAGGATCATGGGTTACTCTTCCATGTCACATACATCTTGGTGGAGCACTCAAAATGATAGAATATAAGTAGCATGCACTCATCACCAAGGCAAACATGATTGATCATACACTAGTAATAAGATATCATCATTCAAGCACACAATAAAGCATAATATGATCAATCACATGATCATAAGAGTATCTCACACACAAACACAAATATTGTAGCAAACAAACGAGCAAATAACAAGTAGCAAGAGAGGCAAACAAAGCAAAACACCTCTCTCTCTCTCTCGAAGCCTATGATCTATACACTTTCTCCCCCTTTGGCAACAAGTTACCAAAAAGCTTGAAAATGCATAGTGCTATGCGGCACTCTAAGCACGATCTCCGGGAGCTCCGGTGTGCGAAGATGGCGTTGAGAGGACAGCATCTGCAAAAGCTTCTGATGATGACTGATGAACTGGAGGAGTTGCAACTGGAGGGGCAACTGGGGCAGTGGCTGCAGGTGCTGAAGTGGTGGCTCTTGTGTCACTGACTGGCACAACTACAGACCTGTTGGCTCTAGGCACTCTCTGAAATGCCTCCGTGGTAGCTCTTCCTCTCCTGTCCTCTGCTTCTTCTTGAAGTTGCTCAACTGTGGTCTGAATTTCTGTGACCTTCAAGTCTAGATCATAAATTTTTGTTTCAATGATCCTCTCAAGACTCTCTTGATTTTGAGTCAGGGTAGCTAGTCCTTTCTCAATTCTCATAGTGGCTTCAAGCAGATAGCTGAGCTGATCCTGCTTGGTCTTGAGATTTACAGCTGAGACATCTGGAATCTTGGAAGTCTTTGCTGCCTTTGCTTTTTCTCTCTTCTCCTGAGCCTCCACAAATGTAGGATGTGATGCATCCATGACAACAACATTGTCCTCAAAGTCTGGCCTCAGGGGAAGGTGCTCTCTGTCTAGCAGATATGTGCCTGTGCCCATCTTGGAGTTGATGAGCATCTGAATGTGTGGGGCATATCCATATGACCTCTTCTGATCTGCTGCAGTCCTCTTAATTGTTTCAACAATCAAGGTCATCACCTTGAACTTCTCTGGCACATCAAACATATGTAACAAGTTGATTGAGTGCCCTCTGATCATCCTATCATCTCCTGATTTGGGCAACAAAGTATGCCTCAATATAGTGTTGATTGTAGGCAGCCCTGACAGCAGATAGTAAATGGACCCAAACTTGTGAGTCGCCAATGCAGCATCTAGAATTTCGTTGTACATGTGAGCCATGGAGTTATGATCTTTCCTGGGCTTGGCATAGACATCTGTGTCATCCCCTGCTTCTTCAGGGGCATTGATCATCTTGGCCCACTCAGCAATTGAAGATTGGTACCTTGTACCTTCAGTCATCCAAACTATCTTGCCATCTGGGTAAAAATGTGCAGTTGAATAGAATCGCATCACCATCTCATCATTCCATTTAGTCAGCTTATGACCAACAAAAATGTCTACTCCATTCATCCTGAAACCCTCATGAACTCTAGGGAAGTAATCTTCATTGTCATCAATGAATTTCTAGTCAACCCATCTCATGTCACTGACTATGGGCTTCTTGTCCAAAAGTATTGTTTCATAAAAGTCTTGCTGCTCCTTGGTGTGAAACCTGTAATCCACAACAGTCCTTCTCCTTGTAGCATAGGGGTATGTCTGCCTCCATAGTCTGAGACCTGCATCTTTTCTCAACTTCATGTTTTCAGCTATGGGATGAGTGTCATCATGATCTGGAATTTTTGGCTTGAGCTTCCTGAGCACTTGCTTCTCCTCATCTTCCTGAACTTCAGGCACTGGGGCCTTGTTCTTCTCTGCAGCTGAGATATTTCTTGTGCTTCTCTTGGGTGCTGTTGGCTTTGGAGCTTGAGCTTGTGAAGTTTGCTTGGGAGCTGTCTTGGGCTTGGATGGAGCAGCCCCAGACTTAATAGCATCTCCCATCAATTTCTGAGATTTCTGAGCTGGTGCAGCATCTTCTTCCTCATCATCTTCATCTGAGTCTCTCATCATTGAAGGTCTGCCAATCACTCTGGCCATGGTCTTCTTGACCCTTTCTTTCCTTTTCTTGCCTCCAGCAGCCTCTTCTTCTCTTGGTTTAGCAGTGAATTCCATAGTTTCCTGAGTGGAGGCTCTGGCTTTTGACATAGGCACTCTCTTGGCAGGAACTTTCTTCTTTATGCTAGGCTTGGTGGCTGTAGCAGCAACAGCATACTCCTTCTTGACTACCTTCTTCTTTGAGGTGACCTCCTCATCAACCACAAAGTCCTCATCTTCAGAATCTGAGGTTCTCTTCTTCCTTTGCCTAGTTGCAGCCTTAGGCAAGTTGCTTGGGGTGCTTCTGCTACCCTCATCATAGCTGCTGTTGGAGGGACTAGTGCCCTCACTGAGATTTGCTTGCTCCTCTGACCTGTTCTGGCTATCACTATTGTCTGACATCTCTGACACTGAAAGCTGACCTGTGAATAGATAGGTTGAGATAGAGTGGATAAGCATCACAAAGTACAACCATTTTGCAAAACAAATGAGTCAAAAACATAGTTTTAGTTTTCTACAGAAAGCATTTCGGAGCTACCGATATTACAAACTCGGTGACACCGAAGCAGCTTTAGAGTCTAAACATGTGAAATCGGTCAGACCGAGACACAGTTCGGTGACTCCGAGATGCTAGGGTTTCACAGAGAAATGAACTCGGTCACACCGATTGGTATGTTTCGGTTAGACCAAAAAATACTTGTGCTATGGCCTGAGCCAAATTGGTGAGACCGAAATCCTAATATCGGTCGGTCTGAGATGAGTTTGGCGGAAACCTAAACCTAAATTTTTGCATCAAATCTAATCTAACGGAGTTTCTAGTGGATAGAGTAGTCTCAAACGTGGAAAGAATATAGGCATTGATCTTTGTGCTCGGAATTGGAGTGGGGAAGGCACAAAGGGACGAGTTCATACCCTAACTTGGCGATGAACTCACTACGGCGACAACGGCGGTGAAGATTCCCGTTGACAGCGGCGAAAACCAGCGGCAGGAGGATGCTGACGACGAGGAGACGATCCCGAGACCTCGAGTCGGCAGAGCTGGACAGGCGCGGGCGAAGCGTTTGGAGCAATTTCCAAATTTTCAGCCCGTGGGTATATATGTCCAGTCACTGTCAGTGTGACCGAGTGGAACAACTCTGTGGCACCAAGATGCAGAATCACAAGCGGTTGCTGCAACTCGGTGTGACCGAAAGGTTCATATCGGTTGCACCAAGATTAAAACTTAGATCAACTTAATGAACTCGGTGTGACCGAATGGGATGGATCGGTCAGACCGAAATGCACTAAGAAGTTTTGGAAATTAAGTCTATGACGAATCAGTGGCTCCGAGTGCTCCTCACTCGGAGGGTCCGAATATGACTTGATCAAACTTTGTGATGTAGCATGAATAGAGTTTGAGACGTGAAAAGCATAGATAGCTAGAGGGAGTGCTTAGGCATTCTTGTCCATCCATTTGGCAAAAAGAAAAACCGATTAATCAAAACAACAAATGGATGTCCTCGAATGGAGAAAATTATGCATCCAACATGCTCACACAATAAGATAGCAAATGAAATATGTGTCAAAGCATGCACAAACACTCTAGCATCTATCAAGCAATTGGCGATGACTAGGTCATCTATATATGAGTATATTGACTTAGGAGTCAAATGAGAACATTTGATCAGAGGTCATACTCATCGTTTAGGCACAAGTGGGGTTACCACTTTTACATAAAGCATTGTTGTGTTCACACCATTAGAGTTGCTTTAGTTCAATTCTTAGAGTAAAGCTCCCCCTAGATGTGATATCCCCCTAAGAGGGATGAACTAACCTTGGGTTTTGTCGATGATGACTTCATGTAGATGTTGAAGATGTGGATGCTCAATGTTGATGTAGATCATTTGGAGCAATCCATTGGAGTGAGTTGCAATTTCAATACCTACACGGGTTAGTCCCACAAGGAACATGCAAGAATATCCATAGACATAGAGTGAAATACACATATGATGTTGTCCATGAAAGCATTAGGTTACCTTGTCCCTTTTCTTACCAACAAGAGGGTTTGTGACTCCTTGAACTAGTGCAAGATATGGAAGTTGATTGCACTTGTCCTTGCCAAAATGAATATGAGTGAAGTATGTTGGCGGAGTCACCCTCAAGAACTCTCTAGTTCTTCTTCTTTGGGATCCACATCAGCTTGATGGGAATCCTTGGAGTTGTAGTCGTACTTGATGAAGTAGAACTTGATGTAGTCTTGGGAACCCACTTAACCAAAGCCTTTGGAGCTTCTTCAAATGAATCAATCTCCTCTTGAAGCTTGTCCTTGCCTTTTAGCTTGTGGTCTTGTGGTGGAAGATCATCTTGAGCTTGTGTTCCCCTAAAGGAAGTGGGATCATACTTCTCTTGTTGAGGAACAAACTTCGTCTTGGGGTATTGATCTTCTTACCACTCAACTCCATTGGCATTGAACTTGCGTTCAAAACCAACACCTTGATTCTTCCGGTGCCTTCCTTGCTTATGTACAATTTCCTCAAATTGCTTACTTCCGGCAAGGCTCTTGTAAACACCTTTCTCTATAATTCCCTTCAATAAGCTATTTTCTTGCTCAAGTGTAACTTGGCTAAGAGAATAATTAGTGGAATCAAGAGAACTACTAGAAGCAACAATATTGGATATAACATGATTATTGTTACTACTAGAAGAAGAATCTTTCTTGCTCTTGTTGCTAGATTTTACTTGTGGCATGTAAGTAGACAAGAGTAAACGCTTGGCAATGTAAGAAGAACTTTTCTTATGAAGATCATCATTGATTGCTTTTAAGAACCCATGCTCTTGCTCTAGATTGAGCTTTTCAAAGCATAGCTTCTTGTGAGTCTTTAAAAGCTCTTGATGATCCTCTAAGGTAGTTTCATGAGCTAAGTTAAGAGTGTTTAGTTCTTTAGTTAGATGCTCAATCTCCTTCTTATCATCGTCATTCATTTTATCTTGATTAGCATGATTAATAGCAATTTCATCATAGTTTTCATCACTAGAGTTGTCAACAAGTAAATCATCATCTCCTAGCAAATCATCATCATCACTATTGAAATCAACATACTCGGGGTGTGATACCTTGGGGCCTTTAGCCATGAAGCATCTTCCAATCCCTTCATTTGGTGAGTCAAATATGTCATAGGAGTTGGATGACACAAGTGCAAGACCGGCAACACCTTCATCTTGTGTATGTTCGGAGTCGGAGTGATAACTTCTCTTGGAGTAGTGTTCGGAGTCGGAACCGGATACCCATTCACCAATATGAGCTTGATGTCTTCGTCTTTTGTAGCTCTTTGATGACTTGTCCTTCCTTTCTGAATCCTTGCTTCTGCGGGAGGGTCTTCATTCATAACGTTCATCTCTACTCCTTCTCTCTCTTGGAGGTGATTCATCTCTTTTACTCCTCCTTTTAGGTGAGTCTTCTCTTCTTTTGTAGGGAGCCGTACACTCATTGGAGTAGTGTCTGGGTCTTCCACAATTGTAGCAATTTCGTTCACGACTAGAAGATCTCTTGTCATAGTAGGACCTTGACTTGGAACTTCTCTCTTTGCTTCTACTCTTGTAGAACTTGTTGAAGTTCTTCACCATTAGGCTCAATTCTTCATTGAAGACTTGTTTCTCACTTGATAATGTAGGAGCATCACATGAAGCTTTGTAAGCACCACTAGACTTGTTGTGAAGCTCTTCTTTATCCTTGAGTGACATCTCATGAGCAACAATTCTACCAATGACTTCCGTTGGCTTGAGATCTTTGTAATTGGGCACCATTTGGATCAAAGTGCACACGGTATCATATTTTCCATCCAAGGCTCTTAGGATCTTCTTGATGATGAATCTGTCGGTCATCTCTTCACTTCCTAAGCCGGCAATCTCATTTGTGATGAGAGCAAGCCTAGAGTACATTTCAGCGACTCCTTCACCATCCTTCATTTTGAACTTGTCAAGTTGACTTTGAAGTACATCCAATTTGGATTCCTTGACGGATTCGGTACCTTCGTGCATATCAACCAAAGTATCCCAAATTTCCTTTGCATTCTCAAGACGGCTGATTTTGTTGAATTCTTCGGGGCACAATCCGATGAAGAGGATATCGCAAGCTTGAGCATTGTATTGCAACATCTTCAATTCTTCCACGGTTGCTTCACGATTCGGTTCTCTTCCATCTTCAAAGAATTCACGTTGCAAACCAATACATACAATAGCCCAAACGGCGGGGTTATGTCCAAGAATATGCATTTTCATCTTATGCTTCCAACTAGCAAAATTTGTACCATCAAAGTAAGGACCTCTACGGTGGTAATTTTCCTCGCTAGACGCCATACTCTCCTGGGTTGTGAAACCAAGGCTATGATCACGAAAGCTATGGAAATCAAGGCAAATGGAGACCAAAGCTCTGATACCACTTGTAGGATCAAAAGTAGGTCTAGAGGGGGGGTTGATTAGACTACTTGACCAAATAAAAAATCTAGCCTTTTCCCAATTTTATGCCTTGGCAGATTTTAGCAACTTAGCACAAGTCAAGCAATCAACCTACACATGCAATTCTAAGAGTGTAGCGGCGGAAATTAAAACATTGCATATGAAGGTAAAGGGAAGGGTTTGGAGAAGGCAAACGCAATGTAGACACGAAGATTTTTGGCGTGGTTTCGATAGGTGGTGCTATCGTACATCCACGTTGATGGAGACTTCAACCCACGAAGGGTAACGGTTGCGCGACTCCACGGAGGGCTCCACCCATGAAGGGTCCATGAAAAAGCAACCTTGTCTATCCCACCATGGCCGTCGCCCACGAAGGACTTGCCTCACTCGGGTAGATCTTCACAAAGTAGGCGATCTCCTTGCCCTTACAAACTCCTTGGTTCAACTCCACAATCTTGACGGAGGCTCCCAAGTGACACCTAACCAATCTAGGAGACACCACTCTCCAAAAGGTAATAAACGGTGTGTTGATGATGAACTCCTTGCTCTTGTGCTTCAAATGATAGTCTCCCCAACACTCAACTCTCTCTCACAGCTTTGGCTATGGTGGAAAGATGATTTGAGTGGAAAGCAACTTGGGGAAGGCTAGAGATCAAGATTCTTGTGGTTGGATTGGAATGTCTTGGTCTCAACACATGAGTAGGTGGTTCTCTCTCAGAAAATGAATACTCGAAGTGTAGGCATGTTCTGATGGGTCTCTCTTGAATAGAGAAGGGGGTGGAGGGGTATATATAGCCTCCACACAAAATCTAACCGTTACACATATTTGACCCAACTCGGTCAGACCGAATAGAAGAACTCGATGAGACCGAACTTGTTCAAAATGTGAACGTTAGGATTTTCGGTGGGACCGACATGATGAACTCGGTGGGACCAATGCGCTAGGGTTAGGGCAAAACCTCATCTCGGTGTGACCGATTGTATGAACTCGGTGATACCGATTTCGGCAATAAGGAAACAGAGAGTTGGTCAGGCAAACTCGATGGGACCGATCGCTCCTTTCGGTGAAACCGAAACGTTACGAAAGGGAAACAGAGAGTTTGCATTGCGAACTCGGTGGGACCGATCGCTCATTTCGATGAGACCGAAATGTTATGAAGGGAAACAGAGAGTTTGCAATCCCATCTCGGTGAGACCGAACTGATTAGGGTTTCTGGCTATGGCTATGTCAAAGGAGCTCGGTGGCGTCGGATGGATCAAATCGGTGGGGCCGAGTTTGACTTTAGGTTTAGGACATATTTGGAATCGAGAAAGTGGTTGAGGGCTTTGGAGCATATCACTAAGCATTTTGAGCAAGTAGACCATTAAGCAACACCTCATCCCCTTTTAATAGTATTGGCTTTTCCTATGGACTCAATGTGATCTTGGATCACTAAAATAGAAATGAAGAGTCTTGAGCTTTTGCCAATATTTGTCCTTAGCATTTTGAGGGGTCCACATCTCTAGTCCATGTGCCATGCCAATCATTGAACTACCTGAAATATTTAACTTGAATGGATATTAGTTCAATGAGCTATATGTTGTTATGAATTACCAAAACCACCCAGGGATTAGTTGCACTTTCACTGAGCACCACCCAGAATGCAGGCGATCGCACGAGGCTCCTGGAAGCCCCCAACCCCATCATCTTGCAGGTTGTCGTCGTTTCTCCTTGGCGGCGGCGGCAGCGGAGGGAGGCCGGCATTGCCTTGAGGGTGGTCCTCACGAGGCTGGTCCTGCCAGGGGCCATCACGAGGCTGCCCCTGCCAGCGGTCCTCGTGAGGCTGGTCGCGCCAGTCCTGGTGGGGGTCGCGGTTGTCCCAACGGCCTTCGCCGCGGCCTCCTCCACGGTCGTAGTCGCGGTCGCTGCGCTCGAGGCGGCGGCCAAGGTGCCCGTCTCGGATTGGCCTGAGCTCCTGGCAGTCGTTGGTGTTGTGGCTGTGGACGTTGTGGAAGACACAGAACGGGCGGTTGCCCCTGGGAGGCTCATCGTGGTCACGGCCATGCTTCATCTCAGGCTCCACGGCCAGCACGGCGGGGCCCTTACGCTTTGCTTCCTTGGCTTTGGCCTTATTGTCTTCAGGGTCGGACTCCGGAAGCTCCAGGAAGGAGAGGCGGCCTTCCTCGGCCCTTGCGCACTTGTTCACCAGGTTGAACATCTCCATGGTCGAGCACAGGTCCTCGTGGATGGCGAGCTCCTCCTTCATCTTGACATCCCGAACGCCATCAGTGAACGCTGAGATGATGGCCTCATCTGACGCCTTCGGGATCTTGAGGCGAACATTCGTGAAGCGCTGTATGTACTTGTGCAGGGTCTTTCCCGGCTGCTGCTTCACGCGCCACAGGTCATCCACTGCGGGAGCACAGTCATGGGTGCCCTGGAAGTTGGCGATGAAGCGCTTACAAAGCTCACCCCAGGAGGAGATCGACCCCTCCGGGAGGTTCAGGAGCCAAGAGTGCACGCCGTCCTTGAGGGCCATAGGGAACCAGTTTGCCATGACCTTCTCGTCACCATTCGCCGCTTCGATGCTGAGCGCGTAGAGCTGGAGGAACTCCGCGGGGTCTGGGGTGCCATCGTAGTGCGGAGGCAGATCTGGCTTGAACTTGCCGGGCCAGACGACACGATGCAGCTCCAGAGTGAAGGCGCGGTAGCCCGCAGCGCGCGCAGGGGGAGCTCGGTCTTGATGCCTGCGCGCTGCCGGCTCCAGCGGCGCGCGGTCCTGGTGCTGGTGCTACGGTGCCGGGAGTGCGCGTGGCTTGGCTTGCGGCCGTTGCACCACCTCGCAGCGTGCCTCATCCCGCACCGGCGCTCCACGGGGCGGGTCATGCGGGTGCGCATCACGCTTGGGCTCGGGGTCGATGTTGTGCAGTGGAGGCGGAGAAGGCGCTCCGTGATCTACATCGCCCTCCTGGGATGGCGGGGGACGAAGTGAGCGAGATGGCGCAGGGGCTTCGCCAGCGGTGTTGACGAGCTCGGCGATGCGGCCCAACCAGTCGTCGTAGAGGTCGTTGGTGGGGCGGTAACGCAGGAGCTCGCGCGCCATGAGCAGCACAGCCTGCGTGTTTGCCAACCCACGGCGAGCATGAGAGGACGACGCCATGGCGGGAGTGGGTGATGGAGTGGTGGTGCGGCCACCACGCCGCACGGAAGGCGGCAGCGATGAGTCCTGCTGTTCAGCGCGTGGCAGGGTCAGTGGCAGCGTTAGCCGCGGAGGTGGCAGAGCGGCGAGGTGCGCCGTTGCCCACGGGTGCCATCTGGGCGACACGAGCAGCCCGGCGCTCGGCGCGGACGCAGCGTGCTTCGGCCATGGGAGCGATGGAGCGGACGTAGAGCGGAGGTGGAAGAAGGACTTCGACACGCCCCTACCTAGCGCGCCAAATATCGGATTCAGGGCTCCACAGACCCACAAAGGTTCGAACTCTGGGGCATGTGCGAAGATCTCAACTCCTCAAGCTTCCAGCTCATCGCCCTATAGCCTAGCCTCGTCGGATTCGCATGAGTGGGGAAGAAGATGAACACGATAGTTTACCCAGGTTCGGGTCACCTTGCGGTGTAAAACCCTACTCCTGCTTTTGGTGGATTGTCTCACGAGGAGGTTTGAGGATGAACTAGTACGGTGAGTTGCCTCGTGAGGGCTCGGGGGTGAGAATGAGTCGACCCCTTCTACGATGGTGGCTAACCTATATTTATAGTGGCCTTGGTCCTCTTCCCCCAAAACGTAGGCGGCAAGGGATTCCACAGTGGCCAATTTGAAAGGGGACAAGTAGTACATCTTATCCTGACGAAAGGTGGTCTTCGCCTGCAAAGCTTCTGGCCGTGACGCAGCGGTGGGCTCGGCGATGACATCCGTCCTTCCGACCTCGTGGTCTTGGTCTCGTTGCACCGGAATGGAAACCTTTGGGGGATTCCTTGGGAACCCGCATCTGTCCTTGATTCCTTAACACCGAAAGGGAAACTGCCTCCTCTACGCCCGCTGGCGCCTGCCTAGCCTTGGTCGTCGTGGCTTACATCATCACAGCCTCATGAGGCTGGGTACCTGCATAGAAAATTCCGCTCCTCGGGAGGCATCCTGGGAGGCCGCTCCCTCTAGAGGTCTTGATGTCGTCCGCCTCGCGAGGCCAGGGGGCCCTCGCGAGGGTCTTGTCTTGGAGGTCTTACCGCTGGGCCGTATTGGGCCATCGAAGGAGCCACACTGTGGGCCGCAGGCAGGCAAGTCTGGGTACCCTGGTTCTCAAAACGCCGAAATTTCCAATACTAATAATAATGATTTTAATAGTACTCCGATTGCTCCCGTCACTAGTGCGGAATCTTGTGAAATTAATGCCGCTTTGTTGAATCTTGTTATGAAAGATCAATTTTCTGGCTTTCCTAGTGAAGATGCCGCATCCCATCTAAATACTTTCGTTGAGTTGTGTGATATGCAAAGGAAAAAAGGATGTGGATAATGATATTGTTAAATTGAAGCTACTTCCGTTCTCTCTACGAGATCGTGCTAAAACTTGGTTTTCATCTTTGCCTAAAAATAGTATTGATTCATGGAATAACTGTAAAGATGCTTTTATTTCCAATTATTTTCCTCCCGCTAAGATCATCTCCCTTAGGAATGATATAATGAATTTTAAGCAACTTGATCATTAACATGTTGCACAACCTTGGGAGAGGATGAAATTGATGATAAGAAATTGCCGTACTCATGGTTTAAGTTTGTGGATGATCATACAAAAATTTTATGCGGGATTAAATTTTGCATCTAGAAATCTTTTAGATTCCTCCGCGGGAGGTACTTTTATGGAAATTACATTAGGAGAAGTTACTAAACTCTTAGATAATATTATGGTAAATTACTCTCAATGGCATACCGAAAGATCTTCCACTAGTAAAAAAGTGCATGCGATTGAAGAAATTAATAATTTGAGTGGAAAGATGGATGAACTTATGAAATTGATTGCTAATAAGAGTGCTCCTATTGATCCTAATGATATGCCTTTGTCCACTTTGATTGAGAATAATAATGAATCTATGGACGTGCATTTTGTTGGTAGGAACAATTTTGGTAATAACGCGTATAGAGGTAATTTCAACCCTAGGCCGTTTCCTAGTAATTCCTCTAATAATTATGGTAATTACTACAACAATTCTTATGGAAATTATAATAAAATACCCTCTGATCTTGAGAACAATATTAAAGATTTCATTAATTCCCAAAAAGTTTTCAATGCTATGGTTGAAGAAAAATTGCTCAAGATTGATGATTTAACTAGGAACATTGATAGAATTTCTCTTGAGATTGATTCTTTGAAAATTAGATCTATGCCACCCAAGCATGATATTAATGAATCTCTGAAAGCTATTAAAATTTCTATTAATGAGTGTAAAGAAAGAACCGCTAGGATGCGTGCTAAGCGAGATTGGTTTGTAAAAGCGTGTTCTTCTAATTTTCGCGAGAATAATGATGGAGATCTTAAAGTGATTGGTGTGACTCCTATTGAATCTTTGTTTTCTAATATAAATCTTGATAAATATGGGACTGGAGATGAGTCAACTTTAGCTAGAAGGCGTCCCAATGATTCGTAGTTTAAAGATCTTAATAAAAAATTGATAAAAGTGGGATTGGAGAGGTCAAAACTTTAAGTAGCGATGAACCCACTCTTTTGGATTTCAAGGACTTTAATTATGATAATTGTTCTTTGATAGATTGTATTTCCTTGTTGCAATCCATGTTGAATTCCCCTCATTCTTACAATCAAAATAAAGCTTTTACTAAACATATCGTTGATGCGATGATGAAATCTTTTGAAGAAAAACTTGAGTTGGAAGTTTCTATCCCTAGAAAGCTTTATGATGAGTGGTAACCTACTATTAAGATTAAAATTAAAGATTATGAGTGCCATGCTTTGTGCTATTTGGGTGCTAGCATTTCCACGATTCCAAAAACTTTATGTGATGTGTTAGGTTTTCGTGAATTTGATGATTGTTCTTTGAATTTGCATCTAGCGGATTCCACTATTAAGAAACCTATGGGAAGGATTAATGATGTCCTTATTGTTGCAAATAGGAATTATGTGCCCGTAGATTTCATTGTTCTTGATATAGCTTGCAATCCTACATGTCCTATTATTCTTGGTAGACCTTTCCTTATAACGATTGGTGCAATTATTGATATGAAAGAAGGAAACATTAGATTTCAATTTCCATTAAGGAAGGGCATGGAACACTTTCCAAAAAATAAAATTAAGATGCCATATGAATCTATTATGAGGGCTACTTATGGATTTAATACCAAAGATGACAATACCTAGATCTATGTTTTATGCCTAGCTAGGGGCGTTAAACAATAGCGCTTGTTGGGAGGCAACCCAATTTTATTTTTATGTATTTTGTTTTTGGTTTTGTTTTTCAATAAATACAAATTATTACCTCTGTATTAATTGTGTTTTGGTGTTTTAATTAGTGTTTGAGCCAAGTAAGACCTTTGGGATGGTCTACGGTGATAGTTGATTTGATCTTGCTGAAAAACAGAAACTTTTGCACCAAGTAAAATAATTTTAGAAAATCACAGAAACGTTATTTTGATCTTATTTATTTACAAAAGATTTATATACAAATTTCCCAGGTTTTCCTAATTTTTCAGAATTTTTGGAGTTACAAAAGTATACGAAGTTTCCAGATTACTACAGACTGTTCTGTTTTTGACAGATTCTGTTTTCTATGTGTTGTTTGCTTATTTTGATGAATCTATGGGTAGTATCGGGGGGTATGAACCATGGAGAAGTTTTAAAACAGTAGATATTACACCAATATAAATAAATAATGAGTTCACAACAGTACCAAAAGTGATGATTTATTTTCTTATACTAACGGATCTCATGAGTTTTCTGTTGAGTTTTGTGTTGTGAAGTTTTCAAGTTTTGGGTAAAGATTTGATGGACTAAGGAATAAGGAGTGGCAAGAGCCTAAGCTTGGGGATGCCCAAGGCACCCCAAGGTAATATTCAAGGACAACCAAGCATCTATGCTTGGGGATGCCTCGGATGGCATCCCCTCTTTCGTCTTCAATCCATCGGTAAATTTACTTGAGGCTATATTTTTATTCACCACATGATATGTGTTTTGCTTGGAGCGTCTTGTATGATATGAGTCTTTGCTTTTTAGTTTTGCACAATCATCCTTGATGTACACACATTTTGAGAGGGACACACATTAATAATGAATTTATTAGAATACTCTACGTGCTTCACTTATATCTTTTGAGCTAGGTAGTTTGCTCTAGTGTTTCACTTATATCCTTTTAGAGCATGGCGGTGATTTTATTTTATACAAATTGTTGAACTCTCATGATTCACTTATATTATTTTGAGAGTCTCTAAACATCATGGTAATTTGCTTAGGTTATGAATTTAGTCCTAATATGATGGGCATCCAAGAGGGATATAATAAAAACTTTCATATAAAGAGCATTGAATACTATGAGAAGTTTGATTCCTTGCATATTGTTTTGAGATATAAAGATGGTGATATTAGAGTCATGCTAGTGAGTAATTGTGGATTGGTAGAAATAATTATGTTAAAGTTTGTGATTCCCGTAGCATGCACGTATGGTGAACCGTTATGTGATGAAGTCGGAGCATGATTTATTTATTGATTGTCTTCCTTATGAGTGGCGATCGGGGACGAGCGATGGTCTTTTCCTACCAATCTATCCCCCTAGGACCATGCGTGTAGTACTTTGTTTTGATAGCTAATATACTTTTGCAATAAGTATGTGAGTTCTTTATGACTAATGTTGAGTCCATGGATTATAGGCACTCTCGCCCTTCCACCATTGCTAGCCTCTCTAGTACCGCGCAACTTTCGCCGGTGCACTACACCCACCATATACCCTTCCTAAAAACAACCACCATACCTACCTATTATGGCATTTCCATAGCCATTTTGAGATATATTGCCATGCAACTTCCACCATTCCGGTTTATTATGACACGCTCCATCATTGTCATATTGCTTTGCATGATCGTAAGATAGCTAGCATGATGTTTTCATGGCTTGTCCGTTTTTTGATGTCATTGCTATGCTAGATCATTGCACATCCCGGTACACCGCCGGAGGCATTCCTATAGAGTCATACTTTTCTCTAGTATTGAGTTGTAATTCTTGAGTTGTAAAGTAAATAATAGTGTGATGATCACCATTATTAGAGCATTGTGCCATGTGAGGAAAGGATGATGGAGGCTATGATTCCCTCACAAGTCGGGATGAGACTCCGGATGAAAAATAATAATAAAATAGAAAAAATAGAAAAAAAAAGATGCCAAAGAGCCCAAAATAAAAAATATGAGAGAAAAGAGAGAAGGGACAATGTTACTATCCTTTTTCCACACTTGTGCTTCAAAGTAGCACCACGATCTTCATGATAGAGAGTCTCCTATTTTGTCACTTTCATATACTAGTGGGAATTTTTCATTATAGAACTTGGCTTGTATATTCCAATGATGGGCTTACTCAAATTGCCCTAGGTCTTCGTGACTAAGCAAGTTGGATGCACACCCACTTAGTTTCTTTTTGAGCTTTCATACACTTATAGCTCTAGTGCATCCGTTGCATCGCAATCCCTACTCACTCACATTGATATCTATTGATGGGCATCTCCATAGCCCGTTAATATGCCTAGTTGATGTGAGACTTTCTCCTTCTTTTTGTCTTCTCCACAACCACCATATTCTATTCCACCTATAGTGTTATATCCATGGCTCACACTCATGTATTGCGTGAAAGTTGAAAAAGTTTGAGAACATCAAAAGTATGAAACAATTGCTTGGCTTGTCATCGGGGTTGTGCATGATAAAATACTTTGTGTGATGAAGATGGAGCATAGCCAGACTATATGATTTTGTAGGGATAACTTTCTTTGGCCATGTTATTTTGAGAAGACATGATTGCTTTATTAGTATGCTTGAAGTTTTATTGTTTTTATGTCAATATTAAACTTTTGTTTTGAATCTTATGGATCTGAATATTCATGCCACAATAAAGAAGATTACATGGATAAATATGTTAGGTAGCATTCCACATCAAAAATTCTGTTTTTATCATGTACCTACTCGAGAACGAGTAGGAATTAAGCTTGGGGATGCTTGATACGTCTCCAGGGTATCTATAATTTTTGATTGTTCCATGCTATTATATTATCTGTTTTGGATGTTTTATATGCATTAATATGCTATTTTATATTATTTTTGGGACTAGCCTATTAACCTAGAGCCCAGTGCCATTTTCTATTTTTCCTTGTTTTTGAGTTTTACAGAAAAGGAATATCAAACGGAGTCCAAATGGAATAAAACTTTCGCGATGATTTTTCTTGGACCTGAAGACATCCACGGAGCTTGGAGAGGGGGTCAGAAGAGTCCCGAGGACTCCACAAGCCCTCAGCGCAATCCCTAGGGGGGGCGCCCCCTGGCTTGTGGGCCCCCCGGGAGTACTCCAACCCTAATTCTTGGCCTATAAATTCCCAAGTATTCCCAAACCAACAGAAGCTCCCACCAAAATACTTTTCCGCCGCCACAAGCCTCTGTTCCCGTGAGATCCCATCTTGGGACCTTTTCCGGCAATCTGCCGGAGGGGGATTCGATCATGGAGGGCATCTACATCAACCTTGCTACCCTTCCAATGAAGCGTGAGTAGTTTACCATAGACCTACGGGTCCATAGCTAGTAGCTAGATGGCTTCTTCTCTCTCTTTGATCTTTAATACAATGTTCTCCTCGATGTTCTTGGAGTTCTATCCGATGTAATATTCTTTTGCGGTGTGTTTGTCGAGATCCGATGAATTGTGGATTTATGATCATATTATCTATGAATATTATTTGAGTCTTTTCTGAAGTCTTTTATGCATGATTAAATATCTTTGTATTTCTCTTTGAATTATCGGTTTGGTTTGGCCAACTAGATTGGTTTTTCTTGCAATGGGAGACGTGCTTAGTTTTGGTTTCAATCTTGCGGTGTCCTCACCCAGTGACAAAGTAGGGGTAGCGAGGCACATATTATATTGTTGCCATCAAGGGTAAAAAGATGGGGTTTTCATCATATTGCTTGAGTTTATCCCTCTACATCATGTCATCTTACTTAAGGCATTACTCCGTTCTTATGAACTTAATACTCTAGATGCATGCTAGATAGCGGTCGATGTGTGGAGTAATAGTAGTAGATGCAGGCAGGAGTCGGTCTACTTGTCACAGACGTGATGCCTATATTCATAATCATTGCCTTGGATATCGTCATAACTTTGCTCTTTTCTATCAATTGCTTGACAGTAATTTGTTCACCCACCATATGTTTTCTTTCAAGAGAGAAGCCTCTAGTGAAACTTATGGCCCCCGGGTCTATTTTCCATCATATATTTTCAGGTCTATAAACCAAAAACCCAAAAATACCTTGCTGCAATTTATTTGTTTTTACTTTGTTTACGTTTTTGTAATCTTTTATATCTATCTCTATCAAATCTCATCCTTGCAAGTGACCATGAAGGGATTGACAACCCCTTTATCGCTTTGGGTGCAAGTGTTTGATTGTTTGTGCAGGTGCATAGATTGGAGACTTGCTTGTACCTCCTACTGGATTGATACCTTGGTTCTCAAACTGAGGGAAATACTTATCTCTACTTTGCTGCATCACCCTTTCCTCTTCAAGGGAAAAACCAACGCAAGCTCAAGAAGCAGCATTCGCCTCCGCGATCAGATCGTAGAAATTTATTTTCTTGTTACGATGATTTTTCACTTCACTCTGAAATTCTTTGAACTTTTCAAATGTTTCATACTTGTGTTTCATCAAGTAGATATACCCATACCTACTCAAATCATCAGTGAAGGTTAGAAAATAATGATACCCGCCGCGTGCCTCAACACTCATCGGACCGCATACATCGGTATGTATTATTTCCAATAAGTCATTAGCTCGCTCCATTGTTCCGGAGAACGAAGTTTTAGTCATCTTGCCTATGAGGCATGGTTTGCAAGTATCAAATGATTCATAATCAAGTGATTCCAAAAGTCCATCCGCATGGAGTTTCTTCATGCACTTTACACCAATATGACCTAAACAGCAGTGCCACAAGTATGTTGCACTATCATTATCAACTTTGCATCTTTTGGCATCAATATTATGAATATGTGTATCACTATGATCGAGATTCAACAAGAATAGACCATTCATCAAAGGTGCATGACCATAAAAGATATTACTCATATAAATAGAACAACCATTATTCTCTGACTTCAATGAATAACCGTCTTGCAATAAACAAGATCCAGATATAATGTTCATGCTCAACGCTGGCACCAAATAACAATTATTGAGGTCTAAAACTAATCCCGAAGGTAGATGTAGAGGTAGCGTGCCGATGGCGATCACATCGACCTTGGAACCAATCCCGACACGCATCGTCACCTCGTTGTTAGCCAATCTTCGTTTATTCCGCAGCTCCTATTTCGAGTTACAAATACGAGCAACTGTACCAGTAACAAATACCTAGGCGCTACTATGAGCATTAGTAAGGAACACATCAATAACATGTATATCAAATATACCTTTGTTCACTTTGCCATCCTTCTTATCCGCCAAATACTTGGGGCAGTTCTGCTTCCAGTGACCATTTCCCTTGCAGTAGAAGCACTCTGTTTCAGGCTTGGGTCCAGCTTTGGGCTTCTTCACGGGAGTAGCAACTTGCTTGCCATTCTTCTTGAAGTTCCCTTTCTTTCCCTTGCCCTTTTTATTGAAACTAGTGGTCTTGTTAACCATCAACACTTGATGCTCCTTCTTGATTTGTACCTCCGCCGATTTTAGTATCGCAAAGAGCTCGGGAATCGTTTTCGTCATCCCTTGAATATTATAGTTCATCACGAAGCCTTTATAGCTTGGTGGCAGTTATTGAAGAACTCTATCAATAAACACACTCATCTGGGAGCTCAATTCCCAGCTGAGTCAAGTGGTTATCATACCCAGACATTTTGAGTATGTGTTCACTGACAGAACTATTCTCCTTCATCTTGCAGCTATAGAACTTGTTAGAGACTTCTTATCTCTCAACCCGGGCATTAGCTTGAAATATCAACTTCAGCTCTTTGAACATCTCATATGCTCCGTGGTGTTCAAAATGTTTTTGAAGTCCCGGTTCTAAGATGTAAAGCATGGCACGCTGAACTATTGAGTAGTCATCATTCCGTGTTTGCCAGGCATTCAAAACGTCCAGATTAGCGGGAGCGAGTGGGTTACCTAGCGGTGCATCAAGGACATAATTCTTCTGTGCAGCAATGAGGATAATCCTCAAGTTACGGTCCTAGTCCGTGTAGTTGCTACCATCATGTTTCAACTAAGCTTTCTCTAGGAACGCATTAAAATTGAAGGGAACGGTAGCACGGGCCATTGATCTACAACATAGATATGCAAAAACTATTAAGACTAAGTTCATGATAAATTAAGTTCAATTTATCAAATTACTAATGAACTCCCACTTAAATTAACATCCCTGAAGTTATCTAAGTGATACATGGTCTAAATCAACTAACCCATGTTCGATCATCACATGAGATGTGGTAGTCATCAATGGTGAACATCTCTATGTTGATCATATCTACTATACGACTCACGTTCGACCTTTCGGTCTCTAGTGTTCCGAGACCATGTCTGTACATGCTAGGATCGTCAAGTTTAACCGAAGTATTCTGCTTGTGCAAAACTGGCTTACACCCGTTGTATGTGAACGTAGAGTCTATCACACCCGATCATCACGAGGTGCTTCAAAACGACGAACTTTAGCAACGGTGCATACTCGGGGAGAACACTTTTATCTTCAAATTTAGTGTAGGGATCATCTTATAATGCTACCATCGTTCTAAGCAAAATAAGATGCATAAACATCACATGCAATCAAAATTATGTGACATGATATGGTCATCATCATCTTGTGCTTTTGATCTCCATCTCCAAAGCATCGTCATGATCTCCATCGTCACCGGCGCGACACCTTGATCTCCATCGTTGCGTCGGGGTCATCTCGCTAACTATTGCTTCTACAACTATTGTTAACGCATAGCGATAAAGTAAAACAATTAAATGGCGCTTGCATTTGATACAATAATTAAGAGACAACCCTACGGCTCCTGCTGGTTGTCGATATTACAAAACATGATCATCTCATACAACAACGTATATCACATCATGTCTTGACCATATCACATCACAACATGCCCTGCAAAAACAAGTTAGACGTCCTCTACTTTGTTGTTGCAAGTTTTATGTGGCTGCTACGGGCTTCTAGCAAGAACCGTTCTTACCTACGCAAAAACCAAAACGGTGATTTATCAAGTTTGCTGTTTTAACCTTCTTCAAGGACCGGCCGTAGTCAAATTCCATTCAACTAAAGTAGGAGAAACAGACACCCGCTAGCCACCTTTATGCAAAACAAGCTGCATGTCAGTCGGTGGAACCAGTCTCATGTACGTGGACATGTAAGGTTGGCCCGGGCCGCTTCATCCCACAGTGCCGCTGAATCAAAATAAGACGTTGGTGGTAAGTGGTATGAACATCACCGCCCACAACTCCTTCGTGTTCTACTCGTGCATATCATCTACGCATAGACCTGGCTCATGATGCCACTATTGGGAAATGTTGCATGGAAAACAATTTTTTTTATGCACACACAAGATCTATCCATGGAGATGCATAGCTACGAGAGGGGAGAGTGTGTCTACGTACCCTCGTAGACCGTTAAGCAGAAGCATTTATAAACGCGGTTGATGTAGTCGTACACCTTCATGATTCGCCCGATCAAGTACTGAACGTACGGCACCTCCGTGTTCAGCACACATTCAACTCAATGATTTCCTCGCCTTCTTGATCTAGCAAGACGGGCGAAGTAGTAGATGAGTTCTGGCAGCACGACGGTGTGGTGACGGTGGTGATGCAACTATCTACGCAGGGCTTCGCCGAGCACTACAAAAATATGACCGATGATGAACTAGGGGGAGAGGGGTGCCGCACACGGCTTGGGAATCGTGATGTGTGTTACCCCTCTCCCTCCACACATATATATAGGTGGAGGGGGGAGAGGAGGCAGCCCTAGGGCGCCCCCAAGTGGCCGGCGACTGCCCTAAGCGCCTGCCAAGCCGCCCCCCTTCCATATTTGAACATGGGGGGAAAGGAAAGTGGTGTTGGCTGCCTTAGGGCGCCTTCCCTTTCCTTTCCCTCCCTCCTAGGTGCATGGGCAGGGATGGAGGGGCGCGCCAGCCCCCTTGTGGGCTGGTGTGCTTCCCCCCTTGGCCCATAAGGCCCACCGCTTACCGGTGGCCTCCCGGAACCCCTTCCAGCACTTCGATAAATACCCGATACTTCCGAAACCTTTCCAGTGACCAAATACTATCGTCCTATATATCAATCTTTACCTCCGGACCATTCTGGATCTCCTCGTCATGTCCGTGATCTCATCCATGACTCCAAACAACATTCGGTCACCAATTCACATAACTCATACAATACTATATCATCAACGAACGTTAAGCCTGCGGACCCTGCGAGTTCGAGAATGATGTAGACATGACCGAGACGCCTCTCTGGTCAATAACCAATAGCGGGACCTGGATGCCCATATTGGTTCCTACATATTCTATGAAGATCTTTATTGGTCGAACCTTTATGACAACATACGTAATTCCCTTTGTCTGTCGGTATGTCGCTTGCCTGAGATTCGATCGTCGGTATCTCCATACCTAGTTCAATCTCGTTACCGGAAAGTCTCTTTACTCATTCCGTAATACATCATCTCGTAACTAACTCCTTAGTCACTTTGCTTGCAAGCTTATTGTGATGCTGTATTACCGAGAGGGCCCAGCGATACCTCTCCGGTACACGGAGTGACAAATCCCAATCTCGATCCATGCCAACTCAACAGATACCTTCAGAGATACCTGTAGAGCATATTTATAATCACCCAGTTACGTTGTGATGTTTGATAGCACACAAGGTATTCCTCCAGTATCCGGGAGTTGCATGATCTTATGGTCGAAGGAATATGTATTTGACATTAGGAAAGCAGTAGCAATAAACTAAACGATCATATGCTAAGCTAACAGATGGGCCTTGTCCATCACATCATTCTCCTAATGATGTGATCCCGTTATCAAGTGACAACTCATGTATATGGTTAGGAAAGCTTAACCATATTTGATCAATGAGCTAGTCTAGTAGAGGCTCACTAGGGACACGGTATTTGTTTATGTATCCACACATGTATTTAAGTTTCCGGTCAATACAATTCTAGCATGAATAATAAACCTTTATCATGAATAAGGAAATATAATAATAACAACTTTATTATTGCCTTTAGGGCATATTTCCATCAGCGCATTCAAGATTCCTTCGTCTCGGTGCTACTTCTTGAGCTTGCGTTGGTTTTTCCCTTGAAGAGGAAAGGGTGATGCAGCAAAGTAGAGATAAGCATTTCCCTCAGTTTGAGAACCAAGGTATCAATCCAGTAGGAGGAACACACAAGTCACCAATGGTTGCACCTACACAAACAAACAAATACTTGCACCCAACGCGATGAAAGGGTTGTCAATCCCTTCACGGTTACTTGCAAGTATGAGATCTGATAGAGATATGTATAAAAGATAAATAAAAAGTGCAAAACTAAATAAAAGTAAATAAATTGCAGCAAGGTATTTTTGGGTTTTTGGTTTTATAGATCTAAAAATAATATGATAAAAATAGATCCGGGGGCCATAGGTTTCACTAGAGGCTTCTCTCTTGAAAGAACGCATACGGTGGGTAAACAAATTACTGTTGAGCAATTTATAGAAAAGCGCATAGTTATGATGATATCTAAGGCAATGATCATGAATATAGGCATCACGTCCGTGACAAGTAGACCGGCTCCTGCCTGTATCTACTACTATTACTCCACACATCGACCACTATCCAGCATGCATCTAGTGTATTAAGTTAACAAGAACGGAGTAATGCCTTAAGCAAGATGACATGATGTAGAGGGATAGATCCAATCAATATGGTAAAAACCCCATCTTTTTATCCTTAATGGCAACAATACAAATACGTGCCTCGCTACCCCTTCTGTCACTGGGTGAGGACACCGCAAGATTGAACCCAAAACAATGCACCTCTCCCATTGCAAGATAGATCAATCTAGTTGGCCAAACCAAATTAATAGATCAGAGAGAAATACAAAGCTATCTTAATCATGAATAAAAGAGCTCAGAGAAGACTCAAATAATATTCATAGATAATCTGGTCATAAATCCACAATTCATTGGATCTCAACAAACGCATTGCAAAAGAAGATTACATCGAATAGAACTCCAAGAACATTGAGGAGAACATTGTATTGAAGATCAAAGAGAGGGAAGAAGTCATCTAGCTACTAGCTATGGACCCGTAGGTCGGTGGTAAACTACTCACACATCATCAGAAGGGCAACAAGGTTGAGGCCCTCCGTGATTGAATCCCCCTCTGGCAGAGTACCGGAACAGGTCTCCAGATGGGATCTCACGAGGACAGAAATTTGCGGCGACGGAAAAGTATTTTTAGTGTGCCCTCTGGTATACGAGGAATATTTGGGTATTTATGGAGCAAGGATTAGGGTTAGGAGAGCTATGAGGGGTCCAAAAGCTTGGGGGGCGCCCCCCTAGGGCGTGCCTCCCGAGCTTGTGGCTCTCTCGTGGCCCTTCTGGCCTCCTCCCGAAGCTTCCTAGGTGTCTTTTGGTCCAAGAAAAATCGTCAAAAAGTTTCGTTCAGTTTGGACTGCGTTTGGTATTGATTTTCTGTAAAAGACAAAAATAAGGAAAAAAAACAGCAAATGGCACTGGGCACTAGGTTAATTGGTTATTCCCAAAAAATGATATGAAATAGCATAATAATGCATATAAACCATATAGATACGTTGGAGACGTATCAAGCATCCCCAAGCTTAATTCCTGCTTGTCCTCAAGTAGGTAAATGATAAAAGTAGAATTTTTGATGTGGAATGCTACCTAACATGTTTATCATGTGATCTTTCTTTATTGTGGCATGAATATTCTGATCCATAAGATTCAAAACAAAAGTTTAGTATTGACATAAAAAAAATAATACTTCAAGCATACTAATAAAGCAATCATGTCTTCTCAAAATATTATGGCTAAAGAAAGTTATCCCTACAAAATCATATAATCTTGTCATGCTCTATCTTCATAACACAAAGTATTTATCATGCACATCCCCGATGACAAGCCAAGCAATTGGTTCATACTTTTAGTGTTCTCAAGCTTTTTCAACTCTCACGCAATACATGAGCGTGAGCCATGGATATAGCACTATAGGTGGAATAGAATATGATGGTGGAGGTTGTGTGGAGAAGACAAAAAAGGAGAAAGTCTCACATTGATGAGGCTAATCAATAGGCTATGAAGATGCCCATCAATTGATGTTAATGCAAGGAGTAGGGATTGCCATGCAACGGATGCACTAGAGCTATAAGTGTATGAAAGCTCAAAAGAAAACTAAGTAAGTGTGCATCCAACTCGCTTGCTCACGAAGACCTAGGGCAATTTCAGGAAGCCCATCATTGGAATATACAAGCCAAGTTCTATATTGAAAAATTCCCACTAGTATATGAAAGTGAAAAAATAGAAGACTCTCTATCATGAAGATCATGGTGCTACTTTGAAGCACAAGTGTGGAAAAAGGATAGTAACATTGTCCCTTCTCTCTTTTCTCTCATTTTTTTATTTTGGGCTCCTTGGCCTCTTTTTTTTCTTTTTTCTTTTTTTTTTATTTTTCGTCCGGAGTCTCATCCCGACTTGTGAGGGAATCATAGTCTCCATCATCCTTTCCTCACATGGGACAATGCTCTAATAATGGTGATCATCACACTCTTATTTACTTTACAACTCAAGAATTATAACTCGATACTAGAGCAAAGTATGACTCTATATGAATGCCTCCGGTGGTGTACCGGGATGTGCAATGATCAAGAGTGACAAGTATAAAAAATATGAACGATGGCTTTGCCACAAATACTATGCCAACTACATGATCATGCAAAGCAATATGACAATGATGAAGCGTGTCATAATAAACGGAATGGTGGAAGTTGCATGGCAATATATCTCGGAATGGCTATGGAAATGCCAAAATAGGTAGGTATGGTGGCTGTTTTGAGGAAGGTATATGATGTGTTTAATGCACCGGCGAAAATTGCGCGGTACTAGAGAGGCTAGCAATGGTGGAAAGGTGAGAGTACGTATAATCCATGGACTCAACATTAGTCATAAAGAACTCACATACTTATTGCAAAAATGTATTAGTTATCGAAACAAAGTACTACACGCATGCACCTAGGGGGATAGATTGGTAGGAAAAGACCATCGCTAGATATCAATGTGAGTGAGTAGGGATTGCCATGCAACGAATGCACTAGAGCTATAAGTGTATGAAAGCTCAAAAAGAAACAAAGTGGGTGTGCATCCAACTCGCTTGCTCACGAATACCTAGGGCAATTTGAGGAAGCCCATCATTGGAATATACAAGCCAAGTTATATAATGAAAATTTCACACTAGTATATGAAAGTGACAAAATAGGAGACTCTCTATCATGAAGAACATGGTGCTACTTTGAAGCACAAGTGTGGAAAAGGATAGTAACATTGTCCCTCCTCTATTTTTCTCTCATTTTTATTTTTTATTTTGGGTTGTTTGGCCTTTTTAAATATATTTTGGGCTCTTTTTTATTTTAAGTTCGGAGTCTCATCCCGACTAGTGAGGGAATCATAGTCTCCATCATCCTTTCCACATATGGGACAATGCTCTAATAATGATGATCCTTACACTTTTATTTACTTACAACTCAAGAATTACAACTCGATACTAGAACAAAAATTGACTCTATATGAATGCCTCCGACGGTGTACCGGGATGTGCAATGATCTAGCTTGAATTGTATAAAAAATATGAATGATGACCAAGCCACAAATACTATGCCAACTATATGATCATGCAAAGCAATATGACAGTGATGGTGTGTGTCATAATAAAACAGAACGTTAGAAGTTGCATGGCAATATATCTCGGAATGGCTATGGAAATGCAATATAATAGGTAGGTATGGTGGCTGTTTTGAGGAAGATATAAGGTGGCTTATAAGTGAAAGAGCGTATCATATCACGGGATTTGGATGCACCGACGAAGTTTGCACCAACTCTCAAGGTGAGAAAGGGCAATGCACGATACCGAAGAGGCTAGCAATGGTGGAAGGGTGAGAATGCGTATAATCCATGGACTCAACATCAGTCATAAAGAACTCACATACCTATTGCAAAAATTTATTAGCCCTCGAAACAAAGTACTAATACGCATGCTCCTAGGGGATAGATTAGAAAAATACCATCGCTCGTCCCCGACCGCCACTCATAAGAAAGCCAATCAAAAATAAATCATGCTCCAATTTCATCGCATAACGAGAGACCATACGTGCATGCTTCGGGAATAACAAACCTTAACACAAATATTCTTACTAATCCACAATTATTCACTAGCATGACTCTAATATCACCATCTTTATATCTCAAAACAAATGCAAGGAATCAAACTTCTCATATATTCAACGATCTTCATGAAAGTTTTTATTATATCCCTCTTGAATACCCATCATATTAGGACTAGATTCATAACCTAAGCAAATCACCATACTATTTTTAAGACTCTCAAAATAATATAAGTGAAGCATGAGAGTTCATCAATTTCTTCAAAACAAAACCACCGCTGTGCTCTAAAAATATATAAGTGAAGCACTAGAGCAACTACCTAGCTCAAAAGATATAAGTGAAGCACATAGAGTATTCTAATAAATTCACGATTAATGTGTGTCCCTCTCAAAAGGTGTGTACAGCAACGATGATTGTGACAAACTAAAAAGCAAAGACTCATATAATACAAGACGCTCCAAGCAAAACACATATCATGTGATGAACAAAAATATAGCCTCAAGTAATTTACCGATGGATTGAAGACAAATGAGAGGATAACATCCGGGGCATCCCCAAGCTTAGATGCTTGGTTGTCCTTGAATATTATCTTGGGGTGCCTTGGGCATTCCCAAGTTTAGGCTCTTGCCACTCCTTATTCCGTAGTCCATCAAAACTTCATTCAAAACTTAAAAACTTCACAACAAAAAACTCAACAAAAAACTCGTGAGATCCATTAGTATGATAAAACAAATCTGCACTTTTAGGTACTATTGTGAACTCATTCCAATTTTATATTTGTATTATATTTACTGTATTCTAACTTATCCATGGCTCATAACCCCCAATACTACCCATAGATTCATCAAAATAAGCGAACAACACATCAAAAACAGAAACTGTCAGAAACAGAACAATCTTTAAAGACCCGAATTATAGTTATATTTCTGTAACTCCAAAAATTCTGAAAAATTAGGACAATAAAGACAATCTTTACCTACTAATAAAGCACACATTGCTTCCATCGGGTTCACTGTCACGGTGTTTTTGCACAAAGCCCCCTGAAGTTTTCAGCCATGATTGTGTTTGCCTTAAAAAATAATTAGCATTAGGCAGGACTCGAACCCTGCCGTGTAGTTTGAGCCCGAATACACAAACCTTTGCACCTAGCTAAGGTGTCCGTTGAAGTAGGATAGGAAAGTTTTCTTTTATATTGGTAGGTTTCTTCATAATTTTGGTCTGTCCGTACGTGCGGTAATTTTCGTCCGTCCGTAAGAAGCTTCGTATGCCGTTCGAACAGAGAAAAATTCATATGTGTTCGAAGCCCGTACGCCCCAACCAGTCAAACCAATCCGGCAGACGAGAGGATGCAAAAAATAAATTGGCAGAAGGAAAGATCGAAGTCGCAACCAGCAATTGAAATCGGAAGGGGGTGTCCGACTGAGCTACGCATGACTGTGTGCAAAAAGATGGTCTATTCCTCTATTACATAATCCCACATCGCTACTTTACACTCAAGTAAACCAATTTATATACGGCCGCAAGTTCAAATCAATAAACCAATTAGGATCAAGAGGGAAGTCGCGGGCAATGGATAATATGACCCTACAAGGAAAAAAGACAGCTCCTCCAAGAAGCACCCCCATGGTGGGAATGGCGAACGAAGCCTCCAAGAAGCTCTGCTAATGACTGACGCGATGCAGCAGAAAAAAAAAGGTCACGGTTTCCTCCGGATGGAATCCGGCGGTAACGAACTTCCATCCCATCGGGTCCTACTGTTCATCTCCTAATTAAATTAGTGTCTGCTTAAACTTGTCGCTGTTACCCCCAGGATTCAACCACTGTATGTGATGCCTGTGGATTGTGCTATCTACCACGGATCTGAAACACTAGGACCAAAAAGTTCGGTCTGGAGTTGGAGCTCTTGGATCCATGGACCATGGGGTTGTGGGCTTCAGTTATTATTAAATTGCACTTCCTGTTCTTTATTCAGGTGAGGCTTGATGCCCTTGGTTTCTTGCTTAAGCTGTTTTCTACATGGATACATGACATGAATTGCTCAAGTTCTTTTCCTTTTTCGATTGAGGGGGACTACAACAGACTTACGCCGGGCTGAGCCACTTAATTAAAATCAAAACTGAATACATTTTCGAATATTTCAAATATTCCAAAGAACAGCGATAAAGATAGTTGAACGGACGTTTTGTCCTACTATTATGCGATATTTCATTTTCTTGATTGAAATTGCATCATGTATTTCACTGATTTGGTTTTGCATATATTTACACAAATATTTGCTTCGATTGGGCATCATGTGCAAAGTTTATTCTCCAGTTGAAAATGTTTATTTCTTTTTGAGAAATAAAGGAAGTTTATTTGATCCAAATTCAATAATAAAATTCCAACCACTCTTTGTGTATCTATGGAGTGCCATATATTCCATCAATAATGAAACTTTATAAGACAAATGTCACATATTTAAATAGTATTGTTTTCTGTTTTCAGGAATTAAAGTCGCAACCCAAACATTTCACACTAAATAGAAGATAACGGAGCCAGAAGCATACTTATTGGGAGCTACGGCAGGTAAACTCTTGAATACCACACAAACTCAAATTTATTTTATAATGTCAATTGCAACACATGGTCTATTTTTTTTCTCGAATACGCTCGAGTGTGCGTATCATATATTAAAGGGGAAAGGGAAGACTCCCTCCACGTTCGATGTTACAGAAATATTTACAAGTGGCTCATGGCCACTCCACATATCCAGCCTACTATGGTTGACTACTCGGTACTATCCCACGCTGCGAGGCCATCGAAAAACGCCTCAACTTCCCCTCTCAGTAGTCCTGCCTGTTTCCATGCTCGGGCCTCGCTTTCTATGCTCCGCAGCACTTACACACGGTCTATTTTGCAAGTAGAATTTTCATAAACTGCTAATGTATTTTGCAAATAGATTTGGATACACGTCAAAGTTTCTCCTATTGCAACGCATATGCATTGATGGATGGCTGGCTAGAAATAACATGGGACCGAACAGGAGCAATGTTGGGGCTGGGGAGCTAGGGATTGGAGTTCACGCAAGTCACGATGATTGGAAGGGAAGATGTTGACAAGGTACCATTTCTAATCTTGCCTAACACAAAATCTGCCTTTCACAAACAAGCAAGTTTTTGCATGCTACCACTGTTACTCTAGATTTATCTGCTCGACACCTTACTTTAAATTTGTTTGCAATATTATTTCCGTTTACTTTTAAATTTAGCTCGTGGCACTAGGTCAAAAAATAATAATTTCAGAATGAAATATTAAATTGAACTAAGTTGGCCTGGGACCACATCTCATGTTTCAATATGGCATCCAGAATAAACTACTCTCATCGATCAATGATACGTCATGTTAAAACAGAGGACGTGCACATATGAAGGTATCGAAATGCTTATCATTTTTTAGACATGTGCTATTTTTTCATCTCCCGTTGCAATGCACGGCCATTTTTGCTAGTTCATATATCAATCTTGTGTAAAAAATTCAGAGTTTTTCCACGTTCCAGTGAATTTTAACACTTCTGCTACTGAACGCAAAAGTTTCTGTATTTCAACAAAATTAAATCAACAATCTACCAAAGCATCCCAAAGGTCTTACTTGGCTCAAACACTAATTAAAATATTAAAACACAATCATAACAGAGGTATAATTGAGTATTTATTGAAAAACAAAAGCAAAAAAAAACATAAAAATAAAATTGGGTTGCCTCCCAACAAGCGCTATTGTTTTACACCCCTAGCTAGGCATATCGCATAGATCTAGTATTGTCATCTTTGGTATTCAATTCCTTTCCTATCAAATCTTCTAAAACCTTCCTTAGTAAATCTCTCTTATTATATTCTTCCTTTCTAGCGGGAGAGCTTAAAGCATGGAAAGGACTTCGATTAGTAATTTTGACATTCATGATTTCATACTAAGGATCGTCCCCATAAACATCTTCATAAGAAACATGTATCTCACTTTTAATAGGTTCTCTAGACATCTCTTCAATCCATTCTTTATTAAACCCTTCATCAATTCCCTTAGTAACCCAATCAAATCTATTGTAAGCATCAATGTATAAAGCTTGGATAATTTCCGGATAGGGGACTCTTTTTCTTAGATTGTCATTAAAAGCAACATAGTCCTTAGATTCCAAACCACGTAAAGTTTCTTTATCATAAAGAATTTCTTCTATTATGGGATGCTCAAAATTCATATTATAGCAAGCAAAGATTTCCCTAACCTCTCGGACTATGTACTCAAATTCGCGCATAAGGATAATGGTAGCAATTTTCTTAGCCTTAGGATCAAGTATATTAGGGAGTTCATAAAACATCTTTTGTAAAGCCGGATGGATATGTAGGAATTCTCTCTCTAATTTAATCGCGAGCATAGAAATAGCATCCGCATAGCAATTTGTATTATCAAGGATGGTTCCCCTATCTATAGGCATAACTCCCGTGCAATCAAAAAATTCTTGAATTCTTCCCAATAATATTACCATCACCCACATGGTAGAACTTCTTTTTAAGATTGGTAGACATGTCAATTTCAAAAGGATCATGATTAAGAACACAAGATTTAAATTTTTCCTCAAGATTTTCACTAGTTTTCTCAACGATAACCTTCCCAGATTCAGACATGGTGGCAAACAAGCAATCTAGCACACAAGCAAACAAAAAGCAAACGAAAAGACGAACGGAAATAAGGTGAATAAAAAGGTAAATATATTTTTGTTTTTCTGAAAATATTTTAGAAGTGGGGGAGAGGAAAACGAGAGGCAAATGGCGAATAATGTAATGTAAGAGATGAGAGTTTATGGTGGGTACTTGGTAGGCTTGATGTAGATCCTCCCCGACAACGGCGCCAGAAATTCTTCCTGCTACTTCTTGAGCTTACGTTGTTTTTTTTCCTTGAAGAGGAAAGGGTGATGCAACAAAGTAGAGATAAGTATTTTCCTCAGTTTGAGAACCAAGGTATCAATCAGTAGGAGGAACACACAAGTCACCAATGGTTGCACGTACACAAACAAACAAATACTTGCATCGAACGCGATAAAGGGGTTGTCAATCCTTTCACGGTTACTTGTAAGGATGAGATCTGATAGAGATGGGTATAAAAGATAAATAAAAAGTGCAAAACTAAATAAAAGTAAATATATTGCAGCAAGGTATTTTTGGGGTTTTGGTTTTATAGATCTGAAAATAAAGTGATAAAAATAGACCTGGGGGCCATAGGTTTCACTAGAGGCTTCACTCTTGAAAGAACGCATACGATGGGTAAACAAATAATATTGAGCAATTGATAGAAGAGTGCATAGTTATGACAATATCTAAGGCAATGATCATGAATATAGGCATCACATTCGTGACAAGTAGACCGACTCCTGCCTGCATCTACAACTATTACTCCACACATCGACCGCTATCCAGCATGCATCTAGTGTATTAAGTCAACAAGAACGGAGTAACGCCTTAAGCAAGATGACATGATGTAGAGGGATAGATCCAATCAATATGGTAAAAACCCCATCTTTTTATCCTTAATGGCAACAGTACAAATATGTGCCTCGCTACCCCTTCTGTCACTGGATGAGGACACCACAACATTGAACCCAAAACAAAGCACCTCTCCCATTGCAAGATAGATCAATCTAATTAGCCAAACCAAATCAATTGATCGGAGAGAAATACAAAGCTATCTTAATCATGCATAAAAGAGCTCAGAGAAGACTCAAACGCACCGCAAAAAAAGATTACATCGAATAGAACTCCAAGAACATCGAGGACAACATTGTATTGAAGATCAAAGAGAGAGAAGCCATCTAGCTACTAGCTATGGACCCGTAGGTCTGTGGTAAACTACTCACACATTATCGGAAGGGTAGCAAGGTTGATGTAGAGGCCCTTCGTGATCGAATCCCCATCCGGCAGAGTACCGAAACAGGTCTCCAGATGGGATTTCACGAGGACAGAAACTTGCAGCGGTGAAAAAGTATTTTTGGTGTGCCCTGTAGTATACGGGGAATATGTCGGTATTTATGGAGCAAAGATTAGGGTTAGGAGAGCTACGAGCAGCACACAAGCTTGGGGGGCGCCCCCCTAGGGCGCGCCTCCCGAGCTTGTGGCTCTCTCAAGGCCCTTCTGCCCTCCTCCCGAAGCTTCCTAGTTGTCTTCTTATGGACCCTGCTGCCACGGGAGGGTAGGAGAAAAGATGTTATGCAAGTTCTTTTCCATAAGCACATATGACTATTTACGGAGTACATGCCTACATTATATTGATGAATTGGAGCTAGTTCTATGTCGCCCTAGGTTATGACTGTTATACGATGAAAATTATCCAACAGTATCACCGATCCAATGCCTACGAGCTTTTCACACATTGTTTTTGCTAAGTTATTACTGTTGCCGATGTTGTCACATTTGCCATAAAACTACTGCTACCACTGTTACCATTACCGTTACTATTATTGCGATTGCTATCACACTATCATACTATTGTGCTACTGATCACGCTACTGCAGATATTGAGTCTCCAGGTGTGGTTGAATTGACAACTCAACTGCTAATACTTGCAAGTATTCTTTGGCTCCCCTTGTGTCGAATCAATAAATTTGGGTTAAATACTCTACCCTTGAAAACTGTTGCAATCCCCTATACTTGTGGGTTATCAGGTGGTCACGCCTTCCAGGCTTGTCGCTTCCTCGTGAGGCTTCTGGTCCTTCCTCGAAGCTTCGGGGGTCTCTTTTGGTCCATAAAAAATCACCGTAAATTTTCAGCCCATTCTGAGAACTTCTATTTCTTCACAAAAAAACAACACCACTAGTTCTACTGAAAACAACGTCAGTCCGGATTAGTTCCATTCAAATCATATCAAAACCATATAATTTTTTTGTAAACATGGCATGAATACTTCATAAATTATAGATACGTTCGAGACGTATCAGGCTTGCACTCAGCCGCTCCCGGAAGGTGGCTGCTCGGTAGCAGCGGTCGGACTCCTTCCGTCGGGATCCATTGTGGCAGCTCAAATGGCGCATGGACCCACCGCTAGGTGTGGCATCGCTATCTCATCGGAGGTAGTGCGGTCTGTCTGGCGTCCGAACACGGTGGCGGACGAGCAACCCCTTTATTGGTGCGCCGAGGCGGAGGACGCACCACTAGCGTCGTCCGACGCAAACATAGCACGGCGTGCCCGCACGCGGGAGGCGGCAGCAGCTCTCGAGGCAGTGGACGTTGGCGAGGCGGAGTCGCATTCTCCGACGCCCGTATGGCACACCAGTCTGGGCGCCGCAACCGCATCATGGTGGATGTCCCTGGTTGGTCGCAGGACGGATTCATCATCGATCTAACGTCCACCGGCACCGACAGGGTTCCGGGCTCCGACGAGGAAGAGTAGGGCATGGGAGACGGCGACGTCTGGAGTCCCGTGAGCTGGCTCGTGTCCCATGTCCTACTCTACCTCTCCGTCGACCGGACCAGCACTCTGGGGAGCACAGCCAGCCGCCGGACATGGGCATGCAAAGCTGGACAAGCTCCGCTTAAAGATCAGTTTATGTTGCACGTAATAATATGGATTTGAGGTTGAGGGAGTCCTAGATTAGGGGGTCCTCGGGTGTCCGGTCTATTCGATATGGGCCGGACTGATGGGCCGTGAAGATAAAGCAGAAGACTATCCCCCGTGTCTGGGTGGGACTCCTGTATGCGTGGATGGCAAGTTTGGTGTCCGGATGTACTCTTTCCTTCCTCTGTAAACCGACTTTGTACGACCCTGGGCCCCTCCGGTGTGTATATAAACCAGAGGGTTTAGTCCGTAGAGGCGATCAGAATAATCATAGGCTAGACAGCTAGGGTTTAGCCATTACGATCTCGAGGTAGATCAACTCTTGTAACCCTTATACTCATCAAATACAATCAAGCAGGACGTAGGGTTTTACCTCCATTAAGAGGGCCCGAACCTGGGTAAACATCGTGTGCCCATTGTCCATTGTTACCATCGATCCTTAGACGCATAGCTTGGGACCCCCTACCCGAGAACTGCCGGTTTTGACACCGACATTGGTGCTTTCATTGAGAGCTCCGTTGTGTAGTCGCAAGAAGCGATCTATGGCTTGTCCTGTCATCAACGATGATATCACCTCTAGAAGGAGCCTAACTTCGGGACAGGTCCTCCAGCTCGGCTGTTTCACCATGGATGCTGACGTGGCCACCAAGCCAACAGCGCCCCCTGTGATCGCCAAACATCACCCCCGCATCGGTCTCGAACACTCCCAAAAGATGGATCCGGCGGACGTCTCGTCCTTAAACGAGCTGCTAGATCGCATCGCCGCCTTGGGGCTTTCAACGGATTATGATCGGATCGGGCTCAAACCCGACCAGAGGGAAATTAATTCCCCGCCGATCACCCACATGGTAGCGGTCGTCGAGGAACGAGCCGAAAACACTTCTTTCCCTAAACTAAAGACCAACTATGTTCGGGTCTCCGACCTTCTTGGGTCGGACACCCTCCCTTTGGATGAGACTTCACGTCCCCCGAACTAAGGATCAGACATTGGGTCCGGGGAGCACTTGGATCTCCCTGGACCCGAACTGGTGACTTCGGAGATTTTACAGGCTCCGGATGCAATCTTGGGTCGGGATTCGAGTTTTTGCCCACCCACCCACCACAATCAATACTCTCCAAGTAATTCAGGCCCTCCAGACATATGTGACCTAATGTATGTCCGACGGCAATCTCGGGAAACGGTCCATCACTTCTGGGCCAGATTCCTACTTGTCAAAAACAAGATTAAAGATTGCTGCGACGACGACACAGTCTCGGTCTTTCATCGAAATTGTACCGACGAGGGAATTCGGAATGCCCTCAACCGTCGTCGCATACAGAGTTTCACGGAGCTATCGCACATAGTATGGAAGTATTGCGTGATGGAAAGCATTTGGAAAGCACAGAAAACCCAATTGGAACCTGCTGCCTTTAAGTAGTGCACAACCCGGGCAAAACGGATACACCCTTACGAGGCATCCGACCATAAGCCCGTCGGCAAGAAAAAATCTCTACGGGATACAGGTCCGTTCTTGATGAACTCCTCGACAAGCCCTGTCCGGTACATACAACGCCGAGCACGGACTCAACCCACAGCCTTCGAGCATGTTGGGTACTCCGGCAGGTAGCTAAAAGTGGCGAGGCTATCCTCACCACCGCCACTCCAGAGAAGTATTCTGTGGAGGATGACGATTTTAACGTCCTTACGGTCTTCGAGATTTTCTCCTCAAATAATCAACGTAAGAGGGCACTCCGCGACCTCGCTGAACTCCACCAAGTAACCGCAGTAAGCCCATGGAACGACGCGGCAATAACCTTCACCGCTGACGACGAACCAAGGGCCCGATCAGTCCAAGCACCTGCCACTTTAGTCCTAAACCCAATTGTGGATGGCTTTCGACTTACCAAAGTGCTCATGGACGGCGGCAGCGGGCTTAACCTCATCTACGAGGACACGCTCGACAAAATGCAGATCGATAGAACACGCATCGAGCAAAGCAGTACCACCTTTCGAGGTATCATCCCTAGTCGAGGAGCACGATGCTCGGGGAGAATTAAACTCGACGTAGTATTCGGCACGCCTGAAAATTACAGGTCGGAGGAGCTGCTCTTTCACATCGCTCCCTTCAATAGCGGCTACCACGCCCTTCTAGGGTGGGGCGCTTGTTTATGCTTCCAAGCCGTACCCCATTATGGGTACATGAAGCTTAAAATGCCGGGGCCCAATGGATTAATCACAGTTACAAGTGATCCGGATACAGCACTCCGCGCCGAAAACAAAACCGCACCTTGGCCCTTGAGGCACTCTCCGAAGCCCTTGCAGCCGAAGAGTTAACCGCCCTACGATCCACGGTGGACAGGGATGATGTGATTCTCGATAAGAGACCTAAATCCACCTCTTTCAAGCCAGCAGATGAAATAGTTAAATTTCAAGTGCACCCGACGGATCCTAACAAAACAGCGTCCATCGGAGCATAGCTGGATTCGACGATAGATCCCACCTTACGCGCGTTCCTACGTGAGAATTGGGATATCTTCGCCTGGCACCCTTCGGACATGCTCGGTATCGCACGTAGACGGGCCGAACACAGCCTCAACATAATTAAGGGGTTCAAATCAGTCAAGCAAATGCTACGGCGATTTTCCGAACCCAAACGACAAGCTATGGGGGAGGAGCTAGCCAAACTACTCGAGGCCGGGTTCATCAGAGAAATCAAACACCCGGATTGGCTAGCTAACTTGGTCATGGTGCCGAAGAAGGACAAGTCTTGGCGCCTTTGTGTCGATTTCAAAGACCTCAATAAGGCTTGCCCTAAAGACTCTTTCCCATTGCCCCGCATTAACCAGATTATTGATGCGACCGCGGGACACGACTGATTGTGTTTCCTCGACGCTTACTCCGGATACCATCAGATTAAAATGAAGGAGTCCGACCAGGCCGCAACGACATTCATCACCCCGTATGGGCCTTTCTGTTTCAACACTATGCCTTTTGGGCTCAAAAACGCTGGTGCCACTTACCAACGCATGATTCAAACATGCTTGGAAAAACAAATTGGCAAGACAGTAGAAGCATATGTGGACGACGTGGTCATCAAGACCAAGCACGTCGAATCATTGGTGGACGATCTCCACATTTGACAACCTCCGAGCATACGACATATGGCTCAATCAGGAAAAATGCGTCTTCGGCGTTCCAGCCGGAAAGCTATTAGGGTTCATTGTCTCCTATAGAGGAATTGAAGCAAACCCAGCTAAAATCTGAGCCTTGTCGCAATTGGCTACGCCAACAGACCTAAAACAGGTCCAAAACCTAGCAGGGTGCGTAGCGGCCTTGAGCCGTTTATCTCCAGACTAGGAGAAAAAGCATTACCACTTTATAGACTGCTCATACGCACCGACAACTTTGAATGAACGGAAGCGGCCACAGCCGGATTGGAAGAAATAAAAATCCTATTATCAGGCAATCTAATCCTAGCCGCCCCAAGTGTTGGCGAGCCTATGTTGCTTTATATCCCCGCGACTCACCAGGTAGTGAGCGCCGTACTCGTCGTCGAGCAAGGGGAAGAGGGACATAAATTCCCCATCCAAAAGCTAGTGTATTACGTATCGGAGGTCCTTACACCCTGCAAATCCCGATACCCTCACTACCAAAAGATAGCTTGCGCGGTCTTTATGGCATCCCGAAAACTCCGACACTATTTTCAAGAGTGTTTGATCACGGTGGCATCCGAAGTACCACTTAACGACATTATACATAACAGGGACGCCACTGGCCGCATAGCTAAATGGGCCATTGAGCTCTTATCGTTTGAAATAACATACAAGCCACGCCGAGCTATTAAATCTCAGGTGTTGGCCGACTTCATCGCAGAGTGGACGGAAGCCTTGCTCCCCAAAGAGTACAGTTCCTACTCCAACTGGATCATGTACTTCGATGGCTCTAAAATGCTAGCCGGACTGGGGGTTGGCGTCATCTTGACATCCCCTACTGGGGACACAATCCGCTACATGTTGCAAATCATGTATACGGACTCCAATAACGCAACCGAATACGAGGCACTTCTACATGGTCCGCATGGCTGTCTCCATGGGCATACAGTGCCTAGAGGTGCGCGGCGATTCAAACCTCGCAATATCTCAGGTAAATGGAGAGTTCGATGCAAAAGATCCAAAAATGCTGGCATATTGAAACGTCGTATTAAAAATATCAGCTCGGTTCGAGGGGCTCGAATTTCATCATGTCGCTAGAGACAGTAACCAGGCAGCGGATATACTCGCTCGCATGGGCGCCAAGCGCGACCCCGTCCCGCCTAATACCTTCGTGGAAAGGCTCTTCAAGCCATCCGTGGTATGGCAGGATAAGAGCGGAGACGCAAGTACGGACCTGATTACACCCCCATCAGCCGAACATGATACAGGTATCATCGGGGGTTCGGATACCGAAATAACACCCTCTGCTCATGAGATCATGGCTGTTATTGCTGCATGGACTGAACCTTTCCTAGCCTACCTTAATAGGCAGGTGCTTCCTGATGATCAAAATGAGGCCCGTTGCATAGTTCGGCGTTCTAAAGCCTACAAAGTTTACGAAGGTGAAATGTACAAGAAAAGCACTACCGGAGTTCTTCAGAGATGTATCTCCGAAGAGGAGGGACGGCAGCTCTTGGCCGAAATACATGCTGGTCTGGGCAGCAATCATGCCGCAGCTCGGGCCCTCGTAAGCAAAGCTTTCCGGACAGGTTTTTTCTGGCCAACGGCTCGAGCAGACGCACAAGCCCTTGTCCAGCGCTGTGTGGGATGTCAGCTTTTCGCCAATCAAAGTCATATGCCTCCCACCGCCTTAAGAACAATCCCCATTACTTGGCCCTTTGTGGTCTGGGGGCTCGATATGGTCGGACCCCTTAAAGGGGGAAGCCATAAAAAGAAATATTTACTGGTTATGGTGGATAAATTCACTAAGTGGATAGAGGCCAAACCAGTAAAAACGGTGAAGCAGGACCAGTGATTGACTTTATATCCGGCGTGGTACACCATTATGGTGTCCCGCACAATATCATCACTGACAATGGCTCCAATTTCACAGCTGATGAGGTGAAAAACTGGTGTGCTAAATTGGGCATTAAACTCGACTATGCATCCGTCTGCCACCCTCAAACAAATGGTCAGGTTGAATGGGCTAATGGCCTAATAATGAGCGGCATCAAACCCCGACTAGTGTGCTTCCTACAAGAGTCAGATAAACACTGGGTTGAGGAACTCGATTCCATGCTCTGGGGGCTGCGAACTACACCTAATCGGACAACCGGATACACACCTTTCTTCATGGTGTACAGCGCGGAAGCTGTTCTGCCCTGCGACATTATTCATGACTCACCTCGAGTGCGCATGTACGAAGAGCGAGAAGCCGAGCTCGATTGGCAGGATGACCTAGACGGTCTCAAAGAGGAGCGTGATATTGCACAAGCCCATTCCGCACTTTATCAACAACAGGCCAGGCGATACCAAAGCAGAGAAGTGCGGTTCAAGACTTACAACGTTGGTGAACTCATCTTCCGTCTCCCGGAGAAGAAGAAGGATAAGCTCAAACCAAGATGGGAGAGCCCCTTCTTCATCGATGAAGTTCTCACAGGAGGAGCCTATCGCCTTCGTAACGCATCGGATAATCGCCTTGAGCCAAATCCATGGAACGCTGCTCGGCTTTGACGATTCTACGGATAGTTCGGTCGCATCCTTTTTTCTTTCTTTGATTAGGTTCCTTTTTTCTCCTCTTATTTTTCATTTTTTTCCTTCTTTTCTCCCAGGGTAAGTTCGGATCTACCGAACTGTTAGGGGTACACATCTTTAAATGTATACACCCCACTATAACTGGGGGCTTCTTTAACGAAGCTTATTATTGAAAGTTGGTTGCTTACATTGTTTACGTCGTTTGTTCTATACATCTTTTGCCATTATATGCACCACTATAACTTAAGTTTTTGCCAAGCTGGGTTGCCTTGCTCCTGTGTTTATACCCTACGTTCCCGATTGTTCGGCTAGGGTGTAAAGGGAGCACCTCTGCGATTGTTACAACCGGGTAATCCGGATCTGTACCTCAGACGGGTGAAGCCGAAAGCTAGCGTTCTTAAGGGAATAATTGGTCGGCAAGCAACGACATATTATTTACATTTGTGTATTTCTTCTAACAAATACGGGATAGGCTGCCCGTAACTCGGATCAAAGCCTAGGCATGCATACTTAAGCGTGCCGACCCAAGGAAAGGAACCCTTAACGGAACTATTTTCCCTGGAAGATGTTTCTTACGTTAAAAAGTAATATAACATAACTCCCCGAACAATTTTTGTCTGTTCGAGCAACATGACCGGGTTGCATAGTTTCCGGACATAATGAATGTTTATTACATTCAAACATGGTATCCGGAAACACTCCAACTTCTTGGTTTGGAGGTTGAAGCCGAAGGCCCGCGATGACAAATTTTGACAAGTTCGGTTGGAGATAAGTTCGATGATAAAGTACATTGATACATTGAATCGAACGCCTACTCTTTATCTATGTCATCTATAAGACTACTTAAGCTACAGTCTTCTTGCGAATATTTCACAGCTATCATCACTTGGTCATATACCAAGTTCACGGCAATCTCTTTTCCGTCCGGCCCCTGCGGTCCAACTCGGGCCATACGATTCGGATCAAGCCTGATGTTGCGCATCTTCACCATTGCCCATGCCTCTCGTGCACCTTCCCGACATGCTGACGTCTTCCATAGCTCAAAACGGCGCCGGACACCTTTGAACAGGTTTGCCAACCCCTCCATACTTTCTGGAGGGGCATCGGATGGCCACAAGGCCTTGGCCATATTTCTCATGGCTTTCTGGGCTCGCTCATGCACTACGGACAGCTCTTTTAAAACGTCGCCTCGGAATCCGGATACTTCTTCTTCATGACGCCCGGTTAATAGACCTGCACGAGCAACATTATAACACTCCGAATACGGGATAATGTGAGCAACTTGGATGGTTCAAAGGTCATACTGAATATGCCGCCTTTTAACTTTTTATTCTCTTTTTGAGCATCCGATAATTGAGCCTTTAAGCTCTTTATCTCTTCGGCTTGCTTATCATTTTCCTCCTCCAGTTTGTTCTTTTGATCAACGGTCATCGTGACCTTCTTCAGTTCTTCTAGCTCTGTGTTGGCGGCGTTTAACTTTGTCCGGCTCGTTTCAAGCTCCTGGGACAGTGCGTTGTTCTTCTCTTTGAGGACCTGCGGTCATAACGATCCTTAAATTGGTTGGCCTAAACCGCTTCAAGTCTCGGGGGCTACTGGCATATATCTACTAAATTTACACAAACCATTACCTGCATATCTTTTGAAAACAGGTGGGTAACTCCAGCAAGTCTGTCCCGGGCAGCTCAGATATATGCATCCACGGTGCTAAGGGCATTAAATTCTTGCTCCGTAAAAGCTGGAGTGCGCATGGTCTCTTTCAGTCGTCGATGATTCATCACGCTCTCTACTTCGGAATTTGTGACAGATACGTCATCCGAATCTTCATGAGGCGGATGAGTTGGCGCTGCATCCATATTGGCTCTTGTCCTGGTTGATGAGCACGGCACCGGATTAGCTGATGATCGGCTAACAGGGATTTTGGACACGGTTCGCCGTGTGATCCTCCTGGAATAGGATGGGAGGAGAAATATGACAATCTGGTTTTATGCCTAGGCATATATTAAAGGTTATACCTCTTTGATGAAGGAGGGGGTTCGACGGCGCTCCCGATTTCCTTTCGTTTTAAAGGCTCACCCTGCGCAGATGCTACCTTCCTAGGGGCCGCCCTCGATGGAGTACGGCTCGCCGAGCACCGATCCTATAAAGCACGATTCAGTGTGATGGGTGAGGTGCAAGTGGGGACTCCTCTTTTTGAGGATGATTTCCGAATACTTACCTTAGAGAAAGGGAGAAGGCCGGGGTAGTCGGCTATAATGGCCACTTCCGAACCGTCATGGCTTGCTTGATAAAAGACTCCGTCATCAAATTCTATAAATATATCCGGATCCTCGCAGAGGCCGGGATCTTCGTGGCGAGCATAGTCCTCTGGTTGTGGAGAGGGGCAGTGCACATTTTTGACGACCTTCCTCCATGTCTGTTTTAAAGACGACCAGAACAATTCGATTAGTATGCCTCAATAATGAGGTAGGACAATGCTGATAATCAAAAAACTCACCCATTCAATGGGGTTATACATGGAGAAACCTTCCTGACAATTTAAACGGAGGAATTCTTCTTTCTCCCCCTTATAAAGATCTGCCAGAATGGCGGCCAGAGCGGCGGGGGTATCCGGGCCCTTACGCCTATAGCGAGATGCGTCGTCCTCCCCGTTGTAACACCATAAAGGGGTCACTCTGGACTGAAGGGGTTGGATGCATCGCTTTATTGCGATAGCCATGACTTCGATTATCGAGAGTCCGGAATGGGCAAGTAACCTGACCTTGCTGCCCAACCTCTTTACTTCCGCACTGTCTTCTTCTTTGGGGCTCCGGGGGCGCCAGTCGATGCGTTTCTTTAAAGGAGCACTGGAGAATTCGGGGAGTCCACGTCGAACTGGGTCCGGAAGGGGAACATCCTCGATATAAAACCACTCCGAAGCCCATTCTTCGGATGCCTTCTTGGGAGTTTCAACGAGGTAACCTGATCCGGCTATGCGCCATACTTTGGCGCCGCCCACTTCAAATATAGAACCCCCTTTATGACGGGGGACGAGGCAAAAGAACTTTCTCCATAGTTCGAAATGAGCCTCGCAGCCTAAGAATAGTTCGCAGAGAGCGACAAAACCAGAAATGTGCAGAATAGCACCTGGTGTGAGGTTGTGCAGCTGGATCCCATAGAATTCCAATAGACCTCTGAGGAAGGGGTGGATTGGGAATCCTAAGCCCCTCAGAAGAAACGAGACGAAGCACTGTTGGGATTGGGGAAGTTCTCTGCTAGCACGTCATGGCCAATCGAGGCCAACCCCGCCCGCACGGAGACTAGATCTGCGGGAGGGAGATACCCCTGTGTCTGAAGTTGATTCAGCTAAGGGTGAGACACTGAGCAGCTTCGCCAATCACCCGTTTGAGGGCGCGAGGAAGAGCCAGGAGCGCTCGCCATGTTTTGATTTTTCGTGGTTTGCTTTGATGCTCTTTGCGCGATATGAGATGGCATTAGGAGATCTAACATCCTTATATAATACCGCCCTTGCATGATAAGGGGCTTATTTGTAAAAAATTATGGACTGTTCACATTCGCTCGACGCGTGGAAATCGAGGCGACGACAGGGAGGAATCATAAAGGCAGAACATGGAGGTTAAAACCGGACTGTCGTCAATCCGGAGTATGATGAAGAACCCACCTTGCAAAGCCGAAGACATAAGCCGGATACTATATCGTCATTGAAGGCAAGTTCGGGAGCTACTGAGGGAGTCCTGGATTAGGGTGTCCTCGGGTGTCCGGTCTATTCGATATGGGCCGGACTGATGGGCCGTGAAGATAAAGCAGAAGACTATCTCCCATGTCCGGGTGGGACTCCTGTATGCGTGGATGGCAAGTTTGGTGTCCGGATGTACTCTTTCCTTCCTCTGTAAACCGACTTTGTACGACCCTGGGCCCCTCCGGTGTGTATATAAACCGGAGGGTTTAGTCCGTAGAGGCGATCAGAATAATCATAGGCTAGACAGCTAGGGTTTAGCCATTACGATCTCGAAGTAGATCAACTCTTGTAACCCTTATACTCATCAAATACAATCAAGCAGGACGTAGGGTTTTACCTCCATTAAAAGGGCCCGAACCTGGGTAAACATCGTGTCCTCATTGTCCATTGTTATCATCGATCCTTAGACGCACAACTTGGCCCCCCTACCCGAGATATGCCGGTTTTGACACCGACAGATGTATCTAATTTGAGGAATTCGGATGTAGAATGAATTATTTGAGGCGTGGCCGGTCACTGTCCGCGGACGCGCCCGAGCGCGTCTGCAAGTGCTTGAGGGGTCGGATTTGCCAAGTCCCGGCTGTAGATGCTCTCGACTTTTTTTACTTCCCATTTTTTAGTAACAAAAAGAAAATCGCTTGGCTACGTTGTTTTCCAAGTAGACAATTGCAGCACTCGAGAGTCGAGAACACTTCAGTACTCTTTTTTTTTTTTTTTTTTTTGGCGAATAAGAACACTTCAGTACTCCACGCTAGCTCCGCTGTGCCAGACCTACGAGCGTCGAATTAATGGAGGATCCACCCTAGCTAGGATCACGCCAGAGCAAAAACCCAAGGCGTTCCACCGCTCCGTCCCTTCACCCTGCCATGTAGGGACTAGGCCCCGCTCTCCTTCGGACCTCCAAACTTTTTCAAACGGAGCCTTCTCCCGGAAGCCTTGAATCCACACTCCACTCCATAATCCACACACACACCACCGTCCACGGGAAAAGGGCGAGGCGCCGGTGGCGGCGGAATCGCGGAGAGGGTGCGGGCGATCGCCGTGGAGGGGAATGGCGGGGAAGGGGGTGAGGTGGCTCCACCACTACTCCTCGGTGCAAAGCATCCTGATCGTCGGCGACGGCGACTTCTCCTTCTCGCTGTCCCTCGCCGCTGCGTTTGGCTCCGGCTACAACCTTGTCGCGACATCCCTCGATTCCTACGGTTGGATCCTTTCCACTCCCTCTTAGGCTCTTACCGCGGGACTAAAAGTTGCAGTTTTTTCCATACCAGCACTGCAGATTCAGTGCAGAGTACCCCCCTGATGCAGTGACTGGAACCCTAGATGGGTTCTCGGAATGCCGTGTGTTAATTTGTGGATTCTAGGATGTTCTTTTCAAAAGGGTTAGAGTTTTTGATGTCTCGTGTCACTTAAGTAAGGCTTCATTGCGCATTTCAATGGTTGTGGTCCTTGCAAAAATGCAAAATCAGTAACTTAGTGCATGACCTGGTTAGTTGATTCAGTTTTAGTAGTATATATACACCAGGACTTAGTTAATTGTGCTAAGGGTCTGCGTGACCTCGCTGAAACGAATTATGAAGTAAAATGGTCCAGCTGCTGTGATGAATCGATTCTCACTGGTGAAAATTGTATGCCATGGTCTCATGGACAGACACGCGCAATGAGCAAACACTGGTTTTTTGTTGTAATTTTTCTTCATTTGCATAACTGGAACCGGGGGGAACCCTAGCCACGCCCCCCGCGACCCCCGCGTCGCCTCCCCCGGCGGCGGCGGGGGAACCCTAGCCGCGCTGCCGCGGCCCCCTCCCCACCTCGCCCCACCTCCTCGCCGCCGCCTGAGGCAGCCGCCGGGCAAGCCCGGGGCACCAAGGATGGTGGCGGCGGGGCCTCGGCTGCCCTGCCTCTGCGTGGGGAGTCCCGGATCTGGAGCGGCGGCTCCTTTGGCGAGGCACGGCAGGCTCCGGCGAGCAGCCGTGCGGGCGGTGGATCTGGCGTCCTGGCCGCGCGGGCGGCGGGATCCCGGTGGTCGTTGGCGGCTGGCGGCGGCTTCGGCGGCGGTCGGTGCGCGCGGTCTGGCGCCTCCCCTCCTCCCCTGTTCGGCGTGCGGGCCAGCCGGGTCGGGCCGTGCTTCCCTTGGTCGCCGGTTCTGTACAGGAGGCGCTGGTGGTGGTGGGGATCTAGTTCGGGCGAAATCCCTGGCCGGCCATAACAGGCCGCGCCGACGGCGATGTCTTAGGGCGCCGTTCCCCTCCTTGGAGGCGTCGGTATGGACTGATCTCATCACTTCCCCTTCCCCTAGGTCTCCCGGGCGAAAGCCCTAACTTTGTTGGGCGGCGGCGGCACTCACGGCGCCGTTCCCTTCTTGAAGGCGCCGCTTTGGGAACCTTGGGGTTGGGTGGCGCTTGTGGGTGGTGGGCGACGGCGGTGGTGCGGACCTATCCTAGCATGGATCTACGTCCGTTGCTGGGAGATGGACTCGCGTAGGTGGAGGTCGTCGTTTGGCGTCGTGGTGGCGTCGATGGCGGACGACCTGCCAAGGCTCGCGTAGGTGGAGGTCTGCAGGGTAACGCAGCAGAAAACAAAAATTTTCCGACCTACGCACCAGCCCAGGACCACTATGGAGACTGCATACAAGGTTTGATCATTTTCGTTACCGACTCGAAGCGCAGCGGAAGTAGAGTCGATGACGATCGGCGGTGCAGATCCCCGCAGCTAGGATTTACAACCTCCCAACCGCGAGGATGTATACCCTCGTCTTCCCTTCGGACAGCCCTCCGGGAGGCTGTCGAACAGTCCCCCAGACGATGTCGCGGACAGCCCTTCGGGAGGACCTTCGAAACTCGAACGGTCACTTGGACAGCCCTTCGGGAGGACTCACAGAACTCGGACCGTCACTTGGACAGCCCTTCGGGAGGCACTCTCGAACAGCCCCTCGGGCACTAAGATCGAAACTACGACCTCTCTACAGAGTTGCACACATACGGTGTCATCTATCCGGCAGGGCTTCGCCGTCCAGAACTAGTTCCCACCGGAACCCAGACAGCCTTTCGGCTCTACGAAACTATTTCGCTGGGAGGGAGAGAGAATGCCAGATCATGCATGGCTTGTGTGAGAGCTAAGGATGAGGTTTGTGGGCAGCCCACTCTCCTCTATTTATAGGAAAGCCAAGGGGTAAAGATGTCATACAAAAAACCCCAAAGTACCCCCACTTTATGCCTTTTCATAAAAGAATAAAGATAAAAGGGGTGCCATGTGGAGCTCCAAGGAGCTCCACCATGCTTGGCCGGCCACCCCTTGGGGGCCCCCCCCCCAAGGGGGCTTCCTTAGTGCCTAAGGCATTCTAGAAGCCTTTTGGGAAATTCCCAAAAGGTGCTTTCCATAAAATTCCCAAAAAGCACTTTCACTATTCACGACGACATTTTTCAGCGTCCGTTCGAACTGAAAATATTTATGTGGGCTTAGAACATTTCCAGTACCCACTAAAATAATTTTCAATGCGTTCTGGAACAATTCCAGTTTAGTGATTTCATCTGCGAAAAGCATCTGAAGCGGTTCCGGCAGCCCCGGAACATTTCCGGTTTTTCTTCCAGAAAATTCCCAGAAGTTTCCAGAATGATTCTGGTATCCTCCAAGAATTATCAGGCATGTGCCGAAACCATTTTGACTTAATGGTATCCCCTGAAACAACTTTTCAGTTTCACCGGAACTCATCCGGTGACCTCTCTCTGCGGAACTTTTCCGCTGTCCGAAACTTTTTGGTGTCCGAAACTTTTTCGGTGATTTTCTCTCAGACTCCCTATCTAGTATTCAGCAGATAGATGACCCTTAAGCGTGTGACCCTATAGGTTCGGTGAAGTATAGACATGACACGGAACCCCTTCCGATCAATGATCAACATCGGAGCCGTGGACACCCATATTGACCCCTATACCCACACGAATGAATATTCGAGTGAACCTCCAGTTGCCGTGTGCTATTCCTGTTGCTTCGTGATATGTTACAAATACCCGAGGTGAGACATGTTGGCATTCCCGTGGATCAACACTTGTCCACTATGCTAGTTACCTCGTTACCGGTATTGTTCTCTTTTCTCGTTACCATGTTCCGGCATCCCCGTGATCAAATCACAAAGTGTCTGGCCAGACGATGATGGATACCGTAACACCGAGAGGGCCCAGAGATATCTCTCCATCGCCGGAGGAGCAAATCCCAATCTTGAGCTATCAAGTTACTTGACACACTTTTCCATGAACCCGTAAGCCGCCGTAATAGCCACCCATTTACGGATGACGTTTAACAAACCCCAAAGTTCATGAAGCAAGCATGAGGAAACTCGATACTCTCATGGTCTAAGGAATCATGCAAACATTAACCATCTCTGTGTTATTAACCATTAACTTGTGACCAAAGAATCTCATAGCATAACATCAATCGGGTCGATTCAACACAAATGTTCTGCTAACATTGTGCCCTCAAAATTGCTGGCATAGTCATGCCCATGATCAGGAAAACAGGATCATCATGCAATACTTGAGCCAGTCATAGAGGCTTGACTAGGAATACATTTTATCGTTTATTATTCCACACGTGCATATGAGTCTTCCTCCGAGCCTCGTTTTATTTGCAGACTCGAGAACCATAGCAGTTATAGCATGGAACATAAACCTAATTATGAACAGGGAGATAATCAATAACATTTATTATTGCCTCTAGGGCATATCTCCTACAGACTCCCACTTGCACTAGAGTCAATAATCTAGTTAATGCTAATGCACTTTACACCTGTGGCACACCGGTGTAAATATGCTTCGCTTGTGGTATAGCCTGAATGTCCAACGGATCTGACGACTTCAGCTCCGTGTGTATCTTTGCATATCCTCGCGTCTTCACGCTTTCACAAAATTCATATTTTGTGTGGACTTGGCTTGGTATGTATGCGCATCACAGGTCGAATCTGGATTCCTCAGACTGAGTTATGGAGCAACTACTTGCAGTAGTGTCCCATTGACAAAAGCCATCTTGGAACCATACTAAGTTCATGAATGAACTATATGATTCAACATCTTCTTTGTCGCTTTTAAAAGCGGCAACATACTTTGCCTCTGTTATAGAATTCGCCACAGTAACTTGTTTGGAACATTTTCCAACTAACTGTGCCACCACATTGTGTGTTACACAAAACCCTTAATTTAAATTGAAAATCGCTTGGAGCATGGATGAAGACTGTATCGATGTAACCTTTTTACAACGAACTCTTCATGATCTCCGCTTGCGAGAAAACATGTCATCAGTGCTACTATAGTACTCAATGACCCTTTTTCACTGTTGTCCCATGATCAGTACTTTTGATCACCTTGGTATCCATACTCATAACAACTTTGGAGTATTGGACATATCTGGTTGTTTTACATACCATGGAATACATGATTAATCCAAACACGAAGGTGTGTGGAATCTCCATCATGTATTTTGCTCATCAGTGTTTTTGGGACACCGAGTCTTGCGAAAACTCTTTCCATGTGACTTCGGCAAGAATCACTCCTTGGCGTTTTTAATGCTAAAAGGTTTTAGCATCTTGTCAATATGTATCTTTGCTCAGCCCTATTAGGTAAATCTATCTCCATAGATCATCATGCCTAATACAAAAGCTATTTAGCCCAAGCACTTCATTGATAAACTATTTTCAAATGAAGTCCTAATTCGTGTCAAGAATTTTAATTCCAATTAACAATGTGTCAAGCACACAAGGTTTTCAGAAATTTTATTATGCTCCCACTTACTTTCTTGAATCACAAGCATCTTCGTTACCCATTGATGAAGTCAAACCCTTTTGACCATTTCATCAAAACACGAAGATTCCAACTCCATTTTGCTCTCTTCTGTTCATCGCTGGAACTCTGAAGTTTGCAAACCTACTAGCATCCTCTGGATCGACAAATTACTTTGGACTATACCACATACAAGTCCTAGGTTTTATTTCCATCAGATGGAAATCCTTTTGTCATCCATGTTTCATATCTCATGATTGAAATATGTCTTAATTGCTAGTTCAACCCGAACCGACTTTAAGCATCGCTACGGTGAGACAATCTCATCGTAGTCAACTCCTTGAACTTGTTATTGCAACAAGTCGAGCTTTATGGATAAAACATTTTTATCCGTATCAGTTTTAAGTTCCATAAATATTCATTAGACTCTAAGTCTTCCGAAGGGTGTATCAAGGTTTTAATCTTGAATCACTTATATGGAAACTAACTCGGATTGTATTGGCATTTAGCCAATTCCGGAGTCAGGGCCCATCAACGCTTCCTTGTGTATCGTAGGTATACTGTTGTCTAACAACAATATCTCGTCTGCGCACCTGAGAGGTTTGCACGAGCCTTGCCTACGTGGTTCAGTTGCAAGTTCGACCGAAGTCCATACATTTTATTGTAGAGACTTCCGTATCAGTCGCAGTAGGAAACTCCGGAATCACTTCCAAGGTTCCTTTCCTTTGACCTGATGACGAAGATACTGGTTATCTCGTCGAGTTGCACTGTCCTCCCACTCACCTTTTTGAAAGAACCATTTTCTTCAAAAAGCATACCGTTCTTTGTGGCAAACCTATTTGCCTCGGTATAGTGAGGGAGGAATACCCAATTGCTTGGGATAACCTACAAAGTAGCACTTTTCTGATTTGGAATAGGTTTGTAACCTTTTACACAAGCCCCATATTCCAAATGTTAAGAAAAGATATAACATGGTTGGGCGTACCATACCATGGTGTCATTTCAACAGACCTGATGGAGCTCTTTTCAGTGTAAAAGCCGTAGTCTCTAAAGCATCACCTTTTAAAAGGGATAATGGCAAATTTATTTATGTCATCTTTGATCTTACCATGTCAAAAATGGTTCGATTACATCTTCACGGACTTTCCACTCACAGTGGTGTTCCGGGTGGTGTAAGTTATGAAACTCTTTTCACAACTCATCAGACATTCGCTAAACTTGTAACTCAAATATTTCTTTCTGCAATCGAATTGTAGAAACATAATTTTCTTGTTACAATAACTTCTACTTTATTTTGAAAACCTTTCAAATGATTTCAAAAGATCCAGACTTACGTCTCATCAAGTAAATATCCATATATCTACTTGAGTCATTTCTGAAGATAGATAAATCCACTACTTGCAACAACATTTATCGGACTACATACATCAAAATGTATGATCACCAATAAGTTCTTTGCTCGTTCCTTATTGCCTGTGAACGGTATTTCAGTCACTTCACTTTTCGGAGGAAAGTTGCAAGTGTCAGGTGATTCAAAATCAAACGACTTCAAAAATCCATCATAATGGAATTTTCCATGCGGGTTTCTCCAATGTGACCAAATGCAGTGCCACACTTGTGTGGTATTCTTTTAGTCTTATGACATTTAGCGTCAGTGTTATGGATGTATCATATTACCATCAATATTCATAACATACGTCTCATCGATGATGGAAGTATGGCCCTCATGTTATTCATAATACTGAACAACAATTGTTCTTCTATGAACAATTCTTTTGCAACAAACATTGTGCAAAGGCCTAGAGTGTATGAAACTCTAAAATGAATTATGAAAGTAAACCCAGAGGTAATGTATTATTATCAATATTCATAACATACATCTCATTCATAATGAAAGTATGGCCCTTATGTTATTCATAACATCGAACATCAAAAGTTCTCTTATAAACAAACTTCTTGCAAGATACCTTATGCAATGGGCTAGAGTTTGTGAAACTCCAAACGAATTATAAAAATAAATACAGACGGTAATACACCGATGGAAGGTATAGTAACATTTACTATGTTCCCCGTGTATACCTAAAACTCATTTCTGGCTAGTCTTTCAGGCCATAGTAGTTCTTACATCGAGTTGCAACAGAAAGCAATCGAGCGGGTATCTTTGTGATTAACTCACAATACCCAAGAATCAGTGATTAACAATTTAATCATAATTCCCAAGGACTATATCTTTGACCAGCCTTCTATACATCAAAAACTTGTATGACATTCATACATGAGCTGGATATTCCAGTCTCCTTTCTTTCTGCCTTTATACTTCTAACAGTTTAACTTTCAGTTTTTCTCCTACTCTCAGAAAAAGCACCGAACTTAAGAGTGGCGTTAGCCCCGGACTTCCTAGGCGTGAAAGTCTTACTAACACCCTTCGGACACTTCCTTTCTCTTTAAGTTGTTGTTTTATTCACCTTTCATCATATGACAGGCGTTCTTCTGGATCCCTCTCTTATCAGTCTAATGCATAGTAAACTCCTTTACTAATAGTTTGCAAACAAACATTGCTTTGGCTATCTCATATCTTTTAGCCTTTGTCTGTCTCTGAAAATAATTTTCAGATTCCATGAATATCACATAACTATCCAAACTTTCGAAGTTTGGTTCTCATGGAAACAAACATATTGCGCTTGACTGAAATGGAATTCTAGCTTTTGGATCAACAGACGAGAGTCACATGATCCATAGCATAAGCGAGAGAATACCGAAAGTATGCGATAGGACAAAGTCCTTCTCGGCACTCTTGAGGACAATCCTCACATTACGTTACCAACCGTAAAGTTTTAACCAGATATTTAACAACTATTCAATTTTAATAGGGAAGGTGGAAATGCGAGCCATTATTCTACAACTATTATGCAAATCACACTTAGACAGTGTTCAAAATTAATTGCACTGAGAATTAAAAGAATTAATTCTACAGTGCGCTCCCACTCAAATCAATATCTCTCATAATTGATTGTGAGTGATTCAAGATCCGCATTTCAATTCAACGCCATTGATGGTAGCATCACTGATGACGAAAATCTCAATCGGTAGGCAAACTTGCCAATCACATCTCTATGTGACTCTTGTTCATCTTTCGATGCGTGTGTTCCGAGCTCATGACTTTCATGCCTGAACGTCAAGACAACCAAGTGATCTCGCTGCGAGGTCTCAACTCACCCGCCTCACACATCCCTAATCGTTCGTACCCATGTTAGCATGTGATACCCCGAAAAGTTAGGTGCCGTGACGGTGCTACACTTGGGAGAACACTAACTACTTGATATTTTTGTGAGAGATCACCCTAATAAAAGCGACTACCGCGCAATCAAGAAGGGTGCATCATAAGGGATAAACATCTCAGGCAATTCATAATAGCATGATATGGTATAGCCCTTTCTGACGGAGAAGTCTTGTATTCCTTCGTCTTCGGCATTCACGTCGGTGATCACCTTCGCGAAGATTGCCACCACCTTGTCGATGTACCAGATAATATTGCTATCTCTATAGCTGATAAAATAATGCATTACACAAGGTCGACTCGCAGGTCATTTAAAGTGCAATCATATGGCTCCAGCCATCATGCCAAATCATGACACGCAGGTCATGTTTAATCAATTTACATCATATAGACATCTCATACATAATCAAATTATTATGAGCACTGCTATACCACATCATATGCACATGCAAACCCTCCTGCAAAACCAAGTTAGACGCCTCTAATCGGTTCATGCAAAAACTTGTTTTTCGTGGCTTCTAAGGTTTCGAAACAAACCGAAGCTACCAACGTCCATCATCAAGTATGATAATTCAAGTCGCTAGATTAACTTTCCAGGGTGTATGAAAACCGAGATAATAAAATCTCGAGCCCCATACTAAACTTCGTCATACGCATGACCCCCGTGCAGATCATATCTGCATTGCCCTTTCGTCTGCGAAATTTCATCTTTCTTTTTAACTACGGTGGAATTCAATGAACTGTTAGCACTTCGTTGATCAATCAGGATCGCGGATTGCCAGAACATTGAAACTCCACCATGCTGTTATCAAGATCAGAAATATGCAAATTTCAGGGAAGCAACAAGAACCTCGGGTAACAGATTTCATCTGCTACCCGCACAAATAATTTTCAGTAATAGAACTCATCTACTACCTAATTATATTGTGCAACACCCATACATCACTATGTATTCTAGATCGCAACCTGCATCTACGCATAGCACGGCTCTTGATGCCACTGCAGGGTAACGCAGCAGAAAACAAAAAATTTCCGACCTACGCACCAGCCCAGGACCACTATGGAGACTGCATACAAGGTTTGATCATTTTCGTTACCGACTCGAAGCGCAGCGGAAGTAGAGTCGATGACGATCGGCGGTGCAGATCCCCGCAGCTAGGATTTACAACCTCCCAACCGCGAGGATGTATACCCTCGTCTTCCCTTCGGACAGCCCTCCGGGAGGCTGTCGAACAGTCCCCCAGACGATGTCGCGGACAGCCCTTCGGGAGGACCTTCGAAACTCGAACGGTCACTTGGACAGCCCTTCGGGAGGACTCACAGAACTCGGACCGTCACTTGGACAGCCCTTCGGGAGGCACTCTCGAACAGCCCCTCGGGCACTAAGATCGAAACTACGACCTCTCTACAGAGTTGCACACATACGGTGTCATCTATCCGGCAGGGCTTCGCCGTCCAGAACTAGTTCCCACCGGAACCCAGACAGCCTTTCGGCTCTACGAAACTATTTCGCTGGGAGGGAGAGAGAATGCCAGATCATGCATGGCTTGTGTGAGAGCTAAGGATGAGGTTTGTGGGCAGCCCACTCTCCTCTATTTATAGGAAAGCCAAGGGGTAAAGATGTCATACAAAAAACCCCAAAGTACCCCCACTTTATGCCTTTTCATAAAAGAATAAAGATAAAAGGGGTGCCATGTGGAGCTCCAAGGAGCTCCACCATGCTTGGCCGGCCACCCCTTGGGGGCCCCCCCCCAAGGGGGCTTCCTTAGTGCCTAAGGCATTCTAGAAGCCTTTTGGGAAATTCCCAAAAGGTGCTTTCCATAAAATTCCCAAAAAGCACTTTCACTATTCACGACGACATTTTTCAGCGTCCGTTCGAACTGAAAATATTTATGTGGGCTTAGAACATTTCCAGTACCCACTAAAATAATTTTCAATGCGTTCTGGAACAATTCCAGTTTAGTGATTTCATCTGCGAAAAGCATCTGAAGCGGTTCCGGCAGCCCCGGAACATTTCCGGTTTTTCTTCCAGAAAATTCCCAGAAGTTTCCAGAATGATTCTGGTATCCTCCAAGAATTATCAGGCATGTGCCGAAACCATTTTGACTTAATGGTATCCCCTGAAACAACTTTTCAGTTTCACCGGAACTCATCCGGTGACCTCTCTCTGCGGAACTTTTCCGCTGTCCGAAACTTTTCGGTGTCCGAAACTTTTCCGGTGATTTTCTCTCAGACTCCCTGTCTAGTATTCAGCAGATAGATGACCCTTAAGCGTGTGACCCTATAGGTTCGGTGAAGTATAGACATGACACGGAACCCCTTCCGATCAATGATCAACATCGGAGCCGTGGACACCCATATTGACCCCTATACCCACACGAATGAATATTCGAGTGAACCTCCAGTTGCCGTGTGCTATTCCTGTTGCTTCGTGATATGTTACAAATACCCGAGGTGAGACATGTTGGCATTCCCATGGATCAACACTTGTCCACTATGCTAGTTACCTCGTTACCGGTATTGTTCTCTTTTCTCGTTACCATGTTCCGGCATCCCCGTGATCAAATCACAAAGTGTCTGGCCAGACGATGATGGATACCGTAACACCGAGAGGGCCCAGAGATATCTCTCCATCGCCGGAGGAGCAAATCCCAATCTTGAGCTATCAAGTTACTTGACACACTTTTCCATGAACCCGTAAGCCGCCGTAATAGCCACCCATTTACGGATGACGTTTAACAAACCCCAAAGTTCATGAAGCAAGCATGAAGAAACTCGATACTCTCATGGTCTAAGGAATCATGCAAACATTAACCTTCTCTGTGTTATTAACCATTAACTTGTGACGAAAGAACCTCATAGCATAACATCAATCGGGTCGATTCAACACAAATGTTCTGCTAACATTGTGCCCTCAAAATTGCTGGCATAGTCATGCCCATGATCAGGAAAACAGGATCATCATGCAATACTTGAGCCAGTCATAGAGGCTTGACTAGGAATACATTTTATCGTTTATTATTCCACACGTGCATATGAGTCTTCCTCCGAGCCTCGTTTTATTTGCAGACTCGAGAACCATAGCAGTTATAGCATGGAACATAAACCTAATTATGAACAGGGAGATAATCAATAACATTTATTATTGCCTCTAGGGCATATCTCCTACAAGGTCGTCGTCTAGCGTCGTGGTGGCGTCGATGGCGGAGGACCTGTCAAGGTTGACACCTCAATCTGCTCTGAAGATGGACTAGTGGAAGATGTCGGCGACGACACATATGAGTGCGTCGGACCGGTTTGTGCCCCGGACCCGGTAGATGGCTCGGTCGGGGCCTCCGGCTTTAGATGTTAGGCTTAGGTGAGAGGTCTGGGTATGTGGCCCAGCTTGCACCCCTTCATCATATGGATAGGAGTAGCGGCAGATGTTGCCAAGATGGCGGTTTCAGGCATATTGTTGTTCTACTTTGTAAGATCCTCGAGAATAATCAATAAAATGGCCGCATGCATCTCCCAGATGCAGAGGCCGGGGTCATCCTCCTTTTCTAAAAAAAAATAACTGGAACCGGGGGCCTTTGCAGTTGGAAAGTTCCATGTGTTCATATGAGCATTGTTGCACTGTTGGACGAGCCTAGGTTTCGTTAATGAGTTTTATCTGTTGACATCAATCCTTTGTTCTTGCGTCAACGGTTCAGAGTAACCCGTTGTCCAATATACCATATATTAGAAATGTACTCCCTCCGTTCGGAATTACTTGTCGCAGAAATGGATGTATTTAGCAAATAAACTGTATCCCTGGTTACTCAACCACTGAAAGCAATTGTTTAGGACCCCAAGAAATGTTTTTGGAAACATGAAACGGGAATAAACGAGTAAGGTTCTGTGATCATTTTTATATTAATCTATTTTATCTAAATTTCTCGTTGGCAATTCTGTTGAACAGAGGCTCTGGTTGGCAAATATAGCGAAGCAGAAGCAAATGTAAGAGAATTGAAGAGAATGGGGGCCAAAGTTTTGCATGGTATCAATGCAAAAAGCATGCAGCGCCACTCTTGTTTGGTGATGAGACGGTTTCACCGGATTGTCTTTAACTTTCCTCATGCTGGGTTCATAGGAAAGGAGTACGAGCTGCATATGGTCAAGTATGTGCATTCCCTTTCTATGTTTAGATTGATGCATCGTTGTTAATATTTGGTCAATCGTCGGATAACTTAAATTAATGTTATTTTTCATGCGGACTTATTGCATCGCGTATTTCTTAGTGATTTTGTTTATTTGCAATTGACTCAGCATGGCCCACACGTACATGTTTTTTCCTATATTCTTGGGGACCCCCTTTTTTTGGGTCTGGTGGCCCATGGCTGGTGGTTCCAATTTAGAGTTAACCCAAAACCCCTCCGAAAAGCTAATGCTTTAATAATTGACCTTCTGTATCGCCATCTTGACCTTTTTTGTTCTGATCTTAGCTTGCATAGGGAGCTGGTGAAGGGGTTCTTTGGCAATGCACTAGAGCTGCTTCAGCCTAATGGTGAAATCCACATCAGCCACAAGACAGGATATCCTTACGACGCGTGGGACATCGAGCAGCTCGCCTCGGAATCTTCTCTAGTCATGATTGACATAGTTAGTTTCCAGAAACAATACTACCCCGGCTATAACCAGAAGAGAGGAGACGGTCCAAAGTCCAACAGACCTTTCCGTCTTGGCGACTGCAGCACATACAAGTTCATCGCGAAACGTAATGACGTTGAAGAAGAATGTCAATGCTACTGCTACATTTGCCAAGATGTGAATGTGTCTCGCCATACTTTGACTACGTGAGCTGTGGCGAAGCAAGAAATGTTTGGAATTAGTAACTGGGGGCGCCTTACATATCAGTGAAATTAAGCGAACTTGTAGTGCATTAACAAACTAGTCGTGGAGCTTGAGAGGTATTGTGGCGAGTTCCTAGTATTACTATGGTGAACTTGATGTCGCGGAGCACATTTGAACTTCCATGGACGCGGATGGTAAGTGCTGATGAGGCATCATTCCTACACTCTATAACTGAGTAGGTGTACTATATTAAAAGTATGAACAACATTCTGGTAATGAAGATGCAATCACTTTCCTTGCATTGATCTGCACAGCATTTCTCCGTGTCTCCAGTTACCAAAGTTGGGGCTGCTTTATTCACTCGCCTCACCCTGTATGTGCTGTTGCTGTTTGTTTTCTCTACCTGCAAATATTGCAAATTTGGTTCGCAAACAGAAAGGGAACTCTAAAATACTCCCTCATGCATTCTGATGAGCGGTTATGTGGTCTTCGGGGGTGTTTAAGACTAATAATCTGACTGAACCAACCAATCAATAACCCCTATAGGAATTGAATGGATCGGTACAACAATCCGTTCCAAAATCCCTGGTGTCCCCCAGTGTCATTTGGATGATCTGATAAGCCACATTAATTTCCCTCAAAATACTGATAAGGCACATTGTTCTGTTCATTTTGAAAAGTTATGCTAGTGTGTCTTACAAGGTGAAAAACTCCTTCCGGTCTTTCATAAGAAAGACTGAGAGAAGCTAGTGATTCACTCTTACTCCCACTCCCAGCAGAAATAAACTTGTGCCCAACAAATATTCGAAGAACATCTCATCTCTAGTAGCCTGCCAACCGATCCAACACTCCAAACTGTTCGATTCGTTAGGAAGCAAACGTTGCATTCCATTCCGTTAATGATAATTGATAATGGTTCTGTTGAAAGCACGCATCAAGGTGACAAAACTGCTGGACATTATTAGCATTTCAAAATAGTTTGCCTAAAATACAGTAAAACAGTTCGCGCATGCACGTATGTATGTATCCCTTGGCGTTTCAGATTCCCATGATCGCAGATCGAGTTAATGGAGAATCCATCCCAAGAGATCGCACGTATACGTATGTAGTGGATGATCAGAACCCAAGGGCCGAGGCGTCCCATGCACGATGCTGCTAGCCATTGGTCTCCCTGCCATCCAATTTAAAACCCCTCGCCGGGACCTCTCGGTTCAAAGACTGGACGCCAGTCCAGACGCTTCGTCACACACACACGCACACCGCGTAGTGTCTCTGGCCTCGCTCCCTCAAGGGAAGGGGAATGGCGACGCCGATGGTGAAGCTGGAGGAGAAGAAGGATGAGAAGGTGGTCAAGTGGCTACATCACTACTCGTCCGCCCAGAGCATACTGATCGTCGGCGACGGCGACTTCTCCTTCTCGCGGGCGCTGGCCACCGTCTTCGGCTCCGGCGAGAACATCGTCGCAACGTCCCTCGACTCCTACAGTTTCGACGCCCTTTCCGCTTCCTCTTGCCTCTCGCTCGTATGTTAGCAGCATTCATCAAAGGGTCAGGGTCTTAATTTGTGATCCGTTTCTCTCTGGCATTTCATCTTGGAGTACAGTTCATCTGATCAGCATGTATAGCAAAGCGGAATCAAATGTAACGGAGCTCAAGAGACTGGGCGCCACGGTCTTGCATGGCGTCGACGTCAAGAATATGAAAGAACACACTGATCTCAAGACTAAACGGTTGGATAGGATCGTCTTCAATTTTCCCCATGCTGGATTCATAGGAAAGGAGAATCAGGTGCCTATGATCAAGTATGTTTACTCTCTGGACATGGTTTTCCTTATCTATCCTTTTTTCCCGATATAAAGGGCGTTTTTTATCTACTATCTAGTAGTAGTATTTGTTTGCCACTTTACACAGAACTTCTAAACAATCATAATAACATTTTCTTGTGTCGTTGTAGCGCCCATAAGCTGCTGGTGCAGAGGTTCTTCCGCAATGCGAGTCACCTTCGTCGTCCCCTCGGCGAGATACACGTCAGCCACAAGACGGGGCAGCCATACGACAGATGGGGAATCGAGGAGCTTGCCTCAGAGTATGCGCTTGTTATGTTTCAGATTGTCCCCTTCAGAAAAGAAGATTACCCCGGGTATAACCAAAAGAGGGGAGACGGTGACAGGTGCGACGAGGGGTTCCCTCTGTGCAAAGGCTGCACTTTCAAGTTCCGCGTCCGAAGCCTAGAGGAGGAACAAATTGCGTCTCTACTGGCCTCGGCGCTGGTCCGATGCCGCGTTGATTTGAGGCTTTGTCGCGTTGAAATGTTGAACTGATGAGGCTTTGACGAGCACCTCTTGCTGCTTGATTGTCAGCTGTCACCTGTATCTGCGACTGCGACCGACTTCCATGAACATGTTGATCGAACATTTCCATGGGCATGGCGTGCATGCTGATGGAACATCGATCCTTGCATGGCGTGCGTGTAGATGATTGCGTACTTTATGATAGACATTGTGGTAATGGCAAATGCATGCATGGACGCACTTCCCTCCTTCTCACGTTGGTTTGTCTGCGCGAATTATAGGGAGTATATTTCTTTACGAAATTTTAAATGGATGCAATTATATCCAGAGCCCAGCTTCGATACAATCCCCAAATGTATATAAAGTAATATGGACCTTTGGTAAAAACATATCCACTTTCGTACGTATTGGGTTGGCCCTCCGGAACCTATACGTCGTACGTTCAGCTATCATACCTGCCGGTCCCTTGACTGAAAAAAAGGGAAACCGCCGCTCGCGTCCAACCCCCCGATCCAAAACCCTAACGATCCATTGCCACCGTCGCTACTCTGACCGGCAGCCATCTCCGGTCGCCGGTGTTACCCTCATCAGCATTGTCGCATGATTCGCCGTCCACGCCCCCTCCTCACACACGGCGTCGTGGTCGCCGCCCTGTCCGCAATTGGTGGCGCCATCACGCAGTCGTCGGTGCTCCTCCCCCCCCCCCCCCCCCCCCCCCACATCCCCATGAAGATAAACCAGTGGGCCTCCTTCGTCGAGCCCAGGAGAGCCAAGATGGAATATGTCAAATACTTGGCGTACACTCCAAAGATTTAGAGGTTGTCTCCGCCACAATTACCCTGAGATGCAACGGACCTATGTAACCCTTGGTGCCCCTGGTATCTATATAAACCCAAGGGTGAAGGCCGTAGACGACAACTAGAATCAACTCATACACACGATCTCGCGGTAGATCACCTGTACTCTGTATCCCTTCGAAATCAATACAAGCAAAGCAACACCTAGGGTATTACCTCCTCGAGAGGGCCCGAACCTTGATAAACTCATGTATCCCTGTGTCTATTTTACCATCATGCCAAGACTACAAGCTCCGGACCCCCTATTCGAGATCTGCTAGATTATACTCCAGCATTGGTGGACCATACAGGTCACTCTATGTAGTCGAAGCAGTGCGATGGCATTCCTGATCGACGATGAAGTCGACTCCGCAATGACTTACCGGCCAGGACAGCTCTTTGTCTTCGGTAGTCTTGCCTTCCATGCCGATTCGGCTGGCCACCTCGGCCAGATCAAAACTTTCGCCCCCGATGATGATGTTCTGGATTAGGGGGTACTCACCACGTCGGCTTATCATTCATGGCCCGGACAGAGGACCCACCGATCATTGAAGAATGGGCTATGTTCATTGTGGCCTTCGACGTGTTCAAGATAGAAGCTTCCAAAGACTTGCTGTACACTTCAAGGCATATTCAAATATTCGGCATGTTTATCTCTAGATCAAACCGACCATGTGTAACCCTAGGTACCCCTCTCTCCGCGGCCCATATATCAGCCGAGGTGTTTAGTCTATAGAGACAGGTTAGATTCATTCATACGATCTCGAGGTAGATCATCCTGTACTTTGTACTACATCCGCAGAATATAAACAAGAACATGAGTAGTGTATTACCTTTTCAAGAGGGCCCGAACCTAGGTAAACATCGTGTCTTTCTACTTCCTGTTACCATCTAGCCGAGGCTACCAGCTCGGGACGCCCTACCCGAAATCTGCCAGATTTAGCTTCGACATTGGTGGCCCATGCAGGTTCTGTTGTGTGGTCACAAAGGCTCTCGATGGCCCATCTTTGAATTGACGACAACATCGGCTATGGGAAGACTTTATTTCACGAACAGCTTTTTGCCTTCGGCAGCATCATGCTGCACGCCGACTCATCTGGTCACCTCGGCTAGATTAAGAATCTTGCCCCAAGACAGACCAACAGGTTTGGGAATCTGGAGTATGCCGCGGACTCTCGTGGCGAACTTGCCTTTTCGGGCTAGGTATCAGACCAGGCCAAAGATCTCGCTGACGCCACCGTTCTAGCACCAGATTCAATCTCGGAGCAAGTTCTCGAAGACGTCCACACCTCGGATCTAACTTTAAGCTCGGATTCGAACACTACCCCGTCGGATCATGTTTCAAATATGACCAGGGAAACCACCGAGGCCACATCAGGTGGTACATTGGGCAAACTTCAGTTGAGCCCCGCCTACTTTCAAGGGATGGGCGAGGCCGATATCATGCTTCTGAACGAGATGTTAGATCAGATTCAGATCCTTTCAATCTCAGACGACCAGACTCCAATCTACGACTAGATCTAGGAGAAGCCTGGAGTGGTCGGAATTTTCAACCCACTCTCCACCCATATAGTCGCTACCGTCGAGGATTTAACCGGCGTTTTAGCATACACCTCTGAGGAGGCAACCAACATGGATGAAGATGCCGACTACATGTCAGACTCCACTTCACCACCTGCCGCTACTAATACTGGCAAGTGGGCCGCCACCTCCACCTACGACGTATACATGGTGGAGACCCCCAAAGACGGAGGAGGAAGCGGAAAACCTCCCAGACACCAATGTAAGAGCCACCGTTAAAGTGGCACCAGCAATGGTGAGGCAAGCAATGGCGGAATCGGAAACAACGACACCGCCAACAACAACGATGCCACTGCTCGAGACGGCAACGACGACTAGAACACCGGTGATGGTACTGTCGATGGGAACAACGATAGTGATGATCTTATGAACGGGGACGACTATGACCCTGAGAACATTCACTATTATCCAGAATCCGAGGAAGATAGAAGCCTCGGCCCTGATGAGTTCGATGTTATTGAGGAACTTCTCTCGCTCTCGAGGAAGATAGAACTTCCTCAATAACATCCAACTCATCAGAACTTCTCTCGCTTTGGATAACAGTCGATGTTCTCAGGGTCGTCGTCGTCCCAGCTCGAACACTTCGATGGGCGGTTGGCCAGCACGGCCAAAAGCTACAAGCATAAAACCCAGAAGCTCAAGTCCGAACAACACGAGCTAAATGATAGATGGGTCGAGCTCCTTCGAGCCGAGCAGGATCTTGAAGACAAGCTTGCAAAGACCGAGGCCAGCAAATTTTACCTCCGGAAAATTTTGATTCCAGAGCTTGACTAGGTGGGCGGGACCGATAAGGCTGGTTGTAATGGGAGTATCATAGGTAGTATCATGCATGCCAACTAAGCAATTTTAATGAGGTGTCATAGAATTAAATGAAGAAAGAGAGGCTTGAGTATCATATCATGATACCGTATCATATTAAATGATGTGCTACTTTCTGTCATGCATGACAATAAATGTAGTGCTATATGATACTATGCATTACGGATGTAGTCAGAGGCGGAGGATGAAAAAAAATTTAGGTGTGGCGAAGTCTTAAGCAAAGAATTTTTTTGATGCAAACCAAAAGAGTCAATACACACTAACAATGCACACTACAAACGAATAACCAAAAACAATAAAAATATAGACATGTTTCAATAGGAAAACAACCTAAAGCATACCGATAATGAAGCTTTCAATGACGTCTAGAAGACCCAGGGAATGGCAATGCCCTACCCTTTTTCTGGAAATCTTCCTTAATTTTACCAAGATCAATACTTTTGAAGATCCCTCGCTCAATGTAACACACCATCAAGTCATTAAGCCAGGACATCTTGTCAAATCTGCAATTCACAACATCAAATTGTCAATAAAATCACTACAATTGCATAATACATATGACCAGTGTGTACATATGACAATTGCATAATACATTATGAGACGCTAACAGCTATGTGATGTCTTCTCCCATTGATGATTCCCAAATCCTAAAAATAGCAATCCCCATGAACGAGCAAGTCAATCTAGCACCTAAGATTCCAATATCTGGACTAGCAGCACAACTTGCAAGAGCCAATTATATCAAGAGCCTATACATAATACTAGAATTAGAAATATACCTCTGCCCAGTTGGCGGAGGCCTCCGGTGGGCAAGCCCCTTCCCTTTCCTGTCCATCTTCTGCCAATCTCCCTGGTGAGTCTGGTGACGAATGCGACGCTGCACCGGCTGTGAGGGACGCGAAGCTCGCTACCCGGCTGCCCCTGCGCCGTCGCTCGCTGCTGCCGCCCGCTACCCCCACCCTCAGCCGCCGCTCGCTGGGCAGTGCGCCCTGCGCGGCAGCGGCTGGCCGCCCGCTTGCTCGACGCCCCGAGCCGCCGTCGACCGTCCCATCGTCCGCCAGTCCGCATCCTCCTGGCCAGCCGCCGCCGCCGCCGCGCTAGGTTTGGGAGTGGCCGAGTGGGACGTGTGCGTCCTGTGCATGCAAGGTGCGATGCATCGTTCGTTGTGTTGGGCGCTGGCTCAACCGCTAGTGGCCCAACTGCCTCAATGGCCCATTAACCAGTCCCGAACGGGCCTTTTCTCAGCGTCTTTAGCGATTTTCCTAGCGACTAATTAGCCAGCGAATTAGCTTAGCCAGCGTCCAGCGAGACGAGATGCATACATATAAAAATAGTTTTGCACCCAATTAAGGTATGGCAGCCGCCATACCTTGCCCACCGGAGGCCTTCATCACTGAATGTATTATCACATACTAGTATCATATGCATGATACTAGTATATGATACTCCCCACTACAACCAGCCTAAGGACAACCCACCTAAAGGCCGAGATAGGCCCGAAACTTACGGCCGCCAAGGAGGAATTGATCCATCTCAGCCACACAAAAAAAAAAAGATTTGAGGGAAAAGCTACCTTTAGGGCAAGCGGCTCCACCTCGATCGATTTACAAATCCAGAAAACACCCGCCTGCTGGATAGGCAGGATATCTGGCTTGGCTAGCCAAACACGGTGATATACGAACACTCCAAACTCCTCGATTTCGTTAGGAAGCAAACGTTGCATTCCATGCCGTTATGATAATTGATAATGGTTCTGTTGAAAGCACGCATCAAGTTGACATTAGCATTTTCAAACAGTTGACGCATGCATGTTTGTATATGAATGTATCCCTTGGCCTTTCATATTCCCATGATCGCAGAGTTAATGGAGAATCCACCCAAAGAGATCGCACGTAGTGGATGATCAGAACCCAAGGGCCAAGGCGACCCACGCAGGATGCTGCTCGCCATTGGTACGTCTCCCTGCCATCTAATGTTTCGTAACATTTTTACGTAGATGTAGCAAAGCTCTTGGTCTCCCTGCCATCTAAGTCAAAAACCCTCGCGAGGACCGTTCGGTTCAAAGACGTACTGGACGCCAGTCCAGACGCTTCGTCACACACACACACACTCTCTCTCTCTCTCTCTCTGCGTAGTATCTCTGGCCTCGCTCTCTAGGGAAGGGGAATGGCGACACCGATGGTGAAGCTGGTGGCTATCCCCGTGGAGGGGAAGATGTTGAAATATTAGGGTGGGCCTAGGGCCCATCTAACAATTTCTGAAAATCTCTAAGGGCCCATGTGGGTTTAGTTGGCACTAAGTATAGTGGGAAGTTTAGTCCCATCCCGAAAGTTGGAGAGGAGTTGGACCTCCTTATAAGTGTTTCTCTTCTACATGCTATTGGAGCTTGAGAAAAGAAGAGGCCCTCACGCACTCCTCCTCCGCCGCCCGCCTCGTCGCGCCGCGGGTTGTGGGAATGAGTTGAGCCGAGCTCACACCTACGCGTTTATTTTTGCCAGTCACTAACAGAGAGTTTCTGATAGTTGGGCCACGATCTCAAGTGTGCGGTGTCTCCTAACCCTAACGGCCACGAACAGATCACATCTGCTCCACGCGTACTGCCCACTGTCGTTCCTTTGCTGCTGCTGCCGCCGGTGACTCCATCCCGTCCGCCGCGTACACGGTCGACGGGAGAGCAGGTCTCCGAAACCCCGTCCCTCCGGTTCCTGTACGGGAGAGGGGCGAATAGGTTTTTGGGAAGCGACCACGCGACTGCTCGCCTCCGATCCGCTACTTCCTCTACGTCCGCGTCGCCTTCATCACCATCATGTCTCAGTCCGACGCCGACCGTCTCGCCGCCGAGAAGCTCGAGGCCGACAAGAAGGCCGCCGAGGACGCCGCTGCTGCCGCCACCGCCGCGGCGGCTTCTGCATGGCCTACTGGAGGGTATAATGCGTTTATCCCTCTCCTAATTATTACCGTATTAGCAGTACTAGCATTATGTGTAGATCTGTCTACTGTTTGCGTAGTACGTGCTTGCTTAAATCAGTATTAGTATGTCGTTAATTCTGTTAATGCCATGCTAGTCATTTATTTATGGATTAAATTAGTCAAAAAATTGCCTATTTACCCAGCAATCCAAAAACCTATTATGTGTAGGAATTTTTCGGCAAGTGGCTTTGCCGCTACACTGAAACCGGATAAGTTTACCGGTACGTACTTTAAGCGTTGACAGACTAAGACCACTTTATGGCTCACGGCTATGAACGTGTTCTGGGTCGTCGGTGTGCCCACGGGAACGATTGCTCCTGAACAGGAGAAGACGTTCAGGGAGGCCACCGTCGTATTTCTCGGAGCAGTTCTTAGCGTGATCGGAGATAAATTGGTCGACGCATATTTACATGTGCGTGTCGCCAAGGACTTGTGGGAGGCACTCAAATCTAAATTCGGGGCCACCGATGCTGGGAGCGAGATGTATATTATAGAGCAGTTCCATGATTACAAGATGGTTGAGAACCGTCCCATATTGGAGCAGGCTCATGAGATAATATGCATCGTTAAGGAGCTTGAGCTTCTTGAGTGCGAGTTACCGGGCAAGTTTGTCGCGGGCTGCATAATCACTAAGCTCCCTAATTCCTGGAGGAACTTTGCTACCACTCTGAAACATCATAGGCGTGAATTCTCAGTGGAGAATGTCATTGGCCATCTGAGTATTGAGCAGAACTCGAGAGCAAAGGACTCGAACGGGAAAGGGGTCGAAGGGACTTCTGTCACCAACATGGTGAACCAGAAGAACTTAAACTCCCACAAGCCCAAGGAAAAGGACGGTGTCCAACACAATACCGACTTTAAGAAGAAGGGCAAGAAAACCTTCAAGAAGAACAAGAAGGATGAGGGCTGCTTTACTTGTGGTTCGGTTGAACATTGGGCCAATAAGTGCCCAAACAAGTTTAAGAAGTCAGGACAGGACTCCAACTCTGTCAACATGATTATGGGCAACAATGAGAATGGTGCATCTGGGTACGGTAATTTATTTACTGTCTTTTTAGTGTTTCAGCCCACCGATTGGTGGGTGGACACAGGTGCAGGCGTTCATGTGTGTGCTAATATTTCATTGTTCACTTCTTACCAGGTCACAGGCCACGGGTCCGTATTGATGGGGAATGGCGCGAGTGCTTCTGTTCATGGTGTTGGCACGGTCGATCTGAAGTTTACTTCGTGAAGAATCGTGCAGCTGAAGAACGTGCAACATGTCCCCGCCATCAAGAAGAACCTCGTTAGTGGCTCCCTTCTGTGTAGAGAAGGGTTTAAGTTGGTCTTTGAGTCTAATAAATTAGTTGTCACTAAATATGGACTATTCGTTGGAAAAGGTTATGAGAGCGGAGGGATGTTCCGCCTTTCCCTCGCAGATTTTTGTAATAAAGTCGTGAACCATATTCATTCGAGTGTTAATGAGTCTGAAGTTTGGTATTCACGTCTTTGTCACATTAGTTTCGGTGTTATGACGCGGCTAGCTAAGTTGGATTTAATCCTGAGTTTCACTTTAGCCAAAGGTTTTAAGTGTCTTTCATGTGTGCAAGCTAAGCAACCTCGCAAGCCTCACAAGGTTGCGGAGGAGAGAGACTTGGCACCATTAGAACTCATACATTCTGATCTTTGTGAGATGAATGGTGTGTTGACTAAAGGAGGAAAGAAATACTTCATGACATTGATAGATGATTCCACTAGATATTGCTATGTGTATCTGTTAAATGCTAAAGATGAGGCTCTACACTACTTTAAAATCTATAAGGCAGAAGTTGAGAATCAACTTGAAAAGAAAATTAAACGAGTCCGATCAGATCGTGGTGGAGAGTACTTCTCGAGTGAGTTTGATTCTTTTTGTGCGGAACACGGCATTATTCATGAGAGGATGCCTCCCTATTCACCCCAATCAAACGGGGTTGGCGAGCGGAAAAACCATACTTTAACTGATTTGGTTAACACCATGTTAGATACATCGGGTTTATCCAAGGCATGGTGGGGGGGGGGGGGGGGGGGCTATATTGACGGCATGTCATGTCCTGAATAAAGTTCCAACAAAGGATAATGAGATTACTCCCTATGAGAAATGGGCGAAGAGAAGGACAACACTCTCGTACTTGCGTACTTGGGGCTGTTTGGCAAAAGTCAATGTGCCGATCCCCAAAAAGCGTAAGCTTGGACCCAAGACTGTGGACTGCGTTAATTTGGGCTACGCTAAGAACAGCGTTGGCTATAGATTTCTAGTAGTGAAATCTGAGGTACCTGACCGGAAGGTCGGTACAATTATGGAGTCTAAGGATGCTACATTCTTCGAGGATATTTTTCCTATGAGAGAAATGCAAAGCACTTCTAGACAGAAATCTGAGGAGACTCCTGAGCCTGCCATTCCTATGGAATATTATGAAGGAACACATGATGAAAATCCTGAGGAGGATGACGAGTAAACCCTTGGTAGGGGCAAGAGACAAAGGACTGCAAAGACCTTTGGTGATGATTTCTTCGGGTACCTCGTGGATGATACTCCCACTTCTATTTCAGAAGCGTATGCCTCTCCAGAAGCTGACTACTGGAAGGATGCGGTCCGTAGCGAGATGGATTCCATCATGGCTAACGGGACATGGGAGATCACTGACCGTCCCTATGGTTGCAAACCATTGGGATGTAAGTGGGTGTTCAAGAAGAAGCTTAGGCCCGATGGTACGATTGAAAAGTACAAGGCTAGGCTTGTTGCCAAGGGCTATGACTAGAAATAAGAGGAATATTTCTTCGATACTTATTCACCTGTGGCTAGACTGACCATCATTCGAGTATTACTCTCGTTGGCGGCCTCGCACGGTCTTCTCGTCCACCAGATGGATGTTAAGACGGCTTTTCTGAATGGAGAGCTAAACGAGGAAATCTACATGCAACAGCCAGATGGCTTTGTGATAGATGGTCAGGAAAGAAAGGTGTGTAGGTTGCTGAAATCTTTATATGGCCTGAATCAAGCACCTAAGCAATGGCATGATAAGTTTAATACAACTCTGACATCTGTTGGGTTCGTTGTTAATGAAGCTGACAAATGTGTATACTGTCGCCATGGTGGGGGAGTTATACTGTGCTTGTATGTTGATGACATACTGATATTCTGTCAGGACCCCGATTCTAAGTCACACCGATCTAGCCTGTAACACCTCATATCACTTTGCGGCCTCACGCACAGTATTCCACGGGTGTCGCCTTACCATGGCCCGGGACCGTTTGCGCCTTTTGGCTCACGTATATGATAGTGTCGCTAGCATCCATATGACAGAGAACCCGGGCCGACATGGCTAGTCGTGAACCCAAAGCGGCGCTAACTTACGGGGACAGGCATACATGACCCAGCAACGAACGTGTCGGTCATCAGCGAGTGAATTCGGGCTGTAGCAACTGGGCTAGCAGGACTCCGGGAATCCGGGCTGTAGCAGGCTAACAGGATTCCGAAAGACACCGCGTGACGTTTCCCCGAAGGGACAGACACAGGATCGAGGAAGGACACATGCCAGCCAGTCTAAGTGTTCCGGAGCAGTAGCAAGCTAACAGGACTCCGGTAAACCGGGCTGTAGCGGACTACCAAGGCTCGGTGGAAGCACCAGACTACATTTCCCCATAAGAGAGGCTACCAAGGATAAACAAATAGGTTGTCGGATCCCACACATACCAAGCATTTCAATCATACACACAATATGCTGGATATGGGCAAATACAGCATGGCATCACAACAAGACTCTACGACTCAGAGTATTTATTCATTAGGCTCCGAGGAGCCAAGTATTACAAACATGGGTCTCATGACCCAACATTCAGAGCATACAAGTCAAAGCACATGCGGAAGCCTATCATGTCTGAGTACAGACATCTACAAATGAAAAAGGCTGAGAAGCCCGACTATCTACCAGATCCTGCCGAGGGCACAAGATCGTAGCTGAGGTATCAAGCTATACGTCGAAGTCCACACGGAACTACTAGCGAGACTGAAGTCTCTCTGCAAAAACATAAAATAGGCAAACATGAGTACAAATGTACCCAGCAAGACTTACATCAGAACTAACTACATATGCATCATTATCAACAAAGGGATGGTGGGGTTTAACTGCAGCAAGCCAGCTTTGACTCAGTGGCTAACCTGAACTACGACTGCAAGTAACTCTTTTGAGGTGGCGCACACGAGTCCACATATTCACCATTCAATACACCACTATGGATCCGCTTCCGTCTACCTACGAGAACGCCATCCATAGCACTCACGCTTATCTTGCGAGTTTTAGAGTATCCACTTCAAGTTATCTATGAACTGTACAGGCAACCAAGTAGTTCTTTACCGCGGACGCGGCTATTCGAATAGTTTTATACCCTGCAGGGGTGTACTTCTTCACACACGCTCTCGCCACTTACCACCATGTACATGTCGTGTATCTCGGCAACCTTCAAGCGGAAGCCTGGCGAGGGAGTCGGCCACGACCTGACTAACCACACAAGTCTCTAGTCCAGGTTTATCGCCTATTCGGGTTCCATCCGCGAGGAGATCCGGCCGGAGTTTCGCTCACAGCCCCAAACGATGTGTGCAAGGTTCCCGAGACACCAAACGGGCGCCCGGTACACCGTGCCACGGTGTATCTACCGCAACATAGCCCACCCCTACGGTCAGCGCTACGCACGGCCCCCAACACATATCCTACAAACACCAGAAACTAGTTGCAACTCCTGGACAGAGAACAAGGGCGGCTAATAAGTCGAGAGAGCCAATTAAGGATCCCAATGTGTGGTAGTAGCTGTTCATGGATCACAAACACAGAACTCAGTTCCTGAGGACGGCTTCAATGAAACAACCCACCAAGTACTCCTACATGGCCTCTCATCGATACCTTTACCAAATCGTGTTCACACACTTAGCTCTCAGCAGTAGGACATGTTCACAACTTTCCAATTCATCCCCGATGAATCAGACCTGACACAACTCTAAGCAGTAGCAGGCATGACAAACAAGCATGAATGAGTAGGCACATCAGGGCTCAAACAACTCCTACTCATGCTAGTGGGTTTCATCTATTTACTGTGGCAATGACAGGTCATGCAGAGGTAAGGGGTTCAACTACCGCAGCATGTAACAGTTGAATCGTTGTTGTCCTAATGCAGTAAAAGAGAGAAGGAGCGAGAGGGTGGGATTGTATCAGAATGAACAAGGGGGTTTTGCTTGCCTGGCACTTCTGAAGATAGTATAGTTCTTCATCGGTGTCATCGATCACATCATCGGTGGGTCGTCTACTGAGAGGGGACAATTACCGGCAAACAAGGAAGAACACAATCAATGCAATGCAACAATATGATGCATGATCATGACATGGCAATATGTTGTGGTTTGAGCTAATGCAACTAGAAACCAGATTGAATGAAGTTGGTTTGAACCAAGGGTTCAAATTCAAACTCCATATGTGCTTAGTTAAATGCAAATTATGCAAATTGCCATATACAGCAACCTTAGGTTGTTCAAACATGCATGCAAATGGTACAGATGGAAAGATTGGATTTTTCTGATCCAAAAACATATATAAATCTTTGCATTTGGAGTTACAGATTAATTTCTATGAATTTTTGAAGTTTTGGGCATTTTCTGGAATTTCCTGAATTATTAAAAACCAGAAAATGATTAACTGCGTCAGCACTACGTCACTGTGACGTCAGCAGGGTCAACAGGGCCGCCCAGGTCAAACCTGACGCTGGGGCCCACATGTCAGTGTCTAACTAACTACCCTAAGTTAATTAGTACTAATCTAATTCTAAACTAGATTAGTTAAGGCCCTGTGCCCACACGTCAGTGACCCAGGGGGGTCAAATCCCTGGTCAAACTGGGCTGACTCGCCGGCGTTTAACCGCCGACGATGTCCAGACGTGGCGGAGGGTGCGGGTTTCGCCCTCCGGCGACCAAATGGACGGCGGAGGCCACCTACGTGCAGCTGGGAGCGAGCCGCGTCGAGGAGTGGTGGTGGTTGAGCTCAAGGTCGCTGGAAACGACGCCGGCGACGAGCTTTGCGGCTGCCGGAGTTCGGGCGAGGCCGAACTCGTCGTTGCTGTGGTCCTGGAGGCACGAGGCCAGCTCCTACGTGGCCTACGCGGTTCAGTGAAGTCAGTGGACACGGTGGTGTGGCCGTTGGGTGGCCGGAGCTACGTCGGCGACGAGCTCAGGCGGCGGCGCGTGCGGTGAAGCTTGTTGCGGTTGTTGTAGGGGACGGCAGCGAGAACGGAGAGGATTGGGAGAGGCAGGAGCTCACGGTGATCTCAGCGAGCTAGGCGGCGAGGTCGGGGACGAGCTGGTGCAGGCGTGACGGCGAAAGGGATCTCCGGCGACGGCGAGGTCGGGCGAGGCTGTTGCGGTGGCTCCGGGGCGAACGAGCGCTCGAGGCTCGGTCTGCTCGATGGAGAGGAGGGCGGCGAAGCTTCTGGACACGGCGAGGCGGCGAGGAGTCGAGGATGGCCGCGGCTATGACGGCGGTGCGGCTGCGGCTGCGTCGGCCATGGTGGGGAGAGAGCGAGAGAGAGGCGCAGGGGGGAGAATGAGGTGTCTAGGGGGTCGGGGCGACGACGTGGAGGACGTCCAGGCGTCCAGCAGCTCGAGCGGCAAGCAGCTGGCGCCGTGGCGAGCTCGCGCGCGCCGGCGTCACCTCCCTGCCTACCTGGCGGGGAAGAAGCAGCTGGCTGGCGCGGGCCAGCACAGTGCTGGGCCACCAGGTGGGCCGGCTGGTGGGTTTGGCCAGGTAAGTTCGTTTCCTTTTTTTATTTTTGTTTTCTTTTCTTTCTGCAGGTTTGTGGCTTTTCTAAAAATACTTAGGCACACTCAAAAATCATGAAACTTGCTCAAGCCCACTGTTTGGGAATATATCCAACAGTAACACTTAAGTTTATGATTATTTGGACATCTAAAATATTTAATAGCATTTAAATGTCCAAATGCAAATAACATAAGATTTAATTCAGTGACCCAATGATGTCCTAGAAAATTGTGCACCATTTTTGTCAGAGGTTCTAGACCAAGGCAAAGATGATGAACATTTTAGAAGGGCATTTCAGGTTCATTGAAAAGGATTTTAGTAAACCCTAGTTGGTTTAAGTGGTGCTGGGGGTTTCTGTCATCCCCATTTCAACTTCATTTGAAATTAAACATGATGCACATATGAAACTGCCCTAGCCAGAACTAGGGATGTGACATATTCGGAACCAACCTCAAAGTCATTGAGGAGGTCAAGTCGTTTCTATCTCAGAACTTTGAGATGAAAGACCTTGGTGTGGCTGATGTTATCTTGAACATCAAGCTACTGAGAGATAATGAGGGTGGGATTACACTTCTGCAATCCCATTATGTTGAAAAGGTGTTGAGCTGTTTTGGATATTCGGACTGCAAACCATCTCAAACACCATATGATCCTAGTGTGTTGGTTCGAAAGTTCGAAGGCATAGCTAAGGATCAATTGAGATACTCTCAAATCATTGGTTCACTCATGTACCTAGCGAGCGCAACGAGGCCTGACATCGCGTTTGCTGTGAGCAAACTGAGCCGGTTTGTTTTCAATCCGGGTGATGTACATTGGCATGCTATTGAGAGAGTTATGCGCTATCTGAAAAGTACTATGAACTATGGACTTCACTATACCGGATACCCGTCGGTACTTGAAGGGTATAGTGATGCGAATTGGATCTCTGATGCTGATGAGATGAAGGCCACAACTGGGTATATGTTTACCCTTAGAGGTGGCGCTGTTTCCTGGAAGTCTTACAAGCAAACGATCTTAACGAGATCGACAATGGAAGCAGAATTAACAGCATTAGACACATCTGGTGTCGAAGCGGGATGGCTTCGAGATCTTTTGATGGACTTGCCATTGGTTGACAAACCGGTTCCGGCTATCCTTATGAACTGTGACAATCAGACTGTCATCACCAAGGTGAAGAGTTTAAAGGACAACATGAAGTCCAACAAACACATAAGAATGAGATTAAAAGCTGTCAGAAAATTAAGAAACTCCAGAGTGATAGCGTTGGAGTATGTCCATACGGCTAAGAATCTGGCAGATCACTTTACAAAAGGGCTATCATGTGTTGTCATAGATAGTGCATCGAGGGAGATGGGTATGAGACCCACATGAGTTGCCATGGTGGTAACCCAACCTATGTGATCGGAGATCCCGTGAAGTAGGACTTGGAAAAACAAGATAGTGGTGAACTGAGGAGAGTAACTATACTAACCCACTCCGTTGGAGATGCAATACTCTCGATACTGTATGGTAGGATGACTACTGTCTTAATGTGTTCCAAAACTTATGTAAGCAAGATGCTATCCTACAGAGCGATCTTTGGAGGAACACATCTATATAAGCCCGACTGCTGGTCACAGTCTATGAGATTGGGTGATCTCTAGTAAGCTCATGAATAGACCAGGAGTGTGACTTATATGCTCCACCCGAGGGGTCAGCCTTCTGCAGCCTAGTACTAGTAAGACATGTGGTGAAGCTTCTTTACGCCAAACTGACAATTCAAGGCATAGTTCATTGTTCAGTTGTGAAGGAGTGTAGCTACTTGCTCTAGGTGAAGTTCAACCTTAACAGGTCTTCACTGAAATACTGGTATATCGAAACAGCAATTGGAACAGAGGACACAATGGGCCCTCGAGATCTGGTGGGGGATTGTTGAAATATTAGGGTGGGCCTAGGGCCCATCTAACAATTTCTGAAAATCTCTAAGGGCCCATGTGGGTTTAGTTGTCACTAAGTGTAATGGGAAGTTTAGTCCCACCCCGAATGTTGGAGAGGAGTTGGACCTCCTTATAAGGGTTTCTCTTCTATATGCTATTGGAGCTTGAGAAGATAAGAGGCCCTCGCGCACTCCTCCGCCGCCCGCCTCGTCACGACGCGCCGCGGGTTGCGGGAATGAGCCGAGCCGAGTTCACACCTACGCGCTTATTTTTGCCAGTCACTAACGGAGAGTTTCTGACAGTTGGGCCACTATCTGAGACGTCGGATCGTGGGCTGTCACGGACTCGGACGTAGGTCGAGCCCACGTCTCTCCATGCGGCTGTGTCTATATAAGTGTGCGGTGTCTTCTAACCCTAGCGGCCACGAACAGATCACACCACCACCGTTCCTTTGCTGCTGCTGCCGCCGGTGGCTCCATCTCGTCTGCCGCGTACACGGTCGATGGAAGAGCAGGTCTCCGAAACCCCGTCCCTCCGGTTGCTGTACGGAAGAGGGGCGAATAGGTTTTGAGAAGCGACCACGCGACTGCTCGCCTCCGATCCGCTACTTCCTCTACGTCCGCGTCGCCTTCATCATCACCATGTCTCAGTCCGACGCCGACCGTCTCGCCGCCGAGAAGTTCGAGGCCGACAAGAAGGCCGCCGAGGACGCTGCTGTTGTCGTCACCGCCACGGCGGTTTCTGCATGGCCTACTGGAAGGTATAATGCGTTTATCCCTCTTCTAATTATTACCGTATTAGCAGTAGTAGCATTATATATAGATCTGTCTATTGTTTGCGTAGTACGTGCTTGCTTAGATCAGTATCAGTATATCGTTAATTCTGTCATTGCCATGCTAGTCATTTATTTATGGATTAAATTAGTCGAAAAATTGTCTATTTACTCAGCAGAACAAGGGCGAGAAGAAGGCGGTCAAGTGGCTGGGGCACTACTCGTCGGCGCAGAGCATCCTCATCGTCGGCGACGGCGACTTCTCCTTCTCGCTGGCGCTCGCCACCGCCTTTGGCTCCGGGGAGAAACTCGTCGCCACGTCCTTCGACTCCTACGGTTCGATGCCCTTTCCAGCTTTCCTCTTTCTCCTGCCGCGCGCTTGATCTTATGTTTGCATGCCGCACGCAAAAGGGTTAGGGTCTGGATAGTAATCGATGATAACTTGCGTGCCTTAATCCTTGTATGCTTACCTATTTTCTCTGCCGTTTCTCGCTGGCAATCATCTTGGGGACAGTACAGTTCATCTGATCAGCAGCATGTACAGCAAAGCGGAATCAAACGTAGCGGAGCTCAAGAGACTGGGCGCCACGGTGTTACATGGTGTCAGTGAAGAAGATGAAGAACCGCACCGATCTCAAGCCTAGACGGTTCGACCGAATAGTCTTCAATTTTCCTCACGCCGGGTTCATAGGGAAGGAGAATCAGGTGCATATGATCAAGTACGTATGCTCACTCTCTTGATATTTATCTTCTTCGTTGCCTATTTCTTTCCCATTATTTGTCTGACACCTCGCACTTGCCAAAGAGCTAACTTCGTATTACTGACATTTTCCTGTGTCGTTGTAGCGCCCATCGGCTGCTGGTGCAAAGGTTCTTCCGCAACGCGAGCCACATGCTCCGTCCCTCGGCGAGATACACGTCAGCCACAAGACGGGGCAGCCATACGACAGATGGGAAATCGAGGGTCTCGCCCTTGAGTTTTCGCTTCTCAAGTTTGAGATGGTCGCCTTCCGTAAAGAGGATTACCCCGGGTATAACCAAAAGAGAGGCGACGGTGACAGGTGCGACGACGAATTCCCTCTACGCAACGGCTGCACTTTCAAGTTCCAGCGCTGGCCTCGCTGAACTCCTCTCGCTGGCGTCGCTGTCAATTGGGGCTTTTACGATCGAGCACCTTGTGACGCTGCTTGACCGTCGCATTGCATGTATCTGCGACCGACTTCCATGGGCATGGCGTGCATGCTCATGAGACGCCGAAATTACTACTAGTGTACGTATTTATGAATTATGATTAATATCGTGGTAACTTTATTTTCTTCACAAATACCCCAAGATTGCGCACCTTATACTGATAGGTAGGAGACAAGAATACAAGAAAGAACCTTACATGGAGAAGGGAGGAAGGGCACCACACCAAAATGTGGAAAGGCAGAAAGGGAAAGAACACACCGCTAAACTGCCTACCCCAAAATTTCCAACCAGGAAAGGCAAGGTAATGAGACACTCGACACCAAGCAGGGGCGGAGCTACAGGGTGGGCCGCGGCCCACCCTGGGATTTTGGAGCAGCCTATACCTATGGGTATTTAACTGGGCCAAAAAAAAAGATGGCCCAATATCACTGGCCAGCCCTCGTTCAGCCATAGCCCACGAGGCCACGACCCCTCGTTCCACATCGAGGCAGAGCAGAGGACGCCCTCGTCCCGACGACCGACGACCTCGCCTCACGCCCTCACCGCCGCGGCGCCGCCGTTCCTCGCCGGCCGGAGCCCAGGCCGCCTCCCCTTCCCGCCCGGCGCCCCTGGCCGTCGGCTCCACCGCTCCCCCGCGCCCCTTGACCAGCAGGAGCCGCGGCCGCCTGGCCCTGCCGCCTGCCCGCTTCCTGCCTCCGCCCCCTCCGCCCTCCCTGCAAAGCCGACGCCCGTCGAAGGTGCTGCTCACCAGCCAGTATATGGCCGTCCGGCGGCAGTATCGCTGATTCGCAGCAAGTGTGCAAATCAAATTTAAGGTACCGAAACCCCTTATTTTTTGACTTAGGGTTTGCTTTTTTGCACTATACTATCATGAATTGATGAACACATACATAATTTTGCATATCATTTCTGCCTCAATTAGCTTTATTGATAGAAACTAATTTTTATTGCAGAATTTTTGAAGAATGAAGAGGGCCGGAGACATTGTTTCTCTTTTTCAGAGAGAAGCTATGAAGATAGGGAAGAAGAAGAAGGCAATGAATATGTCAGATTTGGCCGGAAAGCAAGCCGGAGAACTTGTGTGTATGCCGGTTGTGATTGAAGAGCAAACTCAAGAACCAACAGTGTCTATGTCGAATGTGACCATAGAGCAAACTGAAGAGCAAACTCAAGAACCACCACCGGTTTATGATTTTAGTCATCTTAAACATGATCCTGGGGAGACATATAGTTCATCGTTTGGTGTACTTGCTTCTAAAATTGGTATTGATTCTACCGGTGGCAACAGCAAATGTTGAGAGAGCATTTTCTACCATGAGTATAGTCAAGAGCAAGTTGAGAAATAAGATGGGTGATAGTCTTTTGGATGATTGCCTAGTCACATACATTGAGAGGGATGCTTTTGCTGAGGTGAATGAAAATGATATAATTGATACTTTCATGTCAATGCAAAAGCGTAGGCCAGAAACATAGTCTTTTCGAGCTTCTCAAGGTATGTACTATGGTCCATATAGTATGTACTATGTATGCTTCTTTATGCAAAACTTAGACTTAATTGAGAATTTTAGTGTGTTTGTAAGACCATATTGATCTATTTCTATGTGATATTGGTAACTAGTTAGAACGCCCACATGTCATATTTCTTGTAAAAAAAATTTGGGGGGGGGGGGGTCGGACCACCCTGATGTTAAATGCTAGCTCTGCCACTGACACCAAGGCCGTGTCACGACCAACGCGGGGCGCCCACAATACGTGTCTATGACTCAAGAACCAACCGAATCAATGTACCCCCACCAAAGCGCCTAGAAGAGTCGGCAAGTGGACTGCAAGTCACGGCCGGGCCTGAGGAAGGAGCCATGGAGGAAGAGCGGACGATGTCGTAGATTGCGGCCCTAATGCCCACGCCCCGGGAAGCAACTCACACCAAGTACGACATCCAACACTAGGGACGTCGCAAGTAACCAAGACAACGCCTTTATGAAGGGGACGACGTCATGCGGCCACCGCCATTCGATCCGAAGAACCTGATCTAGGGCTCCCCCGATGCTCGAAGAGGGGCATGGAGAAGGCCATGGCAGCGTCTTCAAGAAGGGAATGACACCCACAGGTGTCGCCGTTGCCAGCTTCGGAGCAGTGATTTTGCCGACCAAACAATCCCAATGCCACTGGATTAGGACCTGGAGATGTGAAAGCTAAAACCCTGGTTGGCTCTATTGCAAGAAGGCAAGTTCCGACCGTCATCAAACGAAGGAGACACCGGGCGCCGGCGGACCCTCACCAACACCAACCCGCTGTTGACGCATGAGCCGCCACCAATTGTCCAGTACCGCCGCCACCATTCTGCCCAAGAGAGAGCGAGGCATGGTTGGGCCAAGCCACCGGCAGAGGTAGATGCCGGTGGACTTGACTGCAGCAAGTGTCGTAGGTCAGAGGTCGACCGAGGTAGAGCAACCGGAGATTGGGTGTCGGGAGCAGGGGAGACCAACATCAGGGCGCGGGGGTGAGGTGGACCACCAGCAGAGTGGCACCCACATTGCAGCTCGTGTGTGGCGCGAGATCCATCGCGGGTTGGGGTGGAGGAGGTGGTTCTCCACCATGAGCGGGAGCAGGGGAGACCACCGGGGCGTGGGTGAGAGGTGGACCATCGGCAGCGATACCCGCTTCGCAGCTGGCAGCTGCTAGGGTTCTCGTCCGAGCCGACTCCAGGGAGATGGCATCATGGATTTCTCTCTTCCTCATAGTGGTTTGTACGCAACAAAGTTATGGATTCTCTTTGGTAAGTTTCCTACCGCTCATGAATGATAATATTTTTAGCATGATTTTGAAGAATCTCCTTGCTATTACTCAAACAAGCATGAAACGTATGTTTATGAAATTTCACAACAACAAAGTTATACCCATTCTTGAGAAAAGACTTTCGCCTAGCTTTATAAGCAACGTCTGCGCAGCCAGGATCTTGGCACGTCCCAGACCAGCCTTATCGCTACAGTGTGTACAGTGCCTATATTAGCTAGAGTCAACAAAGCAACTTGTGGGAATGCTTGGTGTTTCATGTTAAAACAAATAAACCAAAGCAATTTGCTGTCACGCCCGAGGCCATGGTCAGTGTCGCATGGCCTGATTACGGGCATCTTCAAACCTGAACCACAAATCGGACACCGTATTCGTCCGTGGATTAGTGGGGACCAGTCCACGAATAATGATGTAAAAGCCGGCCATCTAATCGTGCCCACATACATTTCAAAATAAAGTTAAATAAACTGGACAAATTTTATCCAACACGAAGGATTTCAGCATAGTTCGGACATAATTTACAATTTTACATAAACAGACGATATTTCGACCGTTTAACTAAAAGCGAAAAAACTAGGAGGCTAACTTGTAGCCGGACGACGACCTCATACGCTTGGTCGCCCTGGCCGGCCGCACCGCCATCACCCTCCGTGCCATCTCCATCGTCCTTCCAGTGGTAGAAGGGCGTGGGGCCGCGGAAGTGGCCTTGCCTAGATCTGGATCGGGTGGACTAGTCTTTGTCGTGGTCATGACCTAGGTGGCTCGGGGTCGTGCGGGTGGGGGTCCGGGTGAAAGCTTTGGCTCTGGCGTCGGTGATGGTGATGGTGATGGATGTGAGTGTCGTAATCCTCTTGATGATGTCATCATGGGTCTTTCCTCAAGCTAGGGCTCCTAATGAAAACCCTTGTCTATTTGGACTCCGCAACAACGATGCGTGTGGAGGACACCCTTAATTGGGTGTGGTTTCTTGACACGCTGAAAAGGGATCTAGGCATCATTAACATTGCACCCTAGACTATCATGTCAGACAAACAAAAGGTAATTTATATGTTTATGTTTCTGTTGCCTACTTACTAGTTGTATTTAGGAGTAGTTGTACTGATATATGTTTATGTTCTATGCAATGTATAGGGTCTCATAAATGCAGTTGAAGAACTATTCCATGAGTTAGAACACAGATGTCATAGTCTGCGGAAGAATTCAGAAAGCAGGGATTCCATGCCCTCATGTGGTAACCTAATGTAGGAATGACATAATCGATCCTCTACAAATGGTTGTCCATTGCTATTCAAAGAAAATGTTCAAGAAGGCATGGAAACATTATCTATCCTTGCAAAGATAAGAGAGACTGGGAGGACATTTGTGGGCCCCCAACTGAACCACCATTGTACAAAGCATGTGGGAAGGCCATCAACTACAAGGAGAGACAAGCACCTGGAGAGGTTGATCATAGAGGGGGGGGGGGAGGGAGAAAATCACAAGACATGGTGTGATCATACACTGCTCATACTGTGGTGAGCCGGATCATAATAGGAATGTATGCAAATACTTGAAATCTAGATTGCCACCACCAAATGCAAGTGCTGGTGGCATTGTGCCACCTCCAGAGCAAGGTAATGCTGATGGTGCTTCCAATGTGCTAGCTCAAGATAAAGGAAATGCTGATGGTGCTTCCAATGTGCCACCTCCATCAGCTCAAGATGATGATCCAGTTTTGACATAGGAACAAAAAGAACCTTTAGCTTTTTATGAAGATCTCATGGTGGATAACATGATTGCCCATGTAATACATTTACTGCATATTCTTCAGTACTTCCCGTGTGAAATCATTTTCATGAAATATTTGTAGATGCCAACACCGGTTGTGCAACAAAGGCCACTACCTACTTCTGGTTTCCTCAATGCTGCCCAAGTGCTGCTCAACCAGAATCAGGGTAGACAAGGAAGCCAAGAAAGCTCAAGCATCATCATGCCACGTGAGTTGGCACATAAGTTGAAGGTTGTGAAGAATAAGAAAGATAGGGAACTAGAGGAGAGGAAGTAGGCCATCCTTGCATCTAGGAGAGAAGAAAAATTGAAGAAAGATGAAGATATAGCAAGAAAGAAACATGAGGTGGCACAAAAGAAAGCAGAACTAGCAGAGAGAAGAAGATTGGCTGCATTAGAGAGAAATGCCAAAAGAAAGGAAGAAGCAACAATAAACAAACAAGCTCAAGTTGAGACAAGACAGATTATTGTGGAGACAAAGATAACTGGAGCTGCTGAGAAGAAGGCGAAGCAATAAGCTGAGAGGAAAGCTGCTACTGAGAAGGAGGCACAAAGGAAAGCAGAGAGAGAAGCAGCTGTTGCAAGAAGAGAAGAATATAACAGAATTGTTGCTGCAAAAAGAGAAGAGGAGAAGAAGTTAGCTGTTGCACAAAGAGAAGAGGAGAAGAAGCTTGCTGCTGCTAAAAGAGAAGAGGAGAAGAGGCTTGCTGCTGCACAGAGAGAAGAGGAGCAAAGGTTGATTCATGCACAGAGAGAAGAGCAACAAAGGATGGTTGCTGCAAAAAGAAAAACAAACTTGTTTGGCAATGAAGTAGATTGTCCAAAGAAGGCTAAAAGATCATCAATGTTTGATATCTTTAGGTAGTGTGAAGGACTAGTAGTGTTTGGCACCTCCGTGATCATGTAATCTCATGTGTTGGTATGATCATGTATGGTACCTTGTTGCTCATTTTGCTACAAGTTATGTTGGTGGATGATGTCTGTGTATGAAACGCGACTACTTCTTTGATTATGTTCATGGATGATGTTCACTACTTAATTGCATTGACATAAATTTTAATCATGTTCAATTTTGTTTATAACTGCTACCATTTTGTCATTTTGTAGTTTTGATAAGTGTTATTCGTTACAATAAAGCCAAAAATAGTTTGTTTTATCATAACTGTACGTAGTTGATACCCATTTGGCCATTGGAGCTTCGCCTTATTTTGTAGTTCATGCCAATTTGGTCACTACTGACCATTTCTGCTACTTTGGTCACTACTAGCCATTGCAATCAAGCATCTAGGTTTTAAAATTTCTGGCAAAAATAGATACACATCTCCAATTAAACCATCTGCTTTGCATTACACAGATCACAAGCAATTGATCAAAGACAGAACATATACTCGTATAACTGATGCAGATAGATCAAACATATCACAAACAGGTTCAACATAGTATCTCCACTTCAGCACATACACACCACTATCACATTATACCAAAATAAACTAAGACTGACGCCAGTACAACACATTAAAACTACTAACTAACAACATTGCGGCAACACTTCTTCAACATCATCCCAAAATGAACCTACATACAAGCAGCACTTCTTCAGCATCTTCACTTCTTCAACATGAAGAAAACAACAACCAACACCTAGCAGCACCATAACACCAAGCAATATCTTCATGAGCATCACCAGCTCTCTCTCCCTAGTATCATCAGTGCACAAGCTTACTGCCTAGTCACCACATTTGTACTTTCATTCTTCAGAGCCTTCTTACACCTGTTGGTAGATGCATTCATACGGCTAAGCTCCTGTGCATTCAGAAGTTCCTCCCTTCTGTCCTCCGCAGCACCAATAGCATCCACAGTGGCATCACCAACGAGAAGTGTTTGTCAACAAGGTACTCAACTGAACGTATTCCAGTTCCCAGCGCCGGAAATCGCAATTAACCTATCCCAAAATACATGCCAAGGTCAAAAACTTGAATCTTTTCAGCCAAAACCAAAGAGAACCCATGGAATAGAAAAGAAAGCAAACCACTAATCATGCTTCTGGCATTTGTAAAAGATCCACTAGTCGTGCTTCTCTACCATGGAGACGTACATGCGCATCTTCTCCTTGCAGCTCAGGCAGCAGATCAGGGGGCAGCGACAATGCCCCGCGGTGGGCAGCAGAGACGGGGGAGCTTGCGGCGGACATGAGTACCAGAGGGGAAGGAATTGCCGGTGAGATGGGATCTCGCGGTGCCCGGCGGATTCGACGACGGTTGGTGACAAAGGTGGTGGTGGAGCAGTCATACGCGAGAGGGAGAAGGCTAGGGGTTGAAGAGGGGGCCGCCACGGCTTAGGGATTTGATGAAATGGGGAATTTTGGCTTTTTACTTAAAACTCCTCCATGCAAGATTGGCCTAATCAGAGAAAGTACGTGGCGGTCAACAAGTGGTCAAACCAGCCACAACGTGTACGTGTGACAGTGACCGTATTTTCACGTGAAACCGTATATAGTGATCGTAATGTGCGTATTTAGAACCAGTGACCGTATCATATTTTTGCTTCAAATACAGTGACCGACAGTGTATTTATCTTTTTTGAAGACATATTTTCTCTGAAGAAATACAAATTAATTGGTGAAAGGAGCTACAAAAGCATTTGTGAACGTTGACACTTGACACTCTTCACTTCCTTCATTCTTCACACTCCGTAGCTCACCTACTAGCGTTTGGGATTCCCCCCACTCCCGTGAGTGCCGAATAAATGGAGGATCCAACCCAGGATCGCGCCGGAGCAGAACCCAAGGCGTTCTCTGTCACCCTGCCATTTATGCCCAACTCTTCGTCGGACCCTCACTAAATGACCCGTCGCAGTCTCGACTGGATTGATCGAGTCCACACACACGCTTCACACACTGACACACGTACGCCCACCTCCCCTCACTCTCGACTGCTGTTGAGGGGGGAAGAAGCAAGGCGCCACCGGAGGCGGACGCGGCGCCGGGCGTGGTTCCGGTTGTGATCGCGCTCGATTGGAAGGACAAGGCGCCGGTGGCGGAGTGTGCCCGGGCCATTTCTGGATGGAAGAGACCAGGCGGAGAAACATGTGGAGCGGGGTGAGGTGGCTGAAGCACTACTCGTCGGTGCAAAGCATCCTGGTCGTCGGCGACGGGGACTTCTCCTTCTCGCTGGCGCTCGCCACCGCCTTCGGCTCCGGCGAGAACATCGTCGTCACATCCCTCGACTCCTACGGTTGGATCCTCTCCGCTCTCTCTCTCTCTCTCTCGCTGCTTGAAGGTTGCAGTTTTATGCAACTACTTTGATTTAGATACTGCCTAGATTTTTGGCTTCGATGGAGAAATTTAAATGATACAAATAACCATTAGAGGGATGGGATGCACCATGTTCTTCTAATATGACGATTAGCTTTACTCCGTTGAGATTCAAATTTACCATAACATGGTTAGTCGCGGCGCTAAAAGAGCCACGCCGCATACTATGTCGACAGTGTGCTCGAAATAATTTAATTACAGTACTATACAACGGAACATTGCTGATTCTTTCAAGAATTTTGCGTGGTCTTACTGAAACTAAGTATTGGTTTTTATAACAGAACTAAAGTATTGTTTAATGCTGTAATTTACTAATTTGTATGCCATGGAAGGAACAAGAGTGTTGAGTAGCAAATAATTTTAGTGTTTTTACTGTAAATTCGATAGGTTGAACGTCCGTTATGAGTTCTGTTGGTCGTAAAACTGAATTTGCTAGGTGTGGTTACTATCCTTTTGTTATCAGAAAGGCATTGCGCTCTGCCTAATTCATTATGATCTGATAAGTGACAAATATACCGAAAAAGGTAAAAAAAAAACCAAAAAAGATAAGTGACAAATATACAAACGCCATTCAGAGGAGTTTTATTAAAACTTTAAAACTGCAACTAGAAAAAAATAATGTATCTTGTCACAGCGACATCTGCCTTATCCCCTCCGCCTCCCTGTTTCGTCGGTGGGCGCCGGCGTGTCGCCGCGCGAGCGGCGCGCGCTCGCGGCCATGGCGCAGTTGACACGGGGAGGAGGGAGAAGGGAATGGGCCTGGTGGGCTGGGCCTCCTGGCACTGTGCACTTAGGCCTGTGCATAATGGCCTTTTCCTATTTCCTTTTTTTTTGTTTTCTATTTTCTTTATTTATTTTCTGTTTTGAATTAGTTAGGCCACTGGTGCACTTTTATAGAATATGAGACTTGGCCCATATATTGCAATGCAATATTATCTTTTAGCAAAAATTGGTTTGGGCAGATTTGGAGTTTGTTTGAATTTGGAATGATTTTAAATGTATTAAATATTGCTGTTTTGGTGCTGTTTCATCTTGTTGGAGTCATTTAACTAATTCAAGTAGCATTAGTTATATTTTTATGAGTGCTTTTGGAATATTTGCTAATTAATGAACATTTTACCAAAGGTGTTTGAGCAAATTTATTTTGCACTTTTGAATTTGAATTGATTTTCAGAATGGAATTTGAATTGCTTTGGTTAACCACTATGTTTAAGCACTGCAAATGATATGACTTGGCATTATTAGCAGATGATCACAGTGGCTATTACACAGGGGTGTTACAAATTCTCCCCCTCTAAAAGAAATTCTCGTCCCAAGAATTTAGGAGGTAGCAGGAAAGAGGTCAGGATATTCTTCCCGAAGATGAACCTCGCGTTCCCAAGTGGCTTCATCTTCAGTGTGATTCGACCACTGCACTTTCAGGAACTTGGTCGTCTTCTGACGAGTTCGACGTTCAGCTTCATCGAGAATGCGAATGTGATGCTCCTTATAAGAAAGATCATCTTGCAACTGGAGCATCTCGTGATCCACTTCGCGGTGTGGAGATTCCTTGAAGCATTTATGAAGTTGCGACACGTGGAAAACATCATGGATATGAGAGAATTGCGGCGGCAACTCCAATTTGTATGCCACCTGTCCACGTCTGGCAACAATTCGAAAGGGGCCGATGTAGCGTGGAGCTAGCTTGCCCTTGATACCGAAACGACGAGTGCCCTTCATAGGAGTGACACGAAGATAAGCTTGATCACCTGGTTGATAAGTCAGACCCCATCGTTTGCGATCATAGTTCCTCTTCTGGCGGTCCTGTGCCGCCTTGAGATTTTCTTGGACAATTCGGACTTGTTCTTCGGCATGCTGAATGATATCTGGACCCACAAGTGGTCGTTCCCCAGTTTCTGACCAATTCAGAGGGGTTCGACACTTACGTCCATAAAGCACTTCGAAGGGGGCCATTTTCAAGCTGGCTTGATAACTGTTATTATAAGAGAATTCGACAAACGGGAGAGATTCTTCCCACTTCTTACCGAATGATATAACACAAGCGCGAAGCATATCTTTAAGCACTTGATTTACTCGCTCGACTTGGCCTTGGGATTGGGGATGATAAGCTGAACTCTATGTAATGTGAGTTCCCATAGCTTGTTGAAAACCTTCCCAGAACTTGGATGTGAAAAGACCGCCACGGTCCGAACTGATCTACTTCGGAATACCGTGGAGTGAAACAATTCTGGAGATGTAAAGTTCTGCTAACTGGCTAGTAGTGATAGTCTCCTTGACAGGCAGAAAATGAGCAACCTTGGAAAGTTGATCGATGACGACAAGAATAGCGTCGTGACCTTTCTGAGACTTGGGAAGACCAGTAATGAAATCCATCTGCACTTTATCCCATTTCCACAAAGGAATAGGGAGTGGTTGAAGAATTCCAGCAGGCTTCTGATGTTCTGTTTTCACGCGACGACAAACATCACATTCAGCAACATAGCGAGCAATGTCTTGCTTCAATTTAGACCACCAGTACCTCTGTCGAAGATCACGATACATCTTGGTACTACCCGGATGGATAGACAACGGTGTATCATGCGCCTCCTTCATAACTTTGTTTGTCATCAGTTCGAAGCGAGGGACGACAATTCTATCTCTGAAATACAAGGTTCCGTCTTCAGCAATCGAGAAATCCATGTACTTCTCGAGGTGAAGTTCTTTCTTCATCAGATCGATTTCAGCATCTTTGGCTTGCGCTTCTTTAACAGCCTTCTCAAGGTCTGGCTGTACCACAAGGTTATTAAGAGAACCCTGTGTAACACCCCCTTGTAATAAGCACTGTGATACTCTGTTGAATATGCCAAGTCATGATCATTAGCAGTGCCAAATCACAAGGGTTAAGGATTCAACTCAGATTCAAATTTGAAAATCAATTTAAATTTCAAAGTGAAATATGGAGTTGTTTAAATCCTGATGGAAAAATGTTCATTAATGGGACAATAATCCAGGAACATTTCTAAAATCAACATCAAAATAATTGGAGTTAGATAAGTGACTCTAACAAGATGAAACAGCACCAAAACAGAATATTCAAATCCCTTTAAATTCTTTTCAGCTTCAAACAAACTCCAAATCTGCCCAAACCACTTTTTGGTGAGAGCTAAAATGGCACTGTAATATTTGGACTAAGTCCCACATTTTACAAAAATGCAAAAGTGCTCTAACTATTTCGAAACAGAAAATGAAATAAAAAAAAGGAGAAACAAAACAGAAAAATAAAGACGAGGCACTGTGCACTAAGGCCGGTGCACAGTGCCCCGAACCCCGGCCCAGCAGGCCCACCTCACCTCTCTCCCTCGCGCTGTCGTTCTCCCGCTGGTCGAGCGCGCGCGCGCCGGCGCGGCGCCGACACGTCGCCGTCCACCGACGATACAGGGCGCGGAGGGGATAAGGCCGACGCCCTCCACTCCACACCGGCCTCTCCGTCATTCTCCCCCTTCTCCTCTCGCTCGCCCCGCCGATCTCCCCTTCTCAGATCCGGTGGCCGAGCGCCTCTGTCGCCGCGATCCGCCATCGCCGTGGCCAACGGCCTCCCCAACTCGTCTGCGTGCGCCTGGGAGGAGCACCGTGGTCGTCGGCGACTTCCCGAGCAGCTGGAGGGAGCGGAGGAGCACCGCATCGCCCGCGCGCGTGTCGTCTTCCACCTCGGGTCGCCGCTGAATCCTCCATCTCCGGCGAGCTGCTGCGGCTACTAAGCTGTCACGGGCCTTCCTTGGCCGCACGGTGAGCAGCCGCTGCCTCCTTCCCCTCTCTCCGTTCCGTTTCGACGCCGTAGCTAGCCTCCCCGCGAGCTCGAGCTCCAGCCGCCGTCCGTCGTCGTCGCAGCTGGCGCTGCGGGCCGTTTCAATGGTCACCGACGCCGCCGTCCGCCTCAGTGCGGTTCCTGCGCTCGAATGCGCCTAGTCCCGCGCTGAGATGAGCCCCGTAGCCCCGATTCCGTGCCTCGCCCGAAGAGCCTCGCCGCCGACGAGCTCCATGCGCTCAGCTCCGGCCACCGCAGCCTCCACCACCGCCACAGATCGCTCCGCCGTCGTCTTGCCGTTCGAACGCGACCGGCCCCATGCATTTTGGTGCATTGTAGCGGATTTCTGACGCCGGCCGCGCCCCTCCGCCGTGTCTGGAGGTCACCGGCGTCGAGCCGCCGGCCGCACTGACGTGGCACCCACGTGGCACCACCTGGGCCACTGACTGGTGGGCCCAGGGACCCCGCTTTGACCGCGTTGACCCAGGTCAACGCGGGTCACTGTTCATACCAGTCTATGACCAGTGGGCCCGATGCGATTAATTAGGTTGATTAAGTTTAAAACTAATATGATAATTAAGATAGTCTATGACATGTGGGACCAGAAGCCTAATTAGCTAATTAGATTAGTTTAACTCACTGTTTAGGTAAACAGAGGCTAACATGTCATATTTGACTTAGTCAGCCGACTGTTGACTTGCTGACGTCAGCAGCACGTCATGCTGACGTCATAATACGTTTCTGCTAATTTAAAATAATTCCAGAAAATATTTAAAACTTCGGAAAATCATATCTTTTAAACCGTAGATCAGATCGAAAAACTTAAAACATGAAAGTTGCTCAGAACGACGAGCCGAGTCTGATCGTGCCGTCTGTTTCTTCATCGGAACCTCCTACGTAGAAGAACTCGTAACTCCGTGCCCGAATCCGGCAGATGAATAGTGCACACACATCCGTAATTAAATCCCAGAATAATTCTAAAAATAACAAAAATGACTTAGATGCATAATTAGGCAACCCTGCACTGCATCATAGCATCACACGCACCGTATTGCATTTGTTTGCAATATGTTTACCTGTTTCTTCCCCCTCTTCTCTCTCGGTAGACCCCGACGTTGACGTAGCTCCCGAGGCAGACGCCGCTCCGGAGTACGACTACGTCCCCGACGACATCCCTGAAGACCTTGCCCTTGCCCCCGAGCAAACAGGCAAGCACCCCCATTTTGAACATGCCTATATCGCCTATTCTCTTCTCTCTTATACTTGCATTAGAACTGCTACTGCTACTATTTTCCTATATCTGCTGCATAGCCTGATTATTGTACCCTGCCTTGTTACCTTACTGGTTATCCTAGACTGCTTAGTTTAGGCTGGGTAGAGACACGACAGAGACCCCCACTTGATCCCGACTGCCCTGCTGGATATCAGAAGACCCGATCATCGGGATTGAAGACCAGACCCTGTCACCACACATCACTTCTCCCTATGTTGCTCGACACTGCTGGGTTACCATCGAGTGCCGAGGGTGATACCTCGTCAGCACTTCTGATGTTAACCTTGTAGGTTAGTTACTCGGTCGTGGTAAGCGAGGGTGATTCCTCCTACACCACCCCCGATAACGACATCGTCGCGCAACTCCTCGAGTGTGGACCTCGAGGGTGATTCCTCCTTCGTTCACCTTGATGATAACATCGAGCGGGAACTCCATCGAGGGTGATTCCTCAGGGTTCCCTTCGGTGTCAGACACACAGTTACCTTGGATATTATGACTTGACTATGAACCACGATACTAAAGACGGGTCGGCCCTGAGGGGTACCCGCGCGAGCTTATTGCGAAGTAATGTGGAGTCGGGTTGACCTGGATGGTGCCCGCGAGATAACTACGAGGCGTGGTCGGGCATTCTTAGCCCTTGCCGCAAGTCCTTGAGACGGAGCGACGGGGTCACATCGATCGTGAGTCTCTGCTCGTTTCCGCGCGCTCCTAATCCACTACGGTTTGGATATTTGATCCGAGGGGCCTCTGGCCTGATAGCACTAACCATCACGTGGGCATAGTATGGGCGTTCTGCGTCGTATACTTCAGCCGAAGCTTAATGGACGTCAGCGACTGATGCGGCACACGCTGGGTTGGACTGGGAACGCAACCGCGCTTGTATAAAGGGTTGCTAGGTCTGCTCACCGGCGGTGCACGTAACGTGCAGGAGTTCCCGGGGCGATGGCCCAAGACCCCTGGGGGCATAGGTTAGTCCGGCGTGCTGGCCTCTCTGTTAGGTATTCGGTCGGGTTGCGGCGAGTTGCTTAGCCGAGGCTGGGCATGACCCAGAAAAGTGTGTCCGGCCAGAGTTAAGCGAGCGTGGTGGGTAACTTGGTGCACCCCTGCAGGGAAGAAACTTCTATCGATAGCCTGTCCTACGGTAACGGACACTCGGAGTTGTATCCCGATCGGTACAACTAGAACTTGATGTGAGAACTGGATAGTACGGCTCTGGGATTGCTTTCTCGCAGGGAGTCAAGAAAGGATCTCAGGTCGAGGTTGATGATACTACTACTACTACTTTATATTATGTTCATCTGTTCTCGTCTATTGCTGCAAGACTGTCGAAGATTGTTGAAGATGCTAGTCTTCGATAGGACTAGGCTTCCCCCTCTATTCTGGCTTTTCTGCAGCCCAGTCCACATATACAGCCCCCTTTGGAAATGATGCATATGTAGTGTAGATCCTTGCTTGCTGAGTACTTCGGATGAGTACTCACGTTTGCTTTATTTTCTTTTTCCTTCATATTCCATTTGATGCCATCAGACGACGGAGCCCCTGAGTCAGACGCCCCAGCCTACGACCAGTACTACTACCCGCCTGGCGAGTACTACTACTACGAGGAGCCCTTCGACGACCAGGAGTAGGATCGGAGGGTCCAGGGCAGGAGGCCTACGCCTTTCGATCGTAGTATTTTATTTTACCCCGCCTCTGTGAAGGCCTAATTCTCTCTATGTAATATATCTATACCCAGATATCTAATGCTTCCGCTGACGCTTGTATGCCATCGAGCTATGTATTCGAGCCCTCGAGGCCCTGGCTTGTAATATTAAGCTTGTATGACTTTATTTTATGTTTTAGAGTTGTGTTGTGATATCTTCAAGTGAGTCCTTAGGCTTGATCGTGCGCATTTGCGTGTATGATTAGTGCACGATTAAGCCGGGGTCGTCTCAGGTTGGTATCAGAGCCGACTGCCTCTAGGAGCCCCCCTTCCCAATTCCTTGGCCGAAGTTGAGTCTAGAAGTCAAAAACTGATTTTACTAACTTGGCTGTGTGGCTTACGGGCCCACGTCGCCAACTGGGTGGAATTAGGATCTTTTATTCCTCGTCTTTACTCTGGGATTCTAATCTCTCATCTATTCGGGTTTAATAAAATTTACTAACACCGACATTTAGGATCTCGTTAATTCTATCCACCCGGAGAGCTGGATTCAGTGCGATTTCCCTGACGTTGATCTGATTAGTCTGATAATCATTTTCCTTTCCATTGTTTTGTTTAACCTTTCCTTCCGAGATCGGTTATATTTCTCATTGTCTTATGACAACCCTGAACCTCTATGTTTCAGATGGATCGACTGTTTCCACCACGGCCTATGACCCAGCTTGTGCTTCGCACTTGGGCTCGTGATGCCCCTGGATTTCCAGCTGTTCTGATCGCCCTCCTGAGTAGACTGGGTTACCGCTGGTATCCCGAGTACATGGTCTATGAGGTTTACCGCGAGTTCAACCAGGAATAGTACTATGCTGAAGTTCGGATTTATGATCAGCAGAACAACTCAGACACCGAGCTACACCTTTTTCATGGATTAGGCGTGACGATTGAGATGGCAGTACATGATGCCGCCTACTCTGCTGTCGCATGTCTCCGTGGAGAGCACAATGCTAACTTGGATGATACTGTGTTTCGGTACATTCCGTATGCACCTGTTGGAGATGCTACTGGATTTTACACAGCTATCTGTGCCCCGTACGAGTCTCGACGCTACGACCCGCAGGTTCTGATTCAGTGCACTCAGGCTCTGGATCGCACTGTTCGGGCTCTGGCTGTCGAGTTGTTCGCTACTCGAGCACGCTACTACGAGGCAATGACACAGTTGCTACCAGCTGTTCGTGCAGGGATACATCCGGAGGATATTCTTTACCCACGCAGGACCGAGATGCCGCCAGGTATTGATTGGCCTGCAGTGGGAGGTCACACGCCTGCACGTGGACCTCTTCTTACAGTTTGAGATCGGATTCTGCATCAGAGTGCACACGGAGAGTAGGATCCTGCGAGTTGATCGATCTTCGGTGTTTTCTAAACTCGACTTGAGGTTGGGTTATCACCAGATCCGTGTCCGCGAAGAGGATATTCCGAAGACTGCATTCGTTACTCGTTATGGCTCTTACGAGTACACAGTCATGTCGTTTGGTTTAACAAACGCTCCAGCTACATTCTCCCGCCTAATGAATTACATATTCATGGATTACCTCGACAAATTTGTCGTGGTATATCTGGATGATATTCTGGTTTATTCGAAGAACAAAGAAGAACATGCTGAGCATCTTCGCCTAGTTCTGGAGAGACTTCGAGAGCACCAATTATATGCCAAGTACTCTAAGTGCGAATTCTGGCTTTCTGAAGTAACCTACCTTGGACATGTCATCTCCAAGGATGGTATCGCAGTTAACCCGGAGCGAGTTCAGGCTATTCTTGACTGGACCCCTCCGAAGAATGTCAAACAAGTCAGAAGTTTCCTCGGGCTTGCAAGTTATTGTCGCCGATTCATCGAAAATTTCTCCAAGATTGCCAAGCCCCTGACTAATCTACTCCACAAAGGCGTTAAGTTTGAGTGGACAGACAAATGTCAGGAAAGCTTCCAGACCCTCAAGGACAAGCTGACTTCTGCTCCAATCCTTGCTCCTCCAGACTCCCGCAATGATTTTGTGATCTTCTGCGACGCATCTCGCCAAGGACTAGGTTGTGTCCTAATGCAAGAGCGAAGAGTTATTGCTTATGCTTCGCGACAACTGCGTCCACATGAAGAGAATTACCCAGTGCATGACCTCGAACTTGCTGCTGTCATTTATGCTTTGAAGCAGTGGCGTCATTACCTCCTTGGTAATCGGTGTGAGATTTACACCGATCATCAGAGCTTGAAGTACTTATTCACTCAACCGGAACTTAATCTTCGTTAGCAGCGTTGGTTGGAAACAATCACCGATTATGACTGTGGTATTTCATACACTCCTGGCAAAGCTAATGTGATGGCTGATGCTTTGAGCCGCAAGTCATACTGTAGTAACCTCATGGTAAAACAAGCTCAACCCCAGCTATATGAAGAATTGCGCAAGCTGAATCTCTGCATTATTCCGCAAGGTTCTCTTAATAACCTTGTGATACAGTCAGATCTTGAGAAAGCTGTCAAGATTGCGCAATCTAAGGATGGTGAAATTGATCTAATGAAGAAAGAGCTTCACCTTCAAAAGTACAGGGATTTCTCGATTGCTGAAGATGGAACCTTGTACTTCCGAGACCGCATTGTAGTACCTCGCTTCGAGCTGATGACTGACAAAGTCATGAAGGAGGCCCATGATACACCGCTATCTATCCATCCGGGTAGTACCAAAATGTATCGAGATCTTCGTCAAATGTACTGGTGGTCTAGAATGAAGCAAGATATTGCTCGTTATGTTGCCGAGTGTGACGTTTGTCGTCGCGTGAAGGCAAAACATCAGAAACCTGCTGGAATTCTGCAACCGCTCCCTATTCCTCTATGGAAGTGGGATAAAGTGCAAATGGACTTCATTACTGGTCTTCCCAAGTCTCAGAAGGGTCACGATGCCATTCTTGTCGTCGTCGACCAACTCTCCAAGGTTGCACACTTTCTGCCAGTTAAGGAGACTTACTGCTAGTCAGTTAGCAAAGCTATATATCTCCAGAATTGTTTCACTCCATGGTATTCCCAAGGAAATCAGTTCAGACCGTGGCAGCATTTTCACTGGCCATTTCTGGGAAAGTTTCCAGAAAGCAATGGGAACTCATATTACCTGGAGTTTAGCTTATCATCCCCAATCCCAAGGTCAAGTTGAGCGCGTTAATCAAGTGCTTGAAGACATGCTTCGAGCCTGTGTTTTATCCTTCGGTAAGAAGTGGGAGGAATCTCTTCCGTATGCCGAGTTCTCGTATAACAACAGCTATCAAGCCAGCTTGAAAATGGCCCCCTTTGAGGTTCTTTATGGTCGTAAATGTCGAACCCCTCTGAATTGGTCAGAAACTGGGGAACGACCTCTTGTTGGACCGGACATCATTCAACATGCCGAAGAACAAGTCTGAATTGTCCGGGAGAATCTCAAAGCAGCTCAAGACCGTCAGAAGAGCAATTATGATCGCAAGCGATGGGGTGTGATCTATCAACCTGGTGATCAAGCGTATCTTCGTGTCACTCCAATGAAGGGCACCCGTCGTTTCGGAGTTAAGGGCAAGCTAGCTCCTCGCTATATTGGTCCTTTCCGCATCGTGGCTAGACGTGGACAGGTGGCATATCAATTGGAGTTGCCACCGCAATTCTCCCATATTCATGATGTCTTCCACGTGTCGCAACTCCGAAAGTGCTTCAAGGAATCCCCGCACCGTGAAGTGGATCATGAGATGCTCGAGCTACAAGATGATCTTTCCTATAAGGAGCATCCGATCCGCATCCTCGATGAAGCTGAGCGTCGTACTCGTCAGAAGACGACCAAGTTCCTAAAAGTGCAGTGGTCGAATCACACTGAAGATGAAGCCACTTGGGAACGCGAGGAGCATCTTCGGGAAGAATATCCCGGACTCTTTCCTTCTACCTCCTAAATTCTCGGGACGAGAATTTCTTTTAGAGGAGGAGAACTTGTAACACCCCCTTGTAATAAGCACTGTGATACTCTGTTGAATATGCCAAGTCATGATCATTAGCAGTGCCAAATCACAAGGGTTAAGGATTCAACTCAGATTCAAATTTGAAAATCAATTTAAATTTCAAAGTGAAATATGGAGTTGTTTAAATCCTGATGGAAAAATGTTCATTAATGGGACAATAATCCAGGAACATTTCTAAAATCAACATCAAAATAATTGGAGTTAGATAAGTGACTCTAACAAGATGAAACAGCACCAAAACAGAATATTCAAATCCCTTTAAATTCTTTTCAGCTTCAAACAAACTCCAAATCTGCCCAAACCACATTTTGGTGAGAGCTAAAATGGCACTGTAATATTTGGACTAAGTCCCACATTTTACAAAAATGCAAAAGTGCTCTAACTATTTCGAAATAGGAAATGAAAAAAAAGGAGAAACAAAACAGAAAAATAAAGACGAGGCACTGTGCACCGGGCCTTAGTGCACAGTGCCCCGAACCCCGGCCCAGCAGGCCCACCTCACCTCTCTCCCTCGCGCTGTCGTTCTCCCGCTGGTCGAGCGCGCGCGCGCCGGCGCGGCGCCGACACGTCGCCGTCCACCGACGATACAGGGCGCGGAGGGGATAAGGCCGACGCCCTCCACTCCACCCCGGCCTCTCTGTCATTCTCCCCCTTCTCCTCTCGCTCGCCCCGCCTCTCTCCCCTTCTCAGATCCGGTGGCCGAGCGCCTCTGTCGCCGCGATCCGCCACCGCCGTGGCCAACGGCCTCCCCAACTCGTCTGCGTGCGTCTGGGAGGAGCACCGTGGTCGTCGGCGACTTCCCGAGCAGCTGGAAGGAGCGGAGGAGCACCGCATCGCCCGCGCGCGTGTCGTCTTCCACCTCGGGTCGCCGCCGAATCCTCCATCTCCGGCGAGCTGCTGCGGCTACTAAGCTGTCACGGGCCTTCCTTGGCCGCACGGTGAGTAGCCGCTGCCTCCTTCCCCTCTCTCCGTTCCGTTTCGACGCCGTAGCTAGCCTCCCCGCGAGCTCGAGCTCCAGCCGCCGTCGATCGTCGTCGCAGCCGGCGCTGCGGGCCGTTCCAATGGTCACGGACGCCGCCGTCCGCCTCAGTGCGGTTCCTGCGCTCGAATGCGCCTAGTCCCGCGCTGAGATGAGCCCCGTAGCCCCGATTCCGTGCCTCGCCCGAAGAGCCTCGCCGCCGACGAGCTCCATGCGCTCAGCTCCGGCCACCGCAGCCTCCACCACCGCCACAGATCGCTCCGCCGTCGTCTTGCCGTTCGAACGCGACCGGCCCCATGCATTTTGGTGCATTGTAGCGGATTTCCGACGCCGGCCGCGCCCCTCCGCCGTGTCTGGAGGTCACCGGCGTCGAGCCGCCGGCCGCACTGACGTGGCACCCACGTGGCACCACCTGGGCCACTGACTGGTGGGCCCAGGGACCCCGCTTTGACCGCGTTGACCCAGGTCAACGCGGGTCACTGTTCATACCAGTCTATGACCAGTGAGCCCGATGCGATTAATTAGGTTGATTAAGTTTAAAACTAATATGATAATTAAGATAGTCTATGACATGTGGGACCAGAAGCCTAATTAGCTAATTAGATTAGTTTAACTCACAGTTTAGGTAAACAGAGGCTGACATGTGGGTCCCACTGGACCCACATGTCATATTTGACTTAGCCAGCCGACTGTTGACTTGCTGACGTCAGCAGCACGTCATGCTGACGTCATAATACGTTTCTGCTAATTTAAAATAATTCCAGAAAATATTTAAAACTTCGAAAAATCATATCTTTTAAACCGTAGATCAGATCGAAAAACTTAAAACATGAAAGTTGCTCAGAACGACGAGCCGAGTCTGATCGTGTCGTCTGTTTCTTCATCGGAACCTGCTACGTAGAAGAACTCGTAACTCCGGGCCCGAATCCGGCAGATGAATAGTGCACACACATCCGTAATTAAATCCCAGAATAATTCTAAAAATAACAAAAATGACTTAGATGCATAATTAGGCAACCGTGCACTGCATCATAGCATCACACGCACCGTATTGCATTTGTTTGCATTATGTTTACCTGTTTCTTCCCCCTCTTCTCTCTCGGTAGACCCCGACGTTGACGTAGCTCCCGAGGCAGACGCCGCTCCGGAGTACGACTACGTCCCCGATGACATCCCTGAAGACCTTGCCCTTGCCCCCGAGCAAACAGGCAAGCACCCCCATTTTGAACATGCCTATATCGCCTATTCTCTTCTCTCTTATACTTGCATTAGAACTGCTACTGCTACTGTTTTCCTATATCTGCTGCATAGCCTGATTATTGTACCCTGCCTTGTTACCTTACTGGTTATCCTAGACTGCTTAGTTTAGGCTGGGTAGAGACACGACAGAGACCCCCACTTGATCCCGACTGCCCTGCTGGATATCAGAAGACCCGATCATCGGGATTGAAGACCAGACCCTGTCACCGCACATCACTTCTCCCTATGTTGCTCGACACTGCTGGGTTACCATCGAGTGACGAGGGTGATACCTCGTCAGCACTTCTGATGTTAACCTTGTAGGTTAGTTACTCGGTCGTGGTAAGCGAGGGTGATTCCTCCTACACCACCCCCGATAACGACATCGTCGCGCAACTCCTCGAGTGTGGACCTCGAGGGTGATTCCTCCTTCGTTCACCTTCATGATAACATCGAGCGGGAACTCCATCGAGGGTGATTCCTCAGGGTTCCCTTCGGTGTCAGACACACAGTTACCTTGGATATTATGACTTGACTATGAACCACGATACTAAAGACAGGTCGACCCTGAGGGGTACCCGCGCGAGCTTATTGCGAAGTAATGTGGAGTTGGGTTGACCTGGATGGTGCCCGCGAGATAACTACGAGGCGTGGCCGGGCATTCTTAGCCCTTGCCGCAAGTCCTCGAGACGGGGCGACGGGGTCACATCGATCGTGAGTCTCTGCTCGTTTCCGCGTGCTCCTAATCCACTACGGTTTGGATATTTGATCCGAGGGGCCTCTGGCCCGATAGCACTAACCATCACATGGGCATAGTATGGGCGTTCTGCGTCGTATACTTCAGCCGAAGCTTAATGGACGTCAGCGACTGATGCAGCACACGCTGGGTTGGACTGGGAACGCAACCGCGCTTGTATAAGGGGTTGCTAGGTCTGCTCACCGGCGGTGCACGTAACGTGCAGGAGTTCCCGGGGCGATGGCCCAAGACCCCTGGGGGCATAGGTTAGTCCGGCGTGCTGGCCTCTCTGTTAGGTATTCGGTCGGGTTGCGGCGAGTTGCTTAGCCGAGGCTGGGCATGACCCAGAAAAGTGTGTCCGGCCAGAGTTAAGCGAGCGTGGTGGGTAACTTGGTGCACCCCTCCAGGGAAGAAACTTCTATCGATAGCCTGTCCTACGGTAACGGACACTCGGAGTTGTATCCCGATCGGTACAACTAGAACATGATGTGAGAACTGGATAGTACGGCTCTGGGATTGCTTTCTCGCAGGGAGTTGAGAAAGGATCTCAGGTCGAGGTTGATGATACTACTACTACTACTTTATATTATGTTCATCTGTTCTCGTCTATTGCTGCAAGACTGTCGAAGATTGTTGAAGATGCTAGTCTTCGATAGGACTAGGCTTCCCCCTCTATTCTGGCTTTTCTGCAGCCCAGTCCACATATACAGCCCCCTTTGGAAATGATGCATATGTAGTGTAGATCCTTGCTTGCTGAGTACTTCGGATGAGTACTCACGTTTGCTTTATTTTCTTTTTCCTTCATATTCCATTTGATGCCATCAGACGACGGAGCCCCTGAGTCAGACGCCCCAGCCTACTACCAGTACTACTACCCGCCTGGCGAGTACTACTACTACGAGGAGCCCTTCGACGACCAGGAGTAGGATCGGAGGGTCCAGGGCAGGAGGCCTACGCCTTTCGATCGTAGTATTTTATTTTACCCCGCCTCTGTGAAGGCCTAATTCTCTCTATGTAATATATCTGTACCCAGATATCTAATGCTTCCGCTGACGCTTGTATGCCATCGAGCTATGTATTCGAGCCCTCGAGGCCCTGGCTTGTAATATTAAGCTTGTATGACTTTATTTTATGTTTTAGAGTTGTGTTGTGATATCTTCAAGTGAGTCCTTAGGCTTGATCGTGCGCATTTGCGTGTATGATTAGTGCACGATTAAGTCGGGGTCGTCACACCCTACGAAATGATACAGGCGTTCAACTTGCGCAATTCTTCATAAAGCTGGGGTTGAGCTTGCTTAACCATGAGGTTATTGCAATAGGACTTGCGGCTCAAGGCATCAGCCATCACATTAGCCTTGCCAGGAGTATAATAAATACCACAATCATAGTCCGTAATCGTTTCCAACCATCGTTGTTGACGAAGATTAAGATCCGGTTGAGTGAATAAGTACTTCAGACTTTAATGATCGGTATAAATCTCACACCGATTACCCAGAAGGTAATGTCGCCACTGTTTCAACGCATAGATCACAGCAACGAGTTCGAGATCATGCATTGGATAATTTTCTTCATGAGGACGCAATTGACGCGAAGCATAAGCAATTACTCTTCGTTCTTGCATTAGGACACAGCCTAATCCCTGACGAGAGGCGTCACAATATATCACAAAGTCCTTGCGGGAATCAGGAGGAGCAAGCACTAGAGCAGAAGTAAGCTTGTCCTTGAGGGTCTGGAAACTCTCCTGACATTTGTCTGTCCACTCAAACTTAACTCCTTTGTGGAGCAGATTAGTCAGGGGTTTGGCAATCTTGGAAAAGTTCTCGACGAATCGACGGCAATAACTTGCAAGGCTGAGAAAACTTCGGACTTGCTTGGCATTCTTCGGAGGGGTCCAGTCAAGAATAGCCCGAACTCGATCCGGGTTAACGGCAATACCGTCCTTGGAAATCACATGTCCAAGGTAGGTCACTTCAGAGAGCCAGAATTCACATTTGGAGTACTTGGCATACAACTTGTGTTCTCGAAGTCTCTCCAGAACAAGACGAAGATGTTCGGCATGCTCTTCTTTATTCTTCAAATATACTAGAATATCATCTAGATATACCACAACGAACTTGTCGAGGTAATCCATGAATATATAATTCATCAGGCGAGAGAACGTAGCTGGAGCATTCGTTAGGCCAAATGACATAACGGTGTATTCATAAGAATCATAACGAGTGACGAATGCAGTCTTCGGTATATCCTCTTCACGGACACGGATCTGGTGATAACCCAACCTCAAGTCGAGTTTAGAGAACACCGATGATCCAGCAAGTTGATCATATAAGTCATTGATCCGTGGAAGCGGATATTTATTCTGAATGGTTGCCTGGTTGATAGGACGGTAATCTTGAACCAACCTATTCGTACCATCTTTCTTCTTGACAAAGAGAGACGGTGCTCCCCGGGCAGAGGAACTAGGACGGATGAAGCCCATCTTAAGTGACTTATCGATTTCTTCCTTAAGCTCAAGTAGGTGGTGCGGAGGCATCTTGTAAGGACGCTTCGCAATAGAAGTAGTGCTAGGCTTCAAGTCAATAAAAAATTCGACAGCTCTAGCAGGGGGTATTCCTGAAAGTTCTTCTAAAAAAACATCCTGGAATTCACAGACAATCGGAACGTTTTCGATCCCCTCAAGCGGAGAAGCGTTTAACGCATTCAAGACATAAATCTGAGCCTCGGCGTTCTGAGTGATATGAGCGCGGTAATTCACCAACTCATTTGATGGATGAAGAAGATGAACAACTTTAGTGGCACAGTTGATTGAGGCATAGTGAGCCTTCAACCAATCCATTCCCAGAATAAGGTCAATTTTTGAAGATTGCACAATAATGGGATTGGCATGAAAGTGCAACCCTTCAATCTCAATAGTGACTCGGGGGCTGAATATAGAAGTTTGGCATCGTCCCGCGGGAGTGTTTACTACTAACGGATGTTGTAGCGTTTCACACTTAACGTCATGCAAGAGTGCAAAATGTTCTGACATGAATGAATGCGATGCTCCTGAATCAAATAAAACAGTTGCAGGTACTGAATTAACAAGAAGTGTACCCATCACGGTTTCAGGTTGATCCTAAGCTTCAGCCATGTTGACGTGATAGTTCTGCCCACGACCATAAGAAGGTTTCGCATTGTTGTCACGTTGCTGAGGAATACCACGGCCAGTACCACGGCCAGCAGAAGGAAGAGCTAACTGATTCTGATTCTGAGAACAATCTCTGGCACGGTGACCTGGTTGGCCACACTTGAAGCATAGTCCATTGTCAGGACGAGGTGCGGGAGCTCGAGGTGGTGGAGCTCGCAGAGGCTGCCTCGGTGGTGGTGGAGGCAGACGAGGTGCAGCATAAGATGGCCGGTTCACAGGAGCTGCTGGACGGTATATGCTCTGAGGTATCCAGATGCGGCGCTTCTGGGAAGACGAGCCCGAAGATGAGCCCGCCTCACGGGTGCGTCTGGTTGCTTCCTTGTCCTTCTTCAGACCAGTTTCAACCATGATAGCCTTATTCACCAAGGTGGCGAAATCAGGATAGTCTTGAATGAGCAGAGCTAACTGAATATCATGGTGCAGCCCTTCACGAAACTTCTCTTGCCTTCGGGCATCAGTGGGGATGTCCTCTTCAGCGTAGCAAGACAACTCAAGAAACTCGCGCTGATAAACTTCCACAGTCTTGTTACCTTGAACGAGACTACGGAACTCGGCCTTCTTCCGGGCTATGACATCTTGAGGAATGTAGCGGGCACGGAAAGCAATCTTGAATTCTGCCCAAGTGACGACGGTACTAGGTGGTAGGGTCTGTCGGTGAGTAGCCCACCATTGTGATGCGGGACCCTTCAGTAGGTATGTCGCAAAGGTGACATAATTGGCCGGGGCGACATCAGCAGACTTCATCTCATAGGAGATGTCACGCAGCCAATCATCGGCATCCAGCGGGTTGACTGTGTTGCGAAAGAACGACGGGTTGAGTCGCATAAATTCTGGCAAGGTGATGGAAGGTGGCGGCTGGTCGGCATTGGGACGAGGGAACTGTTGCATAATCCCAGTCATAAACTACCGATTAAGTTCAAACTGTTGCATCATAGCAGCCATATAGTCAGGCGGTGGCGGCGGTGGTGGATTGTTATCTGCCATCCTGCTAAATCAACAGGGGTAGTTTAGCAGAAGCCAATGCGAGTGTTTAGCAACATGCATGATATAACGCGATGAAATGTAAGTAGTACAATAGATGCTTAATAGCAGTCATTAAGTCATACAGATCCATACAGAGTCGGTTACAAACGGGCAGCACAACGGCACAAATTTAAAAGCTAGACATACTAGGCGGCGCGCAGGCACGCGGTAAGGAAGTACACAACGAGACTTAGCAAAGGCTACATCAATGTCGGAGAAAACCATGGAAACGGGGTAGCTGCAAGTGCGGACGACGGACGTTCGTCGCAGAAAGATCCTGTGCTCCATGTGCACTCTGATGCAGAACCCGGTCTCGAGCTGAAAGAAGAGGTCCACGTGCAGGTGTATGACCTCCCACAGCAGGCCAATCGATCCCTGGTGGCATCTCGGTCCTGCGCGGGTAAAGAATATGCTCCGGATGTATCCCTACACGAACAGCTGGTAGCAACTGCGTCATAGCCTCGTAGAGTCGTACTCGAGTGGCAAACAACTCGACGACCAGAGCCCGAACAGTGCGATCCAGAGTCTGAGTACACTGAATCAGAACTCGCTGATCGTAGCGACGAGGCTCGTACGGGGCACAGGTAGCTATGTAGTAACCAGTAGCATCTCCGGTAGGGGCATACGGAATGTATCGATACTCAGAGGCATCCAAGCTAGCACTGTGCTCTCCTCGAAGACGTGCGACAGCAGAGTAGGCGGCATCATGGACTGCCATCTCAATCGTCACGCCGATACCGTGGAAAAGATGCAGCTCAGTGTCTGAGTTATCCTGCTGATCATAGATGCGAACATCAGCATAGTACTGCTCCTGGTTGAACTCGCGGTAAACCTCGTAGACCATGTACTCAGGGTACCAGCGGTAGCCCAGTCTGGTCAAGAGAGCGATCAGAACAGCTGGAAACCCAGGGGCATCACGAGCCCAAGTGCGAAGCACGAGCTGGGTCGTAGGACGCGGCGGGAACAGACGATCCATCTGAAACAAAGGAGTTCAGGGTTGTCATATGACGATGAGAAATATAACAAATCTCAGAAGGAAAGGTTAAACAAAACAATGAAAAGGAAAATGATTATCAGACTAATCAGATCAATGACAGGGAAATCACACAGAAATCCAGTTCTCCGGGTGGACGGAATTTACGAGATCCTAAGTGTCGACGTTAGTAATTTTATTAAACCCGAATAGATGAGAGATTAGAGTCACAGAATATAGATGAGGAATAAAAGATCCTAATACCACCCAATTGGCGACGTGGGCCCGTAAGCCACACAGCCAAGTTAGTAAAACAATTTTTGGTTTCTAGACTCAACTTCGGCCAAGGAATTGGAAAGGGGGATTCCTAGAGGCAGTCGGCTCTGATACCAACCTGTGACGACCCCGGCTTAATCATGCACTAACCATACACGCAAATGCACACGATCAAGCCTAAGGACTCACTTGAAGATATCACAACACAACTCTAAAACATAAATAAAGTCATACAAGCTTAATATTATAAGCCAGGGCCTCGAGGGCTCGAATACATTGCTCGATGGCATACAAGTGTCAGCGGAAGCATCAGATATCTAGGTACAGATATATTACAGAAATGAAGATAAGCCTTTAGAAGGCGGGGCAAAATAAAATACTACGATCGAAAGGCGTAGGCCTCCTGCCCTGGACCCTCCGAATCCTACTCCTAGTCATCTGTCGGCTCCTCGTAGTAGTACTCGCCGGGAGGGTAGTAGTAGTAGCCGTAGTCGTCGACGGGGGCTGCTATCTCAAGGGTTCCGTCGTCTGGTGGCATCAAAAGGATATGGGGAGAAAAAGAAAATAAAGCAAACGTGAGTACTCATCCGAAGTACTCAGCAAGCAAGGATCTACACTACATATGCAACATTTTCAAAGGGGGCTGTATATATGGACTGGGCTGCAGAAATGCCAGAATAGAGGGGGAAAGCCTAGTCCTATCGAAGACTAGCATCTTCAAGCATCTTCATTGTTCTTGCAGCATTAGAAGAGTGCAAATTATCATAATGTAAAGTAGTAATAGTGTATCATCAACCTCGGCCAGAGATCCTTTCTCGACTCCCTGCGAGAAAGCAATCCCAGAGCCATACTATCCATTTCATCTCAAGTTCTAGTTGTACCGATCGGGATACAACTCCGAGTGTCTGTTACCATAGGACAGGCTATCGATAGATTAGTTCTTCCCTGCAGGGGTGCACCAACTTACCCACCACACTCGATTAACTCCGGCCGGACACACTTTTCTGGGTCATGCCCAGCCTCGGCCAAACGATACGCCGCAACCCGACCGAATACATAACAGAGAGGTCAGCACGCCGGATTAAACCTATGCCACCATGGGTCTTGGGCCATCGCCCCGGGAACTCCTGCGCGTTGCGTGGGCGGCCGGAAGCAGACCTAGCAACCCCTTAATACAAGCGCAGTTGCGTAACCAGTCCAATCCAGCGCGCGCCGCTCAGTCGCTAACGTCTATTAAGTTTCGGCTGAAGTATATGACGCAGAACGCCCATACTATGCCCACGTGATGGTTAGTGCTATCAGGCCAGAGGCCCCTCGGATCAAATATCCAAACCGTTAGTGTGTTGATAGTGCGGAAACGAGTAGAGACTCACGAAAGATGTGACCCCGTTGCCCCGTCTTGAGGACTTGCGGCAAGGGCGAGGAATGCCCGGCCACGCCTCGTGTTCAACCCTCGGGCACCATCCAGGTCCACCCGACTCCACATTACTCACTAATAAGCTCGCGCGGGTACCCCTCAGGGCCGACCCATCTTTAGCATCATGTTACAGTGAACAGTCACAGTAACCATAGTATCCGTGTGTCTGACACCAAGGGGAACCCTGAGGAATCACCCTCGATGGAATTCCCTCTGATGTTACCATCAAGGTGAACGGAGGAGGAATCACCCTCGAGGTCCACACTTGAGGAGTTGCACGACGACGTCGTTATCGGGGTTGATGTAGGAGGAATCACCCTCGCTTACCACGACCGAATAACTAACCTTCAAGGTTATCATCAGAAGTGCTAACGAGGTATCACCCTCGGCACTCGATAGTAACCCAGTAGTGTCGGCAACTAAGGGGAAGTGACGTGCGGTGTCGGGGCCTGGTCTTCAATCCCGTTACACGGGTCTTCGGATCATCCAGCGGGGCAGTCGGGTTAAGTGGGGTCTCTGTCGGTCTCTACCCAACCTATTCTAAACAGTTTAGGATAAAAGGTAAGTATCAACAGCAGGTTACAATTAAACAGGCTATGCAACAGATATAGGATAACAGTAGCAGCAGTAACTTCTAATGCAAGCATAAGAGAGAAGAGAATGGGCGATATCGGAATGCTCAAAATGGGGGTGCTTGCCTGCAAGCTCTGGGGCAAGTGACTGGTCGTCGGGGACGTAGTCGTACTCCGGAGCGGCGTCTGCCTCAGGAGCTACGTCAACGTCGGGGTCTATCGAGAGAGAAGAGGGGGAGGAAACAAATAAATACATAGCAAACAATGCAATACAGGGCCTGCCATGCCTAGCATGCAGTGCAGGGTTGCCTAAAAATGCATCTAAGTCATTTTGGTTATTTTAGAATTAACATGGTATTTATTACCCGGAGTGTGTGCACTATTCATCTACTGGAATCGGGCTAAAAGTTACGGGTTCTCCTATGTAGGGGGTTCCGACATAGAAACAGACGACACGATCAGATTTGTCTCATCGTTCTGAGCAACTTTCATGTACAAAGTTTTTTGATCTGAGCTACGGTTTATTTTCTATGATTTTCTAAAGATTTTAGTATTTTCTGGAATTATTTTTATTTATTAAATCAACATTATCCAGAACAGTGTGGAGTGACGTCAGCATGATGGAATGCTGATGTCAGCAGTCAACGGACGGCTGACCAGGTCAAACCTGACCAGTGGGGCCCACATGTCAGCCTCTGTTGATTAACAGAGTTTAATTAAAACTAAACAGAGATTATTAGCTTATGGGTCCCACATGTCAGTGACGAATTAATTTAACTAATTAATTTTATTTATAAAAACATTTTAGTTAAATAAAACACGGTGGGGCCCGCATGTCAGCGTCACCGGGACGCCACGTCAGCGCGTTGACTGGTCAAACCAGTCAACAGGGCCCGTGGGGCCCACTGTCAGCGGCACAGGGGCGGGGCCCGCCCAGCCACGTTGGCGGCGGCCGGCGGCTCAACGCCGGCGACCTCCAGACGCGGCGGAGACGCGGGCGCTCGTCAGATTTCGCCTACAGGCCGTCAAAACGGCCGCGGTTGGTCTCGTTCGAACGGGTAGAAGATGCCGCATCGAACGGTGGCGGTGGCGCAGCGGGACTCGGCCGGAAACTTCGCCGACGACGAGCAAAAGCGGCGGCGCGTACGAGCCTACGACGAAAACGAAGCAACGGCGCGCAGCAGCTCGAGCGCGAGGCCTAGGCGTGTTCTACGCGATGCGGTGAGTATGTTCGACTCGACCCTGAGCTCGTTGGGTCACCGGAGGCTCGCCGGCGACGAGCTCCACGGCGATGGGCTCGGGCTCTCGCGGATCGGCGGCTACGGCAAGCCGGAGCGAGGAAGGAGTGTGGGGAGGAGCTGTGGCTCACCGTGCGGTCAAGAAAGACCCGCGACAGGTTAGTAGCAGCAGCGGGCGTCGCCGGAGACGTCGGGGATCGTCGGCGGCAGCAGCAAAGGGGGCGGCTCGATCCAGGCGGAGAAGAGCTCGCCTGCTCGCGCGCGTGGACGGGGAAGGGGTAGTCGAGGACGGCGGAGACGATGGACAGCTTGGCGAGGCACGGGGATGGCGGTGGCAACGGCGCACGGCGGCAGATCCGTTCGGGCGTCGACGGGATCGAAAAGGAGAGAGCGATGGAGGGAGGGGGGAAGAATGGCGAGGCGTCCAGGGGGACGGGTCGGCTCGTCCTTATCCCCTCCGCCTCCCTGTTTCGTCGGTGGGCGCCGGCATGTCGCCGCGCGAGCGGCGCGCGCGCGCGCGGCCATGGCGCAGCTGACACGGGGAGGAGGGAGAAGGGAATGGGCCTGGTGGGCTGGGCCTCCTGGCACTGTGCATTTAGGCCTGTGCACAGTGGCCTTTTCCTATTTCCTTTTTTTGTTTTCTATTTTCTTTATTTATTTTCTGTTTTGAATTAGTTAGGCCACTGGTGCACTTTTATAGAATATGAGACTTGGCCCATATATTGCAATGCAATATTATCTTTCACCAAAAATTGGTTTGGGCAGATTTGGAGTTTGTTTGAATTTGGAATGATTTTAAATGTATTAAATATTGCTGTTTTGGTGCTGTTTCATCTTGTTGGAGTCATTTAACTAATCCAAGTAGCATTAGTTATATTTTTATGAGTGATTCTGGAATATTTGCTAATTAATGAACATTTTACCAAAGGTGTTTGAGCAAATTTATTTTGCACTTTTGAATTTGAATTGATTTTCAGAATGGAATTTGAATTGCTTTGGTTAACCACTATGTTTAAGCACTGCAAATGATATGACTTGACATTATTAGCAGATGATCACAGTGGCTATTACACAGGGGTGTTACAGCAACCACCGCCACAATGGTGCTCGCCAGAGGGCCAACCATGCGGAACACCATCCGGGGCCACCGCCTCGGCATCCATTATCCGAAACACCGCCACCCGCCCGTCACACCAACCATGACAGGAGAGCAGTGGCACCAACAACTACTCCTAGCCCGGCATCTGGCATCGAGTCCGGGTCAACGCCTACACGGTAGGACGCGCCCACGCCTGTATCCCATTCACTCCCAGTGGACACAAGGGGGACACGACCCTGTAACTGCCGACGGCCATTGCCGGGCAAGCCCCGGCCCTCCGGCCTTGGCCAACGCGAGCTCGCATGACGCCACATCTGTGGCCATTGGACTGATCCGTTCGCTGGCAACTGTGACGCCCCCGGCTCAATCATGCACAAATCATACACGCAAATGCACACGATCAAGCCTAAGGACTCACAGGAAGATATCACAACACAACTCTAAAACATAAATAAAGTCATACAAGCTTTATATTACAAGCCAGGGGCCTCGAGGGCTCGAATACATAAGCTTGCGTACAAGCGTCAGCGGAAGCATCAGATATCTGAGTACAGATATAAAAGAAAACACCGAAAGGCCCTTAGAAGGCGGGGCAAAAGAAAAACACTACGATCGAAAGGCGCAGGCCTCCTGCCTGGGACCCTCTGAACCTACTCCTGGTCGACGGCAAGCTCGTAGTAGTATCCACCCTCAGGGTAGTAGTAGCGATCGTCGGCGGGGGCAGTTGTATCTGGGGCTCCGTCATCTGGTTGCATCAAAGGGATATGGGGGAAAAAGAAAGCAAAGCAACCGTGAGTACTCATGCGAAGTACTCAGCAAGCAAGGATCTACACTACATATGCAACATTATCAAAGGAAGACTGTATATGTGGACTGGGCTGCAGAAATGCCAGAAATAGAGAGGAGGCCTAGTCCTATTGAAGACTAGCATCATCAGAGGTCTTGCAGCATTAGAAGAGTGTAGATTAGTACCGTATAAAGTAGTAGTATCATTAAGTATCATCCTCACACAGAGATCCTTTCTCGACTCCCTGCGAGAAAGCAATCACAGAGCCATAGTATCCAATTCTAGTTGTATCGATCGGGATACAACTCCGAGTGTCCGTTACCGAGGATCCGGCTATGCATAGATTAGTTCTTCCCTGCAGGGGTGCACCAACTTACCCACCACGCTCGCTTAACTCCGGCCGGACACACTTTCTGGGTCATGCCCGGCCTCGGCCAAACGACACACCGCAACCCAACCTAAAGCTCAGCAGAGAGGTTCCCGCCGGTCTACATCCTAAGCGCTCAGGGGTCTTGGCCATCGCCCTGTGCACTCCGGGTCGTTGCGCACACGGTGAAGCCAGGCACCAACACTACAGGAAGGCGCCGGTCCGTCCGTGCCGCCATGCTGAACTGGACGTCTGACAGAGCTTTCGGCTGATGCATACGATGCAGAACGCCCATACTATGCCCACGTGGTGGTTAGTGCTATCGGGCCAGAGGCCCACTCAGATCACATATCCAAACCGTTAGTACCTTGGGGGTGCGGTAACGAGCAGAGACTCACGATCGATGTGACCCCATCGCCCTGTCTCGAGGACTTGCGGCAAGGGCCAAGAATGCCCGGCCACGCCTCGTATCCATCACTCGGGCACCATCCAGGCAACCCATCTTCACATCACACGCGGGTACCCCTCAGGGTCGTTCTGCCTTTCCAAGTAACATTAGTACAATCCAAGTATCTGTGTGTCCATATCATTAGGGGGAATCTGAGGTATCACCCTCGTTGGATTCCTACCTGATATATCCGTCAAGGTGAACTCGGAGGAATCACCCTCGCTGGGTTCACACTTGAGGTGTTGTACGACGGCGTCGTTATCGGAAGCGGTGAAGGAGGAATCACCCTCGATGACCACGACCGATTAGCTACCCTACAGAGTTAAATTCAGAAGTGCTACACGAGGTATCACCCTCGACACTCGATAGTAACACTGCAGTGTCGTTACAACTAAGGGGGTTGATGTGCGGTGCCGGGGTCTAGTCTTCAATCCCGTTGATCGGGTCTTCGGATAATCTAGCGGGGCAGTCGGTATAAGTGGGGTCACTGATATGTCTCTACCCAGCCTATACTAAGTAGTTTAGGGTAAGCAGGTAAGGTATCAATAGCAGGTTACAATAAACAGGCTATGCATCAGAATAGGTAAAGCAGTAGCAACAACAATTCTAATGCAAGCATGAGAGAGAAAGAATAGGCTGTATCGGTATGCTCAAAAAAGGGGGGTGCTTGCCTGGTTGCTCGGCGGCAAGGGCAAGGTCGTCAACGATGGCGTCGGGCTCCGGAGCTGCGTCGGTACCGGAAACTGCGTTGGGGTCTAACAAGAGAGAAGAGGGGGAGGAAACAGTACAAATACACAGCAGACATGAGCAACACAATGTACGACATGACAATATGCAGTGCCGGGTGTGTCCTAACGTATGGTTGCACGTCACCGAGGAAGGGGGAATCCATCCGGGAATGTTTTCTTGGTTCCGGACATTTGTCGAGATAATCCATGAAGATGTAATTCATCAGACGGGAGAATGTGGCTGGAGCATTTGTTAAGCCAAAGGACATGACCGTATACTCGTAGGAGCCATAGCGAGTAACAAATGCAGTCTTGGGAATATCCTCTTCACGAACACGGATCTGATGATAACCCAACCTCAAGTCGAGTTTAGAAAACACCGATGATCCAGCAAGTTGATCATACAAATCATTGATCCGGGGACGCGGATATTTGTTCTGAATTGTTGCTTGGTTAATGGGCCGGTAATCCTGAACCAATCGGTTAGTTCCATCCTTCTTCTTAACGAAGAGTGAAGGTGCTCCCCAAGCAGAGGAACTGGGGCGGATGAAACCTTTCTTAAGTGACTTTTCGATTTCTTCCTTAAGCTCGAGAAGGTGGTGCGGAGGCATCTTATAAGGACGCTTCGCAATAGGGGTAGTGCCAGGTTTCAAGTCGATGACAAACTCGACAGCTCTAGCAGGGGGTATTCCTGGAAGTTCTTCTAGAAATACATCTTGAAAATCACGAACAACGGGAATGTTCTCGATGCCTTCAAGAGGTGAAGCATTCAACGCATTCAGAGTATAAATCTGGCTCTCCGTATTCTGTATTATCTTGGCTGAGTAGTTGATCACCTGGCCAGAAGGGTGTGTGAGCTAGATTGTCTTAGTAGCACAGTCAATCAAAGCACTATGGGCTATCAACCAGTCCATACCGAGAATAATGTCTACGTCGGAAGGTCCAAGAGCAATAAGGGATGCAGAGAACATCAACCCTTCAATTTTGATCTGATTGTTGTGACTTACCATCTTGGTTTGCCACCTGGAACGGGGAGTGATAATCTCTAATGGTGTGGGTAACAGCTCTAGATGTAGTTCATGCAGCTGAGCAAATTGTTGAGACACAAAGGAATGTGATGCTCCCGAGTCGAAAAGGACAGAAGCTGCAACTGAATTAATCAGGAGGGTACCCATCACAATGGTTGGTTCTTTCTGAGCCTCTTCTGTATTGACATGGTTAGCATGGCCCAGTACAACAGCAGAAGGTCTGGCATTGGGATTCCTGGGCTGACGAGCTCGGGCATCTCGATTTTGGTTCGGGCGGCAATTGGTAGCATGATGCCCTAGTTGACCACACTTGAAGCAATTCCCATCATTATGGGGAGGAGCTACAGCATTGGACTGTCCACCCTGCGTCACTAGCTGTCTCGACGGCGGAGGTAGACGAGGTGCAACATAAGACGGCCTTGGTGTTGGAGCAGGTCGGTGATGAACATTGTGTGGGATCCAGACTCGATGTTTCTGAGCAGACTGACTCGAAGATGGACCAACATCTCGGGTACGCTTGAGCGACTCCTGGCATTTAGTCAGTGCAGTTTCAACTCGGAAAGATTGGCTGACAAGCGTTGCGAAATCTGTGCAATCATGGACAGCAAGTGCAAGGTTTATATCAGTACGCAGTCCTTCACGGAATTTCTCCTGCTTGCGGGCGTCAGTGCAGACGTCATCTTCAGCGTAGCGGGACAATTCAAGGAATTTCCTCTGATATTCATCCACAGTCATTTTGCCCTGTGTGAGTTTGCGGAACTCCTGCTTCTTCTGGTCGATCAGACCTTGAGGAATGTACCGTGCACGAAAAACTGACTAAAATTCCTGCCAAGTGGTTACTGTTTCAGCAGGCAACATACCCTTGTGGCTTTCCCACCATTGAGCAGCTGATCCCCTCAGGTGATACGTCGCATAGATGGCGTAACTGTCAGGGATAACATTGGCCGACTTCATCTGGAAGGCAATGTCACGGAGCTAATCATCAGCATCCATTGGATCAGTCGAACTGCGAAAAGTGGACGGATTGAGGCGCACGAATTCTAGCAGATTTATTGTGGTAGGCTGTTGATGAGCATTCTGGTTTGGAAACTGAGCCAATATCCCGGTCATAACCTGACGGTTCAGTTCAAACTGATGCATCATTGCGGCAATATAAGGTGGAGGTGGGGGATCGTCAGCCATCCTGCCAAATCAACAGGGGTGGTTTAGCAAGATAAACTGCAGGTGTATGGAGTTATTCATGATGTAACACGGGAAATGAACAGGAAAGGCATTAGATATAGGATAGTAGTCATTAAAGACTAACCAATCCATGCACAGAGTTGGATTCAAACGGATAGTACGCGCTCGGGAATGCTCGCAGCTAGACAAACTAGGCGGCGCGCAGGCACGCGGTAAGGAAGTACACAATGTGACATAGCAAAGGCTATATCAACGTCGGAGAAAACTGCTAGAGCGAGGAATTTGCAAGTGACAACACAGGGTGCCCTCGATAAAAGGATCCTGCAAGCAGAACCTGGCCCGCAATCTTGAAGGAAGGGGGGAAATTTCAGAACACCAGGTGGATGTGATCACGAGAACCTAATTTTGGAGTTAGTAAAATTTTAACCCGAAAGGAAGAGAGATCAGAGTCCCAGAGTAAAGACGAGGAATAAAAGATCCTAATACCACCCAATTGGCGACGTGAGCCCGTAAGCCACACAGCCAAGTTAGTAAAACAATTTTGGTTTTCTAGACTCAACTTCGGCCAAGGAGTTGGAAAGGGGGTTCCTACAGGCAGTCGGCTCTGATACCAACTTGTGACGCCCCCGGCTCAATCGTGCACTAATCATACTCGCAAATGCACACGATCAAGCCTAAGGACTCACGGGAAGATATCACAACACAACTCTAAAACATAAATAAGGTCATACAAGCTTTATATTACAAGCCAGGGGCCTCGAGGGCTCGAATACATAAGCTTGCGTACAAGCGTCAGCGGAAGCACCAGATATCTGAGTATAGATATAAAAGAAAACACCGAAAAGCCCTTAGAAGCGGGGCAAAAGAAAAACACTACGATCGAAAGGCGCATGCCTCCTGCCTGGAACCCTCCGAACCTACTCCTGGTTGACGGCAAGCTCGTAGTAGTATCCACCCTCGGGGTACTAGTAGCGATCATCGGCGGGGGCAGCTGTATCCGGGGCTCCGTCATCTAGTTGCATCAAAGGGATATGGGGGAAAAAGAAAGCAAAGCAACCGTGAGTACTCATGCGAAGTACTCAGCAAGTAAGGATCTACACTACATATGCAACATTATCAAAGGAAGACTGTATATGTAGACTGGGCTGCAGAAATGCCAGAAATAGAGAGGAGGCCTAGTCCTATCGAAGACTAGCATCATCAGAGGTCTTGCAGCATTAGAAGAGTGTAGATTAGTACCGTATAAAGTAGTAGTATCATTAAGTCTCATCCTCACCCAGAGATCCTTTCTCGACTCCCTGCGAGAAAGCAATCCCAGAGCCATAGTATCCAATTCTAGTTGTATCGATCGGGATACAACTCCGAGTGTCCGTTCCCGAGGATCCGGCTATGCATAGATTAGTTCTTCCCTGCAGGGGTGCACCAACTTACCCACCACGCTCGCTTAACTCCGGCCGGACACACTTTCTGGGTCATGCCCGGCCTCGGCCAAATGACACACCGCAACCCTACCTAAAGCTCAGCAGAGAGGTCCCCGCCGGTCTACATCCTAAGCGCTTAGGGGTCTTGGCCATCGCCCTGTGCACTCCGGGTCGTTGCGCACACGGTGAAGCCAGGCACCAACACTACAGGAAGGCGCCGGTCCGTCCGTGCCGCCATGCTGAACTGGACGTCTGGCAGAGCTTTCGGCTGATGCATACGATGCAGAACGCCCATACTATGCCCACGTGGTGGTTACTGCTATCGGGCCAGAGGCCCACTCAGATCACATATCCAAACCGTTAGTACCTTGGGGGTGCGGTAACGAGCAGAGACTCATGATCGATGTGACCCCGTCGCCCCGTCTCGAGGACTTGCGGCAAGGGCCAAGAATGCCCGGCCACGCCTCGTATCCATCACTCGGGCACCATCCAGGCAACCCGTCTTCACATCACACGCGGGTACCCCTCAGGGTCGTCCCGCCTTTCCAAGTAACAATAGTACAGTCCAAGCATCTGTGTGTCCATATCATCAGGGGGAATCCGAGGTATCACCCTCGTTGGATTCCTACCCGATATATCTGTCAAGGTGAACTCGGAGGAATCACCCTCGCTGGGTTCACACTTGAGGTGTTGTACGACGGCGTCGTTATCGGAAGCGGTGAAGGAGGAATCACCCTCGATGACCACGACCGATTAGCTACCCTACAGAGTTAACATCAGAAGTGCTACATGAGGTATCACCCTCGGCACTCGATAGTAACGCTGCAGTGTCGTTACAACTAAGGGGGATGATGTGCGGTGCCGGGGTCTAGTCTTCAATCCCGTTGATCGGGTCTTCGGATAATCCAGCGGGGCAGTCGGTATAAGTGGGGTCACTGATAGGTCTCTACCCAGCCTATACTAAGCAGTTTAGAGTAAGCAGGTAAGGTATCAATAGCAGGTTACAATAAACAGGCTATGCATCAGAATAGGTAAAGCAGTAGCAGCAGCAATTCTAATGCAAGCATGAGAGAGAAAGAATAGTCGGTATTGGTATGCTCAAAAAAGGGGGGGTGCTTGCCTGGTTGCTCGGCGGCAAGGGCAAGGTCATCAACGGTGGCGTCGGGCTCCGGAGCTGCGTCGGTACCGGAAACTGCGTTGGGGTCTAACGAGAGAGAAGAGGGGGAGGAAACAATACAAATACACAGCAGACATGAGCAACACAATGTACGACATGACAATATGCAGTGCCGGGTGTGTCCTAACGTATGGTTGCACGTCACCGAGGAAGGGGGAATCCATCCGGGAATGTTTTCTCGGTTCCGGACATTTGTCAGACAGATGACCAAAGGGGTAAGGTTCCATGTTCGGATAGTTAGGAACGTGTGACGGACGAACGGCACGCGTTTTCGGATCCGTCTCGAAATTCTGAGCAATTTTCTTGTACAAAGTTTTTCAATCCAAGTTACGGATTATTTAGTATGATTTATTGAAATTTTAATGCATTTTTATGAATTATTATTAATTCAGTCAACAGTCAACAATAGGGTTGACTGGTCAATTTGACCGGGGGGGGGGGGGGGGGTTCGGGCGGCGTGCGACCTAGGGGCGCACTGCGCGGCAGGTGGCTGCCGCGGCGGATCGGTTGCAGCCGCTGCATGAAGTGGATTGGGTCTCTCCTTGGGAGAGGCTTTCCATCATCTCCTTTCTTTTTCTTTCTAGCGCGGCGATGCGAGCGGACGAGCAGAGGCGGGCGAGCGCGGGAGCGGGCGAGCGACCGAGCGCGCGCGTGCGTAAGCGCGAGGCCAGGCGCGACGGGGGGCGCGGCGAGCGAGGCAGGGGCTCGCCGGGGCGCAGGGCGGAGCAGCAGCAGCGGCAGCAGAAGCAGCCGGAGCAGCGGTAAGCGCGGGTGACGGCGCGGAGCAGCGGGCGACGCGGGCGAGCGCGGCCCAGGGCGCGGCCAGGTGGTGCGGGGCGCGGCCAGAGCGGCCGAACGGCGCGGGGTCGAGTGTGCGCGCGCGCGTGCGCGGTGGCCGGAGCAGAGAGGCGAGCGGGGGAAGCCGTGGCTGAGGCCTCACCGGCGCTTGGCGAGAAGGGGGCGGCGAGGCGTGAGGAGGTGGCTCAGGGAGGCGGTCGGGGACGGCGACGAGGGCGAGGCGGCGGCGACGGCGCGACGTCGGGTCGGGGTCGGGCGCGCGTGGACGCAGGGGGAGAGTGGGGGGGGGAGGAATCGGGTTAGGGTTAGGGTTTGGTGCGCCGGGGGGTGGGGGGGGACGAGGCCATATAGGCCAGTGCGTGCGCGCGGGTGGGCCGGCTGGCTGCCAGCTGGGCCGAGAGGCCCAGGGGGAGGGGGGTTCTCTGTTTCTTTTTCTTTTTCTTTTTTTTCTTTTATTTATTTTATTTCTTCTGCTTTGACAAATGTTTGGCCACTTGTTGACTTTTACAAAATATGAGACTTAGCCCAATAATTGCAAAGTATTACTAGCTAACACCAGACATTGGTTTGGGTAATATATAATTTCATTTGAAATTTAGAGTAATTAAAATGGATTTAATGGTTGCTGTTTGCTACTGTTTTAGATTGTTAGAGCCACTTAACTACCTCTAAAAATGTTGGGTTTAATTTGATAGTTGCCTCTGAATTATTTGCTATTAAATGAACATTTTATTTTCTTTTTTGAACAACTTTAATTATCACTTTTAGTTTGAATTTCCATTTGAATTTGAATTTGAAAAGAGATATGATACTAATGATGATTAAGCACTGTTGATCATGATGACCTGGCATAATCAAAAAGGAATTACTGTAGTTAACCACTGAAGATGTTACAGCAACGATGTCCCGACCTCCACCATCGACCACCGCACCCGTGAGGAGAGGAGCCTCACCAACTGCCGACACCATCCGGACCACACCTAATCACTTCTACCTAGAGTGAAAACACCGACCTCCAAGCAACCACCAGTCAGTGTCTGGACCCAGGAGAAGGATCACCACCACCACCCCGTGCTGCCTATCAGAGCCCGGCAGCCAGATCCGCACATTCACGGCCACCACAAGCCCGCACCTCCAGGGCCAGTGGGACGTGTGTGACTACCCATAAGTCCATAACGCACCAGCTGCCAGCAGCACGCCACTCGGGTCCCCCGGCCGACCCAGATCTGGAAACCCACCGTTGCCTAAGCCAACCCCGCGACACCAGGGTGCAGTCGCCGCCGGTACCATGCCGAAGGAACTCGCCGACCACCCCCGCGCTCTGCCTTCAAACGACGGGCGCCATCGCCAGATTTGACGCCCCACAGGCCCCACACGCCACGTCGCCATGGCTCGAGCGAGCGCGGGAGCACCTCCCGCGCAGCCACTGCAGCTCAGCTACACGCTCGTGCCACTGGAGCATCCGCATGCCTCGCACCACCATGCCCCACGAAAAGCGCCTCGCCCCCGCTAGCCGTTGTGTTCCGCGCCGCACGCCACCAAGCGAGGAGGAAAGAGTGGCCCTGCCACCGCCGACGCAGACCGTCCGCGCCCTTCGGCGGCGGCTAGCCGAAGGGGTGGCAGGTAGGGGAGGTCGGGGATGCCTATGGCTTCACCTAGCTGCCTGTGGGAGCGGGTGGGGAGAATGGGTTTTTCTCGGAAACTCGTAGGGCCTTACACATCCGGGGGACGCATGCATGCAGCCACCCATTTGCTTCAAGATGCGTGCACTAGTTATGCCATTAACTCTTAATTGCTGCCCTGGATCCATGCATGCCAGCTTTTGGCAGAGTTGCATGCGTCACCCTCCCCCACCTCTCATGCTTTTCCATTTTTATCTAAAAACTTAAATCTATTGTATCTTTTAAACCGAAAGACCAAATTAATTATCTGTTCGCATATTTGCTGTTCGTTGTAACGCTTCTGAACAAGATCAATTTTGAATACATTTAGACAACAACGACAACAAAGCCTTTAGTCCCAAACAAGTTGGGGTAGGCTAGAGATGAAACCCATAACATCTCGCAATCAACTCATGGTTCTGGCACATGGATAGCTAGCTTCCACGCACCCCTGTCCATGGCTAAATTTCTTTCCATTTAGTCACCTTTTATTTTATTTTACCAAGTTTCAAATATTAAAACTTGATAGTCGTAATAGTAAGTTTTATAAAGTTTCACCAAGTTTCATTTGCTTTTTAGAAACTTACTGATTTTATAACTTGCTGAAGTTTTAAAAATTTGTCAAAACGTTGGAACCCCACATGGTTTTAAGTTTCAATTCTGGAACTTACTGATTTTATCGTTCATTTCTATTAAGTTTTAGTTGTTGAAACTTAGAGAAAATTTAAAAATGTGTCAAAACGTATTCAAAATTGGTCTTATTAGGAACACTAATATACAAAACCATGGGAGGTGGGATGAGTGAGCCATGCACTATCTGCTAAAAGCCTTTACAGCAATTAAGCCCTAATTACATGTGGGGGGCAATCCAATTTGTGAATCACAACACAACAGCGTGGCCACCTGCGTACCCCCTTCCCTGCGTGCCACAAATCCTCTCCCGGGTTTTTCTCTATAGTTATCGTAATTTGTTAGATTCTACAGTAAATTTGTGATATTTACAAATTGTTAAGTTTCTTATTAGCATTATTCCTAATTCTTTCTCAAGTCCTCTGTATAAAATATGCACGAACTTACCCATGCTTACCTTATAAACTCAGAGTGGTGATATTATAAAGGTGATTTTGGGATCATTTTAGTTTGTACTTATCTGCATTCCTCTTGGCATTCCTCTGACAGCGGCCCTGGTTGGCAAATATAGCGAAGCAGAATCAAATGTAATGCAGCTTAAAAGAATGAGGGCGACTGTTCTGCATGGTGTCGATGCAAAAAAGATGAAGACTCACCCTTATTTAAAAACGAGGCGGTTTGATCGGATTGTCTTTAATTTTCCACATGCTGGTTTCAAATCAAAATATTACAATGAGGTGGATATGGTCAAGTATGTGTACTCCCTTGCGATGGTTGTCTCCATGTGTTACAGTTCGTATTTCCTTGATGCCTGGATTGATCAAAGTAATTTGTTGAAGTCATAGCTTATCTTATCAAGTTCCATTGGTTTAAAATTGATTCGGTATTTCTTTTCAGTTATGATCTCAGCACTAGTTTTTGTTGCTCAATGCCAAACTTTAGTGAGCCCTCGGACGTCCCGGTCTCTTACTCACTGGTTTATTGTTTAAAATTTATTCGTATAAAGATCCTAGCAATCTGTATTTCATAGTTAACATGCCATTTTAACCTTTCATATGCATAGAATAAAATCATATGTGGCTACCTATAGTGCTAGAAGAGTAGATTAAAAACCATTTTTCTTCGATTCCTGGACCTTGACGTATCTATTAATTTCTGGTGCTAGTCTTTTTTACTTTTATACTCTCTGTAATTAGTCATGGAATACATTAAAATTGCAGCATGAAATTGTTTTTGCAACTTGTAACCAAAAGTTTTTTTATAACAACAAGACAATAATTTCAATTCACTGGATGTTGCTTTTATCGACCCATGTTAGCTGAGTTATCCCAATTTCTCGCAAAAATGTGGACAATGCATATTCATGGATATGGTATGCTATAACATCTGAATCTACAAAAAAGAAACGCCAAAATAAGGCTGTTTTTGTTGTGTGAAAGAGTAAGGTAACGTGATTAAATCACACTATATTTTCCATCTATATGTTGCCTTCTTTTTTCAACTAGACACAAATGGGCATAAGTTAGCACTGATCAATGCAGCTTTACATGCATATCATAGCAGAACCTAAGTACATGAATTTGTTTCACCATTTTTTTTTAAACTTCGAGCTGCCTCAACTCATTCCACAAAATTTATAGCATGATCTACCTACTTTGTTTTTCGAAAAGGGGAAAGACCTTGGCCTCTGCACACAGCCATTATGATCTACCTACATTAATGTAAGGGTTGCAAAAACATGCATAAAAAGCTTATTTTCCTTTACATTGGCAGTTTGCTACATATTTGAACCTTCAGTCAGGATCTAATGCTTCAACAAGCTTCTAGGGCCTTGTTTAATTTGCAAAACCATTTGTTTTCTTCTGCAGTTCGCATAAGATTTTGGTCAAGGGTTTTCTTGACAATGCTCGGCACCTGGTTCAGCCTTATGGTGAAATCCACATCAGCCACAAGACGGCGCATCCTTACGATGCGTGGGATCTCGAGCGGCTCGCCTTGGAGTCTTCCCTTGTTATGATTGCAAAAGTTAGATTTCAAAAGGACGACTACCCTGGATATTTTTTCGATAAGGGGTGGATTTTATTGATCAAAATGAAGCATCAAGTGGATACAAACACAATGAGCACACACCCAGCCTCTGCATAGCTCGGATGCACACAGCCACTACGAACACACGCACACACACAAAACGCCGGCAAATAGCAAAGTCATATATGACCAAAGTTAGCTATGCCTAAGCGAGAAAAAAAAAACCGAAGCGATCAAACCTGCGGTTGACAAACTACACTATGACCGTATCCGCACCAACCATCTCATGACACCACAAAGACGATAGACAATAAGGTTCTTCAACAGCAATGCCTTCAAGAAGGGAGCATCGCTCAAGCGACGTCGTCACTGGATCCAACCACCAAAGGCCAGATTCTAGGTTTTCACCCTGAAAAACCAGTCCGAGCATATCCGAGCAATGCCTTCAACAAGTTAACGACACAAAAAATATCGCCATTGCCAGATTAACCAACTCGGGTCAGACCTAGGTTTTCACCCCGATGCTCATCAAAGTCAATGTTGTGTTGTCGCCGCCACTTTTCCACAATCTCAGTGGGTACATGCATTTGGCTGCCGCTGCTGGACCACCATATCCTCTGCGTCAAGCCGTCGTTCGTAGATTGCATCTTACCACTGAAGGAAACCACCGGATCTGCAGAAAGAAATCCTCACAAGATCTTTCGATGGCCACCAAAATTCGCCACAAAGCCGCCACCGCATGCCGGAGAGGTCACCATATGGATATGACGTTGATCCCTCACCAGGCAGTCGCTCGCACGCCTCAAGGCGCCACCAGCAGCGCGGGCAGCCATGGGCAGGCCGACCAGATGCCAAACCAAGCCGGACCCTAGTCCCCGTGGCTGGCTGGATCAAGATCCAGTCCAAGGCCGAGACAACATGGCCACCCAGCCCCTCACCGAGGACTGCTGATGCCCCAGCAAGATCAGCGATGGGAAAGACCGTTTGTGGCCGCCTTCCATCAGATCTACAGAGGGACACCTTGGCTAAAGCCGGGAAGATCACCGGCGAGTGACGACGTGGAACGGAACAGCTGGTGTGCAAGATGTCGCGGGAGATGCAGGCCAGGAGATCCCGCCCAAGGAGCACCGGGCGCTGCGCCGAGGAGCCCCCGCCGCCGCCGTCAGCCGGGCAGGCTTCGCCCGCCGGCGTCCTCCGGCGGCAGCGCGAGGGCTGGATGGGATAGAGGAACGCGGCCCTAGGTTTTGCGGATATAACCAAAAGAGAGGCGATGGCGCAAAGTGCAGTCGATCTTTCCCTCTAGGTGACTGCTGCACTTACAAGTTCTGCATGAAAAGTAAAGAAGCTGAAGCTGAAAATGCAGCAATTTCTATTGCTGCCTTTTTGGCCATGGTAATAAAGAGGGTTTTTTTTTTCCGGGAAAACTTCCAATCTATTCATCTTCAATTATGGTAGTACAATGAACACTAGAGATAATAAAAATTACATTCAGATCTGTAGACCACCTAGCGACGACTACAAGCACTGAAGCGAGCCGAAGGCGCTCCGCTGTCATTGCCCCTCCCTCACCGGAGCCGGGCAAACCTTGTTGTAGTAGACAGTAGGGAAGTCGTCGTGCTAAGGCCCCATAGAACCAACGCACCAGAACAGCAACCGCCACAGATGAAGAGTGTAGATCAAAAGGATCCAACCTGAAGACACACGAACGAAGACGAACGACGAACAGATCCGAGCAAATCCACCAAAGACAGATCCGCCGGAGACACACCTCCACACGCCCACCGATGATGCTAGGCGCATCACCGGAACGGGGGCTAGGCGGGGAGACCTTTATTCCATCTTCAGGAAGCCGCCGCCGTCTCGCCTTCCTGAGCAGAACACAAACCCTAACAAAGTTCGAAAAAAGATCTAAAAACAGAGCCCTCCCACCGGCAAGGGGCGAGATCCACTCCGCCTCCATGGCCCTAAGGCCACCGGAGACGGGACGGATCGGCGCCGGCGCCGGCGGGAGACAGGATACCCTGGCTTTTTGGAGGCGGCGGCTGGCTAGGTCAAGTCGCGTTTATTTCCCATGAACTTAATAAAGAGGGTTGTCCCTCCTGAGGAATGGTCAACATTTCTCCAGACCAGTTTGAGAGGTCAAAGGTACAACTTCCTTTCCGGTGAAAAAAGGTCTCAGACCAGTCGCCAATCGTAACGTGACTATGTGAGCAGAGCAGAGCCCATTTCATTGCCATGGAGAAATTTGTTGGGCTAGTAGAACTATATATCAGGTTACTTTTGTGTTTCTTGTGGAATTTGGTGTATTTCGTGCACTGGTAGTTGTATCCATGAATCAGTATACTTATGGTATTTTGATCAAGGCAGCACAATGAAGGAAAGGTTTGTGTTGCATGACCTGACATTCCGTCGTGATTTTGTAGTGTTGATGAGCACATCTGCGACTTCCGTTGACCCATTGACGTGCACGTGCATGTTGAATCCCTGACCATAAGACATCCATTTTTTTTTTTGAAACGGAGGCAAAAGACTCACCTCGTATATTAATTAAGAGAGAAGGAAAGTTTTAGCTGTGTTACAAATACACCCCTTATTACAAGAAAGGGATTACTCTCCCGACATGAGCACCCCTAGCTTCTTAGCTCCTGCGGCCACCCAAAGTGATGTCTCTTTCTTGATGTTGTCTAACAAGATCGTGGGCGGTGTCCCTTTGTTATTGAAAACACGTGCATTTCTCTCGTTCCAAATTGACCATGAGATGAGCATGGTTAAAGATGCCATGGCCTTCCTATTAGGGAGCGGAGCTTCGGACATACCAATCCACCAATCTTTGAGGGAGTGTCGCAAGTGCCATGTGGAAATATCCAAATGGTGAAGTTGAAGCCACGATTTGACCATTTCCCAAAGTCTAATAGTGTAGCGACACTTGAAAAGAAGGTGATTGATGGATTCTAGTCCCCTTTTGCAAAGCGGGCCGTCATCGCAATTTGGCCACCCTCGCTTGACCAATCTGTCAGCGGTCCAAACTCTGTTTTGGATAGCCAACCATGCGAAAAATTTCACCTTCGGAGGGGCCCAAGTTTTCCATACCGCATGCTTCATAGGAGAGCGAGTCATGCCAAGAAATTGAGCCTTGTAGGCGGATGCCGCCGTGTAGCAGCCATTCGCCGTGTGCTTCCAAGTAATTTCGTCCTCCACAAACGATCGTTTATGCAGACATCCATCTTTGTGTCCCGGCAAAAAAGAAAAAGACATCCATCCCTGTGTCTGCATAAACGATCAGATGTGTTGTACTCCCTCCGTTGTGGTAATAGGAGTTCGCATGATGAGATAGTCTTAACACAATGTAAGGCCCCTGATGCTAAACTATTCCACACTTAGCGTATTGCTGCAAATTTCAGAATAGAAGCGTATTCGATACCACCTCGTATCCTATAATTTCAACCATCACGCACAGTTATACGTATAACTTCAACCATACACACACGGTTATACAATACAAGGTTTACATTGAGGAATATCAATAGAGAAAATCAACTAAGGGTAAACCCATTTGAATGGGCAATGTTTTTGAGCTCATTTCACGGGCATTATCTGATTATATTTAGCACATTATGTACATACCCATAATTTTTTAGTTAAATATCTCATCGAAGATAGTCAAGTTAATTATAATTCCGGTCTTACAAAATTGTAATTTACCACTCTTGCTGGACACATACGACCTTCCCTTGTAATAAGCATGTGAAAATCATCAAAGTATTTCCCATCTGTGATATTTCAGTTACATATTGATATCACCACTCTAACATACATCAATGGATCATGTCGGCGTTCTGGGATCGGGGTACCCAGACTTGCCTGCCTACGGCCCAGCGCGTGGCCCCGTCGACGGCCCGGTACGGCCCAGCTACAAGACTCCGTGAGCAAGACCCTCGCGAGGGCCCCCCGGCCTCACGAGGCGAACGATACCAAGACCTCCCGACGGGCAGCCCTCCGAGCCTGCCTCCCGAGGAGCGGAGATTTCTATGCAGGTACCCCGCCTCACGAGGCTCTCAGTGACGTGAGCCATGACGACCAAGGCCAGGCGGGTGCCAGCGGGCGCAGAGGAGGACAGTTTCCTCTTTGGTGCTAAGGAGGCAAGGACCAGCGCGGGTTCCCGAGGGATCCCCCAAAGGTTTCCATTCTGGTGCAACAAGACCAAGACCACAAGCTCGGCAGGACGGATGTCATCACTGAGCCCACCACCGCGTCACGGCCAGAAAGTTTGCAGGCGAAGACCACCTTTCGTCAGGATAAGGTGTACCTCTTGTCCCCTTTCAAATTGGCCGTTGTGGAATCCCTTCCCGCCTAAGCTATGAGGGAAGAGGACCAGGGCCACTATAAATATAGGCTAGCCTCCACCGTAGAGAGAGATCCGATTCTGGCCCTCTAGAGAAAGAACCATCCTCACCCACCGAGCCCTCGCGAGGCAGCTCACCCACTGTACTAGTTCATCCTCAACCTCCTCGTGAGGACAATCCACCACAAAGCAGGAGTAGGGTCTTACAACACAAGGTGGCCCGAACCTGGGTAAACTGCCGTGTTCTTCCTTTCCCCGCTCGCATGAACTCGACGAGGCCAAGCCATGGAGTGATGAGCTTGAGGCTGCGGCTAGGTTAGATTTTCGCTCACGCCCCAGAGTTCGAACCTTATTGGGTCCGCGGAGCCCCGATTCCGACATTTGGCGTGCCAGGTAGGGGCGTGTCGAAACTCCCTTTCGCTTCGCTTTATCCCTGCTCCATCGCTCCCATGGCCGACGCCCACCGAGTTCGCGCCGAGCGCTGGGCCGCTCGCGTCGCCCAGACGGCGCCCGTGGGCCGCGGTGTTCCGCGCCGCTCCGCTTCTCCTGCAGCTAACGCTGCCACCGACCATGCTGCTCATGAGCGGCAGGATTCTTCGCCGCCACCCTCCGTGCAACGTGATGGCCGCACCGCCACTCCTTCCCTCGCCCCCGTCACGGCGTCGTCTTTTCACGCTCGTCGCGGGCCGGCAAACGCGTAGGCTGTGTTGCTCATGGCGCGCGAGCTGCTGCGTTATCGCCCCGCCGACGAGGGCTATGACGCCTGGCTGGGCCGCATCACCGAGCTCGTCAACGCCGTCGGTGAGGCCCCGACGCCATCCCACTCGCTCCGTCCCCCGTCCTCCCGTGTTGGCCACGTAGCTCATAGCGCTCCTCCGCCTCCTCTTGTGCGTGGCGCAGACGCCGAGCCCGGGCGCGATGTGCGTCCGCACAACCCGCCGTGCGAGGCACCTGTGCCGGCGCGAGACGAAGCCAGCTGCCAGGTGGTGCAGCAGCCGCAGTATGACGCGCGTGCGCTCCCCGCACCACCACGATAGCACCAAGACCGGGCAACTCTGGGCGCTGCGGCGCATGGGCGTCAAGATCGTGCTCCCCTCGCGCGGGTTGCGCCCGTAAGCGCGGCAGGTTGCCGCGCCTTCACGCCAGAGCTGCGCCGCGTCGTTTGGCCCGGCAAGTTCAAGCCAAACCTGCCACCGCGCTATGATGGCACCCCTGACCCTGCAGAATTCCTCCAGCTCTACTCGCTGAGCATCGAGGCGGCGAATGGCGACGATAAGGTCATGGCAAACTGGTTCCCCATGGCTCTCAAGGATGGCGCGTGCTCCTGGCTCTTGCACCTCCCTGAGGGGTTGATCTCCTCTTGGGATGAGCTTCGCGAGCGTTTCATCGCCAACTTCCAGGGCATCCGCGACCGCGCCCTCACCGTCAACGACCTGTGGCGCGTGAAGCAGCAGCTGGGTGAGACCCTCCGCAAATACATTCAATGCTTCACCAACGTTTGCCTCAAGATCCCGAAGGCCTCGGACGAAGCCATCATCTCGGTGTTCACCGAGGGCGTCACAGACGTCAAGATGAGCGAGGAGCTCGCCATCCACGATGACCTCTGCACGGTGCTGGAGATGTTTAACTTGGCGGACAGGTGCGCTAGGGCGGAAGAAGGCCGCCTCTTCCTTCTCAAGCTCCCTGACGTCGATCCCGAAGAAAAGAAGGCCAAGGCCAAGGAGGCAAAGTGCAAGGGCCCCACCGTGCTGGCAGCGGAGCCTGAGTTGAAGCGTGGCCATGACCGCGACGACCCAGCCAAGGATAACCGCCCTTTCTGCGTCTTCAACAACGTTCATACCCACAACACCAACGACTGCCAGGAGCTCAGGGCGATCCGGGACGAACGCCTGGGCCGCCGCCCCGAGCGCAGCGACCGCGGCTACGGCCGTGGAGGAGGCCGCGGCGGAGGCCGCTGGGACAACCGCAACCCTCGTCAGGACTGGCGTGACCAGCCTTGCGAGGATCGCTGGCGTGACCAGCCTCGCGATGGCCCCTGGCGCGATCAGCCTCGTGAGGCCCATCCCCAGGGCAACGTCGGCCTCCCTCCACTGCCACCACTGTCATGGGAACATATCTGATAGTAGAGTATAGGGGCACATATGAGAGGGCAGAGTCTAGCTACGGTGTGGTTGTACACTCGGATTTACGAGTTCAGGCCCCTCTCGGAAGAGGTAAAGACCCTACGTCTCGGAGGTGCGGGAGCCTGTTTATCTGGAGTGTTGAGTTACAGAAGGTGCGAACCCTTGTGCAGGGGTGGAGGGGCGGCTTATATAGAGTCCGCTGGCCCCTCATGAATGCCCCGTTACTCAAGGGTTCAATAGAGAGGTTAAAGGTCGCGGGAGTTACAGGTAATGCTAGCATTAGATGCTCTTTATGGTGACGAACTGATCGCCTGACCGTTGCCATCTCAGGGTGGCTCTAGGTCTTCTGTTGCCGAGTGACGCTGGGTACTCCGAGTGAATAGAGGCGGTCGAGTGATGGTGAGGTTTCCAAGTGGACCTTGTCTTCGAGTGACTTGTACACTGCGGTCATTCTAGTCGGTACCTCCTTTCTAACTTTGTAGGTCTTGGATTCTTGTATGTAATGCCCTTGGGTAGGGTATGTAGGTCAGGCCTAGGACCCTACCCTAGATACATGTCCTCGTCATTAGCCCCCGAATGGATCGGGGCCCGATTGAAGAGGGATTGGAGCGGAATCTGCTTGAACTTAATGCCTCGGAGGTGCTTTCGAGCTCTGCAGACTCCGGTGCTGCTTTAATTCCTTGTCAATCGCCTCGATCGATTCCGGCTCGTTGTATGTCCGAGTGAAAAAAATGGCGAGTCATTGAACATTGGGTCTGACCCAAATGAACATGGATATCTTCGATGCAATCGATTGTTCTGCCAAGTCCCGGATTTTGTGGGATTCGAAATTTTGGAGAAGCGCGCGGATCGGCAACAACGCAGTAAGCAGGGCAAGTGGGGCGGGACTCCTCGATTTTTGCTCCACCTTTATCACCACGTACCGCGTAGTCTCCGTTAGTGGGATGCGCTGGGATCTCGCTGGCCCACAGATCAGTAACTCAGTCGCGCTATTATAAGAGGCGACGCGGCCGAGGGCCGGAACAGTGCTCCTCCTCTTTTCCCCTTTTCTGCTCGTCTCACCACCTCTTTCGCCTCCGCGCCGCACGATCCCGCTCAACTCCGACGACCACCGCGGAGATGACGAAGGACAAGACGGTGAAGCTGGAGCACACCAAGAAGGCGTCCAACGCGAAGAAGGCGTCGAGCTCCCGGGCCGCGCCGCCGCCGGGCTAGATCTAGGGCGACTGGCTGTGGTCGACGGTCACGGCGGAGGACCTCGACGGGCTCACCGCCGACGGCCTGCTGGTCCCAGGGTTTTGGAGGCTGCCGGAGGAAAGAGAGGTCGAGCCTGCACCGCGCCCCGGAGAGCGGGTCCTCCTCCTCACCCACGTGGAGAGAGGTTTCTCCTTGCCCTCCCATCCATTTTTTTGAGGGTTTCTAAATTTCTTCGGTGCTCAACTCCATCATATTCCCCCGAATGCCATATCATATCTTGCCGCCTTCATTTCCATGTGTGAAAATTTCTTGGGTTGTCATCCCCACTAGGGGTTGTTCAAGCATATCTTCACGTGCCGTTCTCAGTCAGTTAAGAAAGCAAATCCGAGTGACGAGAGGACCCACGTGATTCAATTGTGTGGTGGTCTAGGTGTTCAGATGAGAGGCATGAGTGCATTCCCTGCCATGACCTTTCTCGAGTCCGTTAGAGGTTGGCAGTCGACCTGGTTTTACTGCAATGACGTTCCATCCTCTGGTTCGTCGACTGGCCTTCCTCCTTACATGTCAGCAAGGATCAACGCTCCATGCTCACTGGTCATGGACGAGGAGGAGAAAGCTGAAGTGGCGGTCTTGGTAGAATTTGTAGTCGAGTTAATCCGAGGCGGAGTGACAGGCTTGGATCTATTGGAGGTGTTCCTCAGTCGACGGATTCAGCCTCTGCAAGCACGAGACCATCCCATGTGGCAGTATACAGGCCCAGACGACTCCACTTGGACCCATCCAGAGGAGGTCAAGGATGAGACCGTGAAGCAATGGCTTAGCAGCATCACCGGGGCTCGCGACAACCCTTGTGGATCCAGGCAGATCTTGCCCTTCAACGCCGAACACCTACCAGGGGAGGTGAGGCGTGACTTTGTCGAGTGTTTTCTCTTTTGTTTCTCACATCCGACTGGATTGATAAGCCGACTGAATTTGATTTTTGTACTTCGCAGGAGTTGACGAAGATGTTTTCACCTGTGCCGAATGGAGAACAGCTTGCTGAAGGTGCTGAGAGTGAAGGTGGAAGTGTTAGGGACAGCTATGCCAAAGATACTGACGGCAGCAGTGACGACTCAGAAGACAGTGAAGAAGTCGAGTCTCCTCCGCGCACCGAGCGTCGAACTAAAGCAAACCAAGATCCGACTGCTAGCCAGGGCAAGGCCTTGGCGTCGAGTGTCAGGAACCCAAAGCGCACTCGGACGGCGTGTTGGGGAACGTAGTAATAATTCAAAATTTTCCTACGTGTCACCAAGATCAATCTAGGAGATGTCAGCAACAAGTGAGAGGGAGTGCATCTTCATACCCTTGAAGATCGCTAAGCGGAAGCGTTACAAGAACGCGGTTGATGGAGTCGTACTCGCGGCGATTCAAATTGCGGAAGATCCGATTCAAGCGCCGAACGGACGGCGCCTCCGCGTTCAACACGCGTATAGCCCGGGGACGTCTCCTCCTTCTTGATCTAGCAAGGGGAGAGGAGAAGTTGAGGGAGACCTCCGGCAGCACGACGGCGTGGTGGTGGAGCTTGCGGTTCTCCGGCAGGGCTTCGCCAAGCACTACGGAGGAGGAGGAGTTGGAGGGGGGAAGGGCTGCGCCAGGGGAAGGGTTGCAGCTCCCATGCAGCTCCCCACTATATATAGGGGTGGAGGGGGCTGGCTTCTTGCCCTGCAAGTCCATTGGGGCGTTGGCAAAGGTGGGAGGAAAGAAATCCCATCCTTTCCCTTCCCCACCGATTGTTATCCCCCCTTTTTAGGGATCTTGATCTTATCCCTTCGGGATATGATCTTATTCCTTCTAAGGGGGGATCTTGGTGCGCCTTGACCAGGGGTGTGGGGCCTTGCCCCCACTACCCACATTCATGTGGGTCCCCCCATGCAGGTGGGCCCCACTTCGAAACCTTCTAGAACCTTCCCGGTACAATACCGAAAAATCCCGAACATTTTCTGGTGGCCAAAATAGGACTTCCCATATATAAATCTTTACCTCCGTACCATTCCGGGACTCCTCGTGATGTCCGGGATCTCATCCGAGACTCCGAACAACTTTCGGTAACCACATACAATTTCCCATAACAACTCTAGCGTCACGGAACCTTAAGTGTGTAGACCCTACGGGTTCGGGAACCATGCAGACATGACCGAGACATCTCTCCGGCCAATAACCAATAGCGGGATCTGGATACCCATATTGACTCCCACATGTTCCACGATGATCTCATCGGATGAACCACGATGTCGGGGATTCAATCAATCCCGTATACAATTCCCTTTGTCCATCGGTATGTTACTTGCCCGAGATTCGATCGTCGGTATCCCTATACCTTGTTCAATCTCGTTACCGGCAAGTCTCTTAACTCGTTCCGTAACACATGATCCCGTGGCTAACTCCTTAGTCACATTGAGCTCATTATGATGATGCATTACCGAGTGGGCCCAGAGATACCTCTCCGTCATACGGAGTGACAAATCCCAGTCTCGATTCGTGCCAACCCAACAGACACTTTCAGAGATATCTGTAGTGCACCTTTATGGTCACCCAGTTACGTTGTGACGTTTGATACACCCAAAGCATTCCTACGGTATCCGGGAGTTGCACAATCTCATGGTCTAAGGAAATGATACTTGACAGTAGAAAAGCTCTAGCAAACGAACTACACGATCTTGTGCTATGCTTAGGATTGGGTCTTCTCCATCACATCATTCTCCTAATGATGTGATCCCGTTATCAACGATGTCCAATTTCCATGGTCAGGAAACCACAACCATCTATTGATCAACGAGCTAGTCAACTAGAGGCTCACTAGGGACATGCTATGGTCTATGATTCACACGTGTATTACGGTTTCCGGTTAATACAATTATAGCATGAACAATAGATAATTATCATGAATAAGGAAATATAATAATAACCATTTTATTATTGCCTCTAGGGCATATTTCCAACAGTCTCCCACTTGCACTAGAGTCAATAATCTAGTTACATTGTGATGAATCGAACACCCATAGAGTTCTGGTGCTGATCATGTTTTGCTCATGGAAGAGGTTTAGTCAACGGATCTGCGACATTCAGATCCGTATGTACTTTACAAATATCTATGTCTCCATCTTGAATATATTCACGAATGGAGTTGAAGCGCCGCTTGATGTGCTTGGTCTTCCTGTGAAACCTGGGCTCCTTGGCAATGGCAATAGCTCCAGTGTTGTCATAGAAGAGAGTCATCGGGCCCGACGCATTGGGAATCACTCCTAGGTCGGTGATAAACTCCTTCATCCAGACTCCTTCCTGAGCTGCTTCCGAAGCAGCTATGTACTCCGCTTCACATGTAGATCCCGCCATGACGCTTTGCTTGCAACTGCACCAGCTGACTGCCCCACCATTCAAAATGTACACGTATCCGGTTTGTGACTTGGAGTCATCTAGATCTGTGTCAAAGCTAGCATCGACGTAACCCTTTATGACGAGCTCTTCGGCACCTCCATAAACAAGAAACATATCCTTGGTCCTTTTCAGGTACTTCAGGAAATTCTTGACCGTTGTCCAGTGTTCCATTCCGGGATCACTTTGGTACCTCCCTACCAAACTTATGGCAAGGTTCACATCAGGTCTGGTACACAACATGGCATACATAATAGAGCCTATGGCTGAGGCATAGGGGATGACACTCATCTTTTCTCTTTCTTCTGCCGAGGTCAGGCGTTGAGCTGCGCTCAATCTCACACCTTGCAATACAGGCAAGAACCCCTTCTTGGACTGATCCATATTGAACTTCTTCAATATCTTGTCAAGGTATGTGCTTTGTGAAAGACCAATGAGGCGTCTCGATCTATCTCTATAGATCTTGATGCCTAATATGTAAGCAGCTTCTCCAAGGTCCTTCATTGAAAAACACTTATTCAAGTAGGCCTTTATGCTTTCCAAAAGTTCTATATCATTTCCCATCAACAGTATGTCATCCACATATAATATGAGAAATGCTACAGAGCTCCCACTCACTTTCTTGTAAATACAGGCTTCTCCATAAGTCTGTATAAACCCAAACGCTTTGATCATTTCATCAAAGCGAATGTTCCAACTCCGAGATGCTTGCACCAGCCCATAGATGGAGCGCTGGAGCTTGCATACTTTGTCAGCATTCTTAGGATCGACAAAACCTTCCGGCTACATCATATACAATTCTTCCTTAAGGAAACCATTAAGGAATGTCGTTTTGACGTCCATTTGCCAGATCTCATAATCATAGAATGCGGCAATTGCTAACATGATTTGAACAAACTTCAGCTTCGCTACGGGTGAGAAGGTCTCATCGTAGTCAACCCCTTGAACTTGTCGATAACCCTTAGCGACAAGCCGAGCCTTATAGACGGTCACATTACCATCCGCGTCAGTCTTCTTCTTAAAGATCCACTTATTCTCTATGGCTTGCCGATCATCGGGCAAGTCCGTCAAAGTCCATACTTTGTTTTCATACATGGATCCTATCTCGGATTTCATGGCTTCAAGCCATTTGTTGGAGTCCGGGCCCGCCATCGCTTCTTCATAGTTCGAAGGTTCATCGTTGTCTAACAACATGATTTCCAGGACAGGGTTGCCGTACCACTCTGGTGCGGAACGTGTCCTCGTGGACCTACGAAGTTCAGTAGCAACTTGACCCGAAGTTTCATGATCATCATCATTAACTTCCTCTCTAGTCGGTGCAGGCACCAAAGAAACATCTTCCTGAGCTGAGCTACTCTCCGGTTCAAGAGGGGGTACTTCGTCAAGTTCTACTTTCCTCCCACTTACTTCTTTCGAGAGAAATTCTTTCTCCAGAAAGGATCCATTCTTGGCAACAAAGATCTTGCCTTCGGATCTGAGGTAGAAGGTATACCCAATAGTTTCCTTAGGGTATCCTATGAAGACACACTTTTCCGATTTGGGTTCGAGCTTTTCAGGTTGAAGTTTCTTGACATAAGCATCGCATCCCCAAACTTTTAGAAATGACAGCTTAGGTTTCTTCCCAAACCATAATTCATACGGTGTCGTATCAACGGATTTAGACGGTGCCCTATTTAAAGTGAATGCGATAGTCTCTAAAGCATAACCCCAAAATGATAGCGTTAGATTGGTAAGAGACATCATAGATCGCACCATATCCAATAGAGTGCGATTACGACGTTCGGACACACCATTACGCTGAGGTGTTCCAGGCGGCGTGAGTTGTGAAACAATTCCACATTTCCTTAAGTGCGTGCCAAACTCGTGACTCAAGTATTCTCCTCCATGATCTGATCGTAAGAACTTTATTTTCCTGTCACATTGATTCTCTACCTCGCTCTGAAATTCCTTGAACTTTTCAAAGGTCTCAGACTTGTGTTTCATTAAGTAGACATACCCATATCTACTTAAGTCATCAGTGAGGGTGAGAACATAACGATAGCCACCGCGAGCCTCAACGCTCATTGGACCGCATACATCAGTATGTATTATTTCCAACAAGTTGGTTGCTCGCTCGATTGTTCCGGAGAACGGAGTCTTGGCCATTTTGCCCATGAGGCATGGTTCGCACGTGTCAAATGATTCATAATCAAGAGACTCCAAAAGTCCATCTGCATGGAGTTTCTTCATGTGTTTGACACCAATGTGACCAAGGCGGCAGTGCCACAAGTATGTGGGACTATCATTATCAACCTTACATCTTTTGGCATTCACACTATGAATATGTGTAACATCACGTTCGAGATTCAATAAAAATAAACCATTGACCAGCGGGGCATGACCATAAAACATATCTCTCATATAAATAGAACAACCATTATTCTCGGATTTAAATGAGTAGCCATCTCGCATTAAACAAGATCCAGATACAATGTTCATGCTCAAAACTGGCACTAAATAACAATTATTGAGGTTTAAAACTAATCCCGAAGGTAAATGTAGAGGTAGCGTGCCGACGGCGATCACATCGACCTTGGAACCATTCCCGACGCGCATCGTCACCTCGTCCTTCGCTAGTCTCTGCTTATTCTGCAGCTCCTGTTTTTGAGTTACAAATATGAGCAACCGCACTGGTATCAAATACCCAGGAGCTACTACGAGCGCTGGTAAGGTACACATCAATAACATGTATATCATATATACCTTTGGCGTTGCCGGCCTTCTTATCCGCTAAGTACTTAGGGCAGTTCCGCTTCTAGTGACCATTTCCCTTGCAATAAAAGCACTCAATCTCAGGCTTGGGTCCATCCTTTGGCTTCTTCCCGGCAACTGACTTACCGGGCGCGACAACTCCCTTGCCGTCCTTCTTGAAGTTCTTCTTACCCTTGCCTTTCTTGAAACTAGTGGTCTTATTCACCATCAACACTTGATGTTCCTTTTTGATCTCCACCTCCGCCGATTTCAGCATTGAGTATAACTCAGGAATGGACTTCTCCATCCCTTGCATATTGTAGTTCATCACAAAGCTCTTGTAGCTAGGTGGAAGTGACTGGAGGATCCTGTCAATGACTGAGTCATTTGGAAGATTAACTCCTAGCTGGGACAAGCGGTTGTGCAACCCAGACATTTTGAGTATATGCTCGCTGACAGAGCTGTTTTCCTCCATCTTACAACTGTAGAACTTGTCGGAGACTTCATATCTCTCGACCCGGGCATGAGCTTGGAAAATCATTTTTAGCTCTTGGAACATCTCATATGCTCCGTGTTGCTCAAAACGCTTTTGGAGCCCCGGTTCTAAGCTGTAAAGCATGCCGCACTGAACCAGGGAGTAATCATCACTACGCGACTGCCAGGCGTTCATAACGTCTTGAGTTGCTGGGAAAATGGGTGCATCACCTAGCAGTGCTTCAAGGACATATGCTTTCTTGGCAGCTATGAGGATGATCCTCAAGTTACGGACCCAGTCCGTATAGTTGCTACCATCGTCTTTCAGCTTGGTTTTCTCTAGGAACGCGTTGAAGTTGAGGGCAACATTAGCGTGGGCCATTGGATCTACAAGATAGATTGTAAAGACAATTTTAGACTAAGTTCATGATAATTAAGTTCATCTGATCAAATTATTTAATGAACTCCCACTCAGATAGACATCCCTCTAGTCATCTAAGTGATACATGATCCGAATCGACTAGGCCTTGTCCGATCATCACGTGAGATGGACTAGTCATCAACGGTGAACATCTCCATGTTGATCGCATCTTACTATACGACTCATGTTCGACCTTTCGGTCTCTCGTGTTCCAAGGCCATGTCTGTACATGCTAGGCTCGTCAAGTCAACCTAAGTGTTTCGCATGTGTAAATCTGGCTTACACCCGTTGTATGCGAACGTTAGAATCTATCACACCCGATCATCACGTGGTGCTTCGAAACAACGAACCTTCGCAAAGGTGCACACTTAGGGGGAACACATTTCTTGAAATTTTTAGTGAGGGATCATCTTGTTTATGCTACCGTCATTCTAAGCAAATAAGATGTAAACATGATAAACATCACATGCAAATCATAAAGTGACATGATATGGCCAATATCATCTTGCGCTTTTGATCTCCATCTTCGAGGCACGGCATGATCACCATCGTCACCGGCATGACACCATGATCTCCATCATCGTGTCTTCATGAAGTTGTCTCGCCAACTATTACTTCTACTACTATGGCTAGCGGTTAGCAATAAAGTAAAGTAATTACATGGCATTTTCATTGACACGCAGGTCATACAATAAATTAAGACAACTCCTATGGCTCCTGCCGGTGGTCATACTCATCGAAATGCAAGTCGTGATTCCTATTACAAGAACATGATCAATCTCATACATCACATATATAATTCATCACATCATTTTGGCCATATCACATCACATAGCATACCCTGCAAAAACAAGTTAGACGTCCTCTAATTGTTGTTGCATGTTTTACGTGGCTGCTATGGGTTTCTAGCAAGAACGTTTCTTACCTACGCAAAAGCCACAATGGTGATATGCCAATTGCTATTTACCCTTCATAAGGACCCTCTTCATCGAATCCGATCCGACTAAAGTGGGAGAGACAGACACCTGCTAGCCACCTTATGCAACAAGTGCATGTCAGTCGGTGGAACCTGTCTCACGTAAGCGTACGTGTAAGGTCGGTCCGGGCCGCTTCATCCCACAATGCCACCGAATCAAGATAGGACTAGTAACGGTAAGCAAATTGAACAAATCATCGCCCACAACTACTTGTGTTCTACTCGTGCATAGAATCTACGCATAGACCTAGCTCATGATGCCACTGTTGGGGAACGTAGTAATAATTCAAAATTTTCCTACATGTCACCAAGATCAATCTAGGAGACGCTAGCAACAAGTGAGAGGGAGTGCATCTTCATACCCTTGAAGATCGCTAAGCGGAAGCGTTACAAGAACGCGGTTGATGGAGTCGTACTCGCGGCGATTGAAATCGCGGAAGATCCGATTCAAGCGCCGAACGGACGGCGCCTCCGCGTTCAACACACGTACAGCCCGGGGATGTCTCCTCCTTGATCCAGCAAGGGGAGAGGAGAAGTTGAGGGAGAGCTCTGGCAGCACGACGGCGTGGTGGTGGAGCTTGCGGTTCTCCGGCAGGGCTTCGCCAAGCACTACGGAGGAGGAGGAGGAGTTGGAGGGGGGAAGGGCTGCGCCAGGGGAAGGGTTGCAGCTCCCATGCACCTCCCCACAATATATAAGGGTGGAGGGGGCTGGATTCTTGCCCTCCAAGTCCATTGGGGCGTTGGCAAAGGTAGGAGGAAAGAAATCCCATCCTTTCCCTTCCCCACCGATTGTTATCCCCCCTTTTTAGGGATCTTGATCTTATCCCTTCGGGATATGATCTTATTCCTTCTAATGGGGGATCTTGGTGCACCATGACCAGGGGTGTGGGGCCTTGCCCCCACTACCCACATTCATGTGGGTCCCCCCATGCAGGTGGGCCCCACTCCGGAACCTTCTAGAACCTTCTCGGTACAATACCGAAAAATCCCGAACATTTTCTGGTGGCCAAAATAGGACTTCCTATATATAAATCTTTACCTCCAAACCATTCTAGAACTCCTCGTGACGTCCGGGATCTCATCCGAGACTCCGAACAACTTTCAATAACCACATACAATTTCCCATAACAACTCTAGCGTCACGGAACCTTAAGTGTGTAGACCCTACGAGTTCGGGAACCATGCAGACATGACCGAGACATCTCTCCGGCCAATAACCAATAGCGGGATCTGGATACCCATATTGGCTCCCACATGTTCCACGATGATCTCATCGGATGAACCACGATGTCGGGGATTCAATCAATCCCGTATACAATTCCCTTTGTCCATCGGTATGTTACTTGCCCGAGATTCGATCGTCGATATCCCTATACCTTGTTCAATCTCGTTACGGGCAAGTCTCTTTACTCGTTCCATAACGCATGATCCCGTGGCTAACTCCTTAGTCACATTGAGCTCATTATGATGATGCATTACTGAGTGGGCCCAGAGATACCTCTCCGCCATACGGAGTGACAAATCCCAGTCTCGATTCGTGCCAACCCAACAGACACTTTCGGAGATACCTGTAGTGCGCCTTTATGGTCACCCAGTTACGTTGTGACATTTGATACACCCAAAGCATTCCTACGGTATCCGGGAGTTGCACAATCTCATGGTCTAAGGAAATGATACTTAACATTAGAAAAGCTCTAGCAAACGAACTACACGATCTTGTGCTATGCTTAGGATTGGGTCTTGTCCATCACATCATTCTCCTAATGATGTGATCCCGTTATCAACGACATCCAATGTCCATGGTCAGGAAACCACAACCATCTATTGATCAACGAGCTAGTCAACTAGAGGCTCACTAGGGACATGCTGTGGTCTATGTATTCACACATGTATTACGGTTTCCGGTTAATACAATTATAGCATGAACAATAGATAATTATCATGAATAAGGAAATATAATAATAACCATTTTATTATTGCCTCTAGGGCATATTTCCAACAGGGCGACGCCAGATCCGACTGAGAAGACCATGAAACATCTCAAGGTCGCTCCACCGAAACCTCGGAAGGCTCTGCCCAGAATAAAGGTCACCGTGCCTGTAGCTTCAACGTGAGTGTTATCTCTTTCTTACTCTTGCAGATCTTTATACTTTTGCTAACCAACTAAGAATTGTGTGTTAGAGCTGCTACTTCTACAACATCGCCCATGCAGATTGATAGGGAACATGCGGAGGCGGACACTGCGGACGCGGCCACTTCCCGACAAGGTATGACCAGTTTTCACTCTGCACTGTTCCACTGGTCGATTCGACGATCGATTAAATTGCTGTTGTTGTCGAGTGACTGCAGAGCCAATGGACATCATCCACCTGGTGGACGACGACGAAGACAAGCCTCAGAAGGACACAGGAGGAGAGGGTACGACCTCGACCGTCTCCCGCAGCCTCACTCGGAGAGTGCCGCCGATCCAAACGCCCCGTGCACCGCCTGCAGCTGTATCTCAGGAGCAAGGTGGTTCGTGTTGAGCTGGTGCCATCTCTGCTACATCTCTGTCAACTGCTTTGCCTTTGGTATTGACTCCTCCAGCTTCGGGGCCGACTGGTCAGCCTCAAGTGCTGATCCCTTCGGCTGCGTCACCGACCCCACCACCTCATGTATTCACTCTGCATCATGTTCCGGAGGACCAAACTGGGGCTAGCAAAGAGGCCATGATTCAAGCCAATCTGATGATGCAGCGTCTGAAGGAGGTGTATGAAGCCAGCAAGCTGGCTTATGATGACAATACAGCTCTTCAGGCGAATGTCCGAGTAAGTGCGATTGTAAGTTGATTTCTGATTGGGTTGTTTCCTGTCCATCTTAACTCTGTACACCCACTGGGTGTTTATGACGCCAGTGCTCATTTGCTCGTAGTTCTTCACTCGGACTGGTCAGGCCGAGCTGAGTGGACATTGATCCAGTGGGGGCACGCTGAGTGCACCCACTGGGTGTAGTCCCCGAGACCGCCGTCGAATGTTTGATTCGGCAGGGGTCTGAGATTTTTTTTGTAGCTCTTCACTCGGACCGGTCAGGTCGTGCCGAGTGGGAATCGATCCAATGGGGGCACACTGAGTGCACGCACTTGGTGTAGTTCCTGAGACCGCTGTCGAATGTTTGATTCGGCGGGGGTCTTAGAATATGTTTGCTTGTAGCACTTCACTCGGACCGGTCAGGCTGTGCCGAGTGGGAATTGATCCAGTGGGGGCACGCTGAGTGCACCCACTAGGTGTAGTCCCCGAGATCGTCGTCGAATGTTTGATTCGGCGGGGGTCTTAGAATATGTTTGCTTGTAGCAACTGGATTTGCTCTTCTCCACTCGGAAGTAGAGGAATATTTGAGAATCTTCTTTCGCTATCGACTGAGTTGTTTCTTTGTTGATCTCAGAAAACTTGTGAGCTCGGGACCCAGTATGCAGCCCTGGAGAAGGAGAAGATCCAACTCCAACTAGACTTGGAACTGGCGAGAAGGAACTTGGCTCGTGCCCAGACGGAGGCGAAGACTATCGTGGGAATGGATCTGACAGTAGAGATGGGGGGTACGTAGGAGAGGGCAGAGTCCAGCTATGGCGAAGTTGTACACTCGGTTTTATGAGTTCAGGCCCCTCTCGGACGAGGTAACAGCCCTACGTCTCGGTGCCACAGAGGCTTATTGATTGGAGTGTTGAGGTACAGGGGGTGCGAACCCTTGTGCAAGAGGGGAGGGGTAGCTTACATAGAGTACGCCGACCCCTCGCAACTCTCAATTACACAGGGGTTCAATGAGAGAATAAAGTCACGTACGTTACTGGTAACGCCCGTGTTTAATGATCTTTAAGGTGACGGAGTGAATGTCCGACCGTTGCCATCCAGGGGTGGCTCTAAGTCTTCTGTCCTTCGATTGGATTCTTGTCTTCCGAGTGAATGACGACGGTCGAGTGGAATTGGGATATCCGAGTGATTGCACTCCATGGGGATTCCAGTCGGTATCTTCTTTCTATCTTTGTAGGCTTTGGCCTCTTGTGTGGTGTCCTTGGGTAGGGCATATAGGCTAGGCCTACGACCCTACCCTAGGTACATGTCATTGTCATTAGCCCCCGAATGGATCGAGGACCGAGTGAAGAAGGATTGAAATTGACTTCGACCCGACTCAATGTCTCTGATACACCTTCTTGGAGGTTCGACAGTATGCAAGTCTTTAAAGCCTCCGTCAGTCGCCTCAATCAATTCTGGCTTCTTGAATATCCGAGTGAAATAAGTAGCATAGCATCAGGCAGATTGGATTTGGATATCCTTGACGCGATCGACTGATTTGCTGGCCCGGATTTTGCGGGATTCAAAATTTGGAGAAGCGCGCGGGCCGGACGCAGCGCGGCAAGCGGGGCAAGTGGGGAGGGACTCCTCGATTCTCGCTCCACCTTTTTTGCCACGTATCGGGCTGGCGCCGGTTGCGGGATGCACTGAGATTGTGCGGGCCCACGGGTCAGCCACTCGGACGCGTGGGTATAAAGGGCACCGCGGTCGATGTGTGCAACAGTGTCCACCATTTTTCGCCTTTCTCCCTCGTCCCCCTGCTCCGCCCACTCCAGCGCAGCGCTGCCCCTCTCGCTCCTGTCGACCACCGCAGGGATGGTGAAGGACAAGACGAAGGCACTGGAGCGCGCCAAGAAGACGGCCAAGGGCAAGAAAACGGCCAAGGGGTCGACCTCGCGATCTGCTCTACCGCCAGGCTGGATCCAAGGGGATTGGATCCCCTCGTCGGTCTCGGAGGAGGATGTGGAGGGGCTCGTCATCGACGGCCTGATAGCGCCCGGATCCTGTAGGTTGCCGAAAGGAGAGTTCGAGCCTGCGCCGCACGACGGCGAGCGAGTTCTCCTCACGACTCATGTGGAAAGAGGTTTCTCTCTGCCTCCGCATCCATTCTTCCGCGGTTTCCTGAACTTTTTTGGCGCACAAATCCATCACTTTCCTCCAAACACCATATCATATCTTGTTGCCTTTGTTTCGATGTGTGAGAACTTCTTGGGATGCCACCCACATTGGGGGTTATTCAAACATATCTTCACCTGCCGATCTTAGTCGGTTAAGAAAGCCAATCCGACTGATGAGAGGACCCATGTGATCCAAATGTGCAGGGTTTTGGGTGTCTAAATGAGGGGTAGGAGCTCTTTCCCTCCCATGACCTTTCCTGAGTCAGTTAGGGGGTGGTAGTCGACCTTGTTTTACTGCAAAGATATCCTGACCCCAGGTGCGTCGACTTGTCTTCCCCCTTTCTCTCTGGAGAGACTCCGTGCCCCTCGTTCGCTGACCGTAGAAGAGGAGGAGAAGGGCGAGGTGGCCATCTTGGTTGACGCAGTCGTTGAGCTGGTCCGGGGCGGAGTGACAGGCATGGATCTGTTGGAAGTGTTTCTGAGTCGACGGATTCAGCCCTTGCAAGCTCGCGACCACCCCATGTGGCTGTACTCGGGTGCAGACGACACCGCTCGGACCCGCCCGAAGGAGGTCAAAGAGGAGACGGTGGCACAGTGGCTACGGAGCATTACTGGAAACAAGGACAATTCGCGTGGAGCAAAACGGATCTTGCCATTCGACGCTGATCACCTTCGAGGAGAGGTGAAACATAACCTGTCGAGTGTTTTGTCTTTTGATACGCAACTGAATTGAAATCCGACTGATCTTTGTAATCTGTGTCTCGCAGGTATTCACGAAGATGTACTCGCCCGTGCCGAACATGGAACAATTCATCGAAGGAGCAGAAAGCGAGGGCGGGAGCGCCGATATTGAGTATGCCGATGACAGTGAAAACGACAGCGACGACTCTGATGACAGTGAAGAAGTCGAGTCGCCCCCACGCACCGAGCGCCGTACCAAGCAGACACAAGATCCTGCGGCTGTCGAGGGTAAGGCTGAGGTGCCGAGTGCCAGGACCCAGAAATGCACTCGGACGCTAACCCCTGACCCGACTGAGAGGACCGCTAAGCAAGCCAAGGTCATTCCACCTAAACCTCGGAAGGATTTGCCAGGGATTAGGTTGCTGTGCCTATTGCTTCGACGTAAGTGTTTTTGTTGCAGACCGTTTCACCTTCTGTCTTATTCTCGCAGACCTTCATGTTTTTGCTGACCGAGTGAAATTCTGAATCCCAGGGCGGCTACCTCTGGGACATCCCAAATGGAGATTGATGATGAGCGCGCAGACGCAGAAACTGCGGACGCAGCCACTTCCCGGGCAGGTATGATCAACTCACACCTTGTTCTGTCTCGCTATTTGTTCTTGCGGTCGACTGAGATTTGACTATCGAGTGACTGCAGCGCCAACCAACTTCATCACTCTCCCAGACAATGACGAGGAGGAACCTCTGAGAAGCACAGGAGGAAGAGGCAGGTCGACTTCCTCACGAAGCCATGCTAGGAGAATGCCTTCAGACCAGACATCCCGTACGCCACCTGAACCTGTCCTCCAAGAGCCTGGTGGTTCGTCTCAGACCGGCACTATCTCTACCACTCCGCCATCGACTGCTCTGCCATTGGTATAAACTCTTCCAACTTCTGGACCTGCTGGCCAGACTCAAGCGCCGATCCTTCTAACTGTATCATCAACTCCCCCGTCGACTGTATTCACTCTGCACCATGTCCCAGAGGACCAGACCGGGGCCAGCAAGGAGGCTATGATCCAGGCCAGTTTGATGATGCAGCGCCTGAAGGAGGTGTATGAAAGTAGCAAGCTAGCTTATGATGCCATCACAGCCCTTCAAGCTATTGGATTGTCTCTGTCTTGATTCTGTTGAATCTGCACACCAACTGGGTGTGTTCTTTTTGTTCTGTATTCCATCCACTCGAAATGGTCAGGCCGCGCCGAGTGGGGAATCGATCCAGTGGGGGAACGCCGAGTGCACCCACTGGGTGTAGTCCCCGAGGCCACCGTCGAATGTTTGATTCGGTGGGGGTCTTAGAACATTTTTTGCTTGAAGCTCTTCACTCGGGCCGGGCAGGCCGTACCGAGGGGAAACTTATCCAGTGGGGGCACGCTGAGTGCACCCACTGGGTGTAGTCCCCGAGACCGCCGTCGAATGTTTGATTCGGCGGGGGTCTGAGAACAAGTTTTTTTTTGTGCTCCTCCGCTCGGGCCGGGCAGGCCGTACCAAGTGGGAAATTGATCCAGTGGGGGCACGCTGAGTGCACCCACTGAGTGTAGTCCCTGAGACCACCGTCGAATGTTTGATTCGGCAGGGGTCTTAGAACACTTTTGATAATAGCAATCTAGATTTACTCTTCTCCACTCGGAAGTAGAGGAAATGCTTTTGAGAGTCCTTCTCTCCGTCGACTGAATTATCTTTTTGTTGATATCAGAAATCTTGTGAACTTGGGACTCAGTACATTGCCCTGGAGAAGGAGAAGATCCAACTCCAACTGGATCTAGAACTTGCCAAGAAGAACCTGAAGGATGCTCAGGATGAAGTGAAGACCATGGGAGGTAACACTTTGCTGACTGTGTGCTTTGTCATTTCTTCTTTCTCGTCCTTTGAACCGGGTGACTCCACTCGAACAGATGTACGTAGTGAAAACCGCCAACTCCAAGCACGACTGAAGAATGTTATTTCTTTAGACACTATGAAGTAGGCGCTGGAGAGGAAAGACAATGAACTCGCGGGGGCGCAAAAGGTGGCTCGGGAGAAGACTGAAGCAGCTGAGAAGAAGCTAGCTTCAGTCGGTAAGCTCGAAGAGGAGAACGCGACACTGAAAACTGTTGTTGATGAGGCGAAGAAGGAAACTGCTAAGCTGAGAGAGGAGAAAACTGTCTTGTCCGACAAGGTGGACCAGCTCACTCGAAAGAGGGATGAACTGGAGGAATACTTGGGGGGCCTTGCGAAGAAGATGTACATCATGCTTGAAGGTATTCTCCCCTGCCTGAGTGAACTCTTGAGAGTATTGTCAAATTTTTTGCCAGAATAGTGTTGCTCACCCATTCTTTCTTCTTTGTGAAGAATTCTGTCAGAACTTCGAGCAAGAAACAGAACAAATTGAACCAGGTCTGGACCCCACCAAGTCACTCGTCAAAGATGATGCCGCTATGAATGTATTACGACTTGAAGCTCGTCTCGACAGTGTCTTGGGGTACATTGCTCGACTGAAGGTTGCACTGATGAGGATTGACAAGGAACTGTGGCCAAAGGATATGCTTCAGAACGACCTCGAGTCACTGATGACTCGGCTCAATGAAATCCCTAGTCGAGTGCAAGCGTGGAAGAAATCAGCTGCCCGCTGTGGAGCCGATGTGGCACTCTCACTTGTTCGTGTCCACTGCAAGGAGGCTAGGGAGGACAAGCTGAAGGCTCTTCAGGTGGCAGACACGAAGAAGCTCCAATTTGAAGATTTCATGGAGACCTTCATTGATGCAGCCACTCAGATTGCAGATGGCATTGATCTGGACACCTTTGTCAAGCCTGCGAGTCCTCCTGCCGAGTGAGAAAAACTTCATGATCCAAATTTATTTGCCTCGGAATGCCGAGTGATCCTGTAATCGTAAAACTCATTCGGGCTTGTTGCCCGAGTACTTTTGCTTTCATTTTCGAACTTGATGGATTTATCCGAATATTGCTTTTCTGCTTTCAGCACGCTTTGAGTGAATGGATTTTTTAGCTTAGGTGAAACTGTTTCGCGGCTAAGTCTCTAAGTGGGAGTGATGCTCTCACTCGGAGTAGTTTTTTTTAACTTAGGCGAGGACGGGCTCGCGGCTAAGCCCCCGAGTGAGAGGGATGCTCTCACTCGGAGTAGTTTTTAACTTAGGCGAGGACGGGCTCGCAACTAAGCCTCCGACTGAGAGGGATGCTCTCAATCGGAGTAGTTTTTTAACTTAGGCGAAACTATTTCGCAGCTAAGCCGCCGAGTGAGAGGGATGCTCTCACTCAGAGTAGTTTTTTAACTTAGGCGAGGACGGGCTCGCGGCTAAGCTCCCGAGTGAGAGGGATGCTCTCACTCGGAGTAGTTTTTAACTTAGGCGAGGACGGGCTCACAGCTAAGCCTCCGACTGAGAGGGATGCTCTCACTCGGAGTAGTTTTTTAACTTAGGCGAAACTGTTTCGTAGCTAAGCCGCCGAGTGAGAGGGATGCTCTCACTCGGAGTAGTTTTTTAACTTAGGCAAGGACGGGCTCACGGCTAAGCCGCCGAGTGAGAGGGATGCTCTCACTCGGAGTAGTTTTTTTATCTTAGGCGAGGACGGGCTCGCAGCTAAGCCCCTGAGTGAGAGGGATGCTCTCACTCGGAGTAGTTTTTTAACTTAGGTGAGGACGGGCTCGCAGCTAAGCCCCCGAGTGTGAGGGATGCACTCACTCGGAGTAGTTTTTTAACTTAGGCAAGGACGGGCTCGCAGCTAAGCCCCTGAGTGATAGGGATGCTCTCACTCGGAGTAGTTTTTTTTAACTTAGGCGAGGATGGGCTCGCGGCTAAGCCCCCGAGTGAGAGGGATGCTCTCACTCGGAGTAGTTTTTTAACTTAGGCGAGGACGGGCTCGCAGCTAAGCCCCCGAGTGAGAGGGATGCTCTCACTCGGAGTAGTTTTTTAACTTAGGCGAGGACGAGCTCATAGCTAAGCCCCTGAGTGAGAGGGATGTTCTCACTCGGAGTAGTTTTTTAACTTAGGCGAGGACGGACTCGCGGCTAAGCCCCCGAGTGAGAGTGAAGCTCTCGCTCAGAGTAGTTTTTTTAAAACTTAGGCGAAAATGGGTTTCGCAGCTAAGTCACCCACTGGGGGTTTTGAACACACGCTTATGCAATATAAATCATCATGAGACTGCAGGAGTCATGTCTTGATAATCAACCTAAAAGTGCTCTTATAACATCTCGATAGTCCGAGTGCTAAGTATAAAAATGACGAAGAAGATCTGCGTTCCAGGAGCGCGGCTCGTCTTTCTTTTGAGTTAAGTTGTAAAGGTGATAGGCTCCATTGTGAAGCACCTTGGTGACAACGAAAGGGCCTTCCCATGCAGGAGCGAGCTTATGCGAACGCTGTTGATCCACTCGGAGTACTAGGTCTCCTTCTTGAAATGCTCGACCTCTGACGTTCCTTGCATGGAATCGACGAAGATCTTGCTGGTAAACAGTCGACCGAATCAGGGCCATCTCTCATTCTTCTTCTAAAAGGTCAACGGTGTCTTGGCGTGCTTGCTCTGCCTCAGCCACTGAATAAAGTTCCACTCTGGGCGAATTGTGAAAGAGGTCACTAGGTAGTACGGCTTCAGCTCCATACACCATGAAGAAAGGAGTTCGATTGGTGGACCGGTTGGGAGTTGTCCTCAAACCCCACAGAACAGACGGCAGTTCTGTTACCCAGGCTTCAACTGAATGTTCAAGGTCACGCATGAGCCGAGGCTTCAACCCTTGGAGGATCAAACCATTTGCTCTTTCAGCTTGACCATTCGACTGCGGGTGCACAACGGATGCGTAATCTACCCGGGTGCCCTGGGAAGCGTAGAATGCTCTGAATTCTTCCGAGTCAAAATTTGAGTCGTTGTCTGTGATAATGCTGTGTGGAACTCCATAACGGAATATCAGCTCCTTTATGAACTTGATAGCCGTGCGAGAATCTAAGTTTTTGATTGGTTTGCTTCAATCTCCTTTGTGAATTTGTTGACTGCCACGAGCAGATGAGTGAAGCCGCTCCTGTCTGTCCTAAGTGGTCCAATCATATCCAAACCCCACATGGTGAACGGCCAGACGAGTGGAATGGTTTTCAGGGCAGACGCAGGCTTATGGGACATGTTTGCGTAAAACTGGCATCCTTCACAATGTTGAACGATCTCTTTAGCTGCTTCATTGGCCCGCGGCCAGTAAAATCCAGCTCGGTATGCTTTGGCCACAATTGTCCGAGAGGACGCATGGTGACCACAGGTCCCCGAGTGGATTTCTTCCAAGATCAGTCGACCCTCCTCTGGGGAGATGCATCGTTGGGCCACGCCTGTGACACTCTCTCTGTAAAGCTGTCCGTCTATAACTGTGAACGCCTTGGATCTGCGGACAATCTGACGCGCCTCGACCTCATCCTCTGGGAGCTCCTTCCTGAGTAAATATGCAATGTACGGCATAGTCCAGTCGGGAGTAATCACCAGGATCTCCATCACCAAGTCAATAACAGCAGGTATCTCGATTTCAGTCGAATCAGTAGGACTTTTCGCCCGGGGAGGCTCTTCAGTGAAATGATCTTCCTGCACTGATTGGGAATGGAGGTGTTCTAGAAACACATTGCTGGGGTTAGGCTTCCGAGTGGAACCTATCTTTGCCAGATCGTCAGCTGCTTGATTTTTGAGTTGGGGAATGTGGTGAAGCTCCAAACCCTCGAACTTTTTCTCTAACTTCCTTACAGCATTGCAGTATCCTGTCATGGCAGCATTTCTAACATCCCACTTCTTCATCACCTAATTGACCACCAAATCCGAGTCGCCGTAGACCATCAGGCGACGGACGACGAGTGAAATGGCCATACGCAACCCGTAAAGCAGTGCCTCATACTCAGCTTCATTATTGGAGGAATCAAAGTGAATCTGGAGGACATAACTGAGACGATCACCTCTTGGGGATACCAGAACCACTCCAGCACCGGAGCTATTGAGCATCTTGGATCCATCAAAAAACATTGTCCAGTGTTCCGACTGAACTTGAATCGGCTGTTGCTGTTCAATCCACTCGGCCAAGAAATCTGCGAGCGCTTGAGATTTGATCGCCTTCTTCACTTCAAATTTAATGTCGAGTGGAAGGAGTTCAATTGCCCACTTAGCCACTCGACCAGTCGCATCTCGATTGTTGATGATTTCAGACAATGGAGCGTCACTGACGACTGAAACCGAGTGGTCTTGGAAATAGTGCGTGACTTTCTTCGCAATCAAGTAAATTATGTAAACAAGCTTCTAATAATGTGGATACATTTGCTTGGACGGGGTCAGAACTTCAGAGATATAGTACACTGGCCGTTGAACTTTGTAAGCTTTGCCTTCTTCTTCTCGTTCAACTACTAGCACTGTGCTGACAACCTGACTAGTAGCTGCAATGTATAAGAGTAGAGGCTCTTTGCTGTTCGGAGCAGCAAGCACCGGCTGGGTGGAAAGCAGGGCTTTGAGCTCCACAAACACTGCTTCGGCTTCAGGAGTCCACTCGAACTTATCGGACTTTTTCATCAGTCGGTAAAGAGGCAGTGCCTTTTCACCGAGACGAGAAATGAACCGACTCAGTGCAGCGAGACAACCTGTGAGCTTCTGAACGTCATGCACACGCACGGGGTGTTTCATTCGAAGTATTGCACCGATCTTCTCGGGATTAGCATCTATCCCTCGTTCGTAAATGAGGAAACCGAGTAACTTGCCCCCTGGTACTCCGAATGTGCACTTGGATGGATTCAGCTTAATGTCATACCTTCTCAAATTGGCAAAGGTTTCAGCGAGATCAGTCAGTAGGTCGGAACCTTTACGTGACTTGACCACGATATCATCCATATAGGCCTCCACATTCTGACTGATCTGAGTGAGCAGGCACTTCTGGATCATGCGCATGAATGTGGCGCTAGCATTTTTGAGGCCGAATGGCATAGTGATATAGCAAAAACACCCGAATGGGGTGATGAAGGCCGTTTTTATTTCATCTGGCCCATACAGTCGGATCTGATGGTATCCAGAAAAGACAAACGCTCTCAACCCGCAGTCGAGTCGACTATCTGATCGATGCGAGGGAGCGGAAATTGATCTTTTGGGTAGGCCCGATTGATATGCTTGAAGTCGATGCACATGCGGAGTGAATTATCCTTCTTAGGGACCATGACGACGTTGGCGAGCCACTCAGAGTGGTATATCTTGCGTATGAACTCAGCTGCCAGGAGCCGAGCCACTTCCTCGCCAATCGCTTTCCTCTTCTCCGCAGCGGAATGACGAAGATGCTCTTTGACAGGTTTGGCTTTGGAGTCGACACGCAAACGGTGCTCAGCCAGCCCCCTGGGTACACCTGGCATGTCTGATGGCTTCCATGCGAAGATGTCCCAGTTCTCACGGAGGAACTGGATGAGCGCGGCTTCCTATTTGCTGTCGAGTGTCGTTGAAATGTGGGTCGGAGCAGCTGTGGGATCCTCAGGGTGGATGTGAACTGGTTTTGTCTCGCTAGCCAACTGAAATGCGGATTCAGAAGCAGGCTTCTTGGAACGGAGCAAATCACTCAGGTCAGCATTTTTCTTGTACTCTTCTAGCTCTACCACTGCCATCTGCTCATCGGCGATCTCGGATCCCTTCTGGAGGCATTCCTTAGCTCTCTGCCTATTTTTGGTGATGGTAATCACTCCTTTGGGTCCGGGCATCTTCAGCTTAAGGTACACGTAACATGGGCGGGCCATGAAACGTGCATATGCTGGTCTGCCCAGAATAGCGTGATAGGCACTGTGAAAATCCACCTCTTCAAATGTCAACTTTTCCTTGCGAAAATTCTTTGAATCACCAAAAACCACATCTAGAGCGATCTGTCCGAGTGATTTCGCCTTCTTCCCTGGGATGACTCCGTGGAACTGCATGTTGCTTTCACTGAGTCGGGACATTGGAATGCCCATCCCCTGGAGGGTCTCAGCATACAGAATGTTTAAACCACTGCCACCATCCATGAGAACTTTACGCAACCGAGTGCCTCCGATGACTGGGTTGACCACCAAAGCCTACCGCCCAGGGGTAGCAACGTGAGCTGGGTGATCCAACTGGTCGAAGGTGATAGGAGTCTTTGACCACTTGAGGTACGTTGTGGTTGCTGGAGCAACCATGTTCACCTCTCGATTGATAACTTTCTTCATCTTCATCTTTGTCAGAACCTTTCTCACTCTGCTGGCCCTCCTGGAACTGCTGAATAAGGAACCTGCATTGTCGAGTGGTATGTTTAGGTAAAATCAGATTACCCTCCTCATCCTTCTTCATGTGGATGGCACACGGAAGGTCTAGGACGTCCTGGCCTGACTGATCTTTCATCTTTTTGGGTATCCATGGCCCCTTGGGCTTTCCTTTGAACTTGCCTTGGGTTGTCACTACTGCTGCTTCCGTCTGACCAGCGGCCTCGGCTTTACGCTTTTGCTTCCGACTGGGATTTCCGCCGTTGGTGTTAGGATCTGTAGCCTTCCCTTTGCCACTACGGAGTCGGTACTCTTCTTCACCATTTGCGTACCGAGTGGCTATCTCCATCATACGGTTCAGAGTCATGTCCCCAGAGCGACCAAACTTCAGAATGAGCTCTCTGTATCTGACGCCTTCCTTGAAGGCGCAAACTGCTTGGTGTTCTGAAACATTCTCCACCACATGGTGAAGTGTAGTCCAACGCTGGATGTAATCTCTCAAAGTTTCACTCGGCTTCTAGACACAATGCTGTAACTCAGTCAGTCCAGCAGGTCGCTTGCAAGTGCCTTCAAATGTTTTGATAAACACTCGGGCCAAATCTTCCCAACAATATATACTAGCGGGAGACAACTGGTTCAACCACGCTCTGGCCGAGTCTTCAAGCATAAAGGGGAGGTGCTTCATGGCCACTTCGTCATTGCCTCCACCAATCTGCACAGCCACTCGGTAATCTTCTAGCCATGTGACTGCTTCGACTCGCCAGTAAACTTGCTCACCCCTGCGGCCAACCTGAAGTTGGGAGGAATCTCTGCAGCTCGAATGGCTCTACTGAAACACTCGGGGCCAGAGACGAATGCTCTGCTTCCACTCGGGTGATCTCTGTCCAAACCTTCTCTGTTAGCCCTTCCTCTATCAACCAGGCCCTACACAAGGACTGACCTTGCATCGAACCCAGGCTCTCGGGGGTCGACTGGAATCCTCCGCTCGTCACCGTACGGGCGCCTATCGTCATACCACCGAGGCGCATACGAACCACCCCTCGGAGGGGGTGTGGGCACTCGACGGCGGTCGTCACGGTGATATCAAGGGTCAAACTGCCCATGGCCTCGATCCAGGTACTGGTCCTGGCGATGACCACGATCTTCACACCGCAGAGGCGATCTTGGGATGTGGGCCGACTGAACCGTGTCCACCCTAATGGACCTGCTGTGTATCCTGTTGCACGACTGAGAAACAGCAGAATTCTGCTCCCCAGCTGCCTTGAGCAACGCCTGAATTTGTTCCAGGCCCCTCCCAGCCTCGGAACGGGATGGTTGAATCGAATCTGCTATACGCGCAACTGCTGCAACATTCTAGATTGGAGTGCGGTATACCTGACACTCATCTCGAGACTCAGTCGGAAACAGTTGTCGTTGCCGTCGACTGGAGCTGGGGAGTCGTCTGCGAGCGCGGTCGTCGAGTGACTTCTGGAGATTCTCCAGGCGCGCACGTTCAGCCAGAGTGGCTACGCGCACAGCCTCGGGGGTCTCCCAATGATGGGGGTCTGGAGAGCCTGCTCGTCCCTACGCCGAATTTCTTCCCTCTGCTCCGCAGTGAGGTCTTGCGGGTAATACTCGTCGTTGCCGTGCGACGGACCACCGCTATCACCTCCACCACGGGGAAATCCTGGCGGACTACGCTGAGGGCCAACCATGAGAACCTCGGCTGCGGGATCATTGCTTTCACACTCGGAAAGTGAATCTGAACGGCCAGTCGACAGATCGAACAAGCCATAAAGGGACTCGTCGGGCTCGATCGCCGTGATCTGAGGAGTGGCCGACTGACGGGCCACCACGTGCTTCATCCACCACTGGAGCCGCGAGCGACCGGATCGCTTGCGACGGCGAGCAGCAGGGAGGGAAGACGCCACCGGCACCGACCGATACTGAGTCGACGGCTGCCGCAAAAGGACGCCATAGGCGCTCGCGCGGAAGTGCGCCGACCCGCGAATGGGGAGCGCCTCGACGTCAAGGGGGGCCTTCCTGGAGCCAGGACGAATCGTCGGCGATGAAGGTGAGCGCGCCGAGACGGATCTCGTGGCCCAGCGACAATCCACCGCCGGAAACCATGTCGATGGAGATCAAAGATCGCAACCTCGTCGGAAGTCGCTTAGACGCCTGCCCCACGGTTGGCGCCAACTATCGTGGGAACGGATCTGACAGTAGAGATGGGGGGTACGTAGGAGCAGGCAGAGTCTAGCTATGGCGAGGTTGTACACTCGGTTTTACAAGTTTAGGCCCCTCTCGGAGGAGGTAACAGCCCTACGTCTTGGTGCCGCGGAGGCTTATTGATTGGAGTGTTGAGGTACAGGGGGTGCGAAGCCTTATGCAAGAGGGGAGGGGTAGCTTATATAGAGTACGCCGACCCCTCGCAACTCTCATTTACATAGGGGTTCAATGAGAGAATAAAGTCACGTACGTTACTGGTAACTCTCGCGTTTAATGATCTTTAAGGTGACGGAGTGAATGTCCGACCGTTGCCATCTAGGGGTGGCTCTAAGTCTTCTGTCCTTCGAGTGGATTCTTGTCTTCCGAGTGAATGACGACGGTCGAGTGGAATTGGAATATCCGAGTGGATTGCACTCCATGGGGATTCCAGTCGGTATCTTCTTTCTATCTTTATAGGCTTTGGCCTCTTCTGTGGTGTACTTGGGTAGGGCATATAGGTTAGGCCTACGACCCTACCCTAGGTACATGTCATCGTCAAAGACCATGGGAGGTAATTCTTGCCAACTGTGAATATTGTCGTCCTTTCTTTCTGTCCTTTGAGCCGAGTAGTTTCACTCGAACAGATGTGCGTAATGAGAACCATCAACTTCAAGCGCGACTCAGGAATGTTGTTTCTTTAGACACCATGAAGCAGGCCCTGGATGATAAGGACAAGGCACTCGAGGGGGCGCAGAAGGTGGCTAAGGAGAAGGCCTAAGCTGCTGAGGCAAAACTTGCCTCGGTTAGCCAGTTGGAGGAGGAGAACGCATCTCTGAAGGCTGCTGTTGAAGAGGCTAAGAAGGAGGCCGCTGAGCTTAAGAAAGAGAAAGCCGAGTGGGCCAAGAAGATTGAAGATCAGGCGAGTGCCTTTGAATTGGAGAAGACAGCTCTGAATGACAAGGTGGACCAGCTCACCCAGAGGAGGGACGCCCTGGAGAAGTATCTGGGAGGCTTTGCAAAGAAGATGTACGACATGCTTGAAGGTACCTCTCTTTGCTCGAGTGAATTTCTGTGAATCTTGAAAGCGATGGCATAACTAATCTTTTTCCTTCTCCCTCGTGCAGAATTCTATCAGAATTTCGAGCTGGAGACTGACCGGAACGAGACGGACCTGGATCCCACCAAGTCACTCATCAAGGACGCGGTGGCTCTGAACATGCTGTGACTTGAAGCTCGTCTCAACGATATCTTGGGGTACATCACTCGTCTGAGGGCTGCGCTGGCGAAGATAGACAAAGAGTTGTGGCCTGAGGATACACTCCAGAGTGATCTTGAGTCAATGATGACTCGGCTCAATGTGATCCCTGGTCGAGTGCAAGCATGGAAGAAGTCTACCGCACGCTGCGAGGCCGACGTGGCACTTTCACTCGTCCGTGTCCATTGCAAAGATGCCAAGGAAGAAAAGCTGAAGGCTCTCCAAGTGGCAAACACAAAGAAGCTCAAGTTTGAAAACTTCATGGACACTTTCATTAAGGCAGCCACTCGGATTGCAGATGGCATAGACTTGGACACTTTCGTCGAGCCCGCGAGTCCCACCGGCGCGTGAAGGAGAACTTGATGACCCATGAATCTTCCAATCAGAGCTTATTTGCCTCGGAATGCCGAGTGATTTTGTAATTGTTAAACCTCATTCGGGCTTTCGGCCCGAGTACTTTCATCCACACTTGAGAACTTTTATCTGCACTTGAGATTGTGGATTTATCCGAATGTTGCTTTTCAGTTTCTTGCATAGTTAAATTTATTTCGGCTGGTTCGCAGCTAAACCTCCAAGTGAGAGGGATGCTCGCCACTCGGAGAAGTTTTGAACTTAGGCGAAGACTGGTTCGCAGCTAAGTCCCCGAGTGAGAGGGACGCTCGTCACTCGGCGAAGTTTTTAACTTAGGCGAAGACTGGTTCACAGCTAAGTCCCCGAGTGAGAGGGACGCTCTCCACTCGGCGAAGCTTTTAACTTAGGGGAAGACTGGTTCGCAGCTAAGCCCCCGAGTGGGAGGGATGCTCGCCACTCAGAGTAGTTTTTAACTTAGGCGAAAGACTGGTTCGCAGCTAAGTCCTCGAGTGAGAGGGACGCTCTCCACTCGGAGTAGTTTTTAACTTAGGCGAAAGACTGGTTCGCAGGTAAGCCCACGAGTGAGAGGAATGCTCGCCACTCGGAGTAGTTTTTAACTTAGGCGAAGACTGGTTCGCAGCTAAGCCCCCGAGTGAGAGGGACGCTTGCCACTCGGAGTAGTTTTTAACTTAGGCGAAAGACTGGTTTGCAGCTAAGCCCCCGGGTGAGAGGAATGCTCGCCACTCGGAGTAGTTTTTAACTTAGGTGAAAGACTGGTTCGCAGCTAAGCCCCCCGAGTGAGAGGAATGCTCGCCATTTGGAGTAGTTTTTATCTTAGGCGAAGACTGGTTCACAGCTAAGCCCCCGAGTGAGAGGAACGCTCGCCACTCAGAGTAGTTTTTAACTTAGGCGAAAGACTGGTTCGCAGCTAAGCCCCTCGAGTGAGAGGAATGCTCGCCACTCGGAGTACTTTTTATCTTAGGCTAAGACTAGTTCGTAGCTAAGGCCCCGAGTGAGAGGAACGCTCGCTACTCTGAGTAATTTTAAACTTAGGCGAAGACTGGTTCGCAGCTAAGCCCCCGAGTGAGAGGAACGCTCGCCACTCAGAGTAATTTTAAACTTAGGCGAAGACTGGTTCGCAGCTAAGCCCCCGAGTGAGAGGAAAGCTCGCCACTTGGAGTAATTTTAAACTTAGGCGAAGACTGGTTCGCAGCTAAGCCCCCGAGTGAGAGGAACGCTCGCCACTCGGAGTAATTTTAAACTTAGGCGAAGACTGGTTCGCACCTAAGCCACCCACTGGGGGTTCGAAACATGCGCTTGTGTGAGTGAAATCATCGAAGGACTGCATGAGTCATGTCTTTGATAAGCAAACATTTCTCAAAGTACTCTTATTACATCTTGACAATTCGATCGTCAAGTATAGAATCGACGAAGAAGATCTGCATTCCAGGCGCGCGGTTCGTCGATCTTCTTTGCGAGGTTGTAGAGGTGGTAGGCCCCATTATGTAGCACCTTGGTGACGATGAAGGGGCCTTACCACGCGGGGGCGAGCTTGTGCGGCCGTTGTTGATCCACTTGGAGCACAAGGTCTCCCTCTTGGAATGACTGACCCTTGATGTGTCTTGCGTGGAAACGTCGAAGGTCTTGCTGATAAGCAGTCGACGGTATCAGGGCCATCTCTCGCTCTTCCTCCAAGAGATCCACAGCGTCTTGCCGCGCCTAATCCGCTTCGGCTTCTGAATAGAGTTCCACTCGGGGCGAGTTGTGGAGGAGATCACTCGGCAACACGGCTTCGGTTCCATACACCATGAAGAAAGGGGTGCGGTCGGTGGACCGATTAGGATTCGTCCTTAAACCCCATAGGACAGACGGCAGTTCGGTCACCCAAGCTCCAGCTGCATGCTCGAGATTACGCATGAGTCGTGGCTTCAACCCTTGAAGGATAAGGCCATTCGCCCTCTCAGCCTGACCATTCGACTGCGGATGCGCAACGGATGCATAGTCCACCCGAGTGCCTTGGGCGGCGCAGAACCTTCTGAACTCTTCCAAATGGAAGTTTGAGTCGTTATCTGTGATAATGCTATGCGGGACTCCATATCTGAATATCAATTCCCTCGTGAACTTGATGGCTGTGCGTGAATCTAGCTTCTTGATAGACTTAGCTTCAATCCACTTGGTAAACTTGTCGACTGCCATGAGCAGATGGGTGAAACCACTCCTGCTTGTCCTGAGCGGTCCAACCATGTCCAATCCCCACACGGCAAACGGCCAGACGAGTGGTATGGTCTTCAAAGCGGATGCAGGTTTATGGGACAAGTTTGCATAGAACTGGCATCCGTGGCAATGCTGAACGATCTCTTTGGCGGCTTCATTGGCACGTGGCCAGTAAAAACCGGCTCGGTACGCCTTGGCTACGATTGTCCGAGAAGACGCATGATGACCACAGGTTCCCGAGTGGATCTCTTCTAGGATCAATCGACCTCCTCTAGAGAAATACATCGTTGGGCTACGCCAGTGACACTTTCTCTGTAAAGTTGTCCGTTCATCACAGTGAAAGCTTTGGACCTATGGACAATCTGACGCGCCTCAACTTCGTACTCTGGGAGTTCTTGCCTGAGTAAATATGCAATGTACGGCACTGTCCAGTCGGGGGTAATTACCAGAATCTCCATAACCAAGTCAATGACTGTAGGGACCTCGATTTCAGTCGGGTTAGAGGGACTTATCGCCTGAGGAGGTTCTTCAGTGAAAGGATCTTCCTGCATTGACGGGGAATGGAGGTGCTCAAGGAACACGTTGCTGGGGATAGGCTTCCGAGTGGAGCCGATCTTTGCCAAATCGTCAGCTGCTTGATTTTTGATTCAGGGAATGTGATGAAGCTCCAGACCTTCAAATTTCTTTTCTAACTTTCTCACTGCGTTGCAGTATCCTGTCATAGGTGGGTTTCTGACATCCCATTCTTTCATCATTTGATTGACTACCAGATCCGAGTCTCCGTATACCATCAGGCGACGGACGCCGAGTGAGATGGCCATACGCAACCCATAGAGGAGTGCTTCATATTCAGCCTCGTTGTTGGAGGAATCAAAGTGAATCTGTAGGACATAACTGAGCCGATCGCCTTTTGGGGATACGAAAACCACTCCGGCGCCAGAACCATTCAACATCTTGGAGCCATCGAAGAACATAGTCCAGTGCTCCGGGTGAATCTGAGTCGGCTGCTGCTGTTCTATCCATTCGGCCAAGAAATCTGCGAGTGCTTGGGACTTGATTGCCTTCTTTGCTTCAAACTTCATATCCAAAGGAAGGAGCTCAATTGCCCACTTGGCCACTCGCCCGGTTGCATCCCGATTGTTCATGATTTCAGACAGCGGGGCATCACTGATGACTGAGGCCGAGTGTTCTTGGAAATAGTGTGCAACTTTCTTCGTTGTTAAGTAAATGCCGTAGACAAGCTTCTGGTAATGAGGATACCTCTGCTTAGACGGAGTCAAGACTTCGGAGATGTAATACACTGGTCGTTGAACTTTGTAGGCCTTGCCTTCCTCTTCCCGCTCCACTGTGAGGACTGTGCTGACGACTTGGCCAGTGGCCGCAATGTACAAAAGCAGAGGTTCTTTGCTGTTCGGGGCAGCAAGCACCGGCTGGGCGGAGAGTAGGGCTTTGAGCTCAACAAACGCTGCTTCTACTTCGGGGGTCCACTCAAACATATCGGACTTCTTCATCAGTCGGTATAAAGGCAATGCTTTTCTCCGAGACGAGAAATGAACTGACTCAGCGCTGCGAGACAGCCTGTGAGCTTCTGGACATCATGCACACGCTCAGGGCGCTTCATTCGGACAATTGCGCTGATTTTCTCGGGATTGGCATCTATTCCTCATTCGAAAACGAGAAAACCGAGTAACTTGCCTCCAGGCACTCCGAAGGTGCACTTGGACGGATTCAGCTTGATGTCGTACCTCCTTAGGTTGGCAAAGGTTTCAGCGAGGTCAGCCAGCAGGTCAGAACCTTTGCGCGACTTGACCACGATATCATCCATGTAGGCCTCGACATTCCGACTGATCTGAGTGAGCAGGCACTTCTGAATCATACGCATAAAGGTAGCACCAGCATTTTTCAGACCGAATGGCATGGTGACATAGCAAAAACACCCGAAAGGGGTGATGAAGGCAGTTTTTATTTCATCTGGTCCGTACATTCGGATTTGATGGTACCCGGACTACGCATCAAGAAAATACAAACGCTCACATCCCGAAGTGGAATCCACTATTTGGTCGATGCGGGGGAGTGGAAAATGATCTTTCGGGCAGGCCCGATTGATATGTTTGAAATCAATACACATGCGGAGTGACTTGTCCTTCTTAGGAACCATGACGACGTTAGCAAGCCACTCGGAGTGGTAAACTTCACGTATAAACTCAGCTGACAGGAGCCGAGCTACCTCCTCGCCAATCGCCTTTCTCTTCTCCGTAGCAGAGCAACAGAGATGTTCCTTAACAGGTTTGGCCTTCGAATCAACTCTCAGACGGTGCTCAGCTAGTCCCCGGGCACACCGGGCATGCCAGATGGTTTCCATGCAAAGATGTCCCAGTTCTCACGGAGGAACTGGATGAGTGTGGCTTCCTATTTGCTGTCGAGTGTTGTTGAGATGTTAGTCGGAGTGGCCGTAGGATCTTCTAGGTGAACGTGCACTTGTTGTGTCTCTCCTGCCGACTAGAAAGCAGATTCGGAGGCCAGTTTCTTGGAACAAAGCAAATCAGTCGGATCAGCATTTCTCTTGTACTCTTCCAATTCCACCATTGCCATCTGCTCATCAGCAATTTTGGACCCCTGTTGAAGACACTCCTCAGCTCTCTGCCTATTCCCCATGACTGTGATTACACCCTTCGGAACGGGCATCTTCAGCTTGAGGTACACGTAACATGGGCAGGCCATGAAACGTGCATAAGCCGGTCGGCCAAGGATAGCATGATAGGCGATGTGAAAGTCCACCACTTCGAGCATCAACTTCTCCTTCCAAAAATTCTTCGAGTCACCGAAAACCACATCCAAAGCAATCTGACCGAGTGATCTTGCCTTCTTCCCTGGAATGACTCCGTGAAATTGCATGTTGCTCTCGCTGAGATGGGACATCGAAATGCCCATTCCCTTAAGGGTCTCGGCGTTGAGTTTGTTCAAACCACTTCCACCATCCATGAGAACTTTACACAACCGAGTGCCTCCCACCATTGGATCAACCACCAGCGCCTGCCGCCCAGGGGTAGCAACGTAAGCTGGGTGATCCGACTGATCGAAAGTAATGAGAGTTTTCGACCACTTGAGGTATGTCGTTGTCGCTCAAATAGTCATATTCACCTCTCAATTGATGACTTTCAGTCGGCTTTTGCTCTCGACGTCAGCGAAAATCACCAGAGTGGCATTGACCTTGGGATAATCCTCAGCCTTTTCTTCACCATCATCTTCGTCGAGGCTCTTCTCACTCAGCTGATCTTCGCGGAACTATTGAATCAAAAACCTGCACTGTCGAGTGGTATGCTTGGGTAATATCAAGTTACCCTCTTCGTCTTTCTTGGTGTGAATGGCACATGGCAAATCAAGGATGTCCTGTCCTGACTGATCCCTCTTCTTCTTGGGTATCCACTGCTCTTTGGCCTTCCCTTTATACTTGCACTGCGCAGCCAAAGCGGCTGCTTCTGCCTGACCTGTACCTTCGGCTTTATGTTTCTGTTTTCGACTGGGATTACTGTTGCCAGGATCGGGGTCACCAGCTTTTCCCTTGCCATTGCGGAGACGGTCTTATTCTTCGCCATTCGCGTACCGAGCGGCTATCTCCATCATTCTACTCATCGTCAAGGTCCCAGCCCATCCAAACTTCAGGATGAGTTCTTTGTACCTGACACCAGCCTTGAAAGCACACACTGCCTGATTCTCGGTGACATTCTCAACCACATGGTGAAGCGTGGTCCAACGCTGTATGTAATCTCTTAGAGTTTCATTCAGCTTTTGAACGCAGTGCTGCAATTCAGTCAGCCCAGCGGGACGTTTGCACGTGCCCTCGAATGTTTTGATGAACACCCGAGCCAGGTCTTCCCAGCAGTATATGCTAGCAGGGGCCAACTAGTTCAACCACGCCCGTGCTGACCCTTCTAACATCAAGGGCAAATGCTTCATGGCGACATAATCATTGCCTCCGCCAATCTGCACAGCCACTCGGTAATCCTCTAACCACGTCTCTGGCTTCGACTCGCCCGTGAACTTGTTAACTCCAGTGGCCAACCTGAAGTTGGGTGGTATCTCTGCAGCCCGTATGGCCCTGCTGAAACACTTGGGCCCAGAGACAAACATGCCACTTCCACTCAGATGATCTCTATCCAAGCTCTCTCGATGAGCTCTGCCTCTGTCGACTAGATTTTGTACGAGGACTGACCTTGCGTTGAATCCTGGATCTCGGGGATCGATTGGCTCCCTCCGCTTGTCGCCGTATGGGCACCTGTCGTCATACCACCGGGGCGCGTACGAACCACCCCTTGGAGGGGGCGTCGACACTTGACGGCGGTCAACATGGTGATGTCGAGGAGCAAACTGACATCGGCCTTGATCTAGGCACTGATCCTGGTGGTAACCGCGATCTTCACGCCGCGGAGGCGATCTCGGGCTGTGGGCCAACTGAACTGTGTCCGCCCTCATGGACCTGCTGTGAATTCTGTTGCGCGACTGGGAAACGGCTGAATTCTGTTCCCCAGCCGCTCTGAGGAGAGCTCGGATCTGTCGTAGACCTTCTCCAGCTTCAAATCGGGACGGCTAGATAGAATCTGCAATCCGTGCAGCAGCTGCAATGTTTTAGATCAGAGTGCGGAATACCTTGTACTCATTTTGCGATCCACTCGGGAACAATTGCCGCTGCCGTCGATTGGAACTTGGGGGTTGCCTACGAGCACGGTCGTCGAGTGATTTCTGGAGCTCCTCGAGACACGTGTGCTCAGCCAGAGTGGCTATGCGCGCAGCTTCCAAAGCCTGGGCCTCGGCGGTCATGCCGGCGATGGGAGTCTGAAGGACTTGCTCGTTCCTACGCGGCAGCTCTTCCCTTTGTTCAGCTGTGAGGGGTTGCGGGTAATACTCATCAATGATATGCGACGGACCACCGCTCCCATCTCCATCACGGGAAAACCCTGGCGGGCTATGATGAGAACCAACTGTAAGCACCTCTGCCGCCGGGTCGCTACTCTCGCACTCAGAAGGAATATCCGAGTGATCAGACAACGGATCGATCAAGTCGTAGAGAGATTCGTCGGGCTCGATTGCCGTGATCTGCAGAGCAGATGACTGACGAGCCACCACGTGCCTCACCCACCGCTGGAGCCAAGAGCGACCGGATCGCTTGCAACGGTGAGCAGTGGGGCGGGAAAACGCCGCCGGAGCCGACTGATAGTGAGTCGACGGCTGCCGGAGGAGGACATCGCAGGAACTTGCACGGAAGTGCGCTGCCCCGCAAATAGGGAGCGCCTCGACGTCTAGAGGGGCTTCTTGGAGCCACGCCGAATCATCGGCGACAAAGCTGAGAGCGCCGAGATGGATCTCGTGACCCAGAGACAATCCGCCGCCAGAAACCATGGTGAAGATGATGAAAAAACGCAACCACGCCGGAAGTCACCTAGACGCTGATACGTCTCCAATGTATCTATAATTTTTTATTGTTCCATGCTATTATATTATCTGTTTGGGATGTTTTATATGCATTATTATGCTATTTTATATTATTTTTGGGACTAACCTATTAACCTAGAGCCCAGTGCCAGTTTCTGTTTTTTCCTTGTTTTTGAGCTTCGCAGAAAAGGAATACCAAACAGAGTCCAAACGGAATAAAACTTCACGATGATTTTTCTTGGACTAGAAGACACCCAGAGGACTTGGAGTCCAAGCCAGAAGAGCCACGAGGCGGCAGCAAGGGTGGAGGGCGCGCCCCCCTGCCTTGTGGCCCCATCGGGAGTCCCCTGACCTAACTTTTTGTCCTATATATTCACATATATTCCCAAACCATCAGAGGGAGCCACGAAAATACTTTTCCACCGCCGCAACCTTCTGTTCCAGTAAGATCCCATCTTGGGGCCTTTTCCGGCATCCTGTCGGAGGGGGATTCGATCACGAAGGGCATCTACATCAACCCTATTGCCCTTTCGATGAAGCGTGAGTAGTTTACCTCAGACCTACGGGTCCATAGCTAGTAGCTAGATGGCTTCTTCTCTCTCTTTGATTCTCAATACCATGCTCTCCTCGATGTTCTTGGAGATCTATCCGATGTAATCTTCTTTTGCGGTGTGTTTGTCGAGATCCGATGAATTGTGGATTTATGATCAGTTTATCTATGAATATTATTTGAATCTTCTCTGAATACTTATATGCATGATTTGATATCTTTGTAACTCTCTTCGAACTATCGGTTTGGTTTGGCCAACTAGATTGGTTTTTCTTGCAATGGAAGAGGTGCATAGCTTTGGGTTCAATCTTGTGGTGTCCTCACCCAGTGACATAGTAGGGTAGTAGGGGTAGCAAGTCACGTATTGTATTGTTGCCATCGAGGATAAAAAGATGGGGTTTACATCATATTGCTTGAGTTTATGCCTCTACATCATGTCATCTTACTTAAGGCGTTACTCCGTTCTTTATGAACTTAATACTCTAGATGCATGCTGGATAGCGGTCGATGTGTGGAGTAATAGTAGTAGATGCAGGCAGGAGTCGGTCTACTTGACACGGACGTGATGCCTATATGCATAATCATTGCCTTGGATATCGTCATAACTTTGCGCTTTTCTATCAATTGCTCGACAGTAATTTGTTCACCCATCGTATTATTTGCCTTCAAGAGAGAAGCCTCTAGTGAAACCTATGGCCCCCGGGTCTATTTTCCATCATACTTGTTTCCGATCTACTATTTTGCAATCTTCTATTTTCAGATCTATAAACCAAAAAAACCAAAAAATATTTAGTTATCTTTTATTCAGTTTTATCTATCTCTATCAGATCTCACCTTTGCAAGTGACCGTGAAGGGATTGACAACCCCTTTATCGCGTTGGGTGCAAGTGTTTGATTGTTTGTGTAGGTGCATCTATTGGGAACTTGCGCGTTTCTCCTATTGGATTGATACCTTGGTTCTTAACTGAGGGAAATACTTATCTCTACTATGCTGCATCACCCTTTCCTCTTCAAGGGAAAAACCAACGCAAGCTCAAGAAGTAGCAGGAAGAATTTCTGGCGCCGTTGCCGGGGAGATCTACGTTAAGCCTACCAAGTACCCATCATAAACTCTTATCTCTTGCATTACATTATTTGCCATTTGCCTCTCGTTTTCCTCTTCCCCACTTCTAAAACGATTTTCAGAAAAACACAAAAAGATTTGCCTTTTTATTCGCCCCTCTTCTGTTCGTCTTTTTGTTTGCTTTTTGGTTGCTTGTGTGCTAGATTGCTTGCTTTGTCACGATGACTCAAGAGAACACCAAGTTGTGTGACTTTTCCAACACTAATAATAATGATTTTATTAGTACTCCTATTGCTCCCGCCACTAGTGCGGAATCTTACGAAATTAATGCCGCTTTGTTGAATCTTTTTATGAAAGAACAATTTTCCGGCCTTCCTAGTGAAGATGCCGCATCCCATCTAAATACTTTCGTTGAATTGTGTGATATGCAAAAGAAAAAAGATGTGGATAATGATATTGTTAAATTGAAGCTATTTCCATTCTCACTACGAGATCGTGCTAAAACTTGGTTTTCATCTTTGCATAAAAATAGTATTGATTCATGGAATAAGTGTAAAGATGCTTTTATTTCCAAGTAATTTCCGCCCGCTAAGATCATCTCACTTAGGAATGATATAATGAATTTTAAGCAACTTGATCATGAGCATGCTGCACAATCTTGGGAGAGGATGAAACTAATGATAAGAAATTGTTCTACACATGGTTTGAGTTTATGGATGATTATACAATTTTTTTATGCGGGATTGAATTTTCCATCTAGAAATCTTTTGGATTCCGCCGCGGGTGGTACTTTTATGGAAATCACATTAGGAGAAGCTAATAAACTCCTAGATAATATTATGAAAAATTACTCTCAATGGCATACCGAAAGATCTTCCACTAGTAAAAAGGTGCATGTGATTGAAGAAATTAATACTTTGAGTGAAAAGATGGATGAATTATTGAAATTATTTGCTAGTAAGAATGCTCCTATTGATCCTAATGATATGCCTTTGTCTTCTTTGATTGGAAATAATAATGAATCTATGGATGTGAATTTTGTTGGTAGGAACAATTTTGGTAATAACACGTATAGAGGTAATTTTAATGCTAGGCCTTTTCCTAGTAATTCCTCTAATAATTATGGTAATTCCTACAATAATTCCTATGGAAAGTATAATAAGATGCCCTCTGATCTTGAGAACAATATTAAAGAATTTATTAGTTCCCAAAAAGTTTTCAATGCTATGGTTGAAGAAAAATTGCTCAAGATTGATGATTTGGGTAGGAACGTTAATAGAATTTCGCTTGAGATTGATTCTTTTAAGATTAGATCTATTCCACCCAAGCATGATATTAATGAGTCTCTAAAAGCTATGAGAGTTTCTATGGATGAATGTAAAGAAAGAACCGCTAGGATGCGTGCTAAGCGAGATTGGCTTGTAAAAGTGTGTTCTTCAATTTCTCGTGAAAATAATGATGAAGATCTTAAAGTGATTGATGTGACTCCTATTGAATCTTTGTTTTCTAATATAAATCTTGATAAAGATGGGACTGGAGATGAGTCAACTTTATCTAGAAGGCGTCCCAATGATTCGGAGTTTTTAGATCTCGATGCAAAAATTGATAAAAGTGGGATTGGAGAGGTCAAAACTTTAAGTAGCAATGAACCCACTCTTTTGGATTTCAAGGACTTTAATTATGATAATTGCTCTTTGATAGATTGTATTTCCTTGTTGCAATCCATGTTGAATTCTCCTCATGCTTATAATCAAAATAAAGCTTTTACTAAACATATTGTTGATGCTATGATGAAATCTTTTGAAGAAAAACTTGAGTTGGAAGTTTCTATCCCTAGAAAGCTTTATGATGAGTGGGAACCTACTATTAAGATTAAAAATAAAGATTATGAATGCTATGCTTTGTGTGATTTGGGTGCTAGCGTTTCCACGATTCCAAAAACTTTATGTGATGTGCTAGGTTTCCGTGAATTTGATGATTGTTCTTTAAATTTGCATCTTGCGGATTCCACTATTAAGAAACCTAAGGGAAGGATTAATGATGTTCTTATTGTTGCAAATAGGAATTATGTTCCCGTAGATTTCATTGTTCTTGATATAGATTGCAATCCTACATGTCCTATTATTCTTGATAGACCTTTCCTTAGAACAATTGGTGCAATTATTGATATAAAAGAAGGAAACATTAGATATCAATTTCCTTTTAGGAAGGGCATGGAACACTTTCCAAGAAAGAAAATTAAGTTGCCATATGAATCTATTATGAGAGCTACTTATGGATTGCATACCAAAGATGACAATACCTAGATCTATTGCGCTATGCCTAGCTAGGGGCGTTAAACAATAGCGCTTGTTGGGAGGCAACCCAATTTTATTTTTGTTCTTGTTTTTTGGGTTCTATTTTTAAATAAATTTTTCATCTAGCCTCTGGTTAGATTTTTTTTATGTTTTAATTAGTGTTTGTGCCAAGTAAGACCTTTGGGATGGCTTACAGTGATAGTTGATTTGATCTTGCTGAGAAACAGAAACTTTTGCGTTCAGTCACAGAATTGTTTAAATTCACTGGAGCGTGGAAAAACCCTGAATTTTTTAAACAAGACTTATACGTAAATTGGCAATGTTTTCCTAATTTTTCAGAAATTTTGGAGTTACATAACTATTAGAACAATTCAGATCTTCGCAGACTGTTCTGTTTTTGACAGATTCTGTTTTCTATGTGTTGTTTGCTTATTTTGATGAATCTATGGGTAGTATCGGGGGGTATGAACCATGGAAAAGTTGGAATACAGTAGATATTACACCAATATAAATAAATAATGAGTCCACAACAGTACCAAAAGTGGTTATTTTATTTTCTTATACTAACGGATCTCATGAGTTTTCTGTTGAGTTTTGTGTTGTGAAGTTTTCAAGTTTTGGGTAAAGATTTGATGGACTATGGAATGAGGAGTGGCAAGAGCCTAAGCTTGGGGATTCCCAAGGAACCCAAGGTAATATTCAAGGACAACCAAGAGCCTAAGCTTGGGGATGCCCTGGAAGGCATCCCCTCTTTCGTCTTCGTCTATCGGTAAATTTACTTGAGGCTATATTTTTATTCACCACATGATATGTGTTTTGCTTGGAGCGTCTTGTATGGTTTGAGTCTTTGATTTTAGTTTTCCACAATAATACTTGCTGTACACAACTTTTGAGAGGGACACGCATGAATCGTGATTTATTAGAATACTCTATGTGCTTCACTTATATCTTTTGAGCTAGGCAATTTCGCTCTAGTGCTTCATTTATATCTTTTTAGAGCACGGCGGTGGCTTTATTTTATAAAAATTGTTGAACTCTCATGCTTCACTTATATTATTTTTAGAGTCTCTCTAAACAGCATGGTAATTTGCTTTGGTTATGAATTTAGTCCTAATATGATGGGCATCCAAGAAAGATATAATAAAAACTTTCATATAAAGTGCATTGAATACTATGTGAAGTTTGATTCCTTATGATTATTTTGAGATATAAAGATGGTGATATTAGAGTCATGCTAGTGAGTAATTGTGGATTGGTAGAAATACTTGTGTTAAAGTTTGTGATTCCCGTAGCATGCACGTATGGTGAACCGTTATGTGATGAAGTCGGAGCATGATTTATTTATTTATTGTCTTCCTTATGAGTGGCGATCGGGGACGAGCGATGGTCTTTTCCTACCAATCTATCCCCCTAGGAGCATGTGTCTAATACTTTGTTTTGATAGCTAATAGACTTTTGCAACAAGTATGTGAGTTCTTTATGACTAATGTTGAGTTCATGGATTATACGCACTCTCACCCTTCCACCATTACTAGCCTCTCTAGTACCGCGCAACTTTCACCGGTGCATTACACCCACCATATACCTTCCTCAAAACAGCCACCATATCTACCTATTATGGCATTTCCATAGCCATTCCGAGATATATTGCCATGCAACTTCCACCGTTCCGTTTATTATGACACGCTTCATCATTGTCATATTGCTTTGCATGATCGTAAGATAGCTAGCATGATGTTTACATGGCTTGTCTATTTTTTTGATGTCATTTGCTACGCTAGATCATTGCACATCCCGGTACACGCTGGAGGCATTCATATAGAGTCATATTTTGTTCTAAGTATCGAGTTGTAATTCTTGAGTTGTAAGTAAATAAAAGTGTGATGATCATCATTAGAGCATTGTCCCATGTGAGGAAAGGATGATGGAAGCTATGATTCTCTCACAAGTTGGGATGAGTCTTCGGACTTTATGAAAAATAAAAGAGGCCAAAGAAGCCCAAATAAAATAAAAGAGGCCAAAGAAGCCCACACAAAAAAGAGGCCAAAGAGCCCAAAATGAAAAAAATGAGAGAAAAGAGAGAAGGGGCAATGTTACTATCCTTTTTCCACACTTATGCTTCAAAGTAGCACCATGATCTTCATGATAGAGAGTCTCCTATGTTGTCACTTTCATATACTAGTGGGAAATTTTTATTATAGAACTTGGCTTGTATATTCCAATGATGGGCTTCCTCAAATTGCCCTAGGTCTTCGTGAGCAAGCAAGTTGGATGCACACCCACTTAGTTTCTTTTTGAGCTTTCATACACTTATAGCTCTAGTGCATCCGTTGCATGGCAATCCCTACTCACTCACATTGATATCTATTGATGGGCATCTCCATAGCCCGTTGATACGCCTAGTTGATGTGAGACTATCTTCTTCTTTTTTTCCACAACCACCATATTCTATTCCACCTATAGTGCTATATCCATGGCTCACGCTCATGTATTGCGAGAAGAGTTGAAAAAGTTTGAGAACATCAAAAGTATGAAACAATTGCTTGGCTTGTCATCGGGGTTGTGCATGATTTAATACTTCGTGTGATGAAGATGGAGCATAGCCAGACTATATGATTTTGTAGGGATAACTTTCTTTGGCCATGTTATTTTGAGAAGACATGATTGCTTTATTAGTATGCTTGAAGTATTATTGTTTTTATGTCAATATTAAACTTTTTTTTTGAATCTTATGGATCTGAATATTCATGCCACAATAAAGAAAATTACATGGATAAATATGTTAGGTAGCATTCCACATCAAAAATTCTGTTTTTATCATTTACCTACTCGAGGACGAGCAGGAATTAAGCTTGGGGATGCTTGATACATCTCCAACGTATCTATAATTTTTGATTGTTCCATGCTATTATATTATCTGTTTTGGATGTTTTATATGCATTATTATGCTATTTTATATTATTTTTGGGACTAACCTATTAACCTAGAGCCCAGTGCCAGTTTCTGTTTTTTCCTTGTTTTTGAGCTTCGCAGAAAAGGAATACCAAACGGAGTCCAAACGGAATAAAACTTCACGATGATTTTTCTTGGACCAGAAGACACCCAGAGGACTTGGAGTCCAAGCCAGAAGAGCCACGAGGTGGCGGCAAGGGTGGAGGGCGTGTTCCCCTGCCTTGTGGCCCCCTCGGGAGTCCCCTGACCTAACTCTTCATCTTATATATTGACATATATTCCCAGACCATCAGAGGGAGCCACGAAAAAACTTTTCCACCGCCGCAACCTTCTGTTCCCGTGAGATCCCATCTTGGGGCCTTTTCCGACATCCTGCCGGAGGGGGATTCGATCACGGAGGGCATCTACATCAACCCAATTGCCCTTCCGATGAAGCGTGAGTAGTTTACCTCAGACCTACGGGTCCATAGCTAGTAGCTAGATGGTTTCTTCTCTCTCTTTGATTCTCAATACCATGTTCTCCTCGATGTTCTTGGAGATCTATCCGACGTAATCTTCTTTTGCGGTGTGTTTGTCGAGATTCGATGAATTGTGGATTTATGATCAATTTATCTATGAATATTATTTGAATCTTCTATGAATTCTTATGTGCATGATTTGATATCTTTGTAACTCTCTTCGAACTATCGGTTTGGTTTGGCCAACTAGATTGGTTTTTCTTGCAATGGAAGAGGTGCTTAGCTTTGGGTTCAATCTTGCGGTGTCCTCACCCAGTGACATAGTAGGGGTAGCAAGGCATGTATTGTATTGTTGCCATCGAGGATACAAAGATGGGGTTTACATCATATTGCTTGAGTTTATTCCTCTACATCATGTCATCTTACTTAAGGCGTTACTCCGTTCTTTATGAACTAAATACTCTAGATGCATGCTGGATAGCGGTCGATGTGTGGAGTAATAGTAGTAGATGCAGGCAGGAGTCGGTCTACTTCACACGGACGTGATGCCTATATGCATAATCATTACCTTGGATATCGTCATAACTTTGCGCTTTTCTATCAATTGCTCGACAGTAATTTGTTCACCCACCGTATTATTTGCCTTCAAGAGAGAAGCCCCTAGTGAAACCTATGGCCCCCGGGTCTATTTTCCATCATACTTGTTTCCGATCTACTATTTTGCAATCTTTTATTTTCAGATGTATAAACCAAAAAAATCCAAAAATATTTAGTTATCTTTTATTCAGTTTTATCTATCTCTATCAGATCTCACCTTTGCAAGTGACCGTGAAGGGATTGACAACCCCTTTATCGCGTTGGGTGCAAGTGTTTGATTGTTTGTGTAGGTGCATCTATTGGGGACTTGCGCGTTTCTCCTACTGGATTAATACCTTGGTTCTTAACTGAGGGAAATACTTATCTCTACTGTGCTGCATCACCCTTTCCTCTTCAAGGGAAAAACCAACGCAAGTTCAAGAAGTAGCAGACGCCTGCCCCATGGTGGGCGCCAACTGTCGTGGGAACAGATCTGACAGTAGAGTATAGGGGTACGTATGAGAGGGCAGAGTCTAGCTATGGTGTGGTTGTACACTCGGATTTACAAGTCCAGGCCCCTCCCAGAAGAGGTAAAGACCCTATGTCTCGGAGCTGCGGGAGCCTGTTTATCTGGAGTGTTGAGTTACAGAAGGTGTGAACCCTTGTGCAGGGGTGGAGGGACGGGTTATATAGAGTCCGCTAGCCCCTCATGAATGCCCCGTTACTCAAGGGTTCAATAGAGAGGTTAAAGGTCGCGGGAGTTACAGGTAACACTAGCATTAGATGCACTTTATGGTGACGAACTGATCGCCTGACCATTGCCATCTCAGGGTGGCTCTAGGTCTTCTGTTGCCGGGTGACGCTGGGTACTCCGAGTGAATAGAGGTGGTCGAGTGATCGTGAGGTTTCCGAGTGGACCTTGTCTTCGAGTGACTTGTACGCTGAGGTCATTCCAGTCGGTGCCTCCTTTCTAACTTTGTAGGTCTTGGATTCTTGTATGTAATGCCCTTGGGTAGGGTATGTAGGTCAGGCCTAGGACCCTACCCTAGATACATGTCCTCGTCAACCACCGCCAAGAAGGAACAACGACAATCATCAGGACGATGGAGCTAGGGGCTTACAAGAACCTCGCGCGATTGCCTGCATCCTTGGCGGTGCCCAGGCACCCGCCTCGAACCGCATCTTCAAGTAGTTCTCTCGTGAGATGAACGCGGCCCTCCCGAAGCTTGAGGCCGCGCGCCCCCTCAGGTGGTCGCAGTACGCCATCACCTTCGACTCCAAGGATCACCTCAAGTGTGCGGCCACTGCTGGCACACTCCCCATGCTCTGCACACCCACCATCAGCAATGTCTCTGTCACCAAGACCCTCATCGACGGCGGCGCTAGTCTCAATGTAATCTCTATCGAGACCTTCGAGACGCTTCAGGCGCACTATGACCAGCTCCTGCCCACCAGGCCTTTCTCTGGGGTGACCGACGGTTCCACCGTCCCCCTAGGGCGGGTGCACCTCCCTGTCACCTTCGGCAAGCTTGGCAACTACCACATTGAGCTCATCGACTTCAACGTCGCCCACATCGGCCTCCCGTACAACGCCATCCTCGGGTACCCTGCTCTCGCCAAGTTCATGGCAGCAACCCACCATGGCTACGATGTCCTCAAGATGCCAGGGTACAGCGGTGTCATCACGGTCGTCTGCGACGAGACGCGGTCTGTTCTCTTGAGCATGCCTACCATGCCGCGGCGGCTGAGAACTCTGATGACGAGGGCGGCGTCCTGCCTCCCAAGGCCACCCCCACGAAGAAGAAGCAGCTCCTCCCCAAGAGCCGTCCGGAGACCAAGAAACCCGCTGGCATCGCCTCAGGCTCCGCGCCCGCTGCTGGGGCGCCTCTTCCTCCCGCATAGGAAGGCGTGCCCGGTGCCTCCCTCAGGATGGGCCTGGGGGCTTCCGTCTGGAGAGCCTCTGACCTGACCAGCACGACGAGGGAGGTGTTCGGGCACCACTTGGAGGCATGCTTCGATGCGCGCCCCCACGAGCGAGGAGCACGGTGCGAGGCGCTAAGGGCACGAGAATTCATCACCAAGGCGATCGAGGAGCTTCAGGAGGCGCAAGCCATGTGCGGCGAGCGTCGCCCCGCACGGCCCGCTAGTGCAGCCGCCACCGCCGATGCGGGTGGCGAGCTGCACGTCTGCGTCAACATCCCGGGCCTCAACAGGGCCGCTTCGCAGGACCTCTTTGGGCCATCGCACATTGGCCGGAGTGGGGGCTACCCTTGCAAATTCGTCCGCATGCCGTTCGGCCTGCTGAACGTGGGCGCCTCATACCAGTGCCTGGTGCAGCGTGCTATGGCGTCTCACGAGGCCAGGTGCTCGGCGGTCGCGTCTCAGGAGGTCCCGGACCCTCGTGAGCCCCCCGGGCCTCGCGGGTCTTCCAGGCCTCCGGAGCCGCCCGGCTCATGAGGAGCAATCTCCACGGCACGCATCTTCAGCTACCTCGACGCTTCTACAACACCGGTGCCAGGTGACTTTTTAGTTTGTTCAGTTGAGGGCACCCCTCGGCCTGCATTATCCTCAAGCTGTCAGGGTCCGCCCCTGCAGTTATGTCATTTCATTCATGTACCTTGAACCAGTTATGCTTTCATGAGCTGCCGTGGCTGTTAACTCTGCATTTAATGATATACTACCTCGGGAGTCACCTCTGAGGGCTTCGCGCGTTGCCAGCTCTCCCCTTGAACGTTCCACAAGAGGGGGCTACCAGCACGGCGCCTGTGCTCGGGTCCGTCCCTGCAGTGCTGATAAACCTAAGAAACTGAGCTCTGGCTCATGGGCCGGCCCCGCAAACGTCACCTCACCAAGTCCTTAGTGCCTTCGTCTTCTCACGGAATGATCACGAGCAGATCAGCAAGCGCGGGCCGCCACTGGTATTTTGTAGCTGACTAATACGCAGGAACCTCAGGATATGGGACCTCGACCGGCCTTGCCGATGACTTGCCGCCCCAGAAGGGCCCATCGTGATCAGGTAGTAGTTCAACTCGCAAAGGCTAAGTAAATCTGTCTGCCCGCCTTGGCTGCTGGTCAAGGCCCTCTTTCCTAGCGACCCCCGCAAAGCGGAACCGCTCCTTTTCCGCGCAGACCGCTTGCACGTCAAAAGGGGGGCTCCTGAGCATCGCGCCTCACCCCCTGGCATTGACCACGGCATCGCGACCTGGCATACCAGCGGTGGCTGAGCTCCGCTCGAGGGCCGGGTCCTGAGGACGTAGAGCATCAACGTCGGCGAAGAGAGGGGCGGTGTGCCTCGCGAGGGAATACGGGGAGAGGGGTGCGGTCCGGTGGTGCAGGCATTTTTTAAGAATATGATGGGCGTCAATTTCTTCACGCACCCCTAGTGGGACTTGTGCTGGTTCATTTCAGAACAAGAGGCACGCACATGATCAAAAGCTGCATGAAAGCACACCCTTACGACGCAGGAGCGCCTCGTGGATCACGAGCACCCAGAGCTAAGTCACCTTCTCCGTGCCAGGCGCAAGCCCTACTATTGATACCACGCTTTTGTTTCCACGATCTCGTTTGGGTAAAAATCCTTTCCCGTCCGAAAGCTGCTTGCGCGTCAAGGGGGGCCTCCTGAGCATCGCGCCTCAGGAGCTCTTACCTGACCTCGGGTCGCTCAGCTCCTGGCCTTGTGCATGGCATCACGACCTAGCATACCAGCGACGACAGAAGCTTACCTAGGGACTGGGTCCCGGCGATGCAGGGCAGTAAGCTATCATGAGGAGGAAAGGTCTTAAGATTAAACGATGGACGCCAACACAACTCAGAAACGCAATAAAACATTAAGATAAAAGGCGCGAGCACCACAGTTTCTTACATACCCCCACGGGGCTCTTCACGATTTTTGGTGCAGGAAATAAAAAGCAAAAGAGACAGCCCCGCGAGGGCCGCGGCTCAGGAGGCACCGACTCCAGCGTTGCGGCACCTAGTCGGTGTCCCCCTCCTCCTTGACTCGGGGGCGGCGACGCGGCGGCTCGTCGTAGTCATCGTCGCTCGAGCTCCCCTCGGAGAAGGTGTCGCCACTGCTGGAGGCGTCGCGGCCAAGGGCAAGTTCACCGCCGAGGACGTCACCGCCCTGCTGGCCATCGCCATCGGAGGAATGGCCGCCGCCACTGCTGTCGCCCCTCGGGCAGCAGTTCAAGCATCCACCGTCTTTCCCGAAGACCTTGAAGCAGAGCGTCGTCGCCCCGTCGTACTTGAACTGGAGGGTGTGCCTCCCCTCCGAGCCGCAGGCGCGGGCGATCGCCCCCCATCCCCGGGTCATGTAGACGTAGCCGGAGGGGGTGACCTCGACCTCCGCCTGTGAAGGCTGGTTGCAGCAGCCTTCGTGCTGCAGCCATAGCCCGACGGGCCCTCCCGCTGGCAACTCCTCCACCAAGGAGTGCGGGAGCCGGATCCAGGTGCCCGGTGGCCTCTCCACCCACACCATGAACTCGCGTGCCATGTCGTCCGAGTGGGCCCGCGAGCGAGGTGGTCAGGCGGCCACCGCATGCCTCCCCCTCGGCCTCGACCTCCGTGGGTGCCGGAGCCAGCGCGGGCCCCCAGCGGGGCGCGCTCACGCCGGAGAGGGGCCGCCGCAGGCATCGCAGGGATCTTGCGAGGGCGGTCGCGCCCTCTCTTCGGCGAGGGCGACTTCGGCTCCTCCCGTGGAGCCTTCCCCTTCTCGGCGGCAGAGAACCTTCTCACCGGTGCCATGGCTGCTTTGGCGGGGGTGTGGAATGGAGGAGCGAGAAGACAAATATGGGATGGGGCACTACCCCCACGCCTTCTTATAGGCAATCAGAGGGGGCTAACCGACGCCCTCTCGCCTTCGTGCAAATGATGGTATCGCGGTGCGCGCCAAGCTTTTTGTCAGCCTGGGCAGTTGCCAAGGCGATGTGGGGAAGCGGAGGCGTCCGCGTCCCATCGCGCGCCACGCGTCAAGCTTGCCCTGCAGGCGATTGGGGCCTGCAGCGCTTCACCCTTCGATCCTTGCCTTCACTTCGAAGCCTGGCCGGGCGCACCTTGAGCCCGGGGGCTACTGTCGGCGTTCTGTGATCGGGGGTACCCAGACTTGCCTGCCTACGGCCCAGCGCGTGGCCCCGTCGATGGCTCGGTATAGCCCAGCTACATGACTCCGCGAGAAAGACCCTCGCGAGGGCCCCCCGGCCGCACGAGGTGAACGACACCAAGACCTCCCGAGGGGCAGCCCTCCGAGCCTGCCTCCCGAGGAGCGGAGATTTCTATGCAGGTACCCCGCCTCACGAGGCTCTCAGTGACGTGATCCATGACGACCAAGGCCAGGCGGGCGCCAGCGGGCGCAGAGGAGGACAGTTTCCTCTTTGGTGCTAAGGAGGCAAGGACCAGCGCGGGTTCCCGAGGGATCCCCCAAAGGTTTCCATTCCGGTGCAACAAGACCAAGACCACGAGCTCGGCAGGACGGATGTCATCACCGAGCCCACCACCGCGTCATGGCCAAAAGCTTTGCAGGCGAAGACCACCTTTCGTCAGGATAAGTTGTACCTCTTGTCCCCTTTCAAATTGGCCGTTGTGGAATCCCTTCCCGCCTAAGCTATGAGGGAAGAGGACCAAGGCCACTATAAATATAGGCTAGCCTCCACCGTAGAAAGAGATCCGATTCTGGCCCTCTAGAGAGAGAACCATCCTCACCCACCGAGCCCTCGCGAGGCAGCTCACCCACTGTACTAGTTCATCCTCAACCTCCTCGTGAGGACAATCCACCACAAAGCAGGAGTTGGGTCTTACATCGCAAGGTGGCCCTGTTGGGGAACGTGCAATTTCAAAAAAATTCCTACGCTCACGCAAGATCTATCTAGGAGATGCATAGCAACGAAGGGGGAGAGTATGTCCACGTACCCTCGTAGACCAAAAGCGGAAGCGTTAGCATAACGCGGTTGATGTAGTCGAACGTCTTCGCGATCCAACCGATCAAGCACCGAACGTACGGCACCTCCGAGTTCTGCACACGTTCAGCTCGATGACGTCCCTCAAGCTCTTGATCCAGTTGAGGACGAGGGAGAGTTCCGTCAACACGACGGTGTGGCGATGGTGATGATGAAGTTACCGGCACAGGGCTTCACCTAAGCACTATGACGATATGACCGAGGTGTTAAACTGTGGAGGGGGGCACCGCACACGGCTACGACAATTGAGCTTGTTGTGTTCTAGGGTGCCCCCCTGCCTCCGTATATAAAGGAGGAGAGGGGGAGGCCGGCCGGCCCCTGTAGGGCGCGCCAAGAGAGAGGAGTCCTACTAGGACTCCAAGTCCTAGTAGGATTCCACTTGGTGGAAGGGGGAAGAAGGAAGGGAGAGGGAGAGGGAAAGGGGGGCCGCGCCCCCACCCCTAGTCCTATTCGGACTCCCCAAGGGGGGGCGCATGCCACCTCCTCGTGGCCTGCCCTCTCTCTCCCCTAAGGCCCATGTTGGCCAATTACTTCCCCCCGGGGGGGGGGGGTTCCGGTAACCCTTCGGCACTCTGATAATTACTCGGTACCTCTCGGAACTCATCCGGTGTCCGAATAATATCGTCCAATATATCATTCTTTATGTCTGGACCATTTCGAGACTCCACGTCATGTCCGTGATCTCATCTGAGACTCCGAACAAACTTCGGTCATCAAATCACATAACTCATAATACAAATCGTCATCGAACGTTAAGCGTGCAGACCCTACGGGTTCGAGAACTATGTAGACATGACCGAGACACATCTCCGGTCAATAACCAATAGCGGAACCTGGGTGCTCATATTGGCTCCTACATATTCTACGAAGATCTTTATCGGTCAAACCGCATAACAACATACGTCATTCCCTTTGTCATCGGTATGTTACTTGCCCGAGATTCGATCGTCGGTATCATCATACCTAGTTCAATCTCGTTACCGGCAAGTCTCTTTACTCGTTCCGTAATGTATCATCCCATAACTAACTCATTAGTCACATTGCTTGCAAGGCTTATAGTGATGTGCATTACCGAGAGGGCCCAGAGATACCTCTCCGATACTCGGAGTGACAAATCCTAATCTCGATCTATGCCAACCCAACAAACACCTTCGGAGACACCTGTAGAGCACCTTTATAATCACCCAGTTACGTTGTGAGGTTTGATAGCACACAGAGTGTTCCTCCGGTATTCGGGAGTTGCATAATCTCATAGTCAGAGGAATATGTATAAGTCATGAAGAAAGCAATAGCAATAAAACTTAACGATCATTATGCTAAGCTAACGGATGGGTCTTGTCCATCACATCATTCTCCTAATGATGTGATCCCATTCATCAAATGACAACACATGTCTATGGTCAGGAAACTTAACCATCTTTGATTAACGAGCTAGTCAAGTAGAGGCATACTAGGGACACTCTGTTTGTCTATGTATTCACACATGTACTAAGTTTCCGGTTAATATAATTCTAGCATGAATAATAAACATTTATCATGATATAAGGAAATATAAATAACAACTTTATTATTGCCTCTAGGGAATATTTCCTTCAGTCTCCCACTTGCACTAGAGTCAATAATCTAGTTCACATCGCCATGTGATCTAACACTAATAGTTCACATCTTTATATGATTAACACCCATAGTTCACATCGCCATGTGACCAACACCCAAAGGGTTTACTAGAGTCAATAATCTAGTTCACATCGCTATGTGATTAGCACCCAAAGAGTACTAAGGTGTGATCATATTTTTCTTGTGAGAGAAGTTTAGTCAACGGGTCTGCCACATTCAGATCCGTATGTATTTTGCAAATTTCTATGTCTATAATGCTCTGCATGGAGTTACTCTAGCTAATTGCTCCCACTTTCAATATGTATCCAGATTGAGACTCTGAGTCATCTGGATCGGTGTAAAAGCTTGCATTGACGTAACCTTTTACGACGAACTCTTTTATCACCTCCATAACCGAGAAGTATTTCCTTAGTCCTCTTAGGTAACTAAGGATAATTTTGACCGCTATCCAGTGATCCACTCCTGGATCACTATCGTACCTCCTTGCTAAACTTATAGCAAGGCACACAACTGGTCTGGTACATAGCATGGCATACTTTATAGAACCTATGACTGAGGCATAGGGAATGACTTTCATTCTCTTTCTATCTTCTGCCGTGGTCGGGTTTTGAGTCTTACTCAATTTTACACCTTGTAACACAGGCAAGAACTCCTTCTTTGACTGTTCCATTTTGAACTACTTCAAAATCTTGTCAAGGCATGTACTCATTGAAAAATCTTATCAAGCATCTTGATCTATCTCTATAGATCTTGATGCTCAATATGTAAGCAGCTTCACCGAGGTCTTTCTTTTGAAAAAAATCCTTTCAAATACTCCTTTATGTTTTTCAGAAAATTCTACATCATTTCCGATCAACAATATGTCATTCACATATACTTATCAGAAAGGCTGTAGTGCTCCCACTCACTTTCTTGTAAATACAGGCATCACCGCAAGTCTGTATAAAATTATATGCTTTGATCAACTCATCAAAGCGTATATTCCAACTCCGAGATGCTTGCACCAGTCCATAGATGGATCGCTGGAGCTTGCACACTTTGTTAGCACTTTTAGGATTGAGAAAACCTTCTGGTTGCATCATATACAACTCTTCTTTAATAAATCCATTAAGGAATGCAGTTTTGACATCCATTTGCCAGATTTCATAAAATGCGGCAATTGCTAACATGATTCGGACAGACTTTAAGCATCGATACGAGTGAGAAAATCTCATCGTAGTCAACACCTTGAACTTGTCGAAAACCTTTTGCGACAATTCGAGCTTTGTAGATAGTAACACTACTATCAGCGTCTATCTTCCTCTTGAAGATCCATTTATTCTCAATGGCTCGCCGATCATGGGGCAAGTCAGTCAAAGTCCATACTTTGTTCTCATACATGGATCTTATCTCAGATTTCATGGCCTCAAGCCATTTATCGGAATCTGGGCTCATCATCGCTTCCTCATAATTCGTAGGTTCGTCATGGTCTAGTAACATGACTTCCAGAACAGGATTACCGTACCACTCTGGTGCGGAACATACTCTGGTTGACCTACAAGGTTCTGTAGTAACTTGATCCGAAGCTTCATGATCATCATCATTAGCTTCCTCACTAATTGGTGTAGGCATCACTAGAACTGATTTCTGTGATGAACTACTTTCCAATTCAAGAGAAGGTACAATTACCTCATCAAGTTCTACTTTCCTCCCACTCACTTCTTTCAAGAGAAACTCCTTCTCTAGAAAGGATCCATTCTTAGCAACAAAGATCTTGCCTTCGGATCTGTGATAGAAGGTGTACCCAACAGTTTCTTTTGGGTATCCTATGAAGACGCACTTCTCCGATTTGGGTTCGAGCTTATCAGGCTGAAGCTTTTTCACGTAAGCATTGCAACCCCAAACTTTAAGAAATGACAGCTTAGGTTTCTTGCCAAACCATAGTTCATACGGTGTCATCTCAACGGATTTAGATGGTGCCCTATATAACGTGAATGCAGCTGTCTCTAATGCATAACCCCAAAACGATAGTGGTAAATTGGTAAGAGACATCATAGATCGCACCATATCTAATAAAGTACGGTTACGATGTTCGGACACACCATTATGCTGTGGTGTTCCAGGTGGCGTGAGTTGTGAAACTATTCCACATTGTTTTAAATGAAGGCCAAACTCGTAACTCAAATATTCGCCTCCGCGATCAGATCGTAGAAACTTTTATTTTCTTGTTACGATGGTTTTCTACTTCACTCTGAAATTCTTTGAGCTTTTCAAATGTTTCAGACTTATGTTTCATCAAGTAGATATACCCATATCTGCTCAAATCATCTGTGAAGGTCAGAAAATAACGATACCCGCCGCGAGCCTCAACACTCATCGGACCGCATACATCGGTATGTATTATTTCCAATAAGTCATTGGCTCGCTCCATTGTTCCGGAGAATGGAGTTTTAGTCATCTTGCCCATGAGGCATGGTTCGCAAGTATCAAATGATTCATAATCAAGTGATTCCAAAAGCCCATCTGCATGGAGTTTCTTCATGCGCTTTACACCAATATGACCTAAATGGCAGTGCCACAAATATGTTGCACTATCATTATCAACTTTGCATCTTTTGGCATCAATATTATGAATATGTGTATCACTACGATCGAGATTCAATAAACCATTTATATTGAGTGTATGACCATAGAAGGTTTTATTCATGTAAACAGAACAACAATTATTCTCTGACTTAAATGAATAACCGTATCACAATAAACATGATCCAATCATATCCATGCTCAACGCAAACACCAACTAACATTTATTTAGGTCCAACACTAATCCCGAAGGTAGAGGGAGTGTGCGATGGTGATCTTATCAACCTTGGAATTACTTCCAACACACATCGTCACCTCGTCATTAACTAGTCTCTGTTCATTTTGCAACTCCTATTTTGAGTTACTAATGTTAGCAAATGAACCGGTATCAAATACCCAGGGGCTACTATGAACACTAGTAAAATACACATCAATAACATGTATATCAAATATACCTTTGTTCACTTTGCCATCCTTCTTATCCGCCAAGTATTTGGGGCAGTTCCGCTTCCAGTGACCATTTCCTTTGCAGTAGAAGCACTCAGTTTCAGGCTTAGGTCCATCTTTGGGCTTCTTCACGGGAGTGGCAACTTGCTTGCCATTCTTCTTGAAGTTCCCTTTCTTTCCCTTGCCCTTTTTCTTGCAACTAGTGGTCTTGTTAACCATCAACACTTGATGTTATTTCTTGATTTCTACCTTCGCCGATTTCAGCATCGCGAAGAGCTCGGGAATCATTTTCGTCATCCCTTGCATATTATAGTTCATCACGAAGTTCCAGTAACTTGGTGATAGTGACTAGAGAACTCTGTCAATCACTATCTTATCTGGAAGATAAACTCCCACTTGATTCAAGCGATTGTAGTACTCAGACATTCTGAGCACATGCTCACTGGTTGAGCTATTCTCCTACATCTTGTAGACAAAGTACTTTGTCAGAGGTCTCATACCTCTTGACATGGGCATGAGTCTGAAATACCAATTTCAACTCTTGGAACATCTTATATGCTTCGTGGCGTTCGAAACGTTTTTGAAGTCCCGGTTCTAAGTTGTAAAGCATGGTGCACTAAACTATCAAGTAGTCATCATACCGAGCTTGTCAAACATTCATAACGTCTGCATCTACTCTTGCAATAGGTCTATCACCTAGCGGTGCATCAAGGACATAATTCTTCCGTGCAGCAACGAGGATAATCCTCAGATCACAGACCCAGTCCGCATCATTGCTACTATCATCTTTCAACTTAGTTTTCTCTAGGAACAGATCAAAATAAAACAGGGGAGCTATATGCGAGCTATTGATCTACGACATAATTTGCAAATACTACCAGGATTAAGTTCATGATAAATTAAAGTTCAATTAATCATATTACTTAAGAACTTCCACTTAGATAGACATCCCTCTAGTCATCTAAATGATCACGTGATCCATATCAACTAAACCATGTCCGATCATCACGTGAGATGGAGTAGTTTTCAATGGTGAACATCTCTATGTTGATCATATCTACTATATGATTCACGTTCGACCTTTCGGTCTCAGTGTTCCGAGGCCATATCTGCATATGCTAGGCTCGTCAAGTTTAACCCGAGTATTCTGCACGTGCAAAACTGGCTTGCACCCGTTGTATGTGAACGTAGAGCTTATCACACCCGATGATCACGTGGTGTCTCGGCACGACGAACTATCGCAACGGTGCATACTCAGGGAGAACACTTATACCTTGAAATTTAGTGAGGGATCATCTTATAATGCTACCGCCGTACTAAGCAAAATAAGATGCATAAAAGATAAACATCACATGCAATCAAAATATGTGACATGATATGGCCATCATCATCTTGTGCCTTTGATCTCCATCTCCAAAGCACCGTCATGATCTCCATTGTCACCGGCTTGACACCTTGATCTCCATCGTAGCATCGTTGTCGTCTCGCCAACTATTGCTTCTACGACTATTGCTACCGCATAGTGATAAAGTAAAGCAATTACATGGCGATTGCATTTCATACAATAAAGCGACAACCATAAGGCTCCTACCAGTTGCCGATAACTTTTACAAAACATGATCATCTCATACAATAACGTATATCACATCATGTCTTGACCATATCACATCACAGCATGCCCTGCAAAAACAAGTTAGACGTCCTCTACTTTGTTGTTGCAAGTTTTACGTGGCTGCTACGGGCTTCTAGCAAGAACCATTCTTACCTACGCATCAAAACCACAATGATTTTTCGTCAAGTGTGCTGTTTTAACCTTCAACAAGGACCGGCCGTAGTCAAACTCGATTCAACTAAAGTTGGAGAAACAGACACCCGCCAGCCACCTATGTGCAAAGCACGTCGGTAGAACCAGTCTCATGAACGCGGTCATGTAATGTCGGTCCGGGCCGCTTCATCCAACAATACCGCCGAATCAAAGTAAGACGTTGGTGGTAAGCAGTATGACTATTATCGCCAATAACTCTTTGTGTTCTACTCGTGCATATCATCTACGCATAAACCTGGCTCGGATGCCACTGTTGGGGAATGTGCAATTTCAAAAAAATTCCTACGCTCACGCAAGATCTATCTAGAAGATGCATAGCAATGAAGGGGGAGAGTATGTCCACGTACCCTCGTTGACCAAAAGCGGAAGCGTTAGCTTAACACGGTTGATGTAGTCGAACGTCTTCGCGATCCAACCGATCAAGCACCGAACGTACGGCACCTCCGAGTTCTGCACACACTCAGCTCGATGACGTCCCTCGAGCTCTTGATCCAGTTGAGGACGAGGGAGAGTTCCGTCAGCACGACGGCGTGGCGACGGTGATGATGAAGTTACCGGCGCAGGGCTTCACCTAAGCACTACGACGATATGACCGAGGTGTTAAACTGTGGAGGGGGGCATCGCACACGGCTAAGACAATCGATCTGTTGTGTTCTAGGGTGCCCCCTGCCTCCGTATATAAAGGAGGAGAGGGGGAGGCCGGCCGGCCCCTGTAGGGCGCGCCAAGAGAGAGGAGTCCTACTAGGACTCCAAGTCCTAGTAGGATTCCACTTGGTGGAAGGGGGAAGAAGGAAGGGAGAGGGAGAGGGAGAGGGAAAGGGGGGCCGCGCCCCCTCCACTAGTCCTATTCGGACTCCCCAAGGGGGGGCGCGCACCACCCCATCGTGGCCTGCCCTCTCTCTCCCCTAAGGCCCATGTTGGCCCATTACTTCCCCGGGGGGGGGGGGGTTCCGGTAACCCTTCCGGCACTCCGATAATTACTCGGTACCTCTCGGAACTCATCCGGTGTCCGAATAATATCGTCCAATATATCATTCTTTATGTCTTGACCATTTTGAGACTCCTCGTCATGTCCGTGATCTCATCCGGGACTCCGAACAAACTTCGGTCATCAAATCACATAACTCATAATACAAATCGTCATCGAACATTAAGCGTGCGGACCCTACGGGTTCAAGAACTATGTAGACATGACGGAGACACATCTCCGGTCAATAACCAATAGCGGAACCTGGATGCTCATATTGGCTCCTACATATTCTACGAAGATCTTTATCGGTCAAACCGCATAACAACATACGTCATTCCCTTTGTCATCGGTATGTTACTTGCCCGAGATTCGATCGTCGGTATCATCATACCTAGTTCAATCTCGTTACCGGCAAGTCTCTTTACTCGTTCCGTAATATATCATCCCGTAACTAACTCATTAGTCACATTGCTTGCAAGGCTTATAGTGATGTGCATTACCGAGAGGGCCCAGAGATACCTCTCCGATACTCGGAGTGACAAATCCTAATCTCGATCTATGCCAACCCAACAAACACCTTCAGAGACACCTGTAGAGCATCTTTATAATCACCCAGTTACGTTGTGACGTTTGATAGCACACAAAGTGTTCCTCCGGTATTCGGGAGTTGCATAATCTCATAGTCAGAGGAATATGTATAAGTCATGAAGAAAGTAATAGCAATAAAACTTAACGATCATTATGCTAAGCTAACGGATAGGTCTTGTCCATCACATCATTCTCCTAATGATGTGATCCCGTTCATCAAATGACAACACATGTCTATGGTCAGGAAACTTAACCATCTTTGATTAACGAGCTAGTCAAGTAGAGGCATACTACGGACACTCTGTTTGTCTATGTATTCACACATGTACTAAGTTTCCGGTTAATACAATTCTAGCATGAATAATAAACATTTATCATGATATAAGGAAATATAAATAACAACTTTATTATTGCCACTAGGGCATATTTCCTTCAGGCCCGAACCTGGGTAAACTGCCATGTTCTTCCTTTCCCCGCTCGCACGAACTCGATGAGGCCAAGCCATGGAGTGATGAGCTTGAGGCTGCAGCTAGGTAAGATCTTCGCACACGCCCCAGAGTTCGAACCTTATTGGGTCCACGGAGCCCCGATTCCGACAAATCCTCACAGAAATTTTGAGATATATGTGAGGACTAAGAGCATCTACAGCCCCATATGGCAAATCCGGCCCCTCAAACAGCCGCGGACGCGCCCGGGCGCGTCCGCGGGCAGTGACCGGGCACACCTCAAATTTCACTTCTTGCATCCGGACATCTCATGCTCGATTCTTATATCCATACAAAGACATGCAAAAGGAAATAGAACCTACGTACTACGTCGATCCTAGCTACTCCTCGTCGGAGATCACGACGATCTCCATGCCCGGCTCCGGCAGCATGGGCGGCAGCTCCAGCTCTGGCGCCTCCGCTCCGGCCTCCTCCGCCTCTATCTCCGCGTCGAGCTCGGCGAAGAGCGCGTCGAACTCCGCATGCTCCCGCCGGAGGAACGCCCGTTTGGCCTCCACATAGGCCTCATCCTGGATGGACTCCAGCATGGCCTGCTGCTCGGCCATCTCGTCGGACTGGGCGACGGCGAACTCCGCCTCCGCCTGCTCCATGTTGAAGGCCGGCACCTGCTGGTTCGGCTCCTCCGCCTACTCCACCTTCATCGGAGCCATCTCCTCCTCCTCCTCTTCCCCCGGTTGCTCCTCCTCCTCCGGCTCCGGCGAGTCCGGAGGCAGCCCGGTAGCGATGCGGGCGGCGCGCGGCTTCCCTCGCCCGGATCTGCTGCTGGATCTCGTAGCGATGCTTCGGCGTCAGCATGGCATAGTAGGTGATCTTGCTCCGGACCATGGCGGAGTGCAGGATCGTGGGCAGAGCGCCGGAGCGGGAGAGGGAGGAGGTGGATGGGCTCGGACTGGCGGCGCAGAGAGGGGGGAGGGGGATGGGTTAGGATTGAGGGACGTCGGCCGCCTTAAATAGCCGGATTTCGTCTTGGGCGACGAGCCGGAGCGGCGCCACACGGCGTTCACACCGCGGCGACGGACGCGGCGTCCGTCGGACCGTCGGGTTTCCGGCGTTTCCGTGTGGGGCCACGCCGTCAGGCCGATGTGGCGGGCGTGCCTGGGCGCCCCCATATCCGCTCCATATTTGGGCTGGAGATGGGGGTTGCCGGTCAGCCCGGACGTTTGAGGCCCGTTTGAGGCGTTCGTCTGGGTCAAAAAATCGTGACCGGGAAGTGACCGGGTGTATGAGACGGGTTTGAGAGGTCCGGTTATAGATGCTCTAACTATTTGTCCGTCAATCATAAGTAAATTGAGCCCCAAACAGGGGAGTTGGTATCATCTGGTACATTGATGCATTAGTAATAAGGATATTTCTCGGCGTTAGGGAAGATCATAAAAAGAATGCTAAGAAATAACCTGAAAATGTCATTAACTACTGATCCTTATGTCCACGTACTTAAAGAATGTGAATAGTAGTTTAGGGAATCATATACTTGCAACACACTGGAAATCTGCCACATACATTTAGTGTTCACAAAGGTGTCACTAAATTTTATATTCCTGCAGTAAAATGTCAGAGAGAGCGGAGGTGCCTAATAAACTACTCTTCTCCCCCAAGTGAGAGCAAGTGGGAGAGAAATCAGACTACACGAGATATAATTTCTGACGTGCTTTTGCGAAAACAGAGGAAATTAGATACTATACCAATAAATTTAATTCAACATCTCAACATTAAGGCACCGGATAGGATTGTCATCATCCAAAGCCCGACATAAATTGCATATATATACTATATCACTAAGCTCCTTAGGATTGGAGGCCTCACAATCAATTGAGATCTCCAATTGGGATTTGTTCACCCAATTTTGACCGGGTCAACAATTTCTCAAAACTCTCTCAATTAATTTTTTATACAATACACTATGCTTTCTAATTTTTAAATCTTCACAATTAATTGATGCTACAATTTAGAATTGGGTCACCCGATTTTGACTGGGTCAATAATTTCTCAAGGGGCTCTCCTATTTAATTATTTTAATTCTTTGTGTTCTCTAAATTTAAAGCTTTTTCATTCGATTGAGGTATTTAATTTTGGATTTGATTTACGATTTTGATCGGCCACAAATTTTCAAATCAATCAGCAGCAATCGGCCTATAAAAACATATCAACCCCTCGCAGACTCCCATCACCTAGAAAAAAGCGCCACCATGTGATACTATATCACAAATACAATACATGCAACCACTGATGAAAAAATATCCCCACATAAATATGGTTTGACTAGCGGATAGCACAGAATCACACCGTGAAAGGCCCATCAAATAACCGCATTATAAATAAACATAAAACACACTCCATCATCTCTCCCCCACTGAGCAAATTAAATATTCCATCAGTTTCAAAATATAAGGGTTATTATTTTTTGGAAAGTCAAATTTCTTTAACTTTGATCAAGTTTAGAGCCAAAAATGTCGATATCCACAGTATTAAACAAAAAAAATGAAAATTCATTTCATGATGAAGCTAATAACACCGATTTGATATTATGAATTTTGATCAAATTTAAAGAGGTTAGACTTTAAAAAAAAGTAATACACCATATATTTTGAAATAGAGTGAGTAAAGAAATTTAAGAATCCCAACAAATTCAACGGCGCGGCAAAGCGCGCCCAACCCTTCTAGTAATATTTGTAATGCTGAGACATCGAAACACCCTGACTCCATTGTTGTAGGAAATCACAAGGAGTTAAAAAGGAATAAATATATTTCCACAAAATTTCATCGATTCCACCAGAATTACTCCATCTGCCGCAAAATAAGTGTCTCTGACATAAAATAACTATTTATCAACATATATTTCTTCTTAAAATTGCTAAACATGTTGGGCCCTGAACCCAAATCCATGGTAGAGTGCCCTGGAGATTTTTTTATTTTTTTTTTGAGGGAAAGCCTATTGGCACTTTATTCCAAGTTTGATAAGGTTACATCATCAAGTACATGCGGTAGAAGAAAAGCAGGAGGTTCATCGTCCCACGAAATTGACAATTGGGAGTCATATGCATGTCTTGCTAAACGATGTGCCAATCTATTTGCTTCCCTAAAGCAATGCTGAAACCTTAGGAGTGATATTCCGTGGGCTAGTTCAAAACAATCCGCCATGATCGCAGAATAGGGAGCTCGGATATCACTTTCCCCAGTGCATGCTTGAATTATCTCAAGGCAATCTGACTCCATTACTACTCGAGAGCATCCGATGTCATGAATAAGTTGCAGCCCCCGACGTACAGCAAGAGCCTCTGCCGAGGCAGCATCATGTACTTGGAAGATTTGTTCTGCAACTCCCGCCATAGTTTGTCCTCTCGAGTTACGTACTATTGCAGCCACCGCACCTGAGCCATCATTGAAAAAAGCAGCGTCTGTATTCACTTTGTATGTTCCCGCGGGTGGCTTCTCCCATTTCACAGTTTCTGTCGTGTCATCAGGAATTTTTCCCACATGGTTTGCTGCAATTGCTTGTATGGAGAAAGCTGAGCATACAGGTGGCTTGATGTTCATACCTTTCTTGGCTTCTCTTCTCTCCCACCAAATATACCACGCGCCGACCGCCACCGTTTCTTGCAGACCTAGCTGACCGATCACTGGCGATTTTTGTTTTGGCCATCTCAAAATCTCTTCAAGCACTACGGATCCCGAACGGTCTACAGCAAGGGCCTGATCAATTAGATGAACGATTCCAAGTGCCTTCCATACGGTGCGCGCTCTTGTACAGGTGAACAGCAAATGTCTAATATCCTCCGCACCATCCTTGCATATAGGACACTGGGGTGACACCTTAATATGTCGATTTGCCAGGACCCCCATTCCCGGGATCACACCACGTAATGCTCTCCAGATGTAAATTTTGACTTTGCTAGGGACATTGAGTTTCCAAACTGCTGCCCAAACAGGGTTAACCGATGAAGGCCCCTCAATACAAACCACCCTAGAGCCAAATTGGTGATCCCACTCGGTGTAATATGCAGACCGGACCGTGAAGACAAATGATTTCGTCTTATGCCACGCCACAAAGTCATCGGTTAGGTGTTCAGATAATGGGATTCTCAAAATTCTTTCCGAGTCCACTGGCAAGAAAATGCTCCTGATCAACTCTTCGTCCCATGTTCTTGTGTTTGGGTCAATAAGCTCATCTACTGTCCTCAACAGAATATTACCCTTCCTTGTGTAAATCATTCTTGTGGGGCTGGTGGGTATCCAATGATCCTCCCAAATATTAATCTTTTCTCCACTTCCTACTCTCCAAATATACCCCCTTCTAAAAGTTTGCAAACCTGCCACAATGCTCTGCCATGTGTAAGAGGATCCTTTTTTTGGTCCTGCTTTCAATAAATTTCCATCAGGAAAATATTTTGCTCTCAGGACCTTTGCACACAAGGTGTCAGGATGAGTGATCATTCTCCAACTCTGTTTGGCCAACATTGCTAGATTAAAAGCATGCAAATCTCTAAAGCCCATACCACCTTTATCTTTGGGAAGACACATTCGCCACCAAGCAAGCCAATGCATTTTTTTTCTCTTCCTCGGAATCGCCCCACCAGAAACCTGCCATTGCATGTGTAATCTCTTTACAAACTTTCTTTGGAATATTAAACACTGCCATAGCAAACACCGGAATAGACTGGATTACAGCTTTCAGTAAAATTTCCTTGCCACCCAAAGACAATATTTTCTCCCTCCATCCTTTCAATCTGTTCACAATCCTCTCAACCAGGTGGGTTAAACTATCACTCCTATCTAAACCAACCATAGCTGGAAGGCCTAGATAAGTATCTGACACAGCTTCAGTCATAATATTTAGCTCTGCACACATATCAGCCTTGGTATCAACATGAACATTGGGGCTGAAAAAAATACTGCTTTTGCCCACACTCACCAACTGCCCAGAACTCGCACAATACTCATCCAGTACCTGTCTCAACGAGGTTGCATTAGTCATATCTGCCTTCATAAGGATTAGGGAATCATCAGCAAATAGTAAGTGTGATACTGATGGTGCATTTCTGCACACCCGAACTCCTTCAATGCCACGAACCTCCTCTTTATGAGCTAGAGCACTAGATAGTCCTTCTGCACACATGAGAAATAAATAGGGTGATAAGGGGTCTCCCTGACGAAGTCCCCTTGTGGGAATAAATCCTTCTGTCTCTTGATCATTGTATCTCACCTTATATTTAACCGACCTCACACACGCCATCAAGAGATCCACAACCTCTCTATGAAAGCCCAGTTTCAGCATCATTTTCTCCAAGAAATTCCATTCCACTCTATCATAAGCTTTATGCATGTCCAGTTTTACTGCACAATAGCCCACTTTTCCTTTCTTTTTATTCTTTATGGTGTGAATGCATTCATAAGCCAAAAGAATATTATCCGTGATAAGACGGCCTGGAACAAAGGCGCTCTGTACTGGCGAAATAATTTCATCAAGGCAAGCTTTTAACCTGAACGCAATCATTTTAGATATTACCTTATACAACACATTGCATAAGCTTATTGGTCTGTACTGAGAGATCCTTTCTGGCGTCTCCACCTTTGGTATAAGGACGATAATAGTATCATTCCAACCCTCCGGAATAGTTTTATTATTTATTGCAGAAAGAACTTCAGTTGTTAAAGCATCGCCTAAGATGTGCCAACATTTTTTAAAGAAAATGGTGTGAAGACCATCAGTACCTGGGGCCTTGAGATCGCCTATTGAGAACAAGGCCTTCTTTACCTCCTCTGCTGAGTATGGTTTCATAATAGTTTCATTCATCTCAACAGAAACCCGAGCCTGTACCTTTTCTAGAAGTGTTGAGTCCGGCTCATCTATCTCAGATGTAAATAGGCCCGCAAAGTAATCAGAAATAAGTGGGTTTAGGTAGGCCGTACCTTCCTGCCAAGCTCCTTGATCATTCAACAATCTATTTATCCTGTTTCTTTTTTTGCGCCCCGAGGCGTAATTCTGGAAGTATGATGTATTTTTATCTCCGAACTTTAACCAGTCCAGTCCACAACGCTGACCCCAATGGATTTCTTCCAGCTCTAACAATCTTTCAATCTCCTGCGTGAGTTCCTTCTGTCTCATAACATTTTCAGCAGATAACTCACTTCTAGCAACCTTTTCCAACTCGATCTGGGCCTTCTTCATATTTTTTGTACGTTTCTTCAGCACAGTTCTGTCCCAGCGATGTAGATGGTCATGCACTCGGGCCAGCCGTGTTGCTAGATCACTCCCGTCGGTCTCTGGCCTCTCTGCAAGCCACGCTTCCTGTACCACTTCCCTGAATTTTGTCTCTCTAAGCCATCTTGCCTCAAACCTCAGAACTGCTGGTCCCCTATGCTCTTGCATCTCCTCTTGGATCAGATTCATCAGTAATGGTCGGTGATCCGATCGATAGTATTCCAAGTGTTCCAACTTTGCCTGTGGGAACATCAAGCTCCACCCTTCATTCACTAGGGCGCGGTCTAGTCGCTCCCTAATCATCCCCCTATGCCATGTGAATTTGTCACCCGTGTATACATGATCAGACAAGTTACATTCCTCTAAAGTCTCTCTAAACGCCTGCATGAAGCGTTCAGGACGTTCATTACCTCCCTCCTTTTCAAAGGAGTATAATATTTCATTCATATCTCTAATTATCATCCATGGCATGTCACAAACTTTTTTTAGATCTCTCAGCCGCTGCCAAGTAAGGTGTTTATCTTTCCACTTCGATTCACCATACAACCCTGTTAATCTCCAAAAATTCTCTGGACCACTGCCCGCAAAGACATCTATATAATTTTCATCTTTATGCCTTAGGGAGACCGCAATTTCCTTCTTCCAATAAAGAATTAGACCACCACTACGGCCATCGCTACGAACAACTATCTTATGATCCATCTTTAGGCGACGTCGGAGACACTCAGCTGGGTAGTCATCTAAATGTGTCTCCAACAGAAACATGATATCCGGACTTCTACGCTTCTGCACAGCCAGAAGCGCTCTTATTGCTGCGGCTTGCTGCAAACCACGGCAATTCCAACTTAAAATTTTCATTGCGCCCGGTCAGCCTCACTCAAGGAGGCCGCCGATATAACTAAGTTTTGCTCCTCACCACCAGTACGCGAACGTTTTGATGGCGGAGACTTGCCGGGTGTAACCACAGCCGCCGGAATCCGATTAGACGGAGAGTGGGACTGCAAAACTCTCACCGACGGATCAGCCAGTACTGCAGGAAGGAGAACCGATCGCTGCCAAAGCCAGCGCCGGGACAGAAAACCGATCGCTGCCACACGCAGTGCCGGGACAGAAAGCCTTGAACAAATCCAACAGAATCTTCAGATCCGATCAATCAGACAAGTACTCGATGCATATACTCCAGGGAGCCGTACACAACGAGGTAGTGCCTGAAGCCCTCATGCCGTAGAATCAACCCATGCAGGAGAGATCAGAGTGCCCTGGAGATTAGCACCGGGCCCTGAACCAAATATTGGGGAATATGCAAATGCTTTGTTCCAGTGTACTCTTTCCAATTAGCAAGTACTCCTAATTAGCTAATGATGGAGTCTCAGTTTATCTTACTTAAAGAAATAGATTGGTCTATATCATCATATATTAGCAATACCATGTCCTATACCATATTCCATCAACCGGACTCGGATGAGGTTGTGTTCAGGTGCCCTAAATCTCTTGCCATGTCCTATACCATTAGATTTGGAAATGGTTTTCCTAAGCACGTTCACAATGAGTTGGATCTTGGTCTGATCCAATTAAACCTGAAGATTTTTTTGTGTGTGTGAACAAGCTTTCTTTCATTAGCCAGTATAATCAGTAAGAAAGCTAGGAAGCATGCTAATCCAAGCACACACGCCTTGGCCCGTCAGCAGTGAGAAAAGCCAAGTCTGAAAGCCGTAGTGTCTGGTTAATTAAATTGAGCCACCACGTTGAACCTCACCCACAAGTCAACAAAAGAAGCTACTGGTTAATTAAATTGGACTGGTACAAATACCATCAACAGAAAAGAAAAAGAAAAAGAAAAAGGAAGAAAAGGCTACAGAAGTTACAACAACTCAAGTAGTTTTAAAATACACCAATTGCTCCTGAGACAGACGATATGGTTCATGGCGCTCCGTATTAAGATGTCTTCTTGCCTCGATCTCCTTTCAGATACATTTCCGAAGCATTTTCCGACGTCGGCAACGACACACCCAAGCATCCACCTTTCTGTACATTGGACTTGGGACTGAGCAGTCAAGCTCGATAAATACTGCAAGTTAGAGCAACTCCAACGCGCCAACCCAAACGGACGACGCTTTTGTCCGCTTTTTATCTGTTTGGGTCGGCCGTCCACCCGGCGTCCGCTTGATTTGAGATTTGGATCGGCAGTGCACCCAACGCACCGACCCATATATGTCGGCATGGCCGGCTGGCCGCTCTTTTTTATCATATAGCACAAAATTTACATTATTTCACACACAACTTTTACATTATTATTTCACAAGCAAACATATAGTCCACGACCAAATAAATAGCATAATTTCAACCAAATAAAATAGCATAGTTTTACAAGCCTAATAAAAGTAAAAATGTCTCACATAGTTTTGCAAGCCGAATAAAAAAGATACATTTATTGGTTGCCAACATGAGCTCACATATGCTCAACCAAATCATTTTACAGTTGCATGTGAGTTTCCCAATCACGCATGTCATGATGAAATTGAGTGAACTGTTCAAATGTTGCCGCTCCTCCATGATCAAGCACAACATTCTCACCCTGAAACTGAAACCCTTGATCGTACAGACGTTCCGGGCACTCATCTTTTACGATCATATTGTGCATGATCACACAAGCAGTCATCACCTCCCACAGTTTCTGCGTGCTCCAAGTATTAGCAGAATACCGAACAATGCCCCATCGAGATTGCAAAACACCAAAGGCGCACTCGACGTCCTTCCTAGCACTCTCTTGCTCTTGGTCAAATCTTTTCCTCTTCTCTCCGACAGGGTTGGGGATTGTCTTCACAATAGTGGTCCACTGAGGATAGATACCGTCACCCAGGTAGTATCCTTTGTCGTAGTTGTGGCCGTTGATAGCAAAGTTCACCGGTGGGCTGTTGCCTTCGGCAAGCCTAGCAAACACCGGCGAGCGCTGAAGCACGTTGATATCATTGTGTGATCCGGCCATGCCAAAGAAAGAGTGCCAGATCCAGAGATCTTGAGACGCCACGGCCTCAAGTATGACAGTGCAAGCCCTGACATGGCCCTTATACTGCCCTTGCCAAGCAGAAGGGCAGTTCTTCCACTTCCAGTGCATGCAGTCTATGCTGCCAAGCATCCCTGAGAAGTCCCTGCTGGCATTCATCGCCAACAAACAGGCTGTATCTTCAGGAGTCGGCTCTCTCAAATACTCAGGGCCAAACACAGCAATAACAGCCTTGCAGAACTTATACAAGAAGTCTAGGCATGTAGACTCGCTCATACGGACGTACTCGTCAATGAGATCACCGAACACTCCGTATGCAAGCATTCGGATGGCGGCAATGCATTTTTGATAAGAGGAGAAACCAATCTTTCCAACTGCATCCTCTTTGCACTCGAAATAGTCATCATAGTCGATCACCCCCTCTCTAACACGGTTGAAAAGATGCCTACTCATACGGAAACGGCGACGGAATTTTTGATGTTTGAACAACGGGTTTGTTGTGTCAAAGTAGTCCTTCCAAAGAAGGAAATGCCCGCTCTCTCAGTTGCGATTCAACGCCGGAAGGTGGCCTGAAATGGAGCCACGGAACGCCGGGCGCTAGCTATTGAGGTGGTGATGGACCAACACGGCAGCCAACATCCCCTCCTCGTCATCGGACAACGAATCGTCAGAGTCGCAAAGAAAATTGCAAGCGTCGACGAAGGAGACGACCGGCGAAGGGAGTCGCGGTGCACACGGACCAGCTAGCTGCCCTGCCGGCGTCCGACAAGCATGCCGGTGAGGATCTGGCCGGTGCGACGAGGCGGCTTCTTGGTCGCGGTCACGGCTGTGTCAGGGGAGCAGGGGTGGGAAGCTTTCGGTTCCCCGGCAGCAAGACGGCGGTGGCGGGCGACGTGGGAGGTGGCGGCGTTGCAGAGGGGATGTTGCGGCGCCGGCAGCTGGCAGAGTCATCAGAAAAAATGGGCGGCACGTCGGCAACGAAGGAGGCGGGCGAGGATTTGCTGTTGGATTGGGAGAGGATGGCCAATGTGTCCCGACCAGCGGGCCAGGAGGAAGGAGTAGGCGGGGGCGCGCGTCCGTCTCGTGTCCGTGCCGACGCAAATCCAGCTCAAAAATGGGCCGAAAATGGGTCGGCAGGCGGACGAAAAGCAGACGCGCGTCCATTTGGGTCGGACGCGTTGGGCCGACTTTTCTGTCCGCGCCGACCCAAACGGACGCCCGTGGACGAAATGGGTCGCCGCGTTGGAGTTGCTCTTATGGCAGAAAACGGAACCGGTGTGAATTAATACCAGCATAGCACGCTACATCCGCGCCGAATTTGACCCACTGTGCACCCACACGAAAATTTGGCCCCGAGCATCATCTGCGTAGCGTATGTAGGATCAAATGCCATATACATTACCGTTGTCGCGGTCAGCGGGACCGTTGTCAACTCTGGAGATCCATGCCTGCAGGTTTGTCAAAAGAGGAGTGCGTAAAAGTCGGCACCATTTATTGAAGGTCGTGAGCCAAGACATTGCTAAAAAATTGGCACTACGCTTTCAGCAAATAAATACAAGGCAGCAAGGCACGCATGACCAAAATATATCTCAAGAAAGAAACTGCTATCTGGCAACCATACCTGGAACCAGTATGGGCATGACCATGGGGATAATGAGCTTCATATGGTCAACTGGTAGTCGTTCTGATGACCGACCAAGCTGAGACTGCGCAACAACAAACTTGGCGGGCGCATCCCGGCTGAGCTCGGCGAGAAGCTCACATCCCTGGCAGTGATCTCGCTGAGAAACAACAGCTTCACAGGGCTCATCCCGCCGTCACTTGGCAATCTGTCCCATCTACAATACCTCGATCTCACCACTAACCAGCTCGTGGGCTCAATCCCATCAAGCCTCGGAAGCAACCACAACATGCAGCAATTCGGTATCTCTAGAAACAACATCTCCGGTATGCTTCCACCTTCCCTATACAACTGGTCATCGCTGGAAGTATTTTCGGTAGCGTTGAATATGTTGTACGGAAGCATTCCAGATGATATCGGAAGCAAGTTCGCCAAGCTGGAACATCTTGGCTTAGGTGGTAATCACTTCACAGGAACCATCCCTTCCTCAATATCCAACATATCTTCCCTCATATTCCTTAACCTCGTGCAGAATAGATTTAGTGGGTATGTGCCTCCCACATTGGGGAAGCTGGGAGCTCTCCAACATCTAAACTTGGGTGCAAATAACCTCGAAGCAAATGACAACAAGGGGTGGGAATTCATCACTTCTTTAGCAAACTGCAGCCAACTGCAGCTATTGGTACTCGCCAGCAATTATTTTGGCGGACAACTACCAGGTTCAATTGTGAACCTCTCAACGACTCTTGAGGGGTTATACTTGATGCATAATAGGATCTTTGGGAGTATCCCTGTAGACATTGGCAATTTGGTTGGTCTGCAAATACTTGTCATAGCAAATACTTCCATAGACGGAGTGATTCCAGAGAGCATTGGCAAGCTAGGGAACTTGATCGAGCTAGGCTTGTACAGCAATAGCCTGTCTGGCTTCATACCACCATCACTAGGAAACCTTTCACGTTTGAATAGGTTTTTTGCAAGTATTGGCAACTTAGAGGGGCCAATTCCAACAAGCCTGGGGGAGTTGAAAAATCTCTATGCACTTGATTTGTCAATGAATTACCATCTAAATGGTTCAATACCGAGAGAGATTTTCAAATTACACGAGCTTTCTTATATTTTGGACTTGTCTTACAATTCCCTTTCTGGACCTCTTCCTAACGAAGTTGGTAGTTTAGCAAATCTCAACCAACTAGCTCTATCAGGAAACCAGTTGTCCGGCAAGATACCCGACAGTCTTCAGAATTGCATAGTATTGGAACTGCTATCATTAGACAACAATTCATTTGAAGGAAGCATACCTCAATCACTAAAAAATATAAAGGGGCTCAGGGGATTGAACCTGACCATGAATAAGTTTTATGGTAATATTCCTGATGCCCTTGGTAGCATCGGAAATCTGCAAGAGCTGTACCTAGCACACAACAACTTGTCAGGGTCAATCCCAGAAATTCTACAGAATTTGAAATCATTGTCGAAACTGGATGTATCCTTCAACAATTTGCAAGGTGAGGTACCAAATGAAGGTGTTTTCAGAAACATCACTTACTTAGAAGTTGATGGGAATATCAAATTGTGTGGTGGTACACCTCAACTTCATTTGGCTCCATGCTCCACCAGAAAGAACAAAAAAAAGATGCCAAAGAATCTTGTAATTTATGTAGTGGCAGCTGGAGCAATCTTGTTCTCACTTTCAATTATTCTTGTTTGGATACTTTGCAAGAAGCTCAAACCAAGCAAAAAAACATTAGCACAAAATTCAGCCGATGACCATTACAAGAGAATACCCTATCATGCATTGTTGAGAGGAACTAACGAGTTTGCAGAAGCCAACTTGCTTGGCAGAGGAAGTTATGGTGCGGTCTATAAGTGTGTTTCGGACACTGAAAAAAGAACATTGGCGGTCAAGGTGTTCAATCTTGGTGAATCCAGGTATTCCAAGAGTTTTGAGGCTGAGTGTGAGTCCATGAGAAGAATACGACACAGGTGTCTCCTTAAGATCATTACTTCTTGTTCGAGCCTCAACCACCAAGGTCAAGAGTTTAAGGCATTGGTATTTGAGTTCATGCCCAATGGTAACTTGGATGGTTGGCTTCATCCAAAATCTCAAGAGCCCAGTACAAACAACACTCTCAGCCTTGCCCAGAGGCTTGATATTGCTGTCAATATTGTAGACGCGGTAGAATATCTGCACAACTACTGTCAACCACTGGTGATCCATTGTGATCTTAAGCCAAGCAACATTCTTCTTGCTGAAGACATGAGCGCACGAGTTGGAGACTTTGGCATATCAAGGATCCTTCAAGAAAATACAAGCGAGGGGATGCAAACTTCATACAGCTCAACTGGAATCAGAGGTTCCATAGGCTATGTTGCACCGGGTGATTAAAACTCTTCTTATATTATATTTTACTTTTCGCTCGAATATGTCATGCTGAGCACAAAACTTTGCATAATTGCAGAGTACGGAGAAGGCTCTGCAGTCTCAACCGCTGGTGATATTTATAGTCTTGGCATATTGCTGCTTGAGATGTTTACGGGACGGAGTCCAACAGAAGGCATGTTCAGAGATTCATTGGATCTGCATAAGTTTGCTGAGGACGCTCTTCCAGATAGAACCTTGGAGATAGCTGACCCCACAATGTGGTTGCACAGCGGACAACAGAATAACAATACAAGTATTAGAATCCAGGATTTATTGGTTTCGGTCTTGAGGCTTGGCATATCCTGCTCAAAGCAACATCCTCGAGACCGAGCACGGACGAAAGCAAGATGCAACAGGGGAGATGCACGCAATCAGAGATGCGTACCTCAAGTTCATAGGGGAGCATGAAGCAGAACGAGAAGCCTCGACTCGGGAAATCAAGAAAGGTGTTGCATAAACAAGCTAGTATAAGACATGATCCTGCATAATAAAGATTTTTTGTATCTTTCCGGTTAGTAATTATTCTCAGAGCTATGTTGCTTTACAACTGTACCAAAATAAATGCAGAACTAGAGCAAGTTCTAGAGAGTTTCAGTAATCAGGTTTATAGGCGTGTGCTTTGAGAATGGTGTTCTGCAATAATAGCACTAGAGCAAGTTCTAGAGTTTCAGTAATCAAGGAGTGTAATGTAAGCTAGTATACTTTTAGTTCTAGAGAGTTTCAGAAGTTCTTTCTTTGTTTCTTCATCTTCTTTATTTGTTTATATTACTAGAACAAAGTGCATCGGATCAGATCAAGAACACTATAATAAACTGAAATATCGTTTCTGTTAAGTGAACAAGCTTCCTTGCTTCATTCATTAGTGGTAATCATTAACAAGAAGGCTAAGAACCATGCTAATCCAAGCACACGCCTTGCTTCATCCTTACTTCCTTGCTATCGGAGGCATTTCCTTTGCACCATATCAGACAAATGCAATGCAAAATGATGTAAAATCATCCCAATGCTTGTGGCTCCAAGCAAAATCAGCAGTCAGCCAGGCTGTTTGTTAGCAGCAGCAGAAATAAAACCTAATAAATGTTTCACATACATTTGACAGCCCAAGCATTTTGAAACAAAAGAAACAGGAAAGGAATCACAGGCCTGAAACGCAGCTAGCTAGTATCATTCACCCATTCAGGCAAAAGCAGCACAAGCAGCAGAGCGTCAAGTAAGAGTACAGGTAGTAGACCAACCAGGGCAGCGGGATGGGAGCTTGGTGCCAGCGGACAGAGAAGAGTGGCTGGGCCGCAAGCCTAACTGGCAATGGTTTACCCTTGCTCATTCTTGCACGCCTATAAAAATCTGGAACATCTGCACAACATTGAGATGCACGGTACGATCTGTAACCAAAACTAGTAGAATTAGCAACCAGAAACAGTTCGAAGATTATTAGGATATATATGGTGGTAGTCCAAAAGAAACTAAAAGATAATATTGATATACGTGGTATACTTGTCAGTCATTGCTTTGCGTCTAGAGAAGAATACATGGTGTAATAACAATAACAACATAATACTACTGAGGCGAAGACAGAGATTAGAAACACTATTCCTCGTGACCATTTCTAAGAAGGGATTATACACATCATAAGTAGACTGATCTTGTCTCTTACAGTTGTTGACATGCATTTAACGATACATCTGGAGTTTGAAGGTTCAGTTGCCATTTCTTGTGCCAAATACAATTTCAGAGACCAGTTGACCATGCATATGTATAGAAAAAAAAAAGAATATTTCTAGAGCTAAAAAGACATGACGGTCCGTCACTTGTGAGAAGGTAAACTGGATTGCGTGCAACAGAACACTAGTGCTCAGAGAGAGATTGAACACTGGGCTTGAGAGGGAGAGAGAGAGAGAGCTCTCCCTCTCAAGCTCGCACGCAGTGAGCGGAGCCATGGATCCAGTGCCGCGGCCGCGCGCGCCAGCAGAGGGAGCGGATCTTGAGAGGGAAAAGCTCGAGACGGTGTGACCTTGTGTGGGCGGCTGGGCGCGGCGACCGGCCGGGTTAGTCGGAGGCGAAGCAGGGCGGGGCTGCAGCGTCCGACTTGAAGAAGATCGAAGCGTCCGAGGGGCAGGGACTCCGGTCGCCGAAGATGTCTCGGATGGCGGCGGCGGCGGCGGGGGAGTGGGGATTTTCTCTCAGTTTTGCTAAAGCACGTGACTCTAAGTATTGCACGTCTAAATTCTATGTCATTGATTTTACGCTAAGATTCGTGTAAGCCTTTTTTTTTTATCTTTTGTCTTTTTTTTTTCTTTCTAACTTGATTGAGTGACACTTAGATGTGTAATAAGTAGAGCACATCTAGATGTGCCCTAGACAAATTCTCTCTTTCTTTCTTTCGGGGTTGGCCAGAAGACGGAGAAACAGAACGAACCCTTGCGTGGCCAAAAAAAAAAAAGAGTATGTGTTGGTTCGATTAGAGCATCTGCTGCCAGCTCAAACGCCCGGCGCGAACGGCCTAGTCAAGAAAAAAAAGACCCAAACGGGCGCCTAAAACCGGCCTCAAACGCCTTAGCTGACCGGCACTCCTCATATCCAGCTTAAATCTATGATCGATATGGGGCTCCCATGCGTGTCATCACGTCAGACCCGACGGCCCTACCTCTTCTTAAATTGCACCAAATCCACCCTCTCGATCTACCGGATCCATTTGCTCTCTCATCACTTCTTTCTCCTCTGTGACGCCCGTCTAGCAGCTCTGCAACCGTTTCGAGCCTCTGTGTCGCCATCACCGGCACATCACTCATCTCTCTCGTCCTCGCCGCTGGGACGTCGTCACCTGCCCGGACGCCACCGCGGTACGTCTAGCAACTCCCGGGCTCCCCATTGCGCTCTATGTGTTCGACACATTGTCCGGTCTGGTTTTTTATGATTTTTTTAGGGAAAACGATGAATTTCCTATGTTTCGTCGGACGAGGAGTATGGACCGACGGAGTTTCATCAAATGATTCAAGATGAGTTCATCAATTCATCGGATTTGGACGAAGAAGTGGATATGATCATGAGCATGCAAGAGGAAATGGACCGGCAGGTGGAGTGTCGGTGTCAAAACTGGCAAACCTTGGGTAGGGGGGCCCGAGCTGTGAGATCGGATCGATGGGTAACAAGAGATAGAGGACACGAAGCTTTTACCCAGGTTCGGGCCCTCTCTATGGAGGTAAAACCCTACGTCCTGCTCTTGCTTATATTATGAGAGTATCAAAGTTGATCTCCCTCGAAATCGTGAGTTATGGTCTAAACCCTAGGGGTATGATGATGAATGTATGAATGATCCTCTACGGACTAAACCCTCTGGTTTATATAGGCACCAGGGGTATCTAGGGTTACGCATGGTCAGTTGCCATCTTGGGATTACATGCCTAATCTAATCAGATATATTTGAACTACACGCCAAGTCTTTGGCCGAGACAGCTTGAAGGCCTCCGAAGTCTCTCCTTCTTGACTGGCTGGTGGTCTGTCTCATGTATTAGTCCAGCCGAGCTAGGCACCCTAGTCCAGGACACCGTCATGGAGCATATTTTCAACTTCAGGGGCTCAATCAAAGAGAGAAGAGTGATCAATTGGGATAGGGGCTCCGGAGCATGGCTACTACAGAAGGATTGCGCCGAACCCAGCTTTTTCGGATGATCCATGATTTCGTCGCCGTTTTCGCATGCGGAAACCATTGTTTTTGCGCATTGTCGTCGATGTTCTTGGAGTTCTATCCGATGTAATCTTTTTTTGTGTTGTGTTTGTTGGGATCCAAGACCCACTACTAAATTTACTTGGAGCCCACTGCATGCACAGCCGGCCACCCCCCGATTAGTCTAGTCCGCTCTGTTCTCTGTGGACTGGTTAACACTAGCCTCCAAAGCAAGCCCCTTCCCAGAATTCTGAAACCACGCCACTCGAATTAAACAAACGTAACGAAGAAAGGGAAGCAACAACTATGATCCACTTACAATGCTGGTAGCTCAAGCCGGCCTTCTTATATGCTTGTAGGGGCTGCATCCCTCCCGCCCATGCTGTTCAAAATTCAAACTTCAAACTCCCCTACAAGCTTGGCAGCGAGTCTGGCTGCATGTTGTTGTGCCACTGTCCCCGTTGTCTCCAGCTGTTCAAATTCCAAAATATTTTATGCAAGGTTCTGGATTGTTCCTTCATATTCAATCCCACTCCTTCGGGAACCATTCCCCTGCTGTCAAACAATTTAAACATCACGGCTAATTCTATCTCACATGCCAAATCCAATCCTCGGCTAATTATACTCAAACACAAATTAAAGCCAATCAGCAAAGGCCATGTGTCCATGCGCCAGTCATCCTCAAAAATTCGGAAACAGCTGACACAGATTTTAACACATGCACATTAGGATCAGCTAAACTAGTCCAAAAACCCAGGAATAACTGAAAACAAGCATACATAACAATCCAAAACAAATATTTACATTACTCAGTAGTCTCGCAAATTGCATAGTCAACCACAAGCATGGCAACAACAACTAAAACTCACAAAAAGATATGATTCTACTCTACATATCCAGCACCTAAAGCATAATAGGCTTCCACATGAGACAGTAGCTCCTAGCTAACACCTCCCTAATGCAGAAGAAGACTGTACATAAACCACCAGCCACTACATTCCATTGGCTAGCCTAAGATCCATCGCTTTAGTACAATTGTTGCGCCGGTGGCCCTGAACGCCACAGTTCTTGCATCTAGCAGGTTTCTGAGGTTTCTTAGGAACATCACCACGATCCGAACACGTGGTACGCTAGTGTCCTTGCCTATGACAAATCGTGCAAAACCTGGTTCTCTTGCTCAAACCTTCATACAGATCTTTCTCCCTACTTGCCGTTGGTCGTTCCATCTCTTTCCTCTTAGCACAGGAGCTTGTCCTTGATACTGAATCATCGTCAGCAAAACAGTAGCAGTTGTTGAGGAACTTGTGTTTTCATCTGTACCCACCAATGTAGGATGGACTTGATTCACCACTGAACCCCTGTCTGCGAAGCGATCCTCAAGGCCCAGACCATCCCTAACTTCTGCATAAGGTAACATGATTATTAGTTTTGACTTGAACATCTCCATCAAACGATTGTATGCTTCGACACTTGTGTCGCCTAGTCTGACAAGTTCCATCACATGCATGTACATAGTGAAGTGTCTATAGGAGAATGGGTTGTTATGCATGTTGTCTTTCTGGTACTGTACCAAGTGTGCGGGCAATACATCTCAAGCATCCTTCGTTGAGCTCTTCACTATATGTTTTGTAGGTATTTCCTTGGCTCTCATAAAATCTAGGACCTGCACCAAACAAAATTAATTGCACTCAGCAAGAGTTTCCATCACAGTCACCCCTGCAAAACTATTCTACATGGATACCCCCCAACCCCAAACAAGCTCACAAACCTTCAAGACATGGCTGCACAGCAGGCCTATGTGTGCAAACTGCCCACACTCGCAGTCGAATTCGTTGCCAACATCCAGCATTGTAACCTTGTATAAAACTCTACACCACGTTTCCCTCTTCCGTGCTTCACTATGAATTGCAACTACATCTTATGCTTCTCAGCCTCTTCAAACTTGATAAGCCCCGCACTCTACAGTATGTGTCCAAATTGTTCAAACGTAGCTCTTGTATAAATTTTGCTGGCATGCCTTTCCACTGCAAGATTTGCCCTCATCAGCGGACTCCCTTGCAATTGAAGTGCACATCATCAAAAGGGAGATCCCAAATTTGTTTCAAAAAAGTACTACAACAACAAAAACAAAAGATCCCAAATCATCCTTACTATTCGTGTTCGTTTCTCCTCGTAGTTCTCCACCGATTCTCTGTCAAACTGAAGCCCCATGTACTTATGAACAAACATGTGCATTGGACACCCAGGGGGCACATAATTCTTTAGCATGTGGTTTGCACTTTCACTCCTCCTGTGTGCTGGTCATCTTCACACAAAACACACCTTTAAAGTAAGGCTTAGCCTACTTGTGCCTAATCTCCTACAGTTGCGTCATGTAATCATGCGACCTCAGCTTGTATTTATCGAGCAACATCTCCCACCCCTTCTCAAATTCATCCTCCAACAACATGTGGTTTACAACTTTATGGAATTATGCTCTGAATTCACTCTTTTGTGTGTACAGAGGACCCAACGTCTCCTTTGCTCTCTTCAGCACATGCCACTTGCACCACCGATGCACCGTGTCCAGCATAATGTTCTTGATTGCCACCTCCATGGCACGGTTCTGGCCTAAAACATCAGACATTGAACTTCTTCAATACTAATACACACTCGTAAATTAAACTTTAAGGCATGCACAGAACAGATATACAACTTACCTGTAAGCATGGCCATTGGTGGTGATCCACCCACCATTGTCAAAAATTCAGAGAACACCCACTCAAAGCTCTTGATGTCTACTACGCAACCTTCTTCTTGTAGACTCGTGTTGGGCCTCCAAGCGCAGAGTTTTGTAGGACAGTAGCAAATTTCCCTCAAGTGGATGACCTAAGGTTTATCAATCCGTGGGAGGCGTAGGATGAAGATGGTCTCTCTCAAACAACCCTGCAACCAAATAACAAAGAGTCTCTTGTGTCCCCAATACACCCAATACAATGGTAAATTGTATAGGTGCACTAGTTCGGCGAAGAGATGGTGATACAAGTGTAATATGGATGATAGATATAGGTTTTTGTAATCTGAAAATATAAAAACAGCAAGGTAGCTAGTAACAAAGGTAAGCGAAAACGGTATTGCAATGCTTGAAAACAAGGCCTAGGGTTCATACTTTCACTAGTGCAAATTCTCTCAACAATGGTAACATAATTGGATCACATAACAATCCCTCAACGTGCAACAAAGAATCACTCCAAAGTTTCTATCGGAGAACGTAGGACGAAAACATGCATCAACCCCTATGCATAGATTACCCCAATGTCACCTCGGGAATCCGCGAGTTGAGTGCCAAAACATACACAAGTGAATCAATAGAACATCCCATTGTCACCACAGATATCCCATCGCAAGACATACATCAAGTGTTCTCAAATCCAATACTCAATCCAACATAACGAAACCTCAAAGAGCAAAGACTCAATTCATCACAACAAGAGATAGAGAGGGAAGAAACACCATATGATCCAACTGTAATAACAAAGCTCGCGGTACATCAAGATCGTGCCAAATCAAGAACACGAGAGAGAGATCAAACACATAGCTACTGGTACATACCCTCATCCCCGAGGGTGAACTACTCCCTCCTCGTCATGGAGACCGCCGGGATGATGAAGATGGCCACCGGTGATGATTCCCGCTCCGGCAGGGTGCCGGAACAGGCTCCCGGTTGGTTTTTCGTGGCTATAAAGGCTTGCGGCGGCGGAACTCCCGATCTAGGTTTATTTCTGGAGTTTTCTCTATTTATAGGAGTTTTTGGCGTCGGGGACAAGTCAAGGGGGTCCACGAGGCGGCGGCAAGGCAGGGGGGCGCGCCCTCCACCCTTGTGGTTGCCTCGGGACTCCTCTCTGGTATCTTTTCGCTCCAGTATTTTTTATATTTTCCAAAAATAATCTTCGTAAATTTTGAGCTCATTCCGAGAACTTTTATTTCTGCACAAAAAAAGACACCACGGTAGTTCTGCTGAAAACAGCGTCAGTCCGGGTTAGTTCTAATAAAATCATACCAAAACCATATAAAATTATTGTAAATATGGCATGAATACTTCATAAATTATAGATACGTTGGAGACATATCAGCATCCCCAAGCTTAATTTCTGCTCGTCCTCGAGTAGATAAATGATAAAAGAAATAATTTATGAAGTGTGAATGCTAGCAAGTGCACAAGTTTGATCAATGATAATTTCAATTACTTTTTCTAGCATCATTATAAATCATAAACAGTAGCTCATCTCATAAAACTTCTCATGATCAAGTAGCACGCTATTCACATGTTAAAGCATAGATCATAAACTTTCTTGAAAACTAACAAACTAGGTTCTCAGTCATCAAACAATTGCAATTCATCTTATTTTCAGGAAGGGTCTATGTAAGAGCTTTGATTTAGCAAATCCCACATACTCAACTACCATATAGTCTTCCATGATTGCTACCACTCAAAGCATATTTTTAGAACAAATAGTATCCATTGAACACAGAGAAAGATAGGGGCTTAATGTTTCGCCTCCCAACTTATTTATCATATAGATAATTGTCAACAATAATAATTCATAATCAAATATATTTGAATGGCCATATATGCTTAGATCTTTCCCCATCACATGATGCTTGCGAACTAAAGAGTAGGTTGGAATGAGAAGGAATACTACTGACTATTGCATAAAAGTAAAAGATAGGCCCTTCGCAGAGGGAAGCAGGGATTTGCAGAGGTGCCAGAGCTCGAAACTTTTAAAACAGAGATGAATATAATTTTGAGAAGTATGCTTTCATTGTCAACGAAACGACCGAGAGTTCTCACTATCTTCCATGCTAGACACATTATAGGCGGTTCCCAAACAGAATGGTAAAGTTTTTACTCCCCCTCCACCAACAATCACACTCCACGGCTGATCCGAAACGACGGGTACCGTCCATACCAACAACAATCCTGGGGGAGTTTTGTTTAATTATTTGAAATTTTGTTTTTGATCTTTTGATCACGGGACTGGGCATCCCAAATACCAGCCACTTTCTCGTGAATGACAAGTGAATAAACACTCATCGTGAGAATAACCCACCTAGCATGGAAGATACTGACAGCCCCTAGTCGCTACATGAGCGATTCGGGCATACAAAATAGATTATTATTTGAAGGTTTAGAGTTTGGCACGTGCAAATTTACTTGGAACGGCAGGTAAATACCGCATAAAGGTAGATATGGTGGACACTCAGGGAAGAAACTTGGTTCAAGGATTTTGGATGCACAAGCAGTATTCCCACTTAGTACAGAAATTTTGGCTAGCAAAAGATTCTAAATAGCAAACACCACATGTTGGAGGATCCATAACAATATAACTTCTATACAAATATACCCAAGCATTACTCATTACGTTGTCTTCCTTGTCCAACTTCAACTAATTTGCTCAAGTTTGAAAATAATTAATGGGGATCACAATCATAGAAGATGTCCAAGAAGTATATTTATATGTGAAATCTCTCTTCCTTCAATATTCTTTCATGAATTGTTTAAGTGACCAATACTATGTTTGCTAACTTTGAATAAATTTACCACCTCCACTTCTTATATGTGAAGTCATTACTCCCCATGGTATAAGCATATGGAGCATATATAATTTCAGATTTATGATATTCAATTCATTCAACCATTTACTCATAGGATATAAGTGAAGCACACGAGTAAATAACAAACTACTCCAAAAAGATATAAGTGAAGATCAATGAGTAGTCAAATAATTAAATAGCTATGTGAAGACTCTCTCTCATTTAAGAATTTCAGATCTTAAGTATTTTATTCAAACAGCAAGCAAATACTAATAAAAGAAAATGACGCTCCAAGAAAAACTTATATCATGTGACGAATAAAAATATACCTCCAAGTAAGGTTACCGATAATGTTGAAGACGAAAGAGGGGATGCCTTCCGGGGCATCCCCAAGCTTAGTTGCTTGGATCTTCCTTGATTATTACCTTGGGGTGCCTTGGGCATCCCCAAGCTTAGGGTCCTGTCACTCCTTATTCTCCTCATATCAATTTTTCACCCAAAACTTGAAAACTTCAATCACACAAAACTTAACGGAACTTCGTGAGATGGGTTAGTATGATAAAACAAATCATTCACTTTGGTACTGTCAAGACAAGATTCAGATTTTTTTTCTCACATGATTCCTACTGTACCCTATCATTTCTACAATTTATATTGAGCAATATAAGCCATAAAAACTAGAAAACAAGCAAACTATGCATTGAAAACAGAATCTGTCAAAAACAGAACAGTCTGTAAATATCTGAATTAATCTCATACTCTAGTTACTCCAAAAATTCTGACAAATCAGGACAACGTAGACAATTTGTATACCAATAAACTGTAAAAAATTCAGAATTTTTCCATGTTCCAGTAAAATATAGGAATTTCTGTACTGGACGCAAAAGTTTCTGTTTTTGCACAGAATCAAATCAACTATCATCCACACTATCACAAAGGCTTTACTTGGCACTTTATTCAAACAAAAGCTATAAAACATGATCACTACAGTAGCTTAATAATGTGAACACACAAAAATAGTAGGGGTAAATATTGGGTTGTCTCCCAACAAGCGCTTTTCTTTAATGCCTTTTTAGCTAGGCATGATGATTTCAATGATGCTCACATAGAAGATAAGAATTGAAACACAAAGAGAGCATCATGAAGAATATGACTAGCACATTTAAGTCTAACCCACTTCCTATGCATAGGGATTTTGTGAGCAAACAACTTATGGGAACAAGAATCAACTAGCATAGGAAGGCAAAACAAGTATAACTTCAAAATTCTCAACACATAGAGAGGAAACTTGATATTATTGCAATTCCTACAAGTATATATTCCTCCCTCATAATAATTTTCATTAGCATCATGAATGAATTCAACAATATAACTATCACATAAAGCATTCTTTTCATGATCCACAAGCATAGAAAATTTATTACTCTCCACATAAGCAAATTTATTCTCATCAATAGTAGTGGGAGCAAACTCAACAAAATAACTATCATGTGAGGCATAATCCAATTGAAAATTAAAATCATGATGACAAGTTTCATGGTTATCATTATTCTTTATAGCATACATGTCATCACAATAATCATCATAGATAACAACTTTGTTCTCATAATCAATTGGAACCTCTTCCAAAATAGTGGATTCATCACTAAATAAAGTCATGACCTATCCAAATCCACTTTTATCAATATTGTGAAAAGATTCAACACCCTTCAAAATAGTGGGATCATTATTACCTAGAGTTGACACTCTTCCAAACCCACTTTCATCAATATAATCATCATAAATAGGAGGCATGCTTTCATCATAATAAATTTGCTCATCAAAACTTGGGGGACTAAAAATATCATCTTCATCAAACATAGCATCCCCAAGCTTATGGCTTTGCATATCATTAGCATCATGGATATTCAAGGAATTCATACCAACAACATTGCAATCATGCTCATCATTCAAAAAATTTATGCCAAACATTTTATGAACTTCTTCTTCTAACACTTGAGCTCAATTTTCCTTTCCATCATTTTCACGAAAGACATTAAAAAGATGAAGCATATGAGGCAACCTCAATTTCATTTTTTTGTAGTTTTCTTTTATAAACTAAACTAATGATAAAACAAGAAACTAAAAGATTCAATTGAAAGATCTAAAGATATACCTTCAAGCACTCACCTCCCCGGCAACGGCGCCAGAAAAGAGCTTGATGTCTACTACGCAACCTTCTTCTTGTAGACTCGTGTTGGGCCTCCAAGCGCAGAGTTTTGTAGGACAGTAGAAAATTTCCCTCAAGTGGATGACCTAAGGTTTATCAATCCGTGGAAGGCGTAGGATGAAGATGGTCTCTCTCAAATAACCCTGCAACCAAATAACAAAGAGTCTCTTGTGTCCCCAACACACCCAATACAATGGTAAATTGTATAGGTGCACTAGTTCGGCGAAGAGATGGTGATACAAGTGTAATATGGATGATAGATATAGGTTTTTGTAATCTGAAAATATAAAAACAGCAAGGTAGCTAGTAACAAAGGTGAGCGAAAACGGTATTGCAATGCTTGAAAACAAGGCCTAGGGTTCATACTTTCACTAGTGCAAATTCTCTCAACAATGGTAACATAATTGGATCACATAACAATCCCTCAACGTGCAACAAAGAATCACTCCAAAGTTTCTATCGGAGAACATAGGACGAAAACATGCATCAACCCCTATGCATAGATTACCCCAATGTCACCTCGGGAATCCGTGAGTTGAGTGCCAAAACATACATCAAGTGAATTAATAGAACATCCCATTGTCACCACAGATATCCCATCGCAAGACATACATCAAGTGTTCTCAAATCCAATACTCAATCCAACATAACGAAACCTCAAAGAGCGAAGACTCAATTCATCACAACAAGAGATAGAGAGGGAAGAAACACCATATGATCCAACTATAATAACAAAGCTCGTGGTACATCAAGATCGTGCCTAATCAAGAACACGAGAGAGAGATCAAACACATAGCTACTGGTACATACCCTCATCCCCGAGGGTGAACTACTCCCTCCTCGTCATGGAGACCGCCGGGATGATGAAGATGGCCACCGGTGATGATTCCCCCTCCGGCAGGGTGCCGGAACAGGCTCCCGATTGGTTTTTCGTGCCTACAGAGGCTTGCGGCGGTGGAACTCCCGATCTAGGTTTATTTCTGGAGTTTTCTCTATTTATAGGAGTTTTTGGCGTCGGGGACAAGTCAAGGGGGTCCACGAGGCGGCGGCAAGGTAGGGGGCACGCCATCCACCCTTGTGGTTGCCTCGGGACTCCTCTCTGGTATCTTTTCGCTCCAGTATTTTTTATATTTTCCAAAACTATTCTCCGTAAATTTTCAGCTCATTCCGAGAAGTTTTATTTCTGCACAAAAAAATGACACCACGGTAGTTCTGCTGAAAACAGCGTCAATCCGGGTTAGTTCTAATAAAATCATACCAAAACCATATAAAATTATTGTAAACATGGCATGAATACTTCATAAATTATAGATACGTTGGAAACGTATCAGCTCTCAACTATCTCGTCTCGAACAAGCACACCAGCTAGGATGATACTCTGGAAATGATTGTTAACTCAAACGAACAGCCCGAAAGGCATGTCATACAAGTTTGTCCTGTATGTCGTATCAAAAGTTAACACATATCCAAAAAAGGTATACTGCAGCCTGCTGGTACTACTTGCCCACATTAGGTTCTTAATCCTTCCATCGCCATCAGCTTGAACTCTGTACGCAAAGTGGGGATCCTTTGCACTAATTTCTGCAAACACTTCTATTGTCTTCCTCACATCATCATCTGATTGCTTCCTATTTATCTTCCCACACAGATTGCGCAAAGACCTCTTGGTGAATGGACCATTATCCATTGATCCAAAGAAGCCACCTATTTTGTTGTACGCTTTTGCAAGGTTCACATTGTTCTGCCTCAAGTGCTTTCATCATATCCCTGTTGTACATGTCAATATGTTTGTGTGATGGCCAGTGGATTGTCTCACCAAAGTTTGGTGAAAGTGAATGATTATGATTATCTCTATGCTCGTAAAAGTCTAATCAGAGCAGGACACTCACAGCGACATGACCTTGTGTTCTCAACACCAGCTTTGCCCTGTCAAAAATAGCTATGAATTATTTAACAACCAAAGTAGTACCACGGAACAGATATGAATTATCCATCACAATTTGTCAGAAAAGAAAATTAGCTACTCACCGAGCAGCCGCACACTATCTCCTGCATGCACTTTGTCCTCTCCACATTTAGTCTAGTTTAGTCTACTCTTGCCATACCAGATGCCAAAACCTCTCTCCCATGAATACAAAGTTGTAGAAATCGTACACCTCGGCAACAGAATCAAATGTAGTACCAACAACCGGGGTAATCACATTTTTAGTCGGGTTCTCTGCGAAACACCTCACTGCTTTCTCGAAAGCACTAACACGGGTTGGGCATGGTCTTCAGCTCGAGGCGGCTTGTGGCGCCCCCGACTCAACCGTACACTAATCATACACGCAAACGTGTACGATCAAGCACAGGGACTCACGGGAAGATATCACAACACAACTCTAACACAATTTAAACGGAGATCCACAATATTACAGACCAAGGATCCGAAGATCTGAATACATAAGTCAGTCATACAAATATTATCTGAGTACAGACATAGTTAGACAAGTTTTTCCTTAAGAAGGCTAGCACAAACAGCGACACTAGATCGAAAGGCGTTGGCCTCCTGCCTGGGAGCCTCCGATCCTACTCCTGGTCAGCTGGCTCGATCCAGTAGTAAGTGCCCTCTGGACCCTCCTGGTAGTAAGCTCCGGTGGTGGCATCTGGCTCTTGGACTCCATCGTCTGATGTATCATCAAGGTGGGGTATGGGGAAAAGAGAAAGTAAAGCAACCGTGAGTACTCATCCGAAGTACTCAGCAAGCAAGGATCTATACTACATATGCAACATTATCAATGGAGAAAGGCTGTATAAGTGGACTGGGCTGCAGAAATGCCAGAATAGAGAGAAGGCCTAGTCCTATCGAAGACTAGCATCTTCAAACATCTTCACAAGGCCATCATCTTGCAGCAGTAGAAGAGAGTAGAATAGCATTTTATTTAGCAAACATGTTGAAGTACAGCTTAAAGATCCTTCCTCGACTCCCAAGCGAGAAAGCGATCCCGAAGCTTCAATTAAGTAACAAGTATCCAGTTCAAGTAGTAGATCGGAATACACAAACTGAGCGTCCTTTACCGTAGGACTGGCTATCGATAGATGATTCATCCCTGCAGGGGTGCACTACTATTACCCAACACGCTCGATCAACTCTGGCCGGACATACTTGCTGGGTAATGCCCGTCCTCGGAAGATCAACACGAAGCAGCGCCCTACCTAGGCTCGGCAGAGAGGTCAGCACGCCGGACTAACCTATGCACCCAGAGGTCTTGGGCCATCGCCCTGGGCACCCTGCGCGTTGCGAGACTGGCCGGGGTGCAGGCGCGACACTGAACTCGTCAGTGAAGTATCCAGCCCAATCCCGACAATCAGCCCGCACGGTGAATCGTGACGTCAGACGAGCTTTCGGGAGAAACGTACATCACAGAGGGTCCCATAACCATTATCTCGCGTGGTGGTAGTGCGTATAGGGCACGTCGACCCACTCAGATCACACACCCAAATCCAATAGGCTCAATTAGTATCACGCGGAGACAATCAGAGTCTCTGATGCTCCGCCACAATATCACACTCGAGTGCCCTTCCGGCACACCCGACATCATAGATTCCCAGCGGGTACCCACCAGGGTGGACCCGCCTGTAACAAAGGTCAAGTAATCGTGTGGTCATAACATCAAGGGGGAAACCCGAGGAATCACCCTCGGCGAATTCCACTCGACGAAATCATCAGGGTGAACGTATGAGGCATCACCCTCGAGGTTCACACTGAGGGTTGCACGACAGAGTCGTATCGGAAGTGGAGAAGGAGGAATCACCCTCGATGACCACGACCGAACAGCTACACTGCAGAGTATTCATCGGGAGTGCGTTACGAGGTATCACCCTCGGCACTCAATAGTTACTACGCAGAGTCGTACAACTTAGGGGGTGTGAAGTGAGGTGTCGGTCTCTGGTCGACGATCACGTTGATCGAGTCGTCGATGATCAAGCAGGGGCAACAAGGATAAGGTAGTGGGGGTCACTGATGGTTCACTAAGGTAACAATGAACAGGTTACAACAGCAGGCTATGCATCAGAATAGGAGCATACATTAACAATAGCAAAATCTAATGCAAGCAGGAGAATAGAATGGGCAATATCTGGATGCTCAAGGGGGGGGGCTTGCCTGGTTGCTCTGGCAAGAGAGAGAGATCGTCAACGGGCTGCTCGTCGGTAGTGTAGTCGTACCCAGGTGCAGCGTCGTCGGTCTCGGTGTCTATCGAGAGAGAAGGAGGGGGAGAGAAACAATAAATTCACGGCAATAATGCAAACAATATGTATGACATGCCTAAATGATATGCCGGGGTGTTCTATTGCCTAACTAAATGATTTAGCTAATTTAGGAATTTATTTAGATTTATTTAATCAACAATGGGCACTATTCATTTATCGAATTCGGTCTAAAAGTTCAATGTTCTTATAGCTAGTGGCATCTGATGGAAATACGAAGGGCGTATTCGGGTTCGTATCGGAATTCTAAGCAAGTTTCATATATAAATTATTTTCATCGGAGTTACGGTTTATTTAATATGATTTTCTAAAGTTTTAAACATTTTCTGAATTTAATTATTAATTTAAATTCGAATTATCCAGAATAGTGAATGATGACATCAGCATGAGGTCAGGGTGACGTCAGCAGGTCAACTCTAGCTGACCATAGTCAAACCTGACAGGTGGGACCCACATGTCATACACTGTGACATTAACTGAGGGGTTAAATTAATTAATTGGATTAATTAACGGGTGGGGGCCAGCAGTCAGTGACTGATTAGGATTTTAATTATTTTTATTTATCTAATTAGTTAATTAGGCACATGACAGGGGGGGCCCATATGTCATAGACACAGGGAAGGGGGCCCCACCAGTCAGTGAATGGGTAGTGCCCAGTCAGCCAGTTGACCAAGTCAACTGGTCAACTGGGGCCGTGGGGCCACCAGGCAGTGACCTAGGGGGTGGGACCCGCGTGCCATGTCGGAGTCGGCCGCCGGAGTTGCTCCGGCGAGGCCATTTGCGGCGGCGAGCGGCGGAGCAGCGTCGGGATTCGTCCACAGGGGGTCAAATCGCGCGCGGCCGGGCTCGTTCGAACGAGCAGACGATGGCGAAGCGATCTGGGGAGGCGGCAGAGGCTGCGGTGGTCGGTAGCGTCGACGGCGAGCGGCGAGGCGGACGCCGGAGTTCGGTCGTCTTCAGGATCGGGGCTACGGGGCGCAAAACGAGCGGCGCGAGGTGGCTACGACGTCTACACGATGTGGCGAATGCAATGGGCTTGGTTGCGAGGCCGTTTGGTCACCGGATCGACGCCGGCGATGAGCAGTGGCGGAGGCAGAGGTTCGGTAACGGCGGCGAGCGGGCTAGGGGCAAATGCGGCCGCGGAAAGGAGTAACAGAAGGAGGGAGGAGCTCACCGAGCGGCCAAGAAAGGCCCGTGTGAGCTTAGGAGCAGCAGAGGTCGACGGAGACGGAGACGAATGGCGGCGGTCGGAGATGCGTTCGGAAGGGGTTCGGCGCTGCAGGGCCTCCGGGGCTCGATCCGGCGGCGTAGACGAAGCGGAGGAGGGAGGCGGAGCTGTTGGACTTATCGGGGCGGTGAACGGGCGACGGTGGGCGCGAGCTTCACGGTGGCGCAGCCATGGCGACGTCGGGCGAGGTGGGGAGGAACGAGGAGGAGGGCGAACGGGGCGGCTAGGGTTCGCCAGAGGGGTCGGGCGGCCTCTTATCCACGGCGAGAGGGCGCGACGCGCGCTGTCGAGCGAGGGAGAGGGGGGGCCTGGGGTGCGCGCGCGTGCGCGTTCGACAGCGGGGCGGCGGTGAGCAGTGAGAGGTGGGAGGAGGCGCGGGGTGGGCTGGGACGCGGCTGTAGCGAGCAGGCCAAGTGCACTGTAGCTTCTTTAGGCCTTTTTTCCTTTTTCTCTTTTTCTGTTTCTTTCTCTTCTGATTTGTTAATTATTTGGGCCCCAAATGGTTTTTGTAAAAAGTGTGACCTAGTCCATAAATACCAGTGCATTATACCCTAGCACCAAAAACTAGTTTGGGCAAAACATCATTTCATATTTGATCTAGACTAATTAAAAGGCTATTAAATATTATTTCCAGCCACTGTTAAAAGAGGAATGGGTCACCTAATTAATTTATTAAATGTTGGTTACAATTTTAGAATGGTCTCTGTATTATTTGTCATTTATTGAACATTTTAGTTTTTATGTTGCACAACTTTTATTTTCCACTTTCATTTAAATTTGAATCTTGTCTTAGTAGTTGAAATGCAATATGATGCTAATGATGATTATGCACTGTTAAACATGCTGACTTGTCATTATCAAAAGTGATTACTGTGGCTAATGACATGGGGTGTTACAATTCTCCTCATCTATCAAGAATTCTCGTCCCGAGAATTAAGAGGAAGACTGAAGGAAAGAGGGGTATTCTTCACGAAGACGATCCTCGCGTTCCCAAGTGGCCTCATCTTCAGAATGATTTGAACACTGAACCTTGAGGAATTTGATTGACTTTTGACGAGTCCGACGTTCAGTTTCATCAAGAACACGGATGGGATATTCTAGATAAGACAGATCTTCCCGTAATTCAAGCACTTCGTGATCCACAGCTCGAATAGGATCCTTGAAGCAGCGACGGAGTTGGGATACATGAAAAACATCATGTACTTGAGAAAGATTTGGCGGCAATTGCAACTGATATGCCACTTCTCCTCGACGGGCAAGAATACGGAACGGGCCAATGTAACGAGGAGCCAACTTGCCTTTGATTCCGAACCTATGAGTGCCTTTCAACGGAGTGACGCGGAGGTAAGCTTGCTCGCCAGGTTGATAGACCATTTCCTGGTGCTTTCGGTCATAGTTGCTCTTCTGACGAGACTGAGCAGTTTTCAAATGTTCATGGACAATGCGGACTTGTTCTTTAGCTTGCTGAATAATGTCCGGTCCGACGAGTGAGCGTTCCCCAGTTTCTGACCAATTCAGAGGGGTTCGACACTTACGACCGTATAGAACTTCAAACGGTGCCATCTTCAAACTAGCTTGATAGCTATTGTTGTAAGAGAATTCATATGGGAGAGATTCCTCCCATTTCTTACCGAAGGAGATGACGCAAGCTCGAAGCATATCTTCGAGCACTTGATTAACTCATTCAACTTGACCCTGTGACTGAGGGTGAAAAGCGGTGCTGAAAGATAGATGAGTTCCCATAGCTTCTTGGAAACTATTCCAGAATCTAGAGGTGAAGAGGTTGCCACGATCAGAACTGATCTCCAACGGAACACCATGGAGTGACACAATTCGGGAAACATACAAGTCTGCTAACTGGCTAGCAGTGATTGTCTCCTTAACTGGCAGAAAGTGAGCAACCTTTGAGAATCGGTCAATGATGACAAATATAGCATCATTACCCTTCTGAGATCTGGGAAAACCACTAATGAAGTCCATTTGGACCTTGTCCCATTTCCATTCAGGAATTGCAAGGGGTTGCAGAGTTCCAGCGGGCCTTTGATGTTCTGCTTTAATGCGGCGGCAAACGTCACACTCAGAAACATAACGAGCAATATCTCGCTTCATATTTGGCCACCAGTATCTCTGACAAATGTCACGGTACATCTTTGTGCTACCAGGATGAATTGACAGAGGAGTGTCATGGGCTTCTTTCATAACATGTTCTCTCTCATCCTTGAACTTGGGTACGAAGAGACGGTGTTGGAAGAATAGGATCCCATCCTCATTAAGATGGAATTCCGACGGCTTTCCTTTTTCGAGGTATCGCTTGATCCTTTCAACTTCAGAGTCATACCGTTGCATAGTCTTGATGCTGTGTTCTAAATCTGGTTCGACAACCAGGGTATTGAGATAACCCTGTGGAACAATATGGAGGTTCAATTTGCGAAGCTCTTCATGGAGAAGAGGTTGTGTTTCCTGAACCGTAAGATTGTTGCAATAAGCCTTATGGCTCAAAGCATCGGCCATTACATTAGCCTTGCCCGGGGTGTATGAGATATTCATATCATAATCGGCTATTGTCTCGAGCCATCTTTGTTGATGAAGGTTCAGATCTGGTTGAGTATATAAATACTTCAAACTTTGATGATCCGCATATATCTCGCAACGGTTACCAAGAAGGTAATGTCGCTATAGCTTCAGGGCATAAATAACTGCAGAAAGTTCGAGATCATGCACTGGGTAATTTTCTTCGTGAGGACGCAATTGTCGGGAGGCATAAGCAATCACCTTGCGTTCTTGCATTAGGACACAGCCTAATCCTTGACGGGAGGCATCACAGTATATCACGAAATCCTTTTGGGAATCCGGGGGTGCTAATACTGGGGCAGATGTCAATTTATCTTTTAGTGCCTGAAAGCTTTCTTGACATTTTTCTGTCCACTCAAATTTAACACCTTTGTGAAGCAGATTTGTCAATGGTTTTGCAATCTTGGAAAAGTTCTCAACGAATCGATGGCAATAACTTGCAAGTCCAAGAAAACCTCTAACTTGCTTAACATTCTTCGGGGGAGTCCAGTCAAGAATAGCCTGAACTCGTTCGGGGTTAACTGCAATTCCATCCTTGGAAATTACATGACCAAGGTAAGTTACTTTAGAAAGCCAAAATTCACATTTGGAATACTTGGCATACAGCTGGTGTTCTCGGAGCCTTTCTAGTACCAAACGGAGGTGTTCAGCATGTTCTTCTTTATTCTTAGAATATATAAGGATATCATCCAAATAAACCACGATGAATTTGTCGAGGTAATCCATGAATATATAATTCATCAGACGGGAGAAAGTTGCTGGAGCATTCGTTAGGCCAAATGACATGACGGTGTATTCATAGGAGCCATAACGAGTAACGAATGCAGTCTTGGGAATATCCTCTTCACGGACACGGATCTGGTGATAACCCAACCTCAAGTCGAGTTTAGAGAACACCGATGATCCAGCGAGTTGATCATAAAGATCATTGATCCGGAGCAGTGGGTATTTATTCTGGATTGTGGCTTGGTTAATGGGCCGATAATCCTGAACCAAACGGTTAGTTCCATCCTTCTTCTTAACAAAGAGTGAAGGTGCTCCCCAAGCAGAGGAACTGGGGCGGATGAAACCACTCTTAAGTGACTTGTCAATTTCTTCCTTAAGCTCGAGTAGGTGATGCGGAGGCATCTTATAAGGTCGCTTGGCAATAGGGACAGTGCCTGGCTTCAAGTCAATGACAAACTCGACAGCTCTAGCCGAGGGTATTCCTGGAAGTTCTTCTGGAAAGACGTCTGGAAAATCTTGAACGACAGGAACGTTCTCGATCCCTTCCAGAGGTGAGGCGTTCAAAGCATTCAGAACATATATCTGAGCTTCAGCGTCCCGTGTAATGCGGGCGGTATAGTTCACTATCTCATCGGAGGGGTGAAGAAGTTGGACGACTTTAGTGGCACAATTGATCGAAGCAATGTGAGATTTCAACCAATCCATTCCAAGAATGAGGTCTATGGTGGAAGACTTCAAGACGATGGGCGAGGCAAGGAATTCCAACCCTTTAATTTTGACGGTAATGTTAGGTGCTATCACGTCAGCATGACAGTGACCTCCGGGAGTTTTAATGACTAACGGAGTATGCATTTTCTCATATCGAATGCCATGCATAAATGCAAATTTTCCAGAGATGAATGAATGTGATGCTCCTGAACCAAATAAAACAGAAGCAGGTACTGAGTTAACAAGAAGGGTACCCATCACAGTAGCAGGTTGATCCTGGACTTCTTCAATGTCAATGTTGTAAGCGTGTCCACGACCATGTGCAGCAGACCCAGTATTATAGTTGCGGGTCTGATTGTTGCCACGACCATTGCCACGGCCAGCACGAGGAAAGGCTAACTGATTCTGATTCTGGCAGCAGTCTTTAGCCTGGTGACCTGGTTTGCGGCACTTGAAGCACAGACCATCTTCAGGACAAAGAGGAGCATAATTTTGAATAGCTTGAGCTTTTGGCTGCCTCGGTGGTGGAGGAGGCAGACGTGGTGCAGCATAGTTGTTCTTTGGCGCAGAGGTATTGGGACGGATCGCATTGTTGGGAATCCAAACTCGACGCTTCTGTGCTGAGCCCGAAGATGAGCCAGCATCACGATAGCGCTTCTGCGAGTCTTTGTATTCCATCTGAGCGGTCTCAACAAGAATAGCCTTGTTCGTTAGAGTTGAAAAGTCGTTGAAGTCTTGAGCAGCAAGTGCAAGCTTGAGGTCAGGGTGTAGTCCATTACGGAACTTCTCCTGTCTACTGGCATCTGTGGCGATGTCTTCTTCAACATAGCGGGAGAGGTCTAGAAATTCCCGCTGATAAGCTTCGACAGTCTTGTTGCCCTGAGTGAGGTTACGGAACTGGGTCTTCATGCGTTCCATAATTGCCTGAGGGATGTAACGTGTACGAAAAGCAGCCTGGAACTCATACCAGGTGATGACTGTTCCAACAGGCAGAGTACGCTTGTGTGTGTCCCACCATTGAGCTGCGGGTCCCTTTAAGAAAAAGGCCGCGAAGTTGACGAAGTTGGCAGGGGCGACATTAGCAGACTCCATACCATGAGTGATGTCGCGGAGCCAGTCATCCGCATCCAGTGGCTTGTCAGAGTTGCAGAACTGAGTTGGGTTGAGTCGCATAAACTCTGTCAAAGTTATTGAAGCTGGGTTCTGGTTCTGGTTGTTCTGATGCGGAAACTGAGCCATAATTCCAGTCATGAACTGGCGGTTAAGCTCAAACTGTTGCATCATAGCTGCCATATAGTCTGGCGGTGGTGGGTGTTCAGGGGTACCATGACCACGACCACCTGGTCTAACCATCCTGCTAAGTATCAATAGGGGGTAGTTTAGTAAAAGCAATTGCAAGCGTTTAGTGACAAGCATGATGTAACTCGACAAAAAAATAAGTAGTGTAATAGATACATAACAGTAGTCAATTAAGACATACAGATCCATACACAGAGTCGGGTACATGCGGACAGCATAACGGCGCAAATTCAAAAGCTAGACATACTAGGCGGCGCGCAGGCACGCGGTAAGGAAGTACACAACGAGACATAGCAAAGGCTACATCAACGTCGGAGAAAACCACCGAAACGGGGTAACTGCAAGTGCGGACGACGAATGTTCATTGCGGAAGGATCCTACGCTCCATGTGCACTCTAATGCAGAATCCGGTCTCGAGCTGTAAGAAGAGGTCCACGTGCAGGTGTATGACCTCCAACCGCAGGCCAATCAATACCAGCATACATCTGAGTCCTGCGCGGATAAAGGATGTGCTCAGGATGTATCCCTGCGCGAACAGCGGGTAGCAACTGCATCATAGCATCGTAGAGACGTGCTCGAGTGGCAACCAACTCGACGGCAAGAGCCCGAACAGTGCGATCCAGAGCCTGAGTGCACTGAATCAGAACGCGCGGGTCATAGCGACGAGGCTCGTACGGGGCACAGATAGCTGTGTAGTATCCAGTAGCATCTCCAGCAGGGGCATACGAAATGTATCGGAACTCAGAGTCATCCAAGATATCGCTGAACTGTCCTCGGAGACGTGCGACAGGAGAGTAGGCGGCATCATGGACTGCCATCTCAATCGTCACGCCGATACCGTGGAAAAGGTGTAGCTCGGTGTCTGAGTCATTTTGCTGATCATAGATACGAACGTCAGCATGGTACTGCTCCTGATTGAACTCGCGGTAATCCTCGTAAACCAAGTACTCAGGATACCAACGGTAGCCAAGTCTGGTAATGAGAGCGATCAAGACAGCTGGAAACCCAGGGGCATCACAAGCCCAAGTGCGAAGCACAAGCTGTGTCGTAGGACGTGATGGAAACAAACGGTCCATCTGAAACAGAGGAAATTCAGATTTGTCAAATGACAATGAGAAGTTTAACACAACTCAGAGAGAAAGGTTAAACAAAACAATGGAAAGGAAAATGATTATCAGACTAATCAGATCAATGACAGGGAAATCGCACAGATATCCAGCTCTCCGGGTAGACGGGATTTACGAGATCCTAAGTGTCGGTGTTAGTAAAATTTATTTAACCCGAGTAGAAGAGAGATCAGAGTCCCAGAGTATAGACGAGGAATAAAAGATCCTAATACCACCCAGTTGGCGACGTGGGCCCGTAACCCACACAACCAAGTTAGTAAATTAGTTTTTCGATGTCTAGACTCAACTTCGGCCAAGGAATTGGAAGGGGGCTTCCTACAGGCAGTCGGCTCTGATACCAACTTGTGGCGCCCCCGACTCAATCGTACACTAATCATACACGCAAACGTGTACGATCAAGCACAGGGACTCACGGGAAGATATCACAACACAACTCTAACACAATTTAAACGGAGATCCACAATATTACAGACCAGGGATCCGAAGATCCGAATACATAAGTTAGTCATACAAATATTATCTGAGTACAGACATAGTTAGACAAGTTTTGCCTTAAGAAGGCTAGCACAAATAGCAACACTAGATCGAAAGGCGTTGGCCTCCTGCCTGGGAGCCTCCGATCCTACTCCTGGTCAGCTGGCTCGATCCAGTAGTAAGTGCCCTCTGGACCCTCCTGGTAGTAAGCTCCGGTGGTGGCATCTGGCTCCTGGACTCCATCGTCTGATGTATCATCAAGGTGGGGTATGGGGAAAAGAGAAAGTAAAGCAACCGTGAGTACTCATCCGAAGTACTCAGCAAGCAAGGATCTATACTACATATGCAACATTATCAATGGAGAAAGGCTGTATAAGTGGACTGGGCTGCAGAAATGCCAGAATAGAGAGAAGGCCTAGTCCTATCGAAGACTAGCATCTTCAAACATCTTCACAAGGCCATCATCTTGCAGTAGTAGAAGAGAGTAGAATAGCATTTTATTTAGCAAACATGTTGAAGTACAGCTTAAAGATCCTTCCTCGACTCCCAAGCGAGAAAGCGATCCCGAAGCTTCAATTAAGTAACAAGTATCCAGTTCAAGTAGTAGATCGGAATACACAAACTGAGTATCCCTGCAGGGGTGCACTACTGTTACCCAACACGCTCGATCAACTCTGGCCGGACATACTTGCTGGGTAATGCCCGTCCTCGGAAGATCAACACGAAGCAGCGCCCTACCTAGGCTCGGCAGAGAGGTCAGCACGTCGAACTAATCTATGCACCCAGAGGTCTTGGGCCATCACCCTGGGCACCCTGCGCGTTGCGAGACTGGCCGGGGTGCAGGCGCGACACTGAACTCGTCAGTGAAGTATCCAGCCCAATCCCGACAATCAGCCCGCACGGTGAATCGTGACGTCAGATGAGCTTTCGGGAGAAACGTACATCGCAGAGGGTCCCATAACCGTTATCCCGCGTGGTGGTAGTGCGTATAGGGCACGTCGACCCACTCAGATCACACACCCAAATCCAATAGGCTCAATTAGTATCACGCGGAGACAATCAGAGTCTCTGATGCTCTGCCACAATATCACACTCGAGTGCCCTTCCGGCACACCCGACATCATAGATCCCCAGCGGGTACCCACCAGGGTGGACCCGCCTGTAACAAAGGTCAAGTAATCGTGTGGTCATAACATCAAGGGGGAAACCCGAGGAATCACCCTCGGCGGATTCCACTCGACGAAATCATCAGGGTGAACGTATGAGGCATCACCCTCGAGGTTCACACTGAGGGTTGCACGACAGAGTCGTATCGGAAGTGGAGAAGGAGGAATCACCCTCGATGACCACGACCGAACAGCTACACTGCAGAGTATTCATCGGGAGTGCGTTACGAGGTATCACCCTCGGCACTCGATAGTTACTACGCAGAGTCGTACAACTAAGGGGGTGTGAAGTGAGGTGTCGGTCTCTGGTCGACGATCACGTTGATCGAGTCGTCGATGATCAAGCAGGGGCAACAAGGATAAGGTGGTGGGGGTCACTGATGGTTCACTACCAACCTATACTAAACAGTTTATCATAGGCAGGTAAGGTAACAATGAACAGGTTACAACAGCAGGCTATGCATCAGAATAGGAGCATACATTAACAGTAGCAAAATCTAATGCAAGCAGGAGAATAGAATGGGTGATATCTGGATGCTCAAGGGGGGGGGCTTGCCTGGTTGCTCTGGCAAGAGAGAGAGATCGTCAACGGGCTGCTCATCGGTAGTCTAGTCGTACCCAGGTGCAGCGTCGTCGGTCTCGGCGTCTATCGAGAGAGAAGGAGGGGGAGAGAAACAATAAATTCACGCCAATAATGCAAACAATATGTATGACATGCCTAAATGATATGCCGGGGTGTTCTACTGCCTAACTAAATGATTTAGCTAATTTAGGAATTTATTCGGATTTATTTAATCAACAATGGGCACTATTCATTTATCGAATTCGGTCTAAAAGTTCAATGTTCTTATAGCTAGTGGCATCTGATGGAAATACAGAGGGCGTATTCGGGTTCGTATCGGAATTCTGAGCAAGTTTCATATATAAATTATTTTCATCGGAGATACGGTTTATTTAATATGATTTTCTAAAGTTTTAAACATTTTCTGAATTTAATTATTAATTTAAATTTGAATTATATAGAATAGTGAATGATGACGTCAGCATGAGGTCAGGGTGACATCAGCAGGTCAACTCTGGCTGACCATAGTCAAACCTGACAGGTGGGACCCACATGTCATACACTGTGACATTAACTGAGGGGTTAAATTAATTAATTGGATTAATTAACGGGTGGGGCCCAGCAGTCAGTGACTGATTAGGATTTTAATTATTTTTATTTATCTAATTAGTTAATTAGGCACCTGACAGGGGGGCCCATATGTCATAGACACAGGGAAGGGGGGCCCACCAGTCAGTGACTGGGCAGTGCCCAGTCAGCCAGTTGACCAAGTCAACTGGTCAACTAGGGCCGTGGGGCCACCAGGCAGTGACCCAGGGGGTGGGGCCCACGTGCCACGTCGGAGTCGGCCGCCGGAGTTGCTCCGGCGAGGCCATTTGCGGCGGCGAGCGGCGGAGCAGCGTCGGGATTCGACCACAGGGGGTCAAATCGCGCGCGGCCGGGCTCGTTCGAACGAGCAGACGATGGCGAAGCGATCTGGGGTGGCGGCAGAGGCTGCGGTGGTCGGTAGCGTCGACGGCGAGCGGCGAGGCAGACGCCGGAGTTCGGTCGTCTTCGAGATCGGGGCTACGGGGCACAAAACGAGCGGCGCGAGGTGGCTACGACGTCTACACGATGTGGCGAATGCAACGGGCTTGGTTGCGAGGCCGTTTGGTCACCGGATCGACGCCGGCAACGAGCAGTGGCGGAGGCAGGGGTTTAGTAACGGCGGCGAGCGGGCTAGGGGCAAATGCGGCCACGGAAAGGAGTAACAGAAGGAGGGAGGAGCTCACCGAGCGGCCAAGAAAGGCCCGTGTGAGCTTAGGAGCAGCAGAGGTCGACGGAGACAGAGACAAACGGCGGCGGTCGGAGATGCGTTCGGAAGGGGTTCGGCGCTGCAGGGCCTCCGGGGCTCGATCCGGCGGCGTAGACGAAGCGGAGGAGCGAGGCGGAGCTGTTGGACTTATCGGGGCGGTGAACGGGTGACGGTGGGCGCGAGCTTCACGGTGGCGCAGCCATGGCGGCGTCGGGCGAGGTGGGGAGGAACGAGGAGGAGGGCGAACGGGGCGGCTAGGGTTCGCCAGAGGGGTCGGGGCGGCCTCTTATCCACGGCGAGAGGGCGCGGCGCGCGCTGTCGAGCGAGGGAGAGGGGGGGGGCCTGGGGTGCGCGCGCGTGCGCGTTCGAGAGCGGGGCGGCAGTGAGCAGTGAGAGGTGGGAGGAGGCGCGGGGTGGGCTGGGCCGCGGCTGTAGCGAGCAGGCCAAGTGCACAGTAGCTTCTTTAGGCCTTTTTCCTTTTTCTTTTTTTCTGTTTCTTTCTCTTCTGATTTGTTAATTATTTGGGCCCCAAATGGTTTTTGTAAAAAGTGTGACCTAGTTCATAAATACCAGTGCATTATACCCTAACACCAAAAACTAGTTTGGGCAAAACATCATTTCATATTTGATCTAGACTAATTAAAAGGCTATTAAATATTATTTCCAGCCACTGTTAAAAGAGGAATGGGTCACCTAATTAATTTATTAAATGTTGGTTACAATTTTAGAATGGTCTCTGTATTATTTGTCATTTATTGAACATTTTAGTTTTTATGTTGCACAACTTTTATTTTCCACTTTCATTTAAATTTGAATCTTGTCTTAGTAGTTGAAATGCAATATGATGCTAATGATGATTATGCACTGTTAAACATGCTGACTTGTCATTATCAAAAGTGATTACTGTGGCTAATGACATGTGGTGTTACACGGCTGCACCTATCATAAGCCTGCAACCACAGGCACATACATCATGAATTCCCTAGCTCAACAAAGTTACGAGCCTACAAACACAAGCTCCTGTTACTCCGAATTATCTAACTCTGGGGATCAATCAAATTTCAAAGACCAGCATAATAATCACCAATTATTTCTGACAGTACTTTTTTTTGAAAAAGAGAGCGGCCTCTCCGATTTCCATATATCAGAAACCATAATATCTTGGAACATCCGGTATGGGACCCAGTCCCGGTGTGTGGCTCGGCTAGGGCATCCGAGTTTAGATGTTAGGGTTTGGTGCGATGTCCATTTGGTATTAGGCCCGAATATTCGGCACACCTTCATCAATGGGATAGGAGTAGCAATAGGTGTTGCCTAGATGGTGGCTTCAGGCTCATTGATGTATTATTTTGTATGGCCTCTGTGAATAATTAATAAGATGGCCGCATGCATCATCCAGATGCAGAGGCCGGGGGTCTATCCTCCTTTTCAAAAAAAAGTCTTGGAACAAGCATAAAAGAAACTAGACTAGGGGATATAACACGATGCATGCATAAACCTGACAGCATGGGCTAGAGAACCACCCCCCGTTACAGCTCTATGCGCAAAAGCATAAGACAACCCTCCATCTAGGGTTGCCTCGCTGAAACTGACTTTTTCTCCACATTACATAACCATACTAGGAAGCTATTACTGGTATCCTGACAGACAAAACAAGGGATAAAAGGCAAGTTCTTTGTAAAAGTCGAGTCTTTCTTGCAATCTTCAGAAGTCTTCAAGGCGGCACCACGCTGAGCAAAGGAGCATCCAGCCCGATCATGTGCCTATTCCTCCATCCCAGCATAGCTTTGAAGACTTCCGCAGCAATCAGCTCAACTCTTTTTACGCCCTCCCTCATTAGCCTTCGTTTTTCTGGATTTATCTGCAAAACAAGCCAATCGTACAACATTTTCACAATTAGAATCACAGGAACACAAGGGTCAGATATCTTGTTGTTATCAAAAACCACATTATTTCTTAATTTCTAAATAGTCCAACAAACTGCAGATATCCCTATAGAGACCATGTCTCATTCTTGTTTATTAAAGTAAGTAAGCCATACTCTGAACAGATCTGGTAAGTTGTCAGGGATCTGAGTAAAATCAAAGGCACACTGAATCACATTCCATAGTAATCTAGCAATAGATCATCTCATAAAAAGATGGTCCACACTCTCTGTTTGCATACAGAAAGGGCATTGACGATCACCTTTCCATCCTCTTTTAAGAAAATTATCTCTAGTAAGTATACTATTTCTAAGAGCCAACCACATGAAAACTTTCACCCTTGGTGGGGTTTTAATTTTCCACATAAAAGCATGTGGATATTTTATCCCTCCACCATATATCTATAAAAGAATTTCACAGTATAGACCCCACTCTTATTTAGGGTCCATTCGATGGTGTCTCTCTATGGTGTTAACACCACATAAGCACAACATTCTTTAATGTGATTCCATAATTCTAGGGAATCTGCAAAAAGGGTTCTTCTAAACTGCACTGCATCAAGCCCCTTCTCCAGAATTTGCTTAATAGATTTATTTTTATCAAAACAGAGATTATATAATCTAGGGTAATTTCCTTTTAGTGATTTGTTGCCCAGCCACACATCCTCCCAGAATCTAATGTTCTCCCCATTCCCAACTTTGAAACTGCAAAGAGAAAGAAAATTTTCTCTATATTTGAGAAGATCAGACCAAAACTAGGATGCACCCTGTCTGGTTTTACAATCAGAAAAACCTCTATGTTTGCAGTATTTACTGACTAACACATTTTGCCATAGGCCTTCAAAACTATATAGCTTCCACCACCATTTGCATAGAAGTGCAATATTCATAATTTTTAGATTTTGTAAACCTAGTCCTCCCATGTCTTTTGGCCTGCATACCTCATCACATTTAACTAAATGATATTTTTTTTCTTATTTTCATCTTCTTACCAGACCAATCTAGCCCTGAAGAAATCCATCCTCTTGTTGACCCCCATAGGCAACCCATAGAAGGACTTCATATAGTATGGGATCCCTGACAGGGAAGATTGGGCCAAAGTTATCCTCCCATCTTTCTGACTGTACATGCCAACAAGCAAGCAAACAAATGCACATTCAGCATCTTCCTAAATTTCCAGAGAGCAAAGTCTACTTGCAACTTCAGAAACATGAACCATGAATCTTGTGCACGCAGACAGCAATCGACTATCCCTCTTACTTCAAGATTTATTCTCTGAAATTGTACCTTCTTTTTTCTCCACAACACTGAAATATGATGGAATGCAAACTCATATACCTTTTGTTCCACCCCGCTACTCGGGGATTCATCTTCCCCGTTGACAGCTCCGACGTCTGCGGGGAGCTGTCCCTTTCTGTTCGCCGCCGGTTCGTTCATCGTCAAGATTTGTGTGACGCCGTTGTCTAGCGCAGCCCAGCGCTCCGCCTGCTGGGACACCTCCACAGATGCCCGCTCCGCCACGGGGTGGGGGGCACCTCCAAGTCACCGATCCGAGTGATAACCGTGGTCACTGGAGATGGCACTAAGCTTTCCCCCACCTCCTCTAGCACATTGGATCTGAAACTTGGAGTGGGTAAACCAAAAAACTAGACCAGGTAAACAAGAGGGACAAATATGGAGGCAGCATCGCTGCGAGAATCTAGAAAGCCACATACCCTGCCGATCGGTTGCATCAGAAACTCCATGCTGCCTCGCCGCCTCTATCCAGCAGTCCTCAGCCCACAAATGACCAACGCCCTAGCTGAGAAGACTGTCGGCCCTGTTGAAAGTGCAATCATGCCCTTAATCATATTTTGATATTATTGACAACATACATATAGGGAACTAATCATTTCTGTCAAGTGCATCTCAGGTTTAGTTCCCAAAATATTATAGTGTGGATCATGACTGACATATTCAAGATACTCAAAGTAAGGAGAAACAAGACACAAAGCTCTAGATCTTTCTCGGTTTTCCTTTTCTTGAGTATAGGGATCCCGCACTATTAAGAGGGGATCACTGGTCCTCGCTAAAGACTTGCTCAAAATCTAGGAAAATCTTTTGGAGGAGTTTTTACCTTGGGTTTGTTGTTTGGCCTCTGCCTTAGCCGGACGTCCGAAGGTTACCAGACGTCCGACGCTTCTCAGCCCTCCGGATGACCGTTATCCTCCGGATGTCCGGTGCCACTTTGCAGAAAGAAAATCTCGGATTTCTGGTCCTTCTGGACGACCGGCCTCCGGACATCCGGTGCCACTTCACAGAACCAATATTAACGGATTTCCGTCCTCCCCGGACGACCGTGCACCGGACGGCCGACACTCTTCGGTCGTCCGCTTCCTGTGCTTCTCTCCTCTCTGCTGCTGCGCCTGACCACTCCACTTTCTGTTGGCCGGACGGCCGACGCCTGTCGAACGTCCGGTCCATCTTTTCTGTCCGGATGTCCGGTACCTGTCGGACGTCCGGCGTCTGCGCAACATAAGTGACCTCCAACGGCACTTTTACACTAGGACTATAAATATCCTTCTTCCACCTCGAGTGAGGGTTGTCCAACACAGTGAAAAGATTCCAAGAACACCTTTCTCTCTCACTCTCTCTTGCTTTCACCAAATCCTAGATCCCGAGTGCATTTGTGAGGATTCTTGAGTGTTGGTCCAAATAAAAAGATTGATCATCCCTCTCTCCTTCTCTCAACCAAAGGAATTCGTGATTTGAGCAAGTTTTGAGCGGTTCCCTTAATCTTGTTACTCTTGGAGGTTGGAGACTCCTAGGCGGTAGGAGTTCTTCGGTGAGGGATCAAACCATTGTGATTACCCCCGTAAAGTTTGTAAACCATTGAGAATCGCCTTCGTGGTGATATCTCAAAGAGAGAATAGGGTGAGCCTTCGTGGCGTTGGTGTGCCTTCGTGGTAACATCCACCTCTCTAAACGGTGACGTAGCTTCCCTCCAAGGAAGTGAACATCGGCATACATCCTCGTCTCTCGGAGTTGCGGTTATTCCTAACCCTAGCTCCCTACTTGTGGTTACTTGTCTCTTTATCTTTACTTGTTCCATATTGTGCTTGCTTATTCATATTCTTGTAGTACTTGGTCACCTTGCTTAGCTCATTGTATCATCTTTGCAATTGTTAGGCTCACCTTCATATTCCGCATTATATCCTAAAATTGCTAAGTAATTAAAATTTGTAATTGGACCTATTCACCCCCCCAGGTCCATCTCGATCCTTTCACCTGTATTCAATTCGCGTCTAGAATCATCTCATGGAAAGTGAACTTCAGAGCCACGGATTAGACGGATGCCCTGTTCTCCGTTCCATGGCTCACCTTGTCTGCGGGCAACGGCCGTCCCCCCTTCAGCAGATCCGTCCGCTGTACCGGCATGCAATGGCCCACCACCCACGCGCAGTCGCATCTGGTATTTCGTTACAGGACACGATTTCTTCAGTTTCTCACGCGACTGTATATAAGACTACCCATGGTGTTAGTAACTTCAGCAGTAACATAAGGTCCAACTCAGCAAATTCGCTTATGTGACAATGATTTAATAAGGAGAGAGATGAATTAAGTAACATAGCTAGTTACTCATACTATGAGTAACATCACATATACCAAGACAAGATGAGTCTACAAGCTAATAAATGAAGTGTTGCATGACACCACACATATGTTACTCCTCACTATGGAGGTAGTAACATAGACTAGTAACATATGCATGTTACTAGTCGAAGTTACTCCCCACTGTGAGTAGTCTAATAATGGCACAGATCCACGACCTAGATAACGGCCTCATATGAGCTCGCGCCCAATTACTCCGTGTCCGCTTCACTTCGGTATCTTCGATCAAAATGGTTTTCTAGCGATGGAAACCGAACGCAATCCCAAGCACCGAATAGCAACCAAGTTTTACACCGAACCATAACACCGAACACTGAATAATCCGTCAAATCGCTTAATATGGTTCGGTTCAGTTTCGTTTTTCGGTTTTCGGTGCCAAAGTGCCCACCCCTAGCGGCCGATCTGGCGGCGGTGTTCTGGCCTTGTTCTTGCTCGCCATGACGTCGTCTAATGGTGCCGCGGGAGTTGGGAGATAGGCCTGTTGGGTAACGTAGTAATTTCAAAAAAATTCCTACGCACACACAGGATCATGGTGATGCATAGCAACGAGAGGGGAGAGTGTGTCCACGTACCCTCGTAGACCGAAAGCGGAAGCGTTAGCACAACACGGTTGATGTAGTCGTACGTCTTCACGATCCGACCGATCCAAGTACCGAACGCACAGCACCTCCGAGTTCAGCACACGTTCAACTCAATGACGTCCCGCGAGCTCCGATCCAGCAAAGCTTCACAGGAGAGTTTCGTCAGCACGACGGCGTGGTGACGGTGATGATGATGCTACCGACGTAGGGCTTCGCCTAAGCACCGCTACGATATGATCGAGGTGGATTATGGTGGAGGGGGGCACCGCAAACGGCTAAGAGATCAATGATCAATTGTTGTGTCTATGGGGTGCCCCCTGGCCACGTATATAAAGGATGGAGGGGAGGAGGTCGGCCCCCTATGGGTGGCGCACCAAGTAGGGGACTCCTACTAGGAATCCTACTCCTAGTAGGAGTCCACCAAGAGGGGAAGGAAGAGGGGAAGAGGGAGAAGGAAAGAGGGGTGTTGCGCCCCCCCAATCCCTTGTCCAATTTGGACCAGCAAGGGGAGGGGCGCAGCAGCCCCTGCGGCCTGCTCCTCTCTTTCCCGTATGGCCCATAACTTCCCCCAGTGAATTCCCGTAATTCTCCGGTACTCCGAAAAATACCCGAATCACTCGGAACCTTTCCGACGTCCGAATATAGCCTTCCAATATATCGATCTTTACCTCTCGGGCATTCTGAGACTCCTCGTCATGTCCATGATCTCATCCGGGACTCCGTACAACTTCGGTACATCAAAACACAAAAACTCATAATACCGATCGTCACCGAACTTTAAGCGTGCGGACCCTACGGGTTCGAGAACTATGTAGACATGACCGAGACACATCTCCGGTCAATAACCAATAGCGGAACCTGGATGCTCATATTGGCTCCCACATATTCTACGAAGATCTTTATCGGTCAAACCGCATAACAACATACGTTGTTCCCTTTGTCATTGGTATATTACATGCCCGAGATTCGATCATCGGTATCTCAATACCTAGTTCAATCTCATTACCGGCAAGTCTCTTTACTCATTCTGTAATACATCATCCCGCAACTAACTCATTAGTTACAATGCTTGCAAGGCTTATAGTGATGTGCATTACCGAGTGGGCCCAGAGATACCTCTCCGACAATCGGAGTGACAAATCCTAATCTCGAAATACGCCAACTCAACAAGTACCTTCGGAGACACCTGTAGAGCACCTTTATAATCACCCAGTTACGTTGTGACGTTTGGTAGCACACAAAGTGTTCCTCCGGTAAACGGGAGTTGCATAATCTCATAGTCATAGGAACATGTATAAGTCATGAAGAAAGCAATAGCAACATACTAACTATCAAGTGCTAAGCTAACGGAATGGGTCAGTCAATCACATCATTCTCCTAATGATGTGATCCCGTTAATCAAATGACAACTCATGTCTATGGTTAGGAAACATAACCATCTTTGATTAACGAGCTAGTCTAGTAGAGGCTTACTAGTGACACTCTGTTTGTCTATGTATTCACACATGTATCATGTTTCCGGTTAATACAATTCTAGCATGAATAATAAACATTTATCATGATATAAGAAATAAATAATAACTTTATTATTGCCTCTAGGGCATATTTCCTTCAGTCTCCCCACTTGCACTAGAGTCATAATCTAGTTCACATCGCCATGTGATTTAACACCAATAGTTCACATCACCATGTGATTAATATCCATAGTTCACATTGTCATGTGACCAACACCCAAAGGGTTTACTAGAGTCAATAATCTAGTTCACATCGCCATGTGATTAACACCCAAAGAGTACTAAGGTGTGATCATGTTTTGCTTGTGAGAGAAGTTTAGTCAATGGGTCTGCCAAATTCAGATCCGTATGTATTTTGCAAATTTCTATGTCAACAATGCTCCGCACGGAGCTACTCTAGCTAATTGCTCCCACTTTCAATATGTATCCAGATTGAGACTTAGAGTCATCTGGATTAGTGAAAAAACTTGTATCGACGTGACCCTTTACGACGAACCTTTTGGCACCTCCATAATCGAGAAACATATCCTTATTCCACTAAGGATAATTTTGACCGCTGTCCAGTGATCTACTCCTAGTCACTATTGTACTCCCTTGCCAAACTCAATGTAGGGTACACAATAGATCTGTTACACAGCATAGCATACTTTATAGAACCTATGACTGAGGCATAGGGAATGACTTTTCATTCTCTTTCTATTTTCTGCCGTGGTCGGGTTTTGAGTCTTCACTCAACTTCACACCTTAAAACACAGGCAAGAACTCCTTCTTTGACTGTTCCATTTTGAACTACTTCAAAAACTTTGTCAAGGTATGTACTCATTGAAAAATCTTATCAAGCGTCTTGATCTATCTCTATAGATCTTGATGCTCAATATGTAAGCAGCTTCACCGAGGTCTTTCTTTGAAAAACTCCTTTCAAATACTCCTTTATGCTTTCCAGAAAATTCTACATTATTTCCGATCAACAATATGTCATCCACATATAATATCAGAAATGCTACAGAGCTCCCACTCACTTTCTTGTAAATACAGGCTTCACCGTAAGTCTGAATAAAACCATATGCTTTGATCACTTCATCAAAGCGTATATTCCAAATCCGAGATGCTTGCACCAGTCCATAGATGGATCACTGGAGCTTGCACATTTTGTCAGCACCTTTAGGATTGACAAAACCTTCTGGTTGCATCATATACAACTTCTTCTTTAAAATTCCATTAAGGAATGTAGTTTTTGACATCCATTTGCCAGATTTCATAAAATGTGGCAATTGCTAACATGATTCGGACGGACTTAAGCATCGCTACGGGTGAGAAGGTCTCATCGTAGTCAACTCCTTGAACTTGTCGAAAACCTTTTGCAACAAGTCGAGCTTTGTAGACAGTAACATTACCGTCGGCGTCAGTCTTCTTCTTGAAGATCCATTTATTTTCTATGGTTTGCCGATCATCGGGCAAATCAACCAAAATCCACACTTTGTTCTCATACATGGATCCCATCTCAGATTTCATGGCCTCAAGCCATTTTGCGGAATCTGGGCTCATCATCGCTTCCTCATAGTTCGTAGGTTCGTCATGGTCTAGTAACATGACTTCCAGAATAGGATTACCGTTCCACTCTGGTGCGGAACGTACTCTGGTTGACCTACGAGGTTCTGTAGTAACTTGATCTGAAGCTTCATGATCATCATCATTAGCTTCCTCACTAATTGGTGTAGGCATCACTGGAACTGATTTCTGTGATGAACTACTTTCCAATTCAAGATAAGGTACCACTACCTCATCAAGTTCTACTTTCCTCCCACTCACTTCTTTCGAGAGAAACTCCTTCTCTAGAAAGGATCCATTCTTAGCAACGAATATCTTGCCTTCGGATCTGTGATAGAAGGTGTACCCAACAGTCTCCTTTGGGTATCCTATGAAGACATTTTTCTCCGATTTGGGTTCGAGCTTATCAGGTTGAAGCTTTTTCACATAAGCATCGCAACCCCAAACTTTAAGAAATGACAGCTTAGGTTTCTTGCTAAACCACAGTTCATACAGTGTCGTCTCAATGGATTTAGACGGTGCCCTATTTAACGTGAATGCAGCTGTCTCTAATGCATAACCCCAAAACGATAGTGGTAAATCGGTAAGAGACATCATAGATTGCACTATATCCAATAAAGTACGGTTATGACGTTCGGACACACCATTATGCTATGGTGTTCCAGGTGGCATGAGTTTGTGAAACTATTCCACATTGTTTTAATTGAAGACCAAACTCGTAACTCAAATATTTGCCTCCGCGATCAGATCGTAGAAACTTTATTTTTCTTGTTATGATGATTTTCCACTTCACTCTGAAATTCTTTGAACTTTTCAAATGTTTCAGACTTGTGTTTCATTAAGTAGATATACCCATATCTTCTCAAATCATCTGTGATGAAAATAACGATACCCGCCGCGAGCCTCAATACTCATCGGACCGCATACATCGGTATGTATTATTTCCAATAAGTCCGTAGCTCGCTCCATTGTTCCGGAGAACGGAGTTTTAGTCATCTTGCCCATGAGGCATGGTTCGCAAGCATCAAATGATTCATAATCAAGTGATTCCAAAAAGTCCATCAGTATGGAGTTTCTTCAGGCGCTTTACACCAATATGACCTAAACGGCAGTGCCACAAATAAGTTGCACTATCATTACTAACTTTGCATCTTTTGGCTTCAATATTATGAATATGTGTATCACTACGATCGAGATTCAATAAACCATTTACATTGGGTGTATGACCATAGAAGGTTTTTATTCATGTAAACAGAACAACAATTATTCTCTGACTTAAATGAATAACCGTATTGCAATAAACATGATCCAATCATATTCATGCTCAACGCAAACACCAAATAACTTTTATTTTGCAATAAACATGATCCAATCATATTCATGCTCAACGCAAACACCAAATAATATTTATTTAGTTTCAACACTAATCCCGAAAATAGAGGGAGTGTGCGATGGTGATCTTATCAACCTTGGAATCACTTCCAACACCCATCGTCACCTCGTCATTAACTAGTCTCTGTTCATTTTGCAACTCCTGTTTTGAGTTACTAATGTTAGCAACTAAACCAGTATCAAATACCCAGGGGCTACTATGAACACTAGTAAAATACACATCAATAACATGTATATCAAATATACTTTTGTTCACTTTGCCATCCTTCTTATCCGCCAAATACTTGGGGCAGTTCTGCTTCCAGTGACCAGTCCTTTTGCAGTAGAAGCACTTAGTTTCAGGCTTAGGTCCAGACTTGGGCTTCTTCCCGGGAGTAGCAACTTGCTTGCTATTCTTCTTGAAGTTCCCCTTCTTCCCTTTGCCCTTTTCTTGAAACTAGTGGTCTTGTTAACCATCAACACTTTGATGCTCTTTCTTGATTTCTACCTTCGTTGATTTCAGCATCACGAAGAGCTCGGGAATCGTTTTTGTCATCCCTTGCATATTATAGTTCATCACGAAGTTCCAGTAACTTGGTGATAGTGACAAGAGAATTCTGTCAATTACTATCTTATCCGGAAGATTAACTCCCACTTGATTCAAGCAACTGTAGTACTCAGACATTCTGAGCACATGCTCACTGGTTGAGCTATTCCCCTCCATCTTGTAGGCGAAGTACTTGTCAGAGGTCTCATACTTCTCGACACGGGCATGAGTCTGATATACCGATTTCAGCTCTTGGAACATCTCATATGCTCCATGTTGTTCAAAATGTTTTTGATGTCCCGATTCTAAGCCGTAAAGCATGGTGCACTAAACTATCAAGTAGTCATCATACCGAGCTTGTCAAACGTTCATAACGTCTGCATCTGCTCCTGCAATAGTTCTGTCACCTAGCGGTGCATCAAGGACATAATTCTTCTGTGCATCAATGAGGATAAACCTCAGATCATGGAACTAGTCTGCATCATTGCTACTATCATCTTTCAACTTAGTTTTCTCTAAGAACATATCAAAAATAAAACAGGGGAGCTATACGCGAGCTATTGATCTACAACATAATTTGCAAATACTACCAGGACTAAGTTCATGATAAATTAAAGTTCAATTAATCATATTACTCAAGAACTCCCACTTAGATAGACATCTCTCTAATCATCTAAGTGATCACGTGATCCAAATCAACAAAACCATAACCGATCATCACGTGAAATGGAGTAGTTTTCAATGGTGAACATCACTATGTTGATCATATCTACTATATGATTCACGCTCGACCTTTCGGTCTCAGTGTTCCAAGGCCATATCTGCATATGCTAGGCTCGTCAAGTTTAACCCAAGTATTCTGCGTGTGCAAAACTGGCTTGCACCCGTTCTAGATGAACGTTGAGCTTATCACACCCGATCATCACGTGGTGTCTCGGCACGACGAACTTTGGCAACGGTGCATACTCAGGGAGAACACTTTTACCTTGAAATTTAGTGAGAGATCATCTTATAATGCTACCGTCAAACAAAGCAAAATAAGATGCATAAAGGATAAACATCACATGCAATCAATATAAGTGATATGATATGGCCATCATCATCTTGTGCTTGTGATCTCCATCTCTGAAGCACCGTCATGATCACCATCGTCACTGGCGCGACACCTTGATCTCCATCGTAGCATTGTTGTCGTCTCGCCAACTATTGCTTCTACGACTATCGCTACCGCTTAGTGATAAAGTAAAGCAATTACAGGACGATTGCATTGCATACAATAAAGCGACAACCATATGGCTCCTGCCAGTTGCCGATAACTCAGTTACAAAACATGATCATCTCATACAATAAAATATAGCATCATGTCTTGACCATATCACATCACAACATGCCCTGCAAAAACAAGTTAGACGTCCTCTACTTTGTTGTTGCAAGTTTTACGTGGCTGCTATGGGCTGAGCAAGAACCGTTCTTACCTACGCATCAAAACCACAACGATAGTTCGTCAAGTTAGTGATGTTTTAACCTTCACAAGGACCGGGCGTAGCCACACTCGGTTCAACTAAAGTTGGAGAAACTGACACCCGCTAGTCACCTGTGTGCAAAGCACGGCGGTAAAACCAGTCTCGCGTAAGCGTACGCGTAATGTCGGTCCGGGCCGCTTCATCCAACAATACCGCCGAACCAAAGTGTGACATGATGGTAAGCAGTATGACTTGTATGGACCACAACTCACTTGTGTTCTACTCGTGCATATAACATCTACGCATAAAACCTGGCTCTGATGCCACTGTTGGGTAACGTAGTAATTTCAAAAAAATTCCTACGCACACACAGGATCATGGTGATGCATAGCAACGAGAGGGGAGAGTGTGTCCACGTACCCTCGTAGACCGAAAGCGGAAGCGTTAGCACAACGCGGTTGATGTAGGCGTACGTCTTCACGATCCGACCGATCCAAGTATCGAACGCACGGCACCTCCAAGTTCAGCACACGTTCAACTCGATGACGTCCCGCGAGCTCCGATCCAGCAAAGCTTCACAAGAGAGTTTCGTCAGCACGACGGCGTGGTGACGGTGATGATGATGCTACCGACGCAGGGCTTCGCCTAAGCACCACTACGATATGATCGAGGTGGATTATGATGGAGGGGGGCACCGCACACGGCTAAGAGATCAATGATCAATTGTTGTGTCTATGGGGTGCCCCCTGGCCACGTATATAAAGGATGGAGGGAAGGAGGCCGGCCCCCTATGGGTGGCGCACCAAGTAGGGGACTCCTACTAGGAATCCTACTCCTAGTAGGAGTCCACCAAGAGGGGAAGGAAGACGGGAAGAGGGAGAAGGAAAGAGGGGTGTTGCGCCCCCCCAATCCCTTGTCCAATTCGGACCAGCAAGGGGAGGGGCGCAGCAGCCCCTGCGGCCTGCTCCTCTCTTTCCCGTATGGCCCAATAAGGCCCATAACTTCCCCCGGTGAACTCCCGTAATTCCCCGGTACTCCGAAAAATACCCGAATCACTCGGAACCTTTCCGACGTCCGAATATAGCCTTCCAATATATCGATCTTTACCTCTCAGACATTCCGAGACTCCTCGTCATGTTCATGATCTCATCCGGGACTCCGAACAACTTCGGTACATCAAAACACAAAAACTCATAATACCGATCGTCACCGAACTGTAAGCGTGCGGACCCTACGGGTTCGAGAACTATGTAGACCGAGACACGTCTCCGGTCAATAACCAATAGCGGAACCTAGATGCTCATATTGGCTCCCACATATTCTACGAAGATCTTTATCAGTCAAACGGCATAACAACATACGTTGTTCCCTTTGTCATCGGTATGTTACTTGCCCGAGATTCGATCGTCGGTATCTCAATACCTAGTTCAATCTCGTTACCGGCAAGTCTCTTTACTCGTTCCGTAATACATCATCCCTCAACTAACTCATTAGTTACAATGCTTGCAAGGCTTATAGTGATGTGCATTACCGAGTGGGCCCAGAGATACCTCTCCGACAATCGGAGTGACAAATCCAAATCTCGAAATACGCCAACTCAACAAGTACCTTCGGAGACACCTGTAGAGCACCTTTATAATCACCCAGTTATGTTGTGACGTTTGGTAGCACACAAAGTGTTCCTCCGGTAAACGGGAGTTGCATAATCTCACAGTCATAGGAACATGTATAAGTCATGAAGAAAGCAATAGCAACATACTAAACGATCAAGTGCTAAGCTAACGGAATGGGTCAAGTCAATCACATCATTCTCCTAATGATGTGATCCCGTTAATCAAATGACAACTCATGTCTATGGTTAGGAAACATAACCATCTTTGATTAACGAGCTAGTCTAGTAGAGGCTTACTAGTGACACTCTGTTTGTCTATGTATTCACACATGTATCATGTTTCCGGCTAATACAATTCTAGCATGAATAATAAACATTTATCATGATATAAGGAAATAAATAATAACTTTATTATTGCCTCTAGGGCATATTTCCTTTAGCGGCGGCCACACTTGTTCAACTATGGCAGCCTCTATGGTCGTATGGACGACACGGAGGCTAGGCCTCGAGGTGGTGACTGCCCCCATGAGGGTGGCGGCGGTATGTGATGCCGCCTCCAACAACAGATCGGGTTCGATACGGCTCGGCGGGTGACACATGCGTCTCTTCCAGAGGCATCATGTCATCCATGTCGCTGCTTGGTGCTAAGCACGACGTCTCATGTGGACACATCAAGTCATGCCTGCTGTCGGTAGGTGCTACATGGTGGCTCTGGCGGAGGTATCGTCTTTCGCCTGTTGCTCCTGGATCGAAGGTGGTGTGATAGTTGTCGGAGGCGAGGCAACATGAGACATCTTTGTCTTCCGGTATCTCCTCGTGCGATATGCGGCTAGTGAGGTGTCGGTGGCCGGAAAGATGTTGATGGTAGAGGTGAATTCAACGACAAGAATGCGCACTCCGGTGGAAACGCTAGATCTCTGATCAGGCCATGTTGACGCGTGCCTGCGTCGTGCCCTTGTTGAAGGTGCCGAATCGAAGATTGTCTTTGGGAATGAATTGAAGGAAATATGCCCTAGAGGCAATAATAAAGTTGTTATTTTATATTTCCTTATTCATGATAAATGTTTATTATCCATGCTATAATTGTATTAACCGGAAACCTGATACATGTGTGGGTACATAGACAAAACACCGTGTCCCTAGTAAGCCTCTACTAGACTAGCTCGTTAATCAAAGATGGTTAATTTTCCTAACCATAGACATGTGTTGCCATTTGATGAACGGGATCACATCATTAGGAGAATGATGTGATGGACATGACCCATTCGTTAGCTTAGCATATTGATCGTTCAGTTTTTTTTGCTATAGCTTTCATCATGTCATATACATATTCCTTTGACTATGAGATTATGCAACTCCCGGATACCGGAGGAATACCTTGTGTGCTATCAAACGTCACAATGTAACTGGGTGATTATAAAGATGCTCTACAGGTATCTCCGAAGGTGTTTGTTGGGTTGGCATAGATCGAGAATAGGATTTGTCACTCCGAGTATCGGAGAGGTATCTCTGGGCCCTCTCGGTAATGCACATCATAAGAAGCCTTGCAAGCAATGTGACTAATGAGTTAGTTACGGGATGATGCATTACGGAACGAGTAAAAGAGACTTGCCGGTAACGAGATTGAACTAGGTATGAAGATACCGACGATCGAATCTCTAGTTCAATCTCAGGCAAGTAACATACCGATGACAAAGGGAATAACGTATGTTGCCATAACGGTTCGACCGATAAAGATCTTTGTAGAATATGTGGGAGCCAATATGAGCATCCAGGTTCCGCTATTGGTTATTGACCGAAGAAGTGTCTCGGTCATGTCTACATAGTTCTCGAACCCATAGGGTCCGCACGCTTAACGTTCGATGACGATTTTGTATTATATGAGTTATGTGATTTGGTGACCGAATGTTGTTTGGAGTCCCGGATGAGATCACGGACATGACGAGGAGTCTCGAAATGGTTGATAGGTAAAGATTGATATATAGGACGATGGTATTCGGACACCGCAAGTGTTTCGGAGGGTACCGGGTACATATCGGGTCACCGGAAGGGGTTCCGGGCACCCCCCGGCAAAGATATGGGCCTAATGGGCCAAGAGGGGAAACGCAGCAGCCAGTAGGGGCTGCTGCGCCCCCATATGGGTCGAACCAGAGGAGGAAGGAAGGAGGGGAAGAGAGAAGGAAGGGGAGGGATTCGGCCTTCCCCTTCCTTCCCTCCTCCCTCCTCCTTCCTTCCCCCTCCGGAAAATATGGTAAGGGGGGGGGCGAATTGGACTAGGCCCCCAAGTAGGATTCCTCCTACTTGGGGCGCCCCAAGGCTGTCTCCCTCCCCCTCCCACCTATATATACATGGGGAGGGGGCGCCTAGAAGACACACCAATAACTGTTAGCCGTGTGCGGCGCCCCCCTCCACAGATTACACCCTCGGTCATATCTTCGTAGTGCTTAGGCGAAGCCCTGCGCGGATCACTTCACCATCACCGTCACCACGCCGTCGTGCTGATGAAACACATCTACTTCCTCGACACTTTGCTGGATCAAGAGTTCGAGGGACGTCATCGAGCTGAACGTGTGCAGAACTCGGAGGTGTCGTACGTTCGGTGCTTGATCGGTCGGAACGAGAAGAAGTTCGACTACATCAACCGCGTTGTCAAACGCTTCCGCTTTCGGTCTACGAGGGTACGTGGACACACTCTCCCCTTCTCGTTGCTATGCATCTCCTAGATAGATCTTGCGTGAGCGTAGGAAATTTTTTTAATTGCATGCTACGTTTCCCAACAGTGGCATCCGAGCCAGGTCTATGCGTAGATGATATGCACGAGTAGAACACAAAGAGTTGTGGGCGGTGATAGTCATACTGCTTACCACCAACGTCTTATTTTGATTCGGCTGTATTGTTGGATGAAGCGGCCCGGACCAACCTTACATGACCACGTTCATGAGACCGGTTCCACCGATAGACATGCAACTAGTTTTGCATAAAGGTGGCTGGCGAGTGTCTGTTTCTCCAACTTTAGTTGAATCGAATTTGACTATGCCCGGTCCTTGTTGAAGGTTAAAACAGCAAACTTGACGAAACACCGTTGTGTTTTTTATGCGTAGGTAAGAACGGTTCTTGCTAGAAGCCCGTAGCAGCCACGTAAAACTTGCAACAACAAAGTAGAGGACGTCTAACTTATTTTTGCAGGGCATGTTGTGATGTGATATGGTCAAGACATGATGTGATATACGTTGTTGTATGAGATGATCATGTTTTGTAAAAGTTATCGGCAACTGGCAAGAGCCTTATGGTTGTCGCTTTATTGTATGAAATGCAAACGCCATGTAATTGCTTTACTTTATCACTATGCGTTAGCGATAGTTGTAGAAGCAATAGTTGGCGAGACGACCACGACGCTACGATGGAGATTAAGGTGTCAAGCCGGTGACGATGGAGATCATGACGGTGCTTTGGAGATGGAGATCAAAGGCACAAGATGATGATGGCCATATCATGTCACATATTTTGATTGCATGTGATGTTTATCTTTTATGCATCTTATTTTGCTTAGTACGGCGGTAGCATTATAAGATGATCCCTTACTAAAAATTTCAAGGTATAGGTGTTCTCCCTGAGTATGCCCCGTTGTGACAGTTCGTCGTGCTGAGACACCACGTGATGATCGGGTGTGATAGGCTCTACGTTCACATACAACGGGTGCAAGACAGTTTTGCACATGCGGAATACTCGGGTTAAACTTGGCGAGCCTAGCATGTACAGACATGGCCTCGGAACACTGGAGACCGAAAGGTCGAACGTGAATCATATAGTAGATATGATCAACATAGAGATGTTCACCAATGATGACTACTCCATCTCACGTGATGATCGGACATGGTTTAGTTGATTTGGATCACGTATCATTTAGATGACTTGAGGGATGTCTATCTAAGTGGGAGTTCTTAAGTAATATGATTAATTGAACTTAATTTATCATGAACTTAGTCCTGATAGTTTTTGCATATCTATGTTCTAGATCAATGGCCCGTGCTACCGTTCCCTTGAATTTTAATGCGTTCCTAGAGAAAGCTAAGTTGAAAGATGATAGTAGCAACTACACGGACTGGGTCCGTAACTTGAGGATTATCCTCATTGCTGCACAGAAGAATTATGTCCTTGATGCACCGCTAGGTGAAAGGCCTGCTGCAGGAGCAGATGCTGATGTTATGAACGTCTGGCAAGCTCAATCTGATGACTACTCGATAGTTCAGTGTGCCATGCTTTACGGCTTAGAATCGGACTTCAAAGACATTTTGAACGTCATGGACTATATGAGATGTTCCAGGAGTTGAAGTTAATATTTCAAGCAAGTGCCCGAGTTGAGAGATATGAAGTCTCCAACAAGTTCTATAGCTGCAAGATGGAGGAGAATAGCTCTGTCAGTGAACACATACTCAAAATGTCTGGGTATCATAACCACTTGACTCAGCTGGGAGTTAATCTTCCAGATGATAGTGTTATTGATAGAGTTCTCCAATCATTGCCACCAAGCTACAAAGGCTTCGTGATGAACTATAAAATGCAAGGGATGGAAAAGACAATTCCCGAGCTCTTCGCTATGCTCAAAGCTGCGGAGGTAGAAATCAAGAAGGAGCATCAAGTGTTGATGGTTAACAAGACCACTAGTTTCAAGAAAAAGGGCAAAGGAAAAGAAGGGGAACTTCAAGAAGAATGGCAAGCAAGTTGCCACTCCCAGTAAGAAGCCCAAGTCTGGACCTAAGCCTGAAACTGAGTGCTTCTACTGCAAAGGGACTGGTCACTGGAAGCGGAACTGCCCCAAGTATTTGGCAGATAAGAAGTATGGCAAAGTGAACAAAGGTATATGTGATATACATGTTATTGATGTGTACCTTACTAATGCTCGTAGTAGCGCTTGGGTATTTGATACTGGTTCGGTTGCTCATATTTGTAACTCGAAACAGGGGCTACGGATTAAACGAAGATTGGCTAAGGACGAGGTGACGATGCGCGTCGGGAATGGTTCCAAGGTCGATGTGATCGCCGTCGGCACGCTACCTCTACATCTACCTTCGGGATTAGTTTTAGACCTGAATAATTGTTATTTGGTGCCAGCTTTGAGCATGAACATTATATCTGGATCTTATTTAATGCGAGACGGTTATTCATTTAAATCAGAGAATAATGGTTGTTCTATTTATATGAGTAATATCTTTTATGATCATGCACCCTTGAAGAGTGGTCTATTTTTGTTGAATCTCGATTGTGGTGATACACATATTCATAATATTGATGCCAAAAGATGCAAAGTTGATAATGATAGTGCAACATATTTGTGGCACTGCCGTTTAGGTCATATTGGTGTAAAGCGCACGAAGAAACTCCATGCGGATGGACTTTTTGAATCACTTGATTATGAATCATTTGATGCTTGCGAACCAAGCCTCATGGGAAAGATGACTAAAACTCCGTTATCCGGAACAATGGAGCGAGCCACTGACTTATTGGAAATAATACATACCGATGTATGCGGTCCGATGAGTGTTGAGGCTCGCGGCGGGTATCGTTATTTTCTGACCTTCATAGATGATTTGAGCAGATATGGGTATATCTACTTGATGAAACACAAGTCTGAAACATTTGAAAGGTTCAAAGAATTTCAGAGTGAAGTGGAGAATCATCGTAACAAGAAAATAAAGTTTCTACGATCTGATCACGGAGGTGAATATTTGAGTTATGAGGTTGGCCTTCATTTAAAACAATATGGAATAGTTTCACAACTCACGCCACCTGGAACACCACAGCGTAATGGTGTGTCCGAACGTCATAACCGTACTTTATTAGATATGGTGCGATCTATGATGTCTCTTACCGATTTACCACTATCGTTTTGGGGTTATGCATTAGAGACAGCTGCATTCACGTTAAATAGGGCACCGTCTAAATCCGTTGAGACGACACCGTATGAACTGTGGTTTGGCAAGAAACCTAAGCTGTCGTTTCTTAAAGTTTGGGGTTGGGATGCTTATGTGAAAAAGCTTCAGCCTGATAAGCTCGAACCCAAATTGAAAAAGTGCGTCTTCATAGGATACCCAAAAGAAACTGTTGGGTACACCTTCTATCACAGATCTGAATGCAAGATCTTTGTTGCTAAGAATGGATCCTTTCTAGAGAAATAGTTTCTCTCGAAAGAAGTGAGTGGAAGGAAAGTAGAACTTGATGAGGTAATTGTACCTTCTCTCGAATTGGAAAGTAGCTCATCACAGAAAACTGTTCCCGTGATGCCTACACCAACTAGAGAGGAAGCTAATGATAATAATCATGAAACTTCAGATCAAGTTACTACCGAACCTCGTAGGTCAACCAGAGCACGTTCCGCACCAGAGTGGTACGGTAATCTTGTTCTAGAAGTCATGTTACTAGACCATGACGAACCTACGAACTATGAAGAAGCGATGATGAGCCCAGATTCCGAGAAATGGCTTGAGGCCATGAAATCCGAGATAGGATCCATGTATGAGAACAAAGTGTGAACTTTGGTGGATTTGCCCGATGATCGGCGATCCATAGAGAATAAATGGATCTTCAAGAAGAAGACTGACGCTGATGGTAATGTTACTGTCTACAAAGCTCGACTTGTCGCGAAAGGTTTTCGACAAGTTCAAAGAGTTGACTACGATGAGACTTTCTCACCCGGTGCGATGCTTAAGTCTGTCCGAATCATGTTAGCAATTGCCGTATTTTATGATTATGAAATCTGGCAAATGGACGTCAAAACTGCATTCCTTAATGGATTTCTTAAAGAAGAGTTGTATATGATGCAACCAGAGGGTTTTGTCGATCCTAAAGGTGCTAACAAAGTGTGCAAGCTCCAGCGATCCATCTATGGACTGGTGCAAGCATCTCGGAGTTGGAATATACACTTTGATGAGGTGATCAAAGCATATGGTTTTATACAGACTTTCGGAGAAGCCTGTATTTACAAGAAAGTGAGTGGGAGCTCTGTAGCATTTCTAATATTATATGTAGATGACATATTGTTGATTGGAAATGATATAGAATTTCTGGATAGCATAAAAGGATACTTGAATAAAAGTTTTTCAATGAAAGACCTCGGTGAAGCTGCTTATATATTGGGCATCAAGATCTATAGAGATAGATCAAGACGCTTAATTGGACTTTCACAAAGCACATACCTTGATAAAGGTTTGAAGAAGTTCAAAATGGATCAGTCAAAGAAAGGGTTCTTGCCTGTGTTACAAGGTGTGAAGTTGAGTCAGACTCAATGCCCGACCACTGCAGAAGATAGAGAGAAAATGAAAGTCATTCCCTATGCCTCAGCCATAGGTTCTATCATGTATGCTATGCTGTGTACCAGACCTGATGTGTGCCTTGCTATAAGTCTAGCAGGGAGGTACCAAAGTAATCCAGGAGTGGATCACTGGACAGCGGTCAAGAATATCCTGAAGTACCTGAAAAGGACTAAGGATATGTTTCTCATTTATGGAGGTGATAAAGAACTCGTCGTAAATGGTTACGTCGATGCTAGCTTTGACACTGATCCGGATGACTCTAAGTCACAAACCGGATACATATTTATATTGAATGGTGGAGCTGTCAGTTGGTGCAGTTCCAAGCAAAGCGTCGTGGCGGGATCTACGTGTGAAGCGGAGTACATAGCTGCTTCGGAAGCAACAAATGAAGGAGTCTGGATGAAGGAGTTCATATCCGATCTAGGTGTAATACCTAGTGCATCGGGTCCAATGAAAATCTTTTGTGACAATACTGGGGCAATTGCCTTAGCGAAGGAATCCAGATTTCACAAAAGAACCAAACACATCAAGAGACGCTTCAACTCCATCCGTGATCAAGTCAAGGAGGGAGACATAGAGATTTGCAAAATACATACGGATCTGAATATGGCAGACCCGTTGACTAAGCCTCTTCCACGAGCAAAACATGATCAGCACCAAGACTCCATGGGTGTTAGAATCATTACAATGTAATCTAGATTATTGACTCTAGTGCAAGTGGGAGACTGAAGGAAATATGCCCTAGAGGCAATAATAAAGTTGTTATTTTATATTTCCTTATTCATGATAAATGTTTATTATCCATGCTAGAATTGTATTAACCGGAAACTTGATACATGTGTGGGTACATAGACAAAACACCGTGTCCCTAGTAAGCCTCTACTAGACTAGCTCGTTAATCAAAGATGGTTAAGTTTCCTAACCATAGACATGTGTTGTCATTTGATGAACGGGATCACATCATTAGGAGAATGATGTGATGGACATGACCCATCCGTTAGCTTAGCATATTGATCGTTCAGTTTTTTTTGCTATAGCTTTCTTCATGTCATATACATATTCCTTTGACTATGAGATTATGCAACTCCCGGATACCGGAGGAATACCTTGTGTGCTATCAAACGTCACAACGTAACTGGGTGATTATAAAGATGCTCTACAGGTATCTCTGAAGGTGTATGTTGGGTTGGCATAGATCGAGAATAGGATTTGTCACTCCGAGTATCGGAGAGGTATCTCTGGGCTCTCTCGGTAATGCACATCATAAGAAGCCTTGCAAGGAATGCGACTAATGAGTTAGTTACGGGATGATGCATTACAGAACGAGTAAAAGAGACTTGCCGGTAACGAGATTGAACTAGGTATGAAGATACCGACGATCGAATCTCGGGCAAGTAACATACCGATGACAAAGGGAATAACGTATGTTGTCATAACGGTTCGACCGATAAAGATCTTTGTAGAATATGTGGGAGCCAATATGAGCATCCAGGTTCCGCTATTGGTTATTGACCGGAGAAGTGTCTCGGTCATGTCTATATAGTTCTCGAACCCGTAGGGTCCGCACGCTTAACGTTCGATGACGATTTTGTATTATATGAGTTATGTGATTTGGTGACCGAATGTTGTTCGGAGTCCCGGATGAGATCACGGACATGACGAGGAGTCTCGAAATGGTCGAGAGGTAAAGATTGATATATAGGACGATGGTATTCGGACACCGGAAGTGTTCTGGAGGGTACCAGGTACATATCGGGTCACCGGAAGGGGTTCCGGGCACCCCCCGGCAAAGATATGGGCCTAATGGGCCAAGAGGGGAAACGCAGCAGCCAGCAGGGGCTGCTGCGCCCCCATATGGGCCGAACCAAAGGAGAAAGGAAAGAGGGGAAGAGAGAAGGAAGGGGAGGGATTCGGCCTTCCCCTTCCTTCCTTCCCTCCTCCCTCCTCCTTCCTTCCCCCTTCGGAAAATATGGTAAGGGGGGGGGGCGAATTGGACTAGGCCCCTAGGATTCCTCCTACTTGGGACGCCCCAAGGCTGTCTCCCTCTCCCTTCCACCTATATATACATGGGGAGGGGGCACCTAGAAGACACACCAATAACTGTTAGCCGTGTGCGACGCCCCCCTCCATAGATTACACCCTCGGTCATATCTTTCATAGTGCTTAGGCGAAGCCCTGGGCGGATCACTTCACCATCACCGTCAGCACGCCGTCGTGCTGACGAAACTCATCTACTTCCTCGACACTTTGCTGGATCAAGAGTTCGAGGGACGTCATCGAGCTGAACGTGTGCAGAACTCGGAGGTGACGTACGTTCGGTGCTTGATCGGTCGGAATGAGAAGAAGTTCGACTACATCAACCGCGTTGTCAAACGCTTCCGCTTTCGGTCTACGAGGGTACGTGGACACACTCTCCCCTTCTCGTTGCTATGCATCTCCTAGATAGATTTTGCGTGAGCATAGAATTTTTTTGAAATTACATGCTACGTTTCCCAACATGAATGAAACTCCCGAGATCGACCTTGGGTTCAGTACTCATCATCATTAACGCATGTGGGACGATTTCTTCTTGAAGGCTTAGCCTAGAACTTATGTACTTTTTTGTTTTTTTTTGTCTTTGATCATCGGGTTAGTGGTTGTCTGGTGAAGTTACCGTCATGAGGCATACTGACTCGAGTATTTTTTTCGCATCGATATTGTTCGGCTGCTGGATTTTTTTTAATAATATTTGAATCCAGCCAACCAAAGAACTCGGCCAGCCCACCCGTCATCGGATCCCATGCAGGACCGCTGTGTCAAAACAGCCAGTAAAAATCGAATGACTGACACGGGCGCGTTTGACCTGGCCAGAGGCGATCAAACGGACAGAAACGGCGCGAAATCGAGGGAGCCTCAGGTGAGCGGGTCGGCCAGCCAGCTTATAGGTTAGAATATGGTTGTGCCTCACTCGATGTAGAGCCCGGGGGTTATCCTCCTTTAAAAGAAAATTGAGATATTACCCAAAATGTGTATTATTCTAAGTGATATACAGTACTTGAATATTGCTAAGCAGTCTTTCTGGTAAAGGAAAAATATGTTACTATCCAAAAGATCAAACATAGACCCGTTCAAAATTCTTAAACTTCGTAATAAAGGCCAACGACTCAGCATTTCGGATTCCCATCCATGAGCACAGAATTCATGGAGGACATCCGGCCCAAGATCACTCCACAGCAGAACCCAAGGCGACCCAGCCCCTTGATCTCCCTGCCATGAACGTCAAAAACCCCTCGCCGGGACGGTTAAGTTCGAACAGGACCCCGGGGGAAGTGCAGGCGATGGCCGTGGTGGTGAACGATGGGACGGCGGGAACCAAGTGGCTGAAGCACTACTCCTCGGTGCAGGGCATCCTGATCGTCGGCGACGGGGACTTCTCGCTGGCGCTCGCCACCGCCTTCGGCTCCGGCGCGAACCTCGTCGCCACGTCCCTCGACTCCTACGGTTCGGCCCTTTCCTCTACCTCTCTCGTTGCTTGCATTCTTAGGAGTAGCTCTATCTTTTGGCGTCGACGTACATCGGCACATGCATAGGTCATACGTGCATGCCATTTTTGTGATCATCGATCTTCAATTAGTTTGAACTGAACTATCTTCTCGACGTGCAAAAAAAATTCCGTCGAATCCTCTTGAACAGCGGATCTGAACATCAAGTACAGCGACGCGACATCCAATGTGACGAAGCTTGAGGCGATGGGTGCCACGGTGCTGCACGGCGTCGACGTGAAAGACATGAATCTCCACGCCAATCTGCAGCTGAGATGGTTCGACCGGATCGTCTTCAACTTCCCTCACGCCGGGTTCAATGGACGCGAGGACAAAGTGGATGTGATCAAGTACGCGCACTCGCTTGTGGTAATCTATCTATGATTCAACCTCTTACTAACCTCTCGTTCGATCTGCCTGCTTATAGGTCGCACCAGGAGCTGGTGAGGAGCTTCTTCGCCACCGCGCGGCGCATGCTCTGGCGTCACGGCGAGATCCACGTCACCCACAAGACCAAGCACCCCTACTCGATGTGGGGTATCGAGCAGCTGGCCTCTCAGTCCTCGCTCGCTATGGTCGAGAAAGCTGCCTTTCAGATAGAAGACTACCCAGGTTATAACCAGAAGAGAGGGTCGAGCTGGAGGTGCAACCATGACTTCGCTATAGGTGATTGCTGCACCTTCAAGTTCTGCGTGGAATGATGGGCATCGGACGATGATCTCTTTTCTTAGCCAGGCCTGTGAGTCTTGGACTTCGGCGTGGTTTCATTTGTCCTCGATCGTTAGAGGCTGTCGATCTCGCCGTAATGATCCAGTCTTGGAACTGTCCTGTATGTTGTCTATTGACAGTGACGAAGCAATGCTGATGAAAAATGCAACAGCTTATCAGCTTAGCTCCATCGCTATGCTTTCTCTTTCATTTCTACTCCATCCGTAACAAAAATACAGGACGTTTTTATGTCCTATACAAAACCAAAAAAACATCTTACATTTTGGTACAAAGCGAGTGTTTTTCTTTCCAGATGTGTGTGTGGTTGTGGGGAGAGGCAAATAAGAGGAGAAAGCGGGCCCAACCTCTCGGAACTAAATTACTAAAAAAAAATGCTGGCCCAAGTGCGTTCCTCACCCTTAAGCTTGGACACGCTGAAGGAAAAAATCCAAAACAAACCTTGAATTTGCAAGCGAAAGCTAAATCAAACCCTGAACTCCCAATCTCAGAAATCAGCACATCAAACTCTCTGATCCCGGTCTATTTTGAAGCTTGACAGGATTTAGCCGGTATTCGCTAAATTGGGCCGGCCCATTAGTGCAGTCTCGCGCTGGTCTGATTTTTCTTTGGTTTTTTCCTTCGCTATACTTTATTTTTTCACGGGTTTTATCTGGTTTTTCTTTCTTTGTTATAGTTTTGGTTTCTTTTGTTTCTTTCTTGATTTTCTTCATATTGTTTTCTTTTTCACTTTTTTGTTACTTACCGGTAACCTGTTTTCTTTTTTACACATGTCTAATTATTCTAAGTACCCAGTGTAAATTTTTAGCGCAAATATTTTTTGATACACTTTCAACATATTTTAGATACGTTATTTACATTTTTTAAATACATGTTTTAAAAAAATTGAATACACGGAAATATTTTTCCAAATACACATTTTACATTTCTTAGCGACAATAAACATTTTATAAAACTACACGAACATTTTTTACATTGTTACACATTTTTAAAATTGTATACACTTTTTTCTAACACATGTCACATATATTCTTTTAAGGGTATGCCACATTTTTCTACATCACGCAAACTTTTTTTACATTATATACACTTCTTTTTGAAAATGTCACAAGCACATTTTTCGAAACTCGTGAACATTCTTGAAATGTTACATTTTTTTGAATGGACGAAACATTTGTTTGAATCACATGAATATTATTCAATTGTAGATACATTTCTTTTGAAATGCCACGCACATTTTTCTAAACTATTGATATTTTTTAGATGTCAAAAACATTTCTTTACACATTTGTTTAGGTTTCAAAATTTGTTCCCATTTTTAAAAAAATTAAAAATTGTTCGCACTTGAAAATTTTGTTCCGCATTCAAAAAAAATATGTTTCAAAAAGTGTTTGCTTTTTCAAAATTGATTGTTTTCTCAAACAATATTTGTTTTTTTAAGTATTCAGAATTTTCAAAAGGTGTTCAGACTTTATAAAATGTTCGGAAATTTCCAAAATTGTTTACGTTTTCAATATTTGTTTGCCCCGAAAAAATGTTTTCGAAGTTCGACGCTTTGGTGTTTTCCAAAACACAAATAATTTACAAAGTTCCAAAAGCACTATTTGTGACACAATTTTTGAAAATCCGAAACAGTTTTCATTGCATGTGAAAAACTGTTGGAATTCTGAACATTTTTTGACAAATGTGATTTTTTTTAAAATTGCGGACAGTTTTTAAAAAATGTGAATAGAATTTCAAAATTGCAAACATTTTTTTAAACCACAAAAGGAAATTGAATTTGTGCCAAATATAAAACAGGAACATTATTGAACTTCTGAACAATTTTAGAAATGCGCGAACATTTTTTAAACTTCATGAATTCTTGTTGTGGTATAGTGGGCCGGCCCAATTTCTCGTCCGTGAGAGTAGCAGGTTATCCCGGTCGGGATTGTTGTATTCCTAGTGTGCCAGACAGGTCTAGGGTCCAAAATAGATCGGGATTACAAGTTCAGAGTGTCAATTTCCGGGATTCAAAGTTCAGGGTTTGATTTAGCTTTCATCTACAACTTCAAGATTTGTTTTGGACTATTTCCCATGCTGAAGGTCAGCATCTTAGACTCATTATTTAAAAAACGTACTTCTTTTGTTACAAACAAATCTCCCAATAGAGAAGCATGGTCAGGCATCACACACATGTGCTTCCACCATTCTTTGACCGAATGAAATGAAAGACGTATAACATACACACATAATAAATCGAAAAATGGGGCTCCTATTTCATAGGAGCATAGGAGGCGCACAGCAAGGACGGGCGGATGATTCCGACCATGCTTTTTTGCCGTTTTTGGAAAGTCGAATGCCTTGCCAAACTTCCTTTTTTGGCATGTTTCCTTATTAGCAACTTTCAGAAATGTGTGTCTACAACTTAATTCAAAATTTTAAACTTTTAGAAATTTTCCGTACGAACTTGTAGGATCTTTTATAGTTTTGAAAATTTCCACAAATATGGAATTTCAATCTGTTTGAATTTTCAGAAATTCAAACTTTTAGAATACTCAACTTTCAAGAACTTTCATAAATTATGAAAAATTGAACCCCCAAATTTTGGGTGTTCACTTTTAGGAACTTCACAAAAAAGGAAAATGAAAAAATGCCACGGGCCCTGCGGTAGGCCTCCCCCAGCTAGCGCGTGTGGCGAAGGTAAGAGCATCTACAGCCGGAGGTTACAAATTTGGACCCTCAAACGCCCGCGGACACGTCCGAACGCGCCCGCGGACAGTGACCGGGCGTGCCTTAAATTTTACAATTTACAATATCCTATTTTTAAAACATATGTTACATGCAGGGCCATGCACGTCGATCATCCTGTCCGTCTTGGGCCAGCTGGGCACCGAAAATTGCTCATACTTAATATTTTCACACCCGTATTAGTCCCACCTCGCCGACTGATGAGCTAGTCGACCAACTTAAATATCCGGGTCGTCCAGAAGAGATAAGCTTCTGACATCATTGCATCCTTTGTTAAGGATATGGACTCTTACTATGAACCTTCTATCTTTATCACATAGAAGATTCATAGTCAGGGTCTATATACTTCACATAGGGAACATTGGTGTCGGCTTGTCTTTTTTTGAATCACGTCCATGCATCAAAACAAAATAAAAATCTACTGTCATTGTAGTAGAGGTATCAACGTATATGATCGAGACAAACTTGACACTCGATGAACAATCATTAGTCAATGAAATGCAATCTAGTGTTAAATATATCTCAATCACACATGCCAGAATTGATAGACCTACACAACAACAACCAAGCTTGCCGCCATCCGCTCGCGTAGCTATTTAAGTTGGGCGGCGTTCGCCTCGGCCGGCGATGTGGGACTAAAATTTGGTTGCACCGATGAAAGATGGAGGAGCTTCGGTCGCTGCAGGTGGGACCACTACGACCTGCAGCGGGGTCGGCGGGCATGCCCGGGCGCCCCCATATCTGCCTCATATTTGGACTGGATATGAGGGGTGCCGGTCAGTCCGGGCGTTTGAGGCCCGTTTGAGGCGTCCGTCTGGGTAAAAAAAATCGTGACCGAGCAATGACCGGACGATCCGTCCGAGCGTGTAAGACGGGTTTAAGAGGTCCGGTTGTAGATGCTCTAATCTTCCGACGCGTGCCCTTCGTGCGTGTGACCCTCCTCGGGCATGTCCGGACATGCAACACGTGCATGGGGTCCTCCACAGCATGCGGCACCTCGATAAGGCGCATTCTCTCGCTCGTGGTCAACTGCGGATGCGGCAGTCAGTTTTCAGCCCAAAGATATATTCGACCAACATCCAATCTCATGCACACTAGTGATCAATGCAATCCAAATCTTTGGTATGAAATCAAAGTACATATATGTCCAATTTGCCACACACAATTGTGTTAATTGAAGCCCAAAAATAGTCTTTGCAGCAGTTAGAGATCAGGTTGAAGCATCGACGACGTTGGTGAACCATGGTCGCCTGAGCGCGGTGGTGGCCGACAACCTCTTGTCGATGTTGCACGAGAGGAGCCCCTTGAGGACTTCGAAGCCTTCTTTGGAGAGGCGGTCCTCGGGAAAGTGCTCACGGAGCTTGTTGCGGGAAATGACATGCGGCGGCTTCACCAGTTTCCCGGCGAGCGGCAAGGACTCGTAGGCCGGCCAGATCGTGAACAATGGCACGCCGAGAACGCGGAAGATAGCGAGGAGCTGTTGGGCGTCGTCGTCCCCGTCGAAGAGCGGCTTCCCGGAGAGGAGCTCGGCCATGACGCAGCCGAGGGACCACATATCAACCGTGGCGTCGTAGTCGTTTTTGCCCAGGAGCATCTCCGGTGCCATGTATCGGCGTGTGCCGTGCTGGCCGTACGGCGCAGGCTCGGACATGGACAGCGCGAGCCCTAGGTCACAGATCTTGACGTTGCTGATGCCGTCTGCGCCGACGAGGATGTTCCCCGGCTTGATGTCGCGGTGGATGATGCGGAGCCCATGCATGTGCTTGGCGGCGCCGAGGAGCTGCTCCATGATGCAGCGCACGTCAGCCTCGGGGAACGGCCGACCGCGCTGGTGCTCGTGGAGGACGTCGTGCAGGCTAGGCCCGACGCACTCCATCACGACGTAGTGCTTCCCGGCGAAGGGGTCGAGAGAGATGGCCTCAAGCTGGACGATGGCGCGGTGGTCGTGGCACGCGGCGATGAACGCCGCCTCGCGCAGCATGGCGGCGTCGCTGCAGCCGCAGGCGATGCCGGCGCCCTCGTGCGCGCAGGGCAGCGCCTTCCTGACGGCGACGGTGCAGCCGTAGGCGCGGTGGCGCGCCTCGACGACGCCGCCGTAGCCGCCCTCGCCGAGCGCGCGCGTCTCCTGGTAGTCTGTGGAGCTCCAGTAGCGCGCCCTGTTGCAGAAGGTGAGCCTCGGGGCGCCGCCGCTCATGTCCACCTTGAAGTCGGGGTGGTCGCCGGGAAAGAAGCGCTTGATGGCCATCGGGAACGGAGGGGGAGGAGGAGGAGGTGGTCGATGGAAGTGTGGCCGATAAGGAAACGAGCAGAGGATCGCATTGTGGGGATCGTATATATAGAGGTTGGGATGCTCAGCGTCAGCGAGACGTGCTCGAGTGGTCTCCGGACTGGAGGAGGAGGTCAACGCGCTGCGTGGCTCTGGCTTGGGCGAGACTGCAACGGGAGCATGTACGCTTTCGGATTCGTAGCCGGAGAGGAAGTGGAAACGGGAAACGGGAGGGGAAAAAGAACAATGCTACACTTACGGATGGTTTGATACGGAACTGCCTACGGGTGGGTCACTTGCCCGATTTCGGTTTTGCTGCATAGAACTCCCTCGGAAAAAGTCCAAAACGAGGCTTGAATTGGTAGATGAAAGATAAACCGATTTGCTATTTTCCAGTCGACTGTTTTTCAATTCGCCTTCATTCAATTTTGTGTCCGTTCGATCTCGCGTTCGCGCTCGGTCATGTCTTGCTTTGTGTTGGTTGTCGGGTTGGTTTTCTTACCGGGCGCGGTTTTCTGCTTTTAACCCGTTTTCCTTGGCCCCGCCCTCCCCGACCGATTTACTGTTGGCTTTTGTCGTTTCTGAATGTAGGAGCGGGGTGTCGTTCCCCTTTCTCATTTCGATAAGGCAGAGGGAGAGAGCTCCAGCGACGGAGGAGGCGGAGGCGATTGCTTCTGTTCATGGCAATTCCGGGCTCATCCACCGCAGGATTTTGATTTCTTCTCCCTCTTCTCTTCGTCTGCCGGCTGCCCTGGATAGTTGTCCTTGTCTCTCGCGTTTTGCCCGTGGTTTCGTGGCCGTGTAGTCTCAGATCTAGGGGTGGATCCGCGAAGTTTGTTTGCTGTGGTGTTTGTAGTCCGCTGTGGTTGTGCCGTAGGAGGTTGCAGCGTGCCATGCGTAGTCTGCCGTGTCTTCCTTTTCCTGCTGTGGACAGAGGCCAAATCCCTCCCGGTTAGGATCCCGTAGGACATTTTTTTTTTAAGGCAGTGTTGTGGCTGTTTGATGTGGAGGTAGGCGTAGAACGCTAGATTTCTCTTGCTGTTGATATGGAGGTAGGTGTGGTAGGGTTTAGTTTTGATGGGTGGATCCAGTAGATGTTGAACGCTGAAGGATCGAGTTCAGTGATTCGCGCTAAGTATTAGTGTAACTGAGGTTTTTTCAGAGTTGATCTACAGCTCCTATATAGAGCCTCACTGCAGCATGTTTTTGCTTCTAAGTGTTTCAGTGTTTCTCGTTTTATAGCCTGAACATTATCACTATGTAACCTTTTTCCCTCTAATTACCGTGGGGATAGCTTGTCTTTTTATCATTTTCCCCTACAGTCTCTTCATGTAGCTACCCTGTTGTGCTTCACACAGTATTTTCACCGATAATTACTGTAGTTTGGGTGGTAGTTATACTGTAAATTACATAGTAATTTGACCGATAATTTCTGTGAAATTATAGTATAATCCTATCCCATGATTTACTGTGTAGTTCGACCGATGTTTACACTGTAGTCCGATGCCCCTTTTTACAGTTTAATTTTGCCCATATTTTACACTGTAACCTGTTGCGTTTTTGCACAGTATTTTTTACCCATAATAACTGTGTAATTTGTATGCTAGTTACAATGTAATCTGATGCGTTTTTACACTGTAATTTCTCCCGTATTTTATTGTATAATTTGTATGCTAGTCACCCTGTGCTTTATGCATGAGTGGCCTCGCAGATCACCCTGTTTGTTGTGCAGCCCTGCAGTCTTGATGTTTTGTTGAAATCTGAATGATCGCATGACTTCTGTTTGTCTAATTTCTGAACCTTACCAAGCAGTCGATGGATAAGATTGTGCAGTCTTGATTTTGTGAAACCTGTGGTGCTTTTGACCACTCATGTGTGGTGGCAGATGGTTGATCTGCGAGTAAGATTCAGTAAACTGGCCATATGTTTGGCAGCAAATGCTCTTGCTTCTGTGAACTACTACTTCAGTAGTTCTTTGGCAATTTGTGTGTCAATTTTGGTTCTGCTAACAACTCTGGGATTTTGTCTTCCTAGTTTGTTCAATATCACCATCACTGCTGTATCTAGTGACGTGAGGCTTGTAAAATATCTTTTACATCACGTTTTCTGCTGAAGCTTGTTTTGTCGCCCGCATCCAATTCGGAAGCCTGCTGCCTTTGCACTGTAATCTGTTGCGCTTTTGCACAGTATTTTTTACACATAATAACTGTGTAGTTTGAATGCTAGTTACACTGTAATCTGATGCGTTTTTACACTGTAATTTCTCCCGTATTTTATTCGTGTAATTTGTATGCTAGTCACCCTGTGCTTTATGCATTTGTACATTGTAATTTTACCCATTTTTCTTACAGTGTATTTTTCCCCTCAGCTCGCTATTTGCATTTCTATATTTTGAGGCCCATTTTTTTCTCTCTATTGTTTTTCAGGTAGTATCTCAATGGGTAGACTGCGGAAAGTCTGTCGCAAGGATGTTCCCCTAGTTTCTTCAGTCGAGAGTGCTGATTCTTTGAAAGACCCTTATGTGCCTAATGATTTTGCTGATGATGGTTCTAATGCTATGCTTTGGTAGTTATTATTTGTCTTCTTATCTTCTTTTCATTTTCATTTTCTTTTCTATTTTTCTATTTTTTATTAATTTTTGTTCTTGTTTTCTGATTTTTTTTCCTTTTGCAGGGTTGTTCTGGTGATGATGAAGAGTTTGATAAAGCACTTTATAATTTCTATGTGAATAATGTAAGCCATTTTTTCATGTTTCTGGTGATGATGAAGAGTTTGATGTTTTTAATCCATATTTTTTTTCATATGTTGGTTTGATGATTTATGTTTTTTGTTTTTTATCAGAAAGTCAAGTACCTGAAAAGAAAATTATCATCTGCTAGCAGAAGGAATGTTGTAAGTCTTTTTTTCTCTTCCGTTAATCATTGGGTCATTTGTATGGTAGCTACACTGTAACCCTACACCCTTTTTTACAGTGTAATTTTACCCTATATGAACTGTAATCTGAATGCCCTTATTACTGAGTGATAATTACTGTGAAATTTGTATGGTAGTTGCATTGTAATCCTATAATCATTGTGTAATTTTGTATGGTAGTTACACTGTAATCCTACACCTTTTTTACAGTGTAAATTTACCCATATCTACACTGTAATCTGATGCCTTTTTTTACATAGTAATTTACCCATATCATTGTGTAATTTTGTATGGTAGTTACACTGTAATCCTACACCTTTTTTACAGTGTAAATTTACCCATATCTACACTGTAATCCGAATGCCCTTTTTTTTACATAGTAATTTGACTGATAATTACTGTGTAATTTTGTATGGTAGTTACAATGTAATCCTAGACCTCTTTTACAGTGTAAATTTACCCATATCTGCACTGTAATCCGATGCCTTTTTTACTCAGTAATTTGACTGATAATTACTGTGTAATTTGTATGGTAGTTACACTGTAACCCTACACCTTTTTTACACTGTAATTTTACCCATATCTATACTGTAATCCGATGCCCTTTTTTACACAGTAAGTTGACAGATAATTACTGTGTAATTTGTATGGTAGTTACACTGTAATCCTATACCATTTCCCCCCGGTGTAATTTTACCCATGTCTATATTGTATTTGACTGATAATTTTATGTGTAATTTGTATGGTAGTTACATTTTCTGCAGTGTAATTTTCCCCATAATGTATATTGTAATCTGTTGCTTTTAAAACTATAATTTTACTCTTAATTACTATGTAATTTCATATGCTAGTCCCAATGTAATCCAATGCGATTTTACTTTGTAATTTTACCCCCTTATGCATTTGTTCAGTGTAATCTTATGCATTTGTACAGTGTAATTGTACCCATAATTCTTTTAGCGTAATTTCCCCTTTCTCTTCTCATTTTTTCGGGTTGATTGTGTGATGTTATTTTTGCTGGGGTATCCCCCTTTGTCTTTCTAGTGTGCCTCAAATTACCCTCCGATGTTGTGTCTTCTTCATTTTGTAGGAACTTTTCAATGTCATCTTCATCAAGAAATGAATCATCTTCTCCAAGGAAGGCATTGCTTTCAGGTTGTTGACACAAGTCCTCTGTTTCTCCCCTTTCTTCTTGATTGCTTTGGTTCCTGTCAGTGCTTGTTGTAGCTGTAGGTTCAGGATCATCATTCATCTGCATTTTTACTCTTTGTTAGTGAGATTTAATTTTCCAACATTTTCCAATATACAATATGTATACTTGGATCACATCATTTTTTTAGTTTGCTTACCTATTGTATGTTCATGTTCTCAAACAGGGCCGCCTCCCAAGGATTAGCTTCCGCTGCTGCCTCTTGGTCTGCTCAATCGTCTTCATGCATTTCTTGCCATGTCTGTTGAGTAAGTCAAAATATACTTTGTTATTCTCTTATCTTTTGATACCCTAAATTGCGTATTTGTTTCAGATCACTTACTCTTGTGTCTTCTAATGAGTTTGTAGCTGATTTCTGCTTGTTTGCTGAAGATTCCATCATTTTGGTGATTCATGTTTGCAGGTCCTCCTGATGAGTGTACCTGCAAGCAACAAGATAGTTTTAGTTTTGTCCTTTTGCTGTTTCAAACTCAGGTATTATCCAGAGCAACTTTCTGTAGTTTGTTGCTCTTTTTTGTTACCTTGTATATGATGTCCGATTGTAGGAGTGCAGTAAATGAGAATGATTCCTGCAGTAATTTATTTCAATTTATCAACTTCTCAGGCATATAAAGATCTTCCCAATATTTTTGTTTGTTATTTATGGACATTTTATAACTCACATTTAGTATGAGATCTTCTTATGACATTGACAGTGGATCTTCTTCAGTCATTGCTTTCTGCTTGCTTTGCACCTGCCATTTAAAGTTTTGAAGTAATGTCAGTACAATTGCAAAAAAAGGAAATTATTACTGTACAATTTCCTTAGCAACAGTGGTAGTGCTCCTGAATTTTTTGGTGTTCCCTAAATGTGTTCTTTTCTGTATCTACTGAATTGTTGTCTGAACTAACAGTGGCAGTGTTCATCCTGTCTGATCATGCTCTACTGTTTAATTTGGTATTGTAACATCCCCACTATCACACTATAGTGATCTCTCTCTAATAGTGGCCATGTTATCATGATCACTCAGTCAATCTGCCACATGTCCAAAATCAAACCCAAATTCAAATTTGAAATGCAAGTCAAATAATTATTTCTTCAAACTACAAAACTAAATAGTTCATAATTTGGCAAATAATCCATAGGCAATTATAAAGTTGAACCCAACATTATTTAAATTATTAAGATGCCCCTAGCCTATTTAAAACAGTACCAAAATGGCAATATTAAATCCATTTCTACCTATGCAAAAATCAAATGGGTTCAAATACCCACCAAACTTTTTGTGGCAGTACCTTATATAGCATAGCTAATATTAAGACAAGTATCACAATTTACAAAAGTCATTTGGTGGTCGATTAAATGCAAAACAGAGAGAGAATACAAAACAGAAAAAAAAGAAATAGACTAAATCCTACTATGCACCTAGCACCAGATCAATAGTGCCGGCCCAACAGGTCATTGCCAGCCCAACCAACTGCTATAGTCGTCATGTTCCTCGTGTCGTCGCCACAGCCGCCATGGTTGTCGATTGCCGATGCGTCGGGCATCCAACGGCGCTCTGGAGGAGATATAGAGCACCACCGCGACCTCCCGCAAACCCTAGACCCCCAGAACGCCTCTCTTCCCCCTCTCATTTTCGATCTGGAAGGAGAGCCGAGCCCTGCCTCGCTGTCGCCGCCGCCTCGTCGTTGCACACGGCCACCGGCCCTTCCTCGACGAACCGACGAGCACAGGAGCACCCCCGGGCTCTTCTTCATTAACTGCTTCGCCGGATCGGAGCCGGGGAGCCGCGCCCCCACGTCGCGCGCATCTTCTTCCTCCGCCACGGTTGCCGTGCTTCTCGCCGCCCGATTCGTCGTCTCCGGCTAACCCCGACCTCCCCGAGTCGACTGCGAGCTCCGCTGTGAGCCTCCTCCTCCATCCCACCTTTTTTCCCTTCCTCCCTTTGCCGTAGTCGTCGTGCGCCGCCGCTGCCCGAGCTCGCGCGAGCTCGCGGTCGCCGCGCCCTGCCTCGCGCCTCTGGTCGCTCCCTCATGCGCGCCCCTCCCCAGGCCGCGCCCTGTCTCGCCCGCGCAGCCCCGCGCCCCTGCTCCTCACTGTGCCTGCGCCCTCTGCTGTTGCTGCTGCTTCGCCGCGGCTGCTGCCTCGATTGCTGCTCGCTGCAGCCCGCTAGCTGCTGCCTGCTGCCACCTAGCCCCCGAGCCGGCCGCGCCCGACGACGCCCCTCGCCCGCCGCCGCCTTCGGCCGCTCCAGTGCGCCGCTCCACGCGCCGCTGCTCCTCGCCGTGGCCTTCCATGGCGCGGCAGAGCCCAGCCGTGGCTGCTGCCGGCTGGTGCCACTGACCAGTGGGCCGGTCCCTGTTAATTAGGGGCCCTGATTAACTTAGCTCTAACCCCCCCCCCTAATTAGCCCCACAGCGTATGACAGCTGGGCCCCGCGCGGATTAATTAACCCTAATAAAACTATTAGATATTTAACTAAACTGGCATGTGGGCCCACATGCACTGTTCACCCGCTGATTAGTCAACCGTTGACTGCTGACTCAGCAGACAATGGGACCCACTGTCAGCCTCTGGTACACTGCTGGGTGCACTGGACCGGGTGCACCTGGCCTTTTCCTGTTATTTTTGAATTTAGTTTAACTCTAGAAATTGATTTAAAACTTAGAAAAATCATAGAAAATAAATCGTAACTCCGATGAAAATAATTTATATATGAAAAACGATCAGAAAAACGAGACGAATCCGAATATGCCCTCCTCATACCTGTCACATGCCTCTAGCATGATGAACATGGAACTTTCCCCTCCGTTTCATCTGTCCGATAATCACACGGAGCTCGGAGAACACTCCCAGATAATTTCCCATTCCCACTAACTTGCGTAGTACTGCATTAGGGCACCTCTCGAATAACGTGCTGCCATGCCATGCTTCTGTGATTGCATTTGTCTGCCTTTATTTATTGTTTCTTCCCCCTCTTCTCTCTTGATAGACCCCGAGACCGATGATGACCCGATGATCGTCTTCCTCGTCGAAGACCCGTTGATGTCTGCAAAGCCACCAGGCAAGCACCCCCCCTTAAGCATGCCTATATCGCCTATTCTCTTCTTTCTTGTGCTTGCATTAGAATTGCTGATGCTACTGCTTTACCTATTCTGATGCATAGCCTGATTTTGTAACCTGATGTTGATAATTACCTGCTTTCCTAAACTGTTTAGCATAGGCTGGTTAGAGACCCGTCAGAGACCCCATTTTGACCCAACTGCCCCGCTGGATTATCAGAAGACCCGATCAGCGGGATTGAAGACCAGGCCCCGGCACCGCACATCACCCCCGTAATTGTACGACACTATCGGGTTACTATCGGGTGCCGAGGGTGATACCTCATCAGCACTTCTGATGTTAACCTTGTAGGTTAGTTCATCGGTTGTGGTCATCGAGGGTGATTCCTCTTTCTCCACTCCCGGTAACGACGTTCTCATGCAACTCCTCAAGAGTGGACCTCGAGGGTGACTCCTCCTTAGTTCACCTTGACGATTACATCAGGTGGAATTCCATCGAGGGTGATTCCTCAGGTTTCCCCCTGGTGTTTGGACACATAGTTACTATGACTTTAACCATGAACCATGATAAAGTCGGGTCGGCCCTGAGGGGTACCCGCGCGAGCAAGTGATGCGATTGATGTGTAGTCGGGTGACCAGAGAGAGTACCCGCGAGATAATTACGATGCGTGGCCAGGCATTCTTAGCCCTTGCCGCAAGTCCTCGAGACGGGGCGACGGGGTCACATCGATCGTGAGTCTCTGCTCGTTATCATGCGCTCCTAATTCACTAATAGTTTGGATATTTGATCCGAGTGGGCCTCTGGCCCGATAGCACTAACCATCATGTGGGAACAGTTATGGGCACTCTGCGTCGTATGCATCAGCCGAAGCTTAATGGACATCAGCGATTGAGCGGTGCGCGCCGAGTTGGACCGCGTAAAGCAACCGCCTTGATAGTGTGGGTTGCCAGGTCTGCTCTCGGCCGTGAACGTAACGTGCAGGAGTTCCCGGGGCGATGGCCCAAGACCCCTGGGGGCATAGGTTTAGTCCGGCATGCTGACCTCTCTGTTAAGTCTAGGTCGGGTTGCGGCGTATCGTTTGGCCGAGGTCGGGCATGACCCAGAAAAGTGTGTCCGGTCGAAGTTAATCGAGCGTGGTGGGTAAGTTGGTGCGCCCCTGCAGGGAAGAACTAATCTATGCATAGCCGATCCTCAGTAACGGATGCTCGGAGTTGCATCCCGATCGATACAAGTAGAACTGGATACTTGAGATGAGAAATGGATACTAGGGCTCTGGGATTGCTTTCTCGCAGGGAGTTGAGAATGGATCTCTGGCCGAGGTAGATACTTAATGTTAGTACTACTTTATACTGTACTAATCTACACTCTTCTAATGCTGCAAGACCGTTGAAGATGCTAGTCTTCGATAGGACTAGGCCTTCTCTCTATTCTGGCATTTCTGCAGCCAGTCCACATATACAGCCTTTCTTTGATAATGTTGCACATGTAGTGTAGATCCTTGCTTACTGAGTACTTTGGATGAGTACTCACGGTTGCTTTGCTTTCTCTTTTTCCCCATATCCATATGATCCATCCAGACGATGGAGCCCCGGAGCCAGCCGCCCCCGCCGACGACTACTACTACAACCCCGAGGGTGGTTACTACTTCGAGTTGGCTGACGACCAGGAGTAGGTTCGGAGGGTCCCAGGCAGGAGGCCTGCGCCTTTCGATCGTAGCTTTTGTTTTGCGCCGCCTTTCTAAAGGCTTATCTGTTTCTGTTTCATATATGTACTCAGATATCTGATGCTTCCGCTGACGCTTGTATGCGAGCTTATGTATTCGAGCCCTCGAGGCCTCTGGCTTGTAATATAAAGCTTGTATTATTTTAATTTGTGTCTAGAGTTGTGGTGTGATACCGTCAAGTGAGTCCTTAGGCTTGATCGTGTGCATTTGCGTGTATGATTAGTGCACGATTAAGCCGGGGGCGTCACAGGTTGGTATCAGAGCCGACTGCCTGTAGGATCCCCCTTTCCAACTCCTTGGCCGAAGTTGAGTCTAGAGTTCGGAAACTGTTTTACTAACATGGCTGTGTGGCTTACGGGCCCACGTCGCTAATTGGGTGGTATTAGGATCTTTTATTCCTCTTATTTACTCTGGGACTCTTATCTCTCTTATATTCGGGTTAAAGGAATTTACTAACTACATTAGGTTCTCGTAACGACTTTCCCTCGGAGAGCCCCTTCATTCCGGATGGTTGCCTATTTCACCAGAAGACTCTGAAGATACTCCTCGATGATTCCCGAGACCCTGTGCCCACTGCTTTGCAGTTTCTGACCACCGATAAATTCCGATGGGTAACTACTTACATCTGTCATTCATATATTCATTCCAGTTACTCTAGGGTTCTATCTAACATATCGAAATACTATCCGACATTTCGAGAATTCTTTGAACCTACTGCCTTGCAGTTCCTTTCCGCCTGAACACACCTACGAATAAATCCTCATACTTACCCGAGGTCCGTTCGTCCCCAGTTGTTCATGTGATTCCCAAAATACCTTGTAATACTATCTGACTTTCCGAGATTCCTTTGCAGCCTATTGCTCTTAAAGTTCTTGCATGCCTGCACAATGGCTAATTCCATATGTCTAATAATCCCCGTCAACATCCTTTGCCATTACCATTTTGAGCCCTTTGATTCAATCTGCTACGAATACTCGCAATCATCAGTTGTTTCCTACTAATTCATTCTTCCGACTCTGACGTCATTCTGGACATGAACTGGTTCTCGGTAAATCAATCCTTGATTGATTGGCCATCTAACTCTATTCAACATACTCATCTTTTTATCAGAGCCTCTGCCTCTGATCCCCCGATTTTGGAATCGTAAACCCTTCGTATTCAAGTTTCGGCTTATTCACATGTTTCCATAAACCGATTCCTTTGCATCCCTTCTTCTTCAGGTTGAGTACTGATACTCACATCAGATCCTTTGCGGACCACCTGATCTTTTGGTGGATTACTATCCGGCAGCTCCTTCGTATTTTAACTCATTGACGACTTTCCCCTGATACAAAATGCCTCTGTCGAATTTATCATCTACTCCGAATCGCCAGCCCTTTGCTTTCGAGCGCGTACCCGTCGCTCCTGTTATTGTGTTGTATAGATTCGTAAAATGTCTCGATGGGTTGAACCTATGCTTTCCCTAATCCGTGTGAACTCGAAAGTTATGCGAGTCATACTCTTCTGGTGCATCACCAGATAAATTTTCAACACTACAATTTCTTCGAAGACAAGAAGTGAATGAAACGTTATGCATTGGATAAGTGGGAGTCGACCTTGAACCTTTATGTTCATGCTCATGAACCCGATGCAGAACTTATCATGGAAGCTTCTCTTAAATCAATTGTTCCCTTGATATAAGTTCATCTCGTATTTGTAAATTGATCCTTTGTAACCGTGGTTCCGACCATATTTTCTCCTTGATTCCATTCCTGGACAAGTTAAAATACTTGTCTTCTACAGATCATTTCACCTGTCCAACCTCTATTCAGATGTACATTCAAGTATTGCTCCATGATATCTCAATGATATTGTGACATTGCACTACCTCTTGTGAATTCCTATTGGAATGGTACTCCATCCCATCATTCCTAGCCTGATCGGCTATATAATTAACATGCTAATCTTATCCGTGCTACCTGGTCCTCCTTCCCGGTGCACTTTTTCGACAATGGGCTAAGCTTGTGTCAAATTGTCGTCATCATATTGTTTTGCTTACACCTTGTTTTCCCTGCTACTCTTGAAATAGTTCCTTTGCACTTCTGGTGATGTTCGAATGCAATCTTTGCTTGAAACACCATGTTACTGCTACCTCGAAGCATGACTGAGGTATTTTGAATATCATTGAGAACAGTGGAAGCGCAATGCTACATGTTTCTTGATCTATTATCCTAACACCGTTGTATGGGTAATATCATGAATCTTTCCTCGCCCCTTTTATCTACATACTTTTGAACTTGTTGTCCTATCATGTATATCATGCTCCGTTTTTCCTTGAGCAGGATGTACTCCCAATTCTTGCGTGTAAACACATTTTCCTTTCCATTGGTTTGTTTAACCTTCTCGTGATTTATATGATATAAGCAGAAATAATTCCCTGCTTATAAAACACCCCGATGTACAATCTTGTCAGTGAGACCCTGTTACTATTGTTGATGACATTCCGGTAACCACCGATGGACGGGAACTTTGCCTATTGGTCCGCCTCATTTTAACAAGCAAGAAAATGGTTCTCTTCGTCCCTCGCCCTTGGTACCGATGTTGTTACCGACATAAATGACAGACTATTCTCTGACATACCTTGTTGTCGTGACCGGTAAGATGACACCGTTCTCCCTACTCTTGATCGACACCCCTCACAGTTCCACAGGATCGTAACCTAACTCTCCTATATATCCTTGGTTCCGAAGTATCCTTTGCTCTTGGCTTTGTGTGTTATCGCAAGCCACCCTCCGAGAGATAATCTATTCCCGATGCTCTGAACCCCCTTCTCACACTCTGTTCAGTTATCGGTCGCTTGTCCATTCGCTTGAAACTTCTTATTGTACCTTCATACCTTGCTCTCGATGTTTTCTTAAGTGTGAACTCGAGAGATACTTCTGCCACATTCCCTGAATTGTCTACCAGATAATTAACCCTATAAGGGTCAGTTCTCCCGAAGTTACTCTTTACTTCCCCACTTAAATCTCGGGACGAGATTTCTTGTAGTGGAGGAGATTTGTAACATCCCCACTATCACACTACAGTGATCTCTCTCTAATAGTGGCCATGTTATCATGATCACTCAGTCAATCTACCACTTGTCCAAAATCAAACCCAAATTCAAATTTGAAATGCAAGTCAAATAATTATTTCTTCAAACTACAAAACTAAATAGTTCACAATTTGGCAAATAATCCATAGGCAATTATAAAATTGAAACCAACATTATTTGAATTATTAAGATGCCCCTAGCCTATTTAAAACAGTACCAAAATGGCAATATTAAATCCATTTCTACCTATGCAAAAATCAAATGGGTTCAAATACCCACCAAACTTTTTGTGGCGGTACCTTATATAGCATAGCTAATATTAAGACAAGTATCACAATTTACAAAAGTCATTTGGTGGTCGATTAAATGCAAAACAGAGAGAGAATACAAAACAGAAAAAAAAAGAAATAGACTAAATCCTACTATGCACCTAGCTCCAGATCAATAGTGTCGGCCCAACAGGTCGTTGCCAGCCCAACCCACTGCTACAGTCGTCATCTTCCTCGTGTCATCGCCACAACCGCCATGGCTGTCGATTGCCGATGCGTCGAGCATCCAACGGTGCTCTGGAGGAGATATAGAGCACCCCCGCGACCTCCCGCAAACCCTAGACCCCCAGAACGCCTCTCTTCCCCCTCTCATTTTCGATCTGGAAGGAGAGCCGAGCCCTGCCTCGCTGTCGCCGCCGCCTCGTCGTTGCACACGGCCACCGGCCCTTCCTCGACGAACCGACGAGCACAGGAGCACCCCCAGGCTCTTCTTCATCGACTGCTTCGCCGGATCAGAGCCGGGGAGCCGCGCCCCCACGTCGCGCGCTTCTTCTTCCTCCGCCACGGTTGCCGTGCTTCTCGCCGCCTGATTCGTCGTCTCCGGCCACCCCCGACCTCCCCGAGTCGACTGCGAGCTCCGCTGTGAGCCTCCTCCTCCATCCCACCTTTTTTCCCTTCCTCCCTTTGCCGTAGTCGCCGTGCGCCGCCGCTGCCCGAGCTCGCACGAGCTCACGGTCGCCGCGCCCTACCTCGCGCCTCAGGCCACCCCTGGTCGCTCCCTCGCGCGCGCCCCTCCCCGGGCCGCGCCCTGTGTAACACCCCTGAGTATCAGTCACTGTGATCAATTGCTAATAATGCCAAGTCGTATCGTTTGCAGTGCCTAGTCATAGTGATTAATCCCAACAACTCAAATCCTAACCTGAAAATCAACTCAAATTCAAAAGTGCAAAATAAATTTGCTCATGCACTGTTGGAAAAATGTTCACTAAATAGCAAATATTCCAGAAGCACTTATAAAAATATAATCAATGATACTTGGATTAACTAAGTGACTCAAACCACATGAAACATCATCAAAACAGAATTATTTAATCCATTTATAATTAAATCAAATTCAAAAAAAATTCTACTTTGCCCAAACCAATTTTTGGTGAAAGGTAATATGACATTGTGATATTTGGGCCAAGTCCCCCATTTTATAAAACTGCATAAGTGGCCTAACTATTACCAAAACAGAAAAGAAAATACAAAAGCATAATAAAAATCCTGGCAGCTACTGTGAGCTGGGCCTAAGTGCACAGTGGCACGGCCCAGCCCACGACGCCTCCCTCCTCCCCGTGTCGGCCGCGCCATGGCCGCGCGCGCGCGCCAGCCGGGCGTCGACACGGCGACGGCCGCCACGGCCACCGACAGCCGAGGGGGATAAGGCCGAAGCCGTTCCCCCCTGGCCTCCTCCCCGTCACTCTCCCTCTTCCTCTCTCGCTCGCCCCGCCTCTCTCCTCCTCAGATCCGTTGAGGCCGACCGCGCTCGCCGCCGATCTCCGTCGTAGCCGCGGCCCCAGCCACCACATCACCCCGCCGACAAGTTCGTCGCCTTCGTCTACGTCTTTCGCATCACCTGGTGGTCGCAGCGGGAGCCGGGAGGCAGCACCGCGCCGGAATTTCTTTGTCCCCGTCTCCGAACGCCGGCGCTCCTCTTCCACTCCGGCGACGCCTCTGCTGCTACTAAACCCACCAAGGGCCACCGTGAGCCGCGCAGTAAGCTTCCGCTCCTCCTCCGTCCTCCGGTTCGCTCTATTCCGTGCCGTAGCTAGCCCACCGCGAAGCCAAGCTCCGCCGTCCGCCATTGCCTACGCAGTGCTCACCTCCGAGCTCCCTCGCTCGAACCCGCAGCGCCAGCACGCTTCTGGTGAGCTGGTGCTTCCGCCCAGCCACTCACGCGATCGAAAAGCGAGCCGCAGCCACGATCCCGTTCGGTCCCGAACTCCGGCGCCGCCCGCGAGCTCACAGTCGACGACTCCGGTCGATTCCGGCGACAAGACCACTCCCATTCGACGCGCCTCTCTTCACCCGTTCGAGCGGACCCAGCCCCGAGTCGAACGGCCACTGGAGCGCGGATTCCGATGACCTCCAGTCCCTCCGCCGCGTTTTGTGCTCGCCGGCGTTCAGCCGCCGGCCGGCCGACGTGGCATGAGTGGGCCCCACCTCTGGGCCACTGACTGTGGGGCCCCACGGGCCCCTTTGACCCCGTTGACATGGGTCAACGCCGACGTGGCCGCCCTGTGCCTATGACACGTGGGCCCCACTCCAATAAACTAATTAAAATAAATAGATAATTAGATAAATAGATAAATAATTAATTTAGCTAATTAAGTGGCTAAGCACTCACTGACATATGGGGCCCACCCCTTAATTAACCCTGTTAGTTAGATTAATTCACTGTTAGTCTTAACAGAGACTGACATGTGGGTCCCACTGGACCCACATGTCAGGTTTGACCCTGGTCAGCGAGGCTGTTGACTGCTGACATCATCACCTAGTCATGCTGACATCATAAATCATTTCTGTTAATAAAAATAATTCCAGAAAATTATTTAAACTTTGAAAAATTAATAACTTTTAAACCGTAGCTCGGATCGAAAAACTTAAAACATGAAACTTGCTCAGAACGACGAGACGAATCTGATTGTGTCGTCTGTTTCCATGTCGGAACCCCCTACGTAGGAGAAACCATAACTCTTAGCCTGATTCCGGTATATGAATAGTGCACACACTCCGATTAATAAATCCCGCGTTAATCCTATAATAACTAAAATGACCTAGATGCATCTTTAGGCAACCCTGCACTGCATCCTAGTCATGACATGTTCTGTGTTGCATCGTTAGCTGTGTATTTATATGTTTCTTCCCCCTCTTCTCTCTCGGTAGACCCCGATGTCGACGTAGCTCCCGAGGCTGACGCTGCTCAGGAGCCCGACGACGCAGTTGACGACCTTGCCCTTGCCGCCGAGCTTCCAGGCAAGCACCCCCTTTTGAGCATTCCGATATCGCCCATTCTCTTCTCTCTTATGCTTGCATTAGAATCTGCTGTTGTTACTGTATCCTATATCTGCTGCATAGCCTGTTTACTTGTAACCTGCTGTTGATACTTACCTGTTATCCTAAACTGCTTAGAATAGGTTGGGTAGAGACCATCAGAGACCCCCACTTATCCCGACTGCCTCGCTGGATGATCAGAGGACCCGAGCAACGGGATCGAAGACTAGGCCCCGACACCGCACGACACTTCCCTTACTTGCTCGACACTACTGGGTTACTATCAAGTGCCAAGGGTGATACCTCGTCAGCACTTCTGATGATAACCTTGTAGGTTAGTTAATCGGTCGTGGTCAGTGAGGGTGATTCCTCCTACACCACCCCCGAAACCGACACTGTCGTGCAACTCCTCAAGAGTGAACCTCGAGGGTGATTCCTCTTACGTTCACCTTGACGGTTATGTCAGGTGGGGATCCAACGAGGGTGATGCCTCGGATTCCTTCTTGATGCGGTAGCCACACAGATGACTTACATTACTGATATTACTGTTCAAACTGGATAAAGACGGGTCCTCCCTAAGGGGTACCCGCACGAGCTTATTAGCGAGTGATGTGGAGTCGGGTGGACCTGGATGGTGCCCGAGGGTTGAACACGAGGCGTGGCCGGGCATTCCTCGCCCTTGCTGCAAGTCCTCGAGACGGGGTCACATCTTTCGTGAGTCTCTGCTCGTTACCGCATTGCCAACACACTAACGGTTTGGATATTTGATCCAAGGGGCTTCTGGCCTGATAGCACTAACCATCATGTGGGCATAGTATGGGCGTTCTGCGTCAGCACTTCAGCCGAAGCTTAATGGACGTCAGCGACTGAGCGGCGCGCGCCGAGTTGGACTGGTTACGCAACTGCGCTTGTATTAAGGGGTTGCTAGGTCTGCTCTCGGCTGCCCTCGCAACGTGCAGGAGTTCCCGGGGCGATGGCCCAAGTGTAGGAGATATGCCCTAGAGGCAATAATAAATGTTATTATTTATCTCCGTGTTCAAAATTAGGTTTATGTTCCATGCTATAACTGCTGTGGTTCCCGAGCCCGTATATCCATAAAGGCTCTGGGGAAACCCCATGTGCACGTGTGGAATAATAAACGGTAAAATGTATTCCTAGTCATGCCTCTAAGACTAGCTCAAGTGTTGCATGATGATTATGTTTTCCCAATCATAGGCATGTCTATGCCAGCAACTTTGAGGGCACAAATGTTAGAAGAACATTTGTGTTGAATCGACCCGATTGATGTTATGCTATGAGATACATTCGTCACAAGTTAATGGTTAATAACGCAGAGATGGTTAATGTTTGCATAATTCCTTAGACCATGAGAGTATCGAGTTTCTTCATGCTTGCTTCATGAACTTTGGGGTTTGTTAAACGTCATCCGTAAATGGGTGGCTATTACGGCGGCTTACGGGTTCATGGAAAAGTATGTCAAGTAACTTGATAGCTCAAGATTGGGATTTGCTCCTCCGGCGATGGAGAGATATCTCTGGGCCCTCTCGGTGTTACGGTATCCATCATCGTCTGGCCAGACACTTTGTGATTTGATCACGGGGATGCCGGAACACGGTAACGAGAAAAGAGAACAATACCGGTAACGAGGTAACTAGCATAATGGACAAGTTGTTGATCCACGGGAATGCCAACATGTCTCACCTTGGGTATTTGTAACATATCGCGAAGCAACAGGAATAGCACACGGCAACTGGAGGTTCACTCGAATATTCATTCGTGTGGGTATAGGGGTCAATATGGGTGTCCACGGCTCCGATGCTGATCATTGATCGGAAAGTGTTCCGGTCATGTCTATACTTCACTGAACCTATAGGGTCACACGCTTAAGGGTCATCTATCTGTTGAACGCTAGACAGGGAGTCTGAGAGAAAGTCACCGAAAATGTTTCGGAGACAACGGAAGAGTTCCGAGAGAGAACACCGAAAGAGTTTCGGTAAAACCGAAAAGTTGTTTCGGAATATATTATTTGGTCAAAAAGGGTTTCGGCACCGCCTGGAAATTTTCAGAGGATGCCAGAATTGGTCTGGGAACTTCTGGGAATTTTCGGAGAGAAAAACCGGAAATGTTCCGAAACTGCCGTAACCGCTGTTAATGCTTTCCGCTGATGAAAACCACCGCATCGAAAATGTTTCGGATCATGCCCAGAATAATTTTAGAGGGTGCCGGAAATGTTCTGGGACTTTTTGGAAATTTTCAGAAAAAGTTTCGCGGAAAACATCTTGTCTCAGCGCGAGGGGACAAGATCCCACGAATCGGGGGTTGCATGTTTGGTGGCTTTTTGTCTAGGGAGCATGCATGTTTCATGGAGACATGTTGGTGGCTTGTTGGGGGGGCCCTCCCCCATGGGGAGACAAGGTGTGGGCTGGCCCAAGGGCTGCCATGGTGGTGTCCCCTTGGTGCCCCCCTTGTGTTACCATTATGCCCTTTCATGTGTGACATAAAGCTTGGGTATTTTGGTATTTCAACATCCCACCCCACCCCTTGCCTTGGCCTATAAAAGGAGGAGAAGGGGCTGCCATTCTCCCGATCCCTTGCTCTCATACACATGCCAAGATGTTATCTGGCTTCTCTCTCCCTCCCACGAAAAGAGTTTCGTAGAGCCGAAAGGCTGTCTGGGTTCCGGCAGGAACTAGTTCTGGACGGCGAAGCCCTGCCGGATAGGTGACACCGTATGTGTGCAACTGTGTAGAGAGGTCGTAGTTTCGATCTTAGTGCCCGAGGGGCTGTTCGAGAGTGCCTCCCGAAGGGCTGTCCAAGTGACGGTCCGAGTTCTGTGAGTCCTCCCGAAGGGCTGTCCGAGTGACCATTCGAGTTTCGAAGGTCCTCCCGAAGGGCTGTCCGCGACATCGTCCGGGGGACTGTTCGACCGCCTCCCGGAGGGCTGTCCGAAGGGAAGACGAGGGTATACATCCTCGCGGTTGGGAGGTTGTAAATCCTAGCTGCGGGGATCTGCACCGCCGATCGTCATCGACTCTACTTCCGCTGCGCTACGAGTCGGTAACGAACATGATCAAACCTTGTATGCAGTCTCCATAGTGGTCCTGGGCTGGTGCGTAGGGCAGAAAATTTTTGTTTTCTGCTGCGTTACCCTACAGTGGCATCATGAGCCGTGCTATGCGTAGATGCAGGTTGCGATCTAGAATACATAGAGATGTATGGGTGTTGCACAATATAATTAGGTAGCAGATGAGTTCTATTACTGAAAATTATTTGTGCGGGTAGCAGATGAAATCTGTTACCCGATGTTCTTGGTGCTTCCCTGGAATTTGCATATTTCTGATCTTGATAACAGTATGGTGGAGTTTCAAAGTTCTGGCAATCCGCGATCCTGATTGATCAACGAAGTGCTAACAGTTCATTGAATTCCACCGTAGTTAAAAGGAAAGATGAAATTTCGCAGACAAAAGGGCAATGCAGATATGATCTGCACGGGGGTCATGCGTATGACGAAGTTTAGTATGGGGCTCGAGATTTTATTATCTCGGTTTTCATACACCCTGGAAAGTTAATCTAGCGACTTGAATTATCATACTTGATGATGGACGTTGGTAGCTTCGGTTTGTTTCGAAACCTTAGAAGCCACGTAAAACAAGTTTTTGCATGAACCGATTAGAGGCGTCTAACTTGGTTTTGCAGGAGGGTTTGCATGTGCATATGATGTGGTATAGCAGTGCTCATAATAATTTGATTATGTATGAGATGACTATATAATGTAAATTTATTGACCTGCGTGTCATGATTCGGCATGATGGCTGGAGCCATATGATTGCACTCTAAATGACCTGCGTGTCAACCTTGTTGTAATGCATTATTTTATTAGCTATAGAGATAGCAATATTATCTGGTGCATCGACAAGGTGGTGGCAATCTTCGCAAAGGTGAACACCGACGCGAATGCCGAAGACGAAGAAATACAAGACTTCTCCGTCAGAAAGGGCTATACCATATCATGCTATTATGAATTGCCTGAGATGTTTATCCCTTATGTTGCACCCTTCTTGATTGCGCGGTAGTCGCTTTTATTAGGGTGATCTCTCACAAAAATATCAAGTAGTTAGTGTTCTCCCAAGTGTAGCACCGTCACGGCACCTAACTTTTCGGGGCATCACATGGACACATGGGTGCGAACGATTAGGGAAGTGTGAGGCGGGTGAGTTGAGACCTCGCAGCAAGATCACTTGGTTGTCTTGACGTTCTGCAGGAGCGTCCTGAGCTCGGAACACGCCCATCGAAAGATGAACAAGAGTCACATAGAGATGTGATTGGCAAGTTGGCCTACCGATTGCAATTTTCGTCACTTGAGATGGACACATCCTTGGCGTTGAATTGTAATATGGATCTTGAATCGCTCACAATCAATTATGAGAGATATTGATTTGAGTGGGAGAGCACTGTTGAATTAACTTGTTTAATTCTCAGTGCAATTAATTTTGAACACTGTCTAAGTGTGATTTGCATAATAGTTGTAGAATAATGGCTCGCATTTCCACCTTCCCTATTAAAATTGAATAGCTGTTAAATATCTGGTTAAATCTTTACGGTTGGTAACGTAATGTGAGGATTGTCCTCCAGAGTGCCGAGAAGGACTTTGTCCTATCGCATACTTTCGGTATTCTCTCGCTTATGCTATGGATCATGTGACTCTCGTCCTTCGATCCAAAAGCTAGAATTCCGTTTCAGTCAATTGCAATATGTTTGCTTCCATCAGACCTGAACTTCGAAAGTTTGGATAGTTATGTGATATTCATGGAATCTGAAAATCATTTTCAGAGACAGACAAAGGCTAAAAGATATGAGATATCCAAAGCAATGTTTGTTTGCAAACTATTAGTAAAGGAGTTTACTATGCATTAGACTGATAAGAGAGGGATCCAGTAGAACGCCTGTCATATGATGAAAAGTGAATAAAACAACAACTTAAAGAGAAAGGAAGTGTCCGAAGGGTGTTAGTGTGACTTACACACCTAGGAAGTCCGGGGCTAACGCCACTCTTAAGTTGGGTGCTTCTTCTGAGAGTAGGAGAAATACTGAAAGTTAAACTGTTAGAAGTATAAAGGCAATAAGATAGAAGACTGGAATATCCAGCTCATGTATGAATGTCATGCAAGTTTTTGATGTATAGAAGGCTGGTCAAAGATATAGTTCTTGGGAATTATGGTTAAACATGTTAATCACTAATTCTTGGGTATTGTGAGTTAATCACAAAGATACCCACTCGATTGCATTCTGTTGCAACTCGATGTAAGAACTACTATGGCCTGAAAGACTAGCCAGGAATGAGGTTTAGGTATACATAGGGAACATAGTAAATGTTACTATACCTTCCATCGGTGTATTACCGTCTGTATTCATTTTCATAATTCATTTAGAGTTTCACGAACTCTAGCCCATTGCATAAGGTATCTTGCAAGAAGGTTGTTCATAAGAGAACTTTTGATGTTCGATGTTATGAATAACATAAGGGCCATACTTTCATTATGAATGAGATGTATGTTATGAATATTGATAATAATATATTACCTCTGGGTTTACTTTCATAATTCATTTTAGAGTTTCATACACTCTAGCCCATTGCACAATGTTTGTTGCAAAAGAGTTGTTCATAAAACAACAATTGTTGTTCAGTATTATGAATAACATGGAGGGCCATGCTTCCATCCAAAATTGGACGTATGTTATGAATATTGATGGTAATATGATACACCTATAACACTGACGCTAAATGTCGCAAGACTAAAAGAATACCACACAAGTGTGGCACTGCATTTGGTCACATTGGAGAAACCCGCATGGAAAACTCCATTATGATGGATTTTGAAGTCGTTTGATTTTGAATCATCTGACACTTGCAAATTACCTCCGAAAAGTGAAGTGACTGAAATACCGTTCACAGGCCATAAGGAATGAGCAACAAACTTATTGGTGATCATACATTTTGATGTGTGTAGTTCAATAAATGTTGTTGCAAGTAGTGGATTTATCTATCTTCAGAAATGACTCAAGTAGATATATGGATATTTACTTGATGAGACGTAAGTCTGGATCTTTTGAAATCATTCGAAAGGTTTTCAAATATGAAGTAGAAGTTATTATAACAAGAAAATTATGTTTCTACAATTCGATTGCAGAAAGAAATATTTGAGTTACAAGTTTAGCGAATGTCTGATGAGTTGTGAAAAGAGTTTCATAACTTACACCTCCCGGAACACCACTGTGAGTGGAAAGTCCGTGAAGATGTAATCGAACCATTTATGACATGGTAAGATCAAAGATGACATAAATAAATTTGCCATTACCCCTTTTAAAAGGTGATGCTTTAGAGACTGCGGCTTTTACACTGAAAAGAGCTCCATCGGGTCTGTTGAAATGACAGCATGGTATGGTACGCCCAACCATGTTATATCTTTTCTTAACATTTGGAATATGGGGCCTGTGTAAAAGGTTACAAACCTATTCCAAATCAGACAAGTGCTACTTTGTAGGTTATCCCAAAATGTTGGGTATTCCTCCCTCACTATACCGAGGCAAATAGGTTTGCCACAAAGAACGGTATGCTTTTTGAAGAAAATGGTTCTTTCAAAAAGGTGAGTGGGAGAATAATGCAACTCGACGAGATAACCAGTATCTCCGTCATCAGGTCAAAGGAAAGAGACCTTGGAAGTAATTCCAGAGTTTCCTACTGCGACTGATACGGAAGTCTCTACAATAAAATGTATGGACTTCGGTCGAACTTGCAGCTGAACCATGTAGGCAAGGCTCGTGCAAACCTCTCAGATGCGCAAATGAGATATTGTTGTTAGACAACAGTATACCTACGATACACAAGGAAGCGTTGATGGGCCCTGACTCCGGAATTGGCTAAATGCCAATACAATCCGAGATAGTTTCCATATAAGTGATTCAAGATTAAAACCTTGATACACCTTTCGGAAGACTTAGAGTCTGACGAATATTTATGGAACTATAACTGATACGAATAAAAATGTTTTATCCATAAAGCTCGACTTGTTGCAATATACAAGTTCAAGGAGTTGACTACGATGAGGTTGCTTCACCGTAGCGATGCTTAAAGTCGGTTCGGGTTGAACTAGCAATTAATACATATTTCATATCATGAGATATAAAACAATGGATGACAAAAGGATTTCCATCTGATGGAAATGAAACCAAGGACTTGCATGTGTTACAGTCCAAGGTATTTTGTCAATCCAGAGGATGCTAGTAAGGGTGCAAACTTCAGAGTTCCAGCGATGGACAGAAGAGAGCAAAGAGGAGTTGGAATCTTCGTGTTTTGATGAAATGGTCAAAAAGGGTTTTGACTTCATCAATGGTTAACGAAGATACTTGTAATTCAAGAAAGTAAGTGGGAGCATAATAACATTTCTAAAAACCTTGTGTGCTTGACACATTGTTAATTGGAATTAAAATTCTTGACACGAATTAGGACTTCATTTGAAAATAGTTTTTTAATGAAGTGCTTGGGCTAAATAGCCTTTATATTAGGCATGATGATCTATGGAGATAGATTTACCTAATAGGGCTAAGCAAAGATACATATTGACAAGATGCTAAAACCTTTTAGCATTAAAAACGTCAAGGAGTGATTCTTGCCGAAGTCACATGGAAAGAATTTTTGCAAGACTCGGTGTCCCAAAACACCGATGAGCAAAATACATGATGGAGATTCCACACACTCTTGTGTTTGGATTAATCATGTATTCCATGGTATGTAAAAACAACCAGATATGTCCAATACTCCCAAAGTTGTTGCGAGTATAGATACCAAAGTGATCAAAAGTACTGATCATGGGACAACAGTGAAAAAGGGTCATTGAGTACTATAGTAGCACTGATGACATGTATTCTCGCAAGCAGAGATCATGAAGAGTTCGTTGTAAAAGGTTACATCGATACAGTCTTCATCCATGCTCCAAGCGATTTTCGATTTAAGTTAAGGGTTTTGTGCAATACACAATATGGTGGCACGGTAGTTGGAAATTGTTCCAAACAAGTTACTGTGGCGAATTCTATAACAGAGGCGAAGTATGTTGCCGCTTTTAAAAGCGACAAAGAAGATGTTGAACCATATAGTTCATTCATGAACTTAGTATGGTTCCAAGATGGCTTTTGTCAATGGGACACTACTGCAGATAGTTGCTCCATAACTCAGTCTGAGAAATCCAGGTTCGACCTGTGATTCACATACATACAAAGCCAAGTCCACACAAAATATGAATTTTGTGAAAGCGTGAAAACGTGAGGATATGCAAAGATACACACGGAGCTGAAGTCGTCAGATCTGTTGGACATCAGGCTATACCACAAGCGAAGCATATTTACACCGGTGTGCCACAGGTGTGAAGTGCATTAGCATTAACTAGATTATTGACTCTAGTGCAAGTGGGAGTCTGTAGGAGATATGCCCTAGAGGCAATAATAAATGTTATTATTTATCTCCGTGTTCAAAATTAGGTTTATGTTCCATGCTATAACTGCTGTGGTTCCCGAGCCCGTATATCCATAAAGGCTCTGGGGAAAATCCATGTGCACGTGTGGAATAATAAACGGTAAAATGTATTCCTAGTCATGCCTCTAAGACTAGCTCAAGTGTTGCATGATGATTATGTTTTCCCAATCATAGGCATGTCTATGCCAGCAACTTTGAGGGCACAAATGTTAGAAGAACATTTGTGTTGAATCGACCCGATTGATGTTATGCTATGAGATACATTCGTCACAAGTTAATGGTTAATAACGCAGAGATGGTTAATGTTTGCATAATTCCTTAGACCATGAGAGTATCGAGTTTCTTCATGCTTGCTTCATGAACTTTGGGGTTTGTTAAACGTCATCCGTAAATGGGTGGCTATTACGGCGGCTTACGGGTTCATGGAAAAGTATGTCAAGTAACTTGATAGCTCAAGATTGGGATTTGCTCCTCCGGCGATGGAGAGATATCTTTGGGCCCTCTCGGTGTTACGGTATCCATCATCGTCTGGCCAGACACTTTGTGATTTGATCACGGGGATGCCGGAACACGGTAACGAGAAAAGAGAACAATACCGGTAACGAGGTAACTAGCATAGTGGACAAGTTGTTGATCCACGGGAATGCCAACATGTCTCACCTTGGGTATTTGTAACATATCGCGAAGCAACAGGAATAGCACACGACAACTGGAGGTTCACTCGAATATTCATTCGTGTGGGTATAGGGGTCAATATGGGTGTCCACGGCTCCGATGCTGATCATTGATCGGAAAGTGTTCCGGTCATGTCTATACTTCACCGAACCTATAGGGTCACACGCTTAAGGGTCATCTATCTGTTGAACGCTAGACAGGGAGTCTGAGAGAAAGTCACCGAAAATGTTTCGGAGACAACGGAAGAGTTCCGAGAGAGAGAACACCGAAAGAGTTTCGGTAAAACCGAAAAGTTGTTTCGGAATATATTATTTGGTCAAAAAGGGTTTCGGCACTGCCTGGAAATTTTCAGAGGATGCCAGAATTGGTCTGGGAACTTCTGGGAATTTTCGGAGAGAAAAACCGGAAATGTTCCGAAACTGCCGTAACCGCTGTTAATGCTTTCCGCTGATGAAAACCACCGCATCGAAAATGTTTCGGATCATGCCCAGAATAATTTTAGAGGGTGTCGGAAATGTTCTGGGACTTTTTGGAAATTTTCAGAAAAAGTTTCGCGGAAAACATCTTGTCTCAGCGCGAGGGGACAAGATCCCACGAATCGGGGGTTGCATGTTTGGTGGCTTTTTGTCTAGGGAGCATGCATGTTTCATGGAGACATGTTGGTGGCTTGTTGGGGGGGCCCTCCCCCATGGGGAGACAAGGTGTGGGCCGGCCCAAGGGCTGCCATGGTGGTGTCCCCTTGGTGCCCCCCTTGTGTTACCATTATGCCCTTTCATGTGTGACATAAAGCTTGGGTATTTTGGTATTTCAACATCCCACCCCACCCCTTACCTTGGCCTATAAAAGGAGGAGAAGGGGCTGCCATTCTCCCCATCCCTTGCTCTCATACACATGCCAAGATGTTATCTGGCTTCTCTCTCCCTCCCACGAAAAGAGTTTCGTAGAGCCGAAAGGCTGTCTGGGTTCCGGCAGGAACTAGTTCTGGACGGCGAAGCCCTGCCGGATAGGTGACACCGTATGTGTGCAACTCTGTAGAGAGGTCGTAGTTTCGATCTTAGTGCCCGAGGGGCTGTTCGAGAGTGCCTCCCGAAGGGCTGTCCAAGTGACGGTCCGAGTTCTGTGAGTCCTCCCGAAGGGCTGTCCGAGTGACCATTCGAGTTTCGAAGGTCCTCCCGAAGGGCTGTCCGCGACATCGTCCGGGGGACTGTTCGACCGCCTCCTGGAGAGCTGTCCGAAGGGAAGACGAGGGTATACATCCTCGCGGTTGGGAGGTTGTAAATCCTAGCTGCGGGGATCTGCACCGCCGATCGTCATCGACTCTACTTCCGCTGCGCTACGAGTCGGTAACGAACATGATCAAACCTTGTATGCAGTCTCCATAGTGGTCCTGGGCTGGTGCGTAGGGCGGAAATTTTTTGTTTTCTGCTGCGTTACCCTACACCAGGACCCCTGGGGGCATAGGTTTAGTCCGGCGTGCTGACCTCTCTGTTAAGTATTTGGTCGGGTTGCGGCGTGTTGCTTAGCCGAGGCCGGGCATGACCCAGAAAAGTGTGTCCGGCCGGAGTTAAGCGAGCGTGGTGGGTAAGTTGGTGCACCCCTGCAGGGAAGAAAACATCTATCGATAGCCTGTCCTACGGTAACGGACACTCGGAGTCGTATCCCGATCGGTACAACTAGAACTGGTGACTTGAGATGAGATGGATAATATGGCTCTGGGATTGATTTCTCGCAGGGAGTCGAGGAAGGATCTCTGGGCGAGGTTGATGATACTACAACTACTTTACATTATGTTAATCTGCACTCTTCTAATGCTACAAGACCGATGAAGATGATTGAAGATGCTAGTCTTCGATAGGACTAGGCTTTCCCCCTCTGTTCTGGCATTTCTGCAGCCCAGTCCACATATACAGCCTCCTTTGATAATGATGCATATATAGTGTAGATCCTTGCTTGCTGAGTACTTCGGATGAGTACTCATGATTGCTTTATTTTCTTTTTCTCCCTATATCCAATTGACGCCGACAGATGACGGAGCCCCTGAGATAGCAGCCCCCGTCGACGACTACGGCTACTACTACTACCCTCCAGGCGAGTACTACTACGAGGAGCCGACGAACGACCAGGAGTAGGATTCGGAGGGTCCTAGGCAGGAGGCCTACGCCTTTCGATCATAGAGTTTTATTTTGCCCCGCCTTCATAAAGGCTTACCTCTATTTTTGTAATATATATATCTGTACCCAGATATCTGATGCTTCCGCGGACGCTTGTATGCCATCGAGCTATGTATTCGAGCCCTCGAGGCCCTGACTTGTAATATAAAGCTTGTATGAATTTATTTATGTTTTAGAGTTGTGTTGTGATATCTTCAAGTGAGTCCTTAGGCTTGATCGTGTGCATTTGCGTGTATGGTTAGTGCACGATTAAGCCGGGGTCGTCACACCCTGCCTCGCCCGCACAGCCCCGCGCCCCTGCTCCTCACTGTGCCCGCGCCCTCTGCTGCTGCTTCGCCGCGGCTGCTGCCTCGATTGCTGCTCGTTGTCGCCTGCTAGCTGCTGCCCGCTGCCACCTAGCCCCCGCACCGGCCGTGCCCGACCACGCCATGCGCCCGTCGCCGCCTTCGGCCGCTCCACGCGCCGCTGGTCCTGGCCGTGGCCTCCCATGGCGTGGCAGAGCCCAGCCGTGGCTGCTGCCGGCTGGTGCCACTGACCAGTGGGCCGGTCCCTGTTAATTAGGGGCCCTGATTAACTTAGCTCTAACCCCCCCTAATTAGCCCCACAGTGTATGACAGCCGGGCCCCGCGCGGATTAATTAACCCTAATAAAACTATTAGATATTTAACTAAACTAGCATGTGGGCCCGCATGCACTATTCACCCGCTGACTAGTCAACCATTTGACTGCTGACTCAGCAGACAATGGGACCCACTGTCAGCCTCTGGTACACTGCTGGGTGCACTGGACCGGGTGCACCTGGCCTTTTCCTGTTATTTTCGAAATTAGTTTAATTCTAGAAATTCCAGAAATTGATTTAAAACTTAAAAAATCATAGAAAATAAACCGTAACTCCGATGAAAATAATTTATATATGAAAAACGATCAGAAAAATGAGATGAATCCGAATATGCCCTCCTCATACCTGTCACATGCCTCTGGCATGATGAACATGGAACTTTCCCCTTCGTTGATCTGTCCGATAATCACCCGGAGCTGGGAGAACACTCCCAGATAATTTCCCACTCCCACTAACTTGCGCAGTACTGCATTAGGGCACCTCTCGAATAACGTGCTGCCATGCCATGCTTCTGTGATTGCATTTGTCTGCCTTTATTTATTGTTTCTTCCCCCTCTTCTCTCTCGATAGACCCCAAGACCGATGATGACCCGATGATCGTCTACCTCGTCGAAGACCCGTTGATGCCTGCAAAGCCACCAGGCAAGCACCCCCCCCCCCCTTGAGCATGCCTATATCGCCTATTCTCTTCTTTCTTGTGCTTGCGTTAGAATTGCTGTTGCTACTGCTTTACCTATTCTGATGCATAGACTGATTTTGAAACCTGCTGTTGATAATTACCTGCTTTCCTAAAATGTTTAGCATAGGCTGGTTAGAGACCCGTCAGAGACCCCATTTTGACCCACCTGCCCCGCTGGATTATCAGAAGACCCGATCAGCGGGATTGAAGATCAGGCCCCGGCACCGCACATCACCCCCGTAATTGTACGACACTACCGGGTTACTATCGGGAGCCGAGGGTGATACCTTGTCAGCACTTCTGATGTTAACCTTGTAGGTTAGTTCATCGGTTGTGGTCATCGAGGGTGATTCCTCTTTCTCCACTCCCGGTAATGACGTTGTCATGCAACTCCTCAAGAGTGGACCTCGAGGGTGATTCCTCCTTAGTTCACCTTGACGATTACATCAGGTGGAATTCCATCGAGGGTGATTCCTCAGGTTTTCCCCTGGTGTTTGGACACATAGTTACTATGACTTTAACCATGAACCATGATAAAGTCGGGTCGGCCCTGAGGGGTACCCGCGCGAGCAAGTGATGCGATTGATGTGTAGTCGGGTGACCAGAGAGAGAACCCGCGAAATAATTACGAGGTGTGGCCGGGCATCCTTAGCCCTTGCCGCAAGTCCTCGAGATGGGGCGACGGGGTCACATCGATCGTGAGTCTCTGCTCGTTATCGCGCGCTCCTAATTCACTAACGGTTTGGATATTTGATCCGAGTGGGCCTCCAGCCTGATAGCACTAACCATCACGTGGGAACAGTTATGGGCACTCTGCGTCGTATGCATCAGCCGAAGCTTAATTGGCGTCAGCGATTGAGCGGCGCGCGCCAAGTTGGACCGCGTAAAGCAACCGCCTTGATAGTGTGGGTTGCCAGGTCTGTCTTGGCCGTGAACGTAACGTGCAGGAGTTCCCGGGGCGATGGCCCAAGACCCCTGGGGGCATAGGTTTAGTCCGGCGTGCTGACCTCTCTGTTAAGCCTAGGTCGGGTTGCGGCGTATCGTTTGGCCGAGGCCGGGCATGACCCAGAAAAGTGTGTCCGGCCGAAGTTAATCGAGCGTGGTGGGTAAGTTGGTGTACCCCTGCAGGGAAGAACTAATCTATGCATAGCCGATCCTCGGTAACGAACGCTCGGAGTTGTATCCCGATCGATACAACTAGAACTGGATACTTGAGATGAGAAATTGATACTAGGGCTCTGGGATTACTTTCTCGCAGGGAGTCGAGAAAGTATCTCTGGCCGAGGTAGATACTTAATGTTACTACTACTTTATACTGTACTAATCTACACTCTTCTAATGCTGCAAGACCGTTGAAGATGCTAGTCTTCGATAGGACTAGGCCTTCTCTCTATTCTGGCATTTCTGCAGCCCAGTCCACATATACAACCTTCCTTTAATAATGTTGCATATGTAGTGTAGATCCTTGCTTCCTGAGTACTTTGGATGAGTACTCGCGGTTGCTTTGCTTTCTCTTTTTCCCCATATCCGTATGATGCATCTAGATGACGGAGCCCCGGAGCTAGCCGCCCCCGCCGATGACTATTACTACAACCCCGAGGGTGGTTACTACTTCGAGTTGGCTGACGACCAGGAGTAGGTTCGGAGGGTCCCAGGCAGGAGGCCTGCGCCTTTCGATCGTAGCTTTTGTTTTGCCCCGCCTTTCTAAAGGCTTATCTGTTTCTGTTTCATATCTGTACTCAGATATCTGATGCTTCCGCTGACGCTTGTATGCGAGCTTATGTATTCGAGCCCTCGAGGCCCCTGGCTTGTAATATAAAGCTTGTATTGTTTTAATTTGTGTCTAGAGTTGTGTTGTGATATTGTCAAGTGAGTCCTTAGGCTTGATCGTGTGCATTTGCGTGTATGATTAGTGCACGATTAAGCCCGGGGCGTCGCAGGTATGATGGCAGTATTTATCTCCACAGTGTTCATGTTGTCTGATCATGCTCAGTGTTATCTAGTGACAGTAATGTCAGTACATCAGTTGGGATTTCATCTATGTCATGCAGGCTTGAGTTATTTCTCCCCAGTGTTTTTCACTGTTGATTTAATGTCATCACTAAGTTCAGTCCCCTGATCTTTTTGTACTCTGACGAATTAGTGACATGTCTTTTCTGCTTTGTTTTCTATTCTGGACCTAATGTAGTCTCTTAAAACAGAGGTGACCAAAAGCAGAGTGCAACAGAGGAGTTGAAGATTTTTCCTGTCAGGTGCTTTTGACGGGTCAAGGAAAGGACAGTAGGGGCGACCGGTTCAACCTTTTCTCGCTGTTAGTCGCTTGACGGGTCACATATACAGCCCGACCCGTTTTCTTCAAGAAAAACAGACATACAGCTGTCAACAGTTTATTGGTTGGAGAATTTGAGTGATAACCAATTACAAATCAGTCGATTGTTGAATAGACAGTCCCAAGATAAATCGAACCCTGAACTTTGAATCCCGGAAATTGGCACTCTAAACTTATCAATCCCGGTCTATTTTGGACCCTAGACCTATTTGGGGCACCGGGATATAACAATCCCGGCCGGATAAGGTACTACTCTCACTGACGAGTATTTGGGCCGGCTCACTACTTGCGTTTTCGAAAAATGAAAAAAATGTTCGTGTTTTAAAATTCTGTATTTTCTTAAAATGTTCGTCCTTTCAATCATAAAAAAATTTGTGCATTTCAAATAATGTACAGTAATTTAAAAATGTTCCTGTTTTCGATTTTCTGTCACAAATAAAAAAAAATTGTGTTTTCAAAAATTGTTCAGAAGTTAAAAAAAATAGAGCGCAAATATTTTGCGACGTCGTGAGCAAAAAATTTAAACTAAAAGATTTTTCCAATCTTGAACTGTTTTTCAAATTTTGAACATTTCAAACGTGAACATTTTCTGAAAGATGAAAAAAAAACCTAGGTGGAACCGTAGCAAACATTTTTTGGAAAAGTAGGAGGTACTGTAGCAGAAAATATTGAAGACATGCTGGCCTGAACAATTTTTTGTACTGCAAACATTGTTTGAAAATTCTGAATAGTTTTTCAAAAAATTGATTGTATTAAAACACAATCAATTTTTAAAAAGCGAACACTATTACAGACATAAATATTCTAAAATAAAAACTGGTACAAATTCTGAAACCTGAACAATTTTTCAAAATGTTTATACAATGTAAAAAAATGTTATTGTCATTAAGTAAATGTAAAACGTGTAGTTTGCAAAATGTTGTTGTGTCACATTGTTCAAAAAATGTTTTTGGAATTTCGTATATTATTTGCTTTTAAAAAATATTCTGTATTTCAAACTGTTCACATTTTTTTCCAAGAAATGTTTCGTAATTTTTCAAAAAACAAATCATATATGAACGATACTCTCTGTTCTTATAAGGAATGTGCTATGTCAGATCAATTGCATCCTTCAGTTGCGTTGGCTAGGTGCGGCCACCAGCCCACCACTAGCCCGAGGTTACTAGTTCGAATCCTGTCATGCACTACGTACTGCTAGTATTTTTTATCGCTCCTGATACAAGACAAGTGGGTTCGTAGAAAACGAAAAAGAAAAAACAGAACAAAGCGAACGCCCAAGCAACTGCACGTTTGGATCCTGGGCTATTGCTCACCTAGCCTCGCTGGGCCAGTCTAAACATGTGGTTCAACCGAAATAATCTGGCCTTCGAGGGCAAGCTAGCCTCGATGGGTAAAGAAATCGTCGTTCGCGGAGGCGAGCCAATTTGGCTCGCTCTCGACGGCAAGATTTTCCCGCGAGCTAGCTGGGCTAAGGCAAGGTGAGCAGTACAATGGGCTGGCCCGATTTATCCTAGTATCCAGCCAGTCAGTCAAGTATCTTTTTCTCAAAAAAAAAAAGTCAGTCAAGTATCCTTGCCACATCAGCGAGTATAGCAGCTAAACACCCTCAAGGTTTAAAATAGACCGGGATCAGAGAGTTCGGTGTGCTGATTTCCAAGATTACAAGTTGAAGGTTTGATTTAGCTTTCCTCTACAAGTTCAAGGTTTATTTTGGACTTTTTCCTACTCCCTCCATACCAAAATACTTGTAGTTGCGGGACTTGTACTAGCTTCCCCAGCTACAAGTATTTTGGTACAGAGATAGTACTCTTCATTGTTTTCCTGCCTGGAGAGTGGTTTATCTACGATGCTGCACCGAATATCTATGCATGGATCCAACGTCCGTGGTTCCTTTGAGATTCAAGCTATTTTATTTGTTGTTGTCACAATTTATCTCGTTTCAGAATGTTTGGTTCATTTTTCTTTCCAATGTGTATCATCATGTTTCATTATGTGCCAATGAAAAAATGCTCTTATTTTGGATCGATTTTAATATACACGATATATACACAATAAGACGTTAATGTACACTTTGGAACAAGAAGAAAAAGCAAATGTAACGCTTTGAAATAGGACAAATTCTGAAAATGGTCAAAAAACGAAGCATGAATCTCAAAGCAACCATAGACAATAGACGATGGATTTGTGCACGATAGAATTGCTTTTCTCCCCCATCTGCTATTGTTCATCTTCTTCCCTCCTTGTCAATCCTTCCTCTAATCTAGGCCTAACAGCTGGCTACACTACTGCGCGCGCCTCGTCGCCTCAACTTGCACAAGCCCCCGTCTCTAAAATGTGCTACCACCACCTCGACCATGCATGTAAGAGCATTTCAAATGCGAACCCCCAAACCTCCCGCAACCTTTGGACCGAGCTATCCGAACACATTTTGGCATCCAACGCAGTCCCGCATCGGTCTGACGATGAGTTCAACTTTTTGTTTTTCCACAAACCAGAACCAAATTGGGGCGGGGGCTTTGCAAGAATCCGGACCACCGCCATGTAGGACTCTGACAACCCCAACCCACTCAAGTCTTCCTCCCAGTCCACTTTTCTTCGACTCCGCCCCTGCTCCCCCTTGTTTCCATCTGCACCCCCCGCCGTTGTACCTCTCCGGCCGCCGCCCAGGCATCCTCGGACATCTGCAGCCCCACCCACGCGCATGCGCGCAGTCCACCCAGGATCCCTCCGCAGCCAGGAACCATCTGCCCCCTCCCGGCGCCGTCCATGACAGACACCACGTCCGACAAGTCTTCAGCCAAATGTCATTGAGCTTTTTTGTTGAACTTTTTGTTGTTTTCTGGAGTAAGCACGATGACGGGGTACTCGGGGATAGAGTATAAGTTGTTGTGCGATGCGTGGTTTGTTGTATCTGCGAACTTTATAGGCATGAACGAGGGCTCGACCTTTTGGTCAAACGTGCATGCTTCGTTTCATGAGCAAAGAAAAACTCCGCGCCCTACGACATGCACGTCATCCATGAACGCAATGCAAAGTCACTAACACATCGGTGATACACCATCTCCAACATTGTCATGAAGTTTTGCGGTGTGATTGTACGAGTGGAGACAATGTGACCATCGGGCTTGTCAATCCGTAAGTTTTGCTTTTTATTGTTCTACATGTTGGTCAATTTATTCATTTAATTTTGCAACTTGATAATCATCAGATTGTATAGCCTAGACGTGCTGTCGCCCTGTACTACAAGACCGAGGGCAAGCTATTTACGCTCATACATTGTTAGATGAATCTCAAGTGGAACTATGTGTGGAATGACGTGTCGGTTTTGACTCTAGTATCTCTGAATTCAAAATCAATGAATTCTTGTTAGCTATTGTTATACTAAGGATATTTGCATGTTTTTTTATGAATGAATAGTGCTATTTCTTATAATTATTTTGAGTGTTGCGGAGTTGGAAGAAAAAAAATGCGGACGACAAGGATGACATGGTTGGATGGCCCATCAGCGTCCGCGCCCTCTCATCGGTTTTTCCAACAATGTAGTAAGTTGCAATGTTACAGTGAAGACCTCTAAACAATTTTTCGACACTAGAACATTGATATATTCGCATGAGAAGTATTTGCCGCTTTACAACAGAGCATTCGACAGAGAAGCATTCGTTTAGCTTCCCTGTCAATGAATCGCAACTAACTACAGCCTACAGGAGGTCCCTGAGAGTTGTGGTGGAAGATGTCCTGGCAGTCTTCTTCCCCTGGAGAAAAACAGGTCAAAAGCGTACATTAATCTGAACTATCTGTCGAGGTAAGCTTACTCTGCCTGGCTGCTTGCTGCGTACCTGGCGGTGGTTTCTTCTGCCCGGGGTGCCGACCTGGATGGGCCGGCCGTGCTCGTCGTACAGCACGAGCCCGCTGAACCGCGGCAGCTCGCACCGCATCCCCATCAGTATCCTCCTCTGCCACACCGGCCGGCCCGGCGTCATGGCTGCCGAGGCCGGCGTACTCGGTGCCGCTGGCGCCCCGCTCATGGCCGTCATGGCCGGCGTCGGCGTCGCTGGGGCCGTTGGTGGCGTCCAGCGCGGCCCTGGCGGGGCCCCTCCGTCCGCGGCTGTCATCTTGCGCGTATACAACGGTGCATCCGGCTCGACCCCGGGCCCTGGCGGGGCACCTCGGCCCGCCGCCGTCGTCTCACGCGTGCGCAACGCTGCGTCCGGCTCGACCCCGACGGTCCCGGTGCCCGCACAAGGCAGCCGGGGCATCCGAGCGCGGGTGACCATCCTGTCCAGCGCGTCCGTGCCTTGTCGCCAGCACCCCCCGCGTCTTCCGCTCTCCGCCCTGCCAGTGCCAGGTCTCTGGAGCTGTGTTCGACCTGAGTCCTGCACCCGGACCACCAGCGCCTCTGGGTTCGACGGCCGGCGGTCGCCTCTGACGACGAACAGCGCCTTCGCCGTGCCGCGCCTCGGCTCGGGGTACCGCCTCTCCGTCCTCCGCTGCAGCATCGACGCGCAGAGCCCCATGGCCTCGGGTAGCTTTGGATGAGGAGTTCGGATGGATCAGGATGTGCTTGTTTGATACTACTCCTGCTAATGCGCATTGGTTTCTTTGTTATGGGTAGCGAGCAAGCGAGAGCGGGATGGAGTGAGCTGGGTTGGGAGAAAAAGGAAGGAAGGTTTAACAAACTTCCTTTTCTTCCTTGCATCGGAGTGATATCTCCCGCGCGATGCTAAAGAATAATCGTGGGTTTCGGTCGATAGAATTGCTTCGTGGACGGGGGTAAGACAAGAATTGCTTGTTGCTTGTGAAATAAGTGATCTGTGTTTAGCGTGGTCGGTCGTTGTCCATTAACTCCGATCAAGGGATTCTCAAGATACAGGTACGGAGCCACAAGCAATAGGTTCACGATGCATTTGGCTTGACATTGACGGCTATTTTTTTTAAAATAATACATTTATTTTATTAAGTTTCAGAAATAATACACGGTTTAGATATTTTCCATAAATAATACGGCATCATCTTCCTGGAGGACGACTGGACCTAATCGTCTTACTTGTAGACGATTAGTGGCCGACTGGGCAGTCGTCTGATGGCGGGCCTCCAGTTGTCCACCCTATAGACGATTAGTTCCAGTCGTCCTCCCTGTAGATGATTAGTTCCAGTCGTCCTCCCCGAAGACGATTATTTCTAGTCGTCCTCCCCGAAGACGATTAGTTCCAGCCTGGCCTAGTTGTCCACAAAACTTTTTCATAACCGTGTTCCCGGGAACCCTTTGCCGCCATCTTCTTTCCCACCAAACCTGCCTTTCCGGGAACAGAAAGGGTGGCGGGAAAGAAGTTGGCGGGAACATAAGGGTTGGCGGGAACAGCAGGATTCGCGGGAAAGAAGATGGCGGGAAAGGCAGGTTTGGCGGGAAAGAAGATGGCGGCAAAGGGTTCCCGGGAACACGGTTATGAAAAAGTTTTGTGGACAACTAGGCCAGGCTGGAACTAATCGTTTTCGGTGAGGACGACTGGAACTAATCATCTTCGGGGAGGACGACTGGAGGCCCGCCTTCAAACGACTGCCCAGTCGGCCAGCTGTGAGCCGACTGGATACTAATCGTCTACAAGTAAGACGATTAGGTCCAGTCGTCCTTCAGAAAGATGATGCCGTATTATTTGTGAAAAATATCTAAACCGTGTATTATTTCTGAAAATTAATAAAAAATATATTATTTAAAAAAAATTAGCACATTGACGTACTACTAAGAACTGTCATGCGAAGGCCAATGAAGCTGATTGCGTGGATTTGCCGGGGTTTGGGGCAAAGGCCGGCAGTTCGAGGTCTTCTGGAACTCCAGAAGAGGGAGGAGCCTGACATTCTTTTCTTGTCTGAAACCAAGCTGGATAAGTGGAGGATGGGTAAGTTCAGGGATTTGTTAGGTTTGCCGCATATGGTGGTCCAGAATAATAAAGGGAAGAGTGGTGGTCTTGCGCTCTTCTGGCGGAAAGGAATAAACATCTCTGTGAGATGGATGGGTCGTATGCATATTGATGCAATTGTGGAGGAAGATGATGGGTATAAGTGGAGACTGACGGGCATCTATGGTGAATCTCACACGGATAAAAAGGAAACATGGAGACTCCTCCGTACTCTGCACAACCAAGTTCAACTTCCTTGGGTCTGCCTAGGTGATTTCAATGAAATTTTGTTTAGTCATGAGAATCAAGGAGGTGTCCCCAGAGCTCATAGGTTTATGAAAAAAATTAGAGATGCTCTAGGCTATTGTAATTTGAATGACCTCGAGGGTGATGTGTTTACTTGGAGGAATAAAAATTATTGAGTTGATGGTTATATCCGAGAGCGTTTGGATAGGGTGGTGGCTTCGCCTGAGTGGTGTACGCGTTTCCCAGCCTACAAAATTATTAAAGGGGACCCCCAACATTCTGACCACCGGCCCGTAATCTTGCTAAGGGATGGGTGCCCCCGGATTTATAGACAAGCAGGTAGTGAACGGCTTCTGCGCTTCGAGGCAAAGTGGTTGATCGAGGATGGTTTAGATGAGATAGTGCATGAGGCGTGGGAAGGGGCCATGGCTACTACAGTGCGTGCAAAGCTTGAGGGCGTGTTGAAGGCTCTGAATACATGGAGCCGGGAGGTCCTTGGTGACTTGAGGAAGAGGATTAAGAAGTTAAAAATGGAGTTGGAGGCTGTGAGGAGGGAACCGCTATCTGACAGTCAGGTCCGGAAGGAGCAAACTATCAGTTTCAAGCTTGAGAGGCTGGAGGAGCAGGAGGACCTTGTGTGGCGGCAGCGAGCTCATGCAAATTGGTTGATTAAGGGGGATAGAAATACCCGCTATTTTCAGGCGTTTGCATCAGAAAGGAAGAAGATGAATACTATACAGAAGCTGAAAAGGGAGGATGGTGTGGTAGTGGAAGGGGAGGATGGCATCAAGAACCTAATTACTAACTATTTTTCATCACTGTTTACCCCTGTGGCAGGTGCAGACACTACTGGAATTTTCCTCTTTGCCGAGTGTTTGGCTCTTTGCCGAGTGCATTATGTCGGACACTCGGCAATAGTATCTTTGCCGAGTACCCAACTCGGCAAAAACGCGAAACTCGGCAAATAGGCATTTTGCCGAGTGTCGTGGAAAAACGCTCGGTAAAACAACAAAACTCGGCAAACAGGGCTTTGCCGAGTGCTACACTCGGCAAAAGGGGGTCTTTACCGAGTGTCCCACTCGGCAAAAGAGGGTCTTTGCTAAATTGCATGGTTTTTGTTGTAGAGGTTGCATACGACCTTGAATGAAGATGGTACAAAAATCAAATTTGTTCATTTTGACGAGACGGACAATTTCCATGTTGAGAACTTTTTCATTTAGGCCATATTAATTACACTTTTTGGCATGCCAAATATTAATATAATCTCAAATGACCGAGGTGATGGCCATTTGCAATGTGCATGGTTTATTATAATGGTCAGAAATTAGACACGTAGGTGCATCTTGACATTACAAACAATGTTGACAAATAAAGTTTCCTACTTTTTTGTACAAAAAAATCAATTTTCATTTTATAAGTGTCAAAAATGGGTGTTTTTTGTGAAGTAAGTACAAACATCAGGGTGCAAAATGGCACCACTCCAATTATCATAGTAAGTAGACCATGTTTTATGCACAATTCACAAGTTTCATTGATTTTCTAATTTTCTAGCTACTTTCGCACATTTAAAAGACTTTATGTCAATTTTTCAAAAGTAATTCAAATTTGAACTGCAAGTGTATGATAGCCCAGTCTTAAAAATTAGCAAAAAATATTTTTAGGTACACAAGTAGTCATTATATGGGAGAATCACTTAGAGTTTTGAGAGATTCAACTTCTTGTTATGAATAGCCATGTCAACAATATTGTCCCCGTTTTGGAAAAAATGAAACAAAAAGAATATAAGTTTAAAAAATGCAATCCTTTCGCATGGAGTCCTTTTATGTGTACTAGTTAAGAGGAAAAATACCAAACTTTCAATATAACTAATTTGAAAAAAAATCCTTCACAAAACGGGCTATCGTGTATGAACATGCATGACTTTCAAGTCAAAGGACCAATGTGATGGTCATATTCATTGCATAGTTTATTATAATGTTCCCAAATTAGACACATAGGTGCATCTTGACATCACAAACAATGTTGCCAAATAGAGCTTCCTACTTTTTTATACAGAAAAATCAATTTTCATTTTCTAAGTGTCAAAAATGGGTATTTTTTGTGAAGCAAGTACAAAAATCAGGGTGCAAAATGGCACCACTCCAATTATCATAGTAAGTAGACCATATTTTATGCACAATTCACAAGCTTCATGGATTTTCTAATTTTCTAGCTACTTTCGCACATTTAAATGACTTTATGTCAATTTTCCGAAACTAATTCAAATTTGAACTGCAAGTGTGTGATAGCTCAGTCATAAAAATTAGCAAAAAATATTTTTAGGTACACAAGTAGTCATTATATGGGAGAACCACTTAGAGTTTTGAGAGATTCAACCTCTTGTTATGAATAGCCACGTTGACCATTTTGACCCATTTTGGAAAAAATGAAAGAAAAAGAATACAAGTTTAAAAAATGCAATCCTTTCGCATGGAGTCCTTTTATGTGTACTAGTTAAGAGGAAAAATACCAAACTTTCAATATAACTAATTTGAAAAAAAAATCCTTCACAAAACGGGCCATCGTGTATGAATATGCATGACTTTCAAGTCAAAGGACCAAGGTGATGGTCATATTCATTGCATAGCTTATTATAATGTTCCCAAATTAGACACATAGGTGCATCTTGACATTACAAACAATGTTGCCAAATAGAGTTTCCTACTTTTTTATACAAAAAAATCAATTTTCATTTTCTAAGTGTCAAAAATGGGTGTTTTTTGTGAAGCAAGTACAAAAATCAGGGTGCAAAATGGCACCACTCCAATTATCACAGTAAGTAGACCATATTTTATGCACAATTCACAAATTACATGGATTTTCTAGTTTTCTAGCTACTTTCGCACATTTAAATGACTTTATGTCAACTTTCCGAAAGTAATTCAAATTGGAACTGTAAGTGTGTGATAGCTCAGTCATAAAAATTAGCAAAAAATATTTTTAGATACACAAGTAGTCATTATATGGGAGAACCACTTAGAGTTTTGAGAGATTCAACCTCTTGTTATGAATAGCCATGTTGACCATTTTGACCCCGTTTTGGAAAAAATGAAAGAAAAAGAATACAAGTTTAAAAAATGCAATCCTTTCACATGGATTCCTTTTATGTGTACTAGTTGCCACGAAAAATACCAAACTTTCAATATAACTAATTTTTAAAAAAATCCTTCAGAAAACGGGCTATCATGTATGAACATTCATAGCTTTGAAAAAATAATTGTTTCTCATTTTTTTTCAGTAAAAGATGGATATAAAATGGCATCACTCTAATTTTCACATAAAGTAAACCATATTTAATAGCAAATCCCAATTTTTTTATTCGTTTGAAATATTTCTAATATCTTTTGGTATTCCCGAGTGTTGCACTCGGTAATAGTCAGACTAAGAGAAAGCACACTCTCAACCAATCTCACAAAATCACATGGATCAATGACGTGGCAGCCTTGCTTTACCTCACCGGCTCCTTTCCCTCTCTCCTTATCTCCTCCCACTCCATCACAGCCACGAACACCTCCTCTCTCTTTCTTCCCTACCTTCTCACACCATGCCCATCTCGCTGTCCACCACCGGCCGCCGGAGAAGAGCGGAAGACCGGCGATTTGGGCGGCGCCCTGTGCAGGCATGCTCTTCAGCCAGCCGCTCGCGGCGCTGGCCAAGTTCAACCTCGAGCACGGCAGTGGCCCGGACATCTACGGCATCTCGGAGATCGACGGCTTCAATTTGCTATGCGGCTCGCCGGCGTGATGCGTGTGCGTTGTCCGGCGTTGTATGTACGTGTGTTGTGTTGGCATGTTGATGCATGCATGCTTGTGTATTGTGCATTGATGTATGCGTGTGGCTCGGCCGGCGGGATGTGCGTACATGCTTTGGATTAGAAGCTCGCCGGCTTATGTGTGTGTGTACTGACGAGATGAATAGCTAGACAACGACAGGTAGACCCGTCCATCGTCTTGAGCCCCGCCCCTACCCCAAGCGCGACGAGCTCCGGCCATCAGTGCCGTCGGCGGTGTCTTTTTTTTATTTCTGCGAAAAAGTTTTACCGAGTGGTGCACTCGGACAAACATTTGTGACACCTGGCAAACTAACTGATTTTCTCCGTTTTCATTCTCCGTTAGTAGCTTTTTTACCGAGTTTAAACCTTTGCCGAGCTTCATGAAAACACTCAGCAAACTTGTTGCCGAATGTCCGACAAATAATTCTAGGCAAACTCCTGTTTGCCGGAGAGGTGTACGTCGGGTGACCTTTGCCGAGTGCAACTCTCGGCAAAGACTTTGCCGGTGGTTATTGGCCCTTTGCCGAGTGTACGTGGCACTCGGCGTATAGGGTGATTCCAGTAGTGAGATGAGAGCAACATTCTTAATCTTATAGCCCCAAAGGTGTCAGCACAAATGAACGCTTTCCTTACAGCTGAGATCACACCGGAGGAGGTCAAATCCGCACTTGATAGCATTGGAGATCTTAAGGCTCCGGGAATGGATGGTCTTCCGGCACTCTTCTATAAGCGGTATTGGCATCTGGTGGGTGATGATATAGTTCGCGAGGTGTTGCATGTGTTGCGAGGCGGCAGTATACCGGAGGGATGGAACGACACTCTCGTAGTGCTTATCCCAAAGGTGCAGAACCCGGAGACGTTGAAGGATCTACGCCCTATTAGCCTTTGCAACGTGGTGTATAAACTCGTGTCTAAAGTCATTGCCAACAGATTAAAGTGTATCTTGGGAGAAGTTATATCACCAACCAAAGTGCCTTTGTGCCTGGGAGGCTCATTTCTGACAACACCATTTTGGCTTATGAAATGATGCATTTTCTGAAGAGGAAGAGGTCCGGAGGTACCAATTATGCTGCTCTCAAGTTAGATATGAGTAAGGCCTATGATCGGGTGGAATGGAGCTTTCTCAAAAAGGTCATGCTACAATTGGGGTTTGCACAGAGCTTTGTGGAGCTGATTAGCAAGTGTATTCGTACGGTGAGGTTCAGATTTAAAGTTAATGGCTCCTGTACAGATCAGATTATACCGTGTCGTGGTTTACGTCAAGGAGACCCTATCTCACGGTACTTATTTCTTCTCTGTGCCGAAGGGCTTTCTGCTATGCTCCAGCATGCTGAGAATTCCGGCCAGATCAGAGGGATTCAAGTTGTTCCAGCAGCACCATCAATTAGTCATCTTCTTTTCGCTGACGACTCATTATTACTTATGGAGGCCACACCTGAAAGTATTGCTGCGGTCAATCACATACTGCATATTTATGAGATGGGCTCGGGCCAGGTTATTAACAGAGACAAATCCGCGGTGGTCTTCAGCAAAAATACGTCAAACCAAAAGAAACAGCACCTTTTGGGTTTGCTTGGTTTGCAGTCTGAATGCTTGAACGGGAAGTATCTAGGGCTCCCGAGTTATGTTGGTCAGTCGCGACAAAAGTGCTTTGATTATCTCAGAGATAAAATTTGGGAGATCCTAAAGGGGTGGAAGATCAAACTGTTATCTAAGAAAGGGAAGGAAATTCTGATTAAGGCAGTCATCCAGGCCGTGCCAACCTATGCCATGGCATGTTTTGATCTTACAAAATCTTTGTGTGAGAGTATTAGCCAGATGGTGTGTAAATTTTGGTGGGCAAATCAGGAGGAGGAGAAGCACCACTGGGTGAGTTGGGATAGAATGATGCTACCGAAGGAAGAGGGTGGCCTTGGTTTCAGGGATCTACACTCTTTCAACGTCGCCATGCTAGCCCGGCAGGTCTGGCGTTTGGTTCAGGTGCCTGATTCGTTATGTGCTCGCGTACTACAGGCTAAATATTTTCCAGAGGGAGATGTGCTTAAGGCAGTAGCTAAGCCTGGGATGAGCTATGTGTGGCGTAGTCTGCTGCAAGGAATTGAGGTGATCAAGGCAGGTATGATATGGCGTGTTGGTACGGGGGAACATATAAACATCTGGTCCGACCCTTGGTTGCCATCGAACGACACACGACGTCCCAGAACTCTTCAAGGTGGTAGTCTTCTTACCAAAGTGGTTGAATTGATTGACCCAGTGACCAACGAGTGGGACGAACAGCTTGTTTTCCAAACTCTCTGTGCGGATGATGCGTTGGCGGTCCTAAAGATTCCTATCTGCGAGCAGTATGATGACTTTGTAGCCTGGCATTTTGATAATAAAGGAATGTTCTCGGTTAAGTCAGCGTATAGGGTTTATGTTGACCTGCAGAAACAGCGGAGCATGCGGCAGGTGGGAGAAGGTTCGACGGGGCAGTCGGAGTCCATGGCCTTCGGGAGGAATCTGTGGAAGATTAACTGTCCAGGGAATGTGCATCATTTCTTGTGGAGATTCGCTCATAACAGCCATCCTCTGCTGCGAAACGTGGAACGGATAGGGGTGGAGTTGGAGACCAAATGTTTACTATGCCATAGACTGCCCGAGGATGGTGGTCATCTCTTCCTGCGATGCAAAGAGGTGAAGCGTGTGTGGAGAGCATGTGGTCTTGACTATATTCGTCAGCAGCTACTCCTCTCTCAGACTCCAAAGGAAATACTTGCAGCTGTTTTCAGGTTGCCGGAGGACACTAAATTGCGCACGATCTGCTTGCTGTGGTCATGGTGGTCTGAAAGGAATAAGGCAAATCACAAGCAGGCCAGGTTTTCTGATGAGGCGTTCAGGGCGAGAATTTTTCACTGTACCGCGGAGTGGAAGGAGTTTTTATGTCCTACGCAAAAGATGATTCAACATCTGCAACCCAAATGGATACGGCCACCTCCTGACATCATTAAGATGAACGTCGATGCTGCCTTCAACAGGGTGACAGGAGAATGGGGATGGGGCGTCATTGCGCGGGATGAGGCGGGCGATGTTCTCCTGGCGGCGGCAGGGAAGCTCCTCAACATGAGCAGCGCCCTGCATGCTGAAGCTGTCGCGCTTCTCAAGGCTATTCAGCTAGCCGAGGGCCAAGGTATGGGCCGCGTGTTCTTTGAGACGGACTGTCAAAACTTGCAGCAGGCCGTGCTCTTCAATTCTGCTGATCGTGGCCAGTTGGGGGTGTTGTTCCGTGAAGCTAAATACCTTCTACAGCTGGGTTTTATTGAGCATAAAATCTTGTATTGTTCCCGTGCTTGTAACAGCCCAGCGCATGTGTTGGCCTCTGTTGGTTCGAGTGGTGCTTCTGGTTACCAGCAAGTCTGGCACCAGGATTTCCCTATGGATGTAAACTGTGCCGTGGCCGCCGATTTGGTTGGCCCCAAGTAATTGGAATGCATGGTGTTCCACTTCAAAAAAAAAAAAAACTGTCATGCTAATGAAATGTGTCAAAAGGAAAACTTGCATGATGACGAGAGATGGAATTTAACATTGCTAGCTATGCATCAATAGGTACGTACAAGCTTGAAACAAATGTTCCACTCAAAAAAAAAAAAACTTGAAACAAAGGTACGTACAAGCTTGAAACAAGTCACCATGTTCATGGGGAACATATCAGGTGTACCATGTCTTATATGCTACCATGATACCAATTTAAAATTTCCAAATTTAAACTTGTCAAAAAACTCTGGAAAAAATCATGGATGTTCACGACATATATGTCGACAACCCCTAAAAAATTCAGATCAAAATTCAAAATATACATGGAGAAACAAAAAAAATACAAATACAGATGTGAATAGTGTCAGTTTTTTGCTTTTGTCTTCTTTTGACACTATTCATCATGGATTTTTCTTTTTTGTTTCTCTATGTGTATGGCGGTTTCTTATATGAATTTTTTAGGGGTTGTCAACATATATGTCAGGAACATTCATTATTTTTTTAAGAATTTTTTGACAAGTTTAAATTTGAATTTTTGAAGTTGATATAGCATATAAGGACTGGTAGCACATGATACTTTCTCCATGTTCATGGTGTCGTCTCCGGGTTCAGAAGACCCATCATGAAGATGATAAGTGGAACATTGTCGTCCTTGTTGCGGAAAAAGTCTGACTTAGTCGTAGATGGTATATTCATATCTTGTAATGGGCTCGATGCATTGTATCAACTTTAATAAAAAAATGATTGTGCACATTGATGCGTAGATCGGGGTTTCAATCTCCTTTCTAGGAAAGAAAGTTCATATTGGTGTCGTTGTGCAACCGATTTTTTCCATTTCTATACATGAGTATATACAATTTTTAAAATACTTGGTTGTATTTCTGGTGCTATATAATTGATGTCCAGTAACCACTACTCTATGTTTGACAATGTTCCCATCAATTATGAGATTGAAATACTCATAGGGGTGAGTGCTCATGCTTGTATATTAGCGTCTACATTTAAAAAGAATAACCAATCAATTGGTCAGGTGAGTAGGGATGACAATGTTATCCATGGGCCCAGGTATCCACGAATCCAGACCGTTGGGCAAAGGTTTCACGAGTGGATGTTTTGCAGATGGATCTTCGCTACTCATGTGGGTCCATACCCTTTTCTATTTATCAATTGCTGATATTCATCTATGAGTATGTACCACATTTGTGACCCATGGATATTTCATGGGCGGCCATGAACGAACTTGTGGGTATCAGTATGGATCTGCTTTAACTCTACCCATCCAAACCCATTCCATTACCATCCATGCGGGTGAGTGGGCATATTTTGCACACAGTTGCGTTTATGTTTCGTGCCAGTCAAAGTTGGTACCAATACAGACAGTAGGCGAAAATCATGGGCATAATCAGTAGACTAGTTTTGTTTGTCACACACACTCGCTTGCAATCTTGCTACATAATTAACAACCAGACTTCTATCCAGATTTATGCGGAAGGAAAGCTGGATTGGAGAATTGATGGCGTGAAAGCGCTTAGAGCATCTGCAATTGGACCCCCCCCCCCCCCCCCCCCCCCCCACACCCTGTAAATGCTCGGGCGGACAACCTACACACCACCCAGGCCAAATTTAGCCACCCAACTGGACCCCTCAAATGCAACCCAAACATCAGGGTTGTCCTCCGCCCCTCGTATCTAGCCATATGTGGGGCGAATATGGACAGGTCCAGATGTGTCCAAACTCAGCGGCCACATAGGATCCGGTCCATCTGACCCCACTAAAACCCCAACACAAGATCCTAGCCACTAGGACACAACAGCACGGCCTCGCAGTACCGATGGCTGCCTACTTGCAACACGACGTCGTCGCTGGAGGCACATCGTCGTAATACGATGGCTTCATCTCATGCAGCATGATGTTGCTGCACCGGCCGCCACCCCTTCGCACGACCATGGTCTTCCTCGCCGGATATGTGTGTCCTCTTGCAGCAACTCGCCGCCTAGTGCCGCAGGGGCGGACTGATTACAACATCACGCGGCGAGTGGGTTGCCTACCTGCAGATAGAAAGGGAAAAAAAGGAGGAGAGGCTCGGGGAGATGCACCTCGCCAAAGGTGTGGGGCAAAGACATGAGAGATATGTGGAAGGGGATCTCACAAGGAAGAAGACGCGTACGGGCGAGAAGTTTCACGACTAGTGGATAAGGTTGAGGGAGTGTGGCGTGTGGGTCAAATTCGGACACGATGTTGGGCTACAGGCTCTCGCGATGGTTGGAAGGGGTTGAAGCGCACTGCACGATCGCGTGCAGCCGGCTGAAACAAATCGTTTTCCTTGGAACACGCTTCATATTCGGAGTAAAAACTCATGTTTTGACCTTTATTGGTTGGGTCCAGTAGCGACAAACTTGCATCGTCATCTTGTTGAAGGCGTTGTCTCCTTTCTAACATGATGACCATCAGTGGTTGACATGGCAAGAGTGGCGCGAAGGCGTTTATTCTTTTTTTAAGGCGATGTTGTAGAAAAAAATCAATTTAGTTGCATATGTTAAATTCATATCCTATAGTGGCATAGTAAGAGCATCCCCAACAAGTGATGTAAAAACACACCAGTGATGAAGAAACAATCAAGTGGGGCACTTCGACGCAAAGACGATGCTCTAACAGGTGAAAACGCCCCCGCTGTTGCATATTTTGTAGCGCCGCAACGGCTGCCACAAAATCCCCACACCCATACGCACACCTGCAGCCGCCTGCAACCCATGTCATTGATTACAGCCAATCCACCCCGCAACCAGCACCCGGCTGACACCCAAATCCAGCCTCCCCATTGCCTGGTCCACGACCCACCTCCCCCAATCTATTGGTTCCATCCACCGCCGCTCTCGTTGCCGCTAGGTTCGTTGTCCGCAACTCTGTTGGGCCGTTTGGGGGGCGGCAACGCTGCGTCAAGGAGATGTCATGACGCACAGGCTGAGCTGAACTTCCCTGACATGGCCTCGGTCGAGGCGAGATGCACATTGTCTCCAGCGAGGAGGAGAAAGCACACTGGCGTGTTGAGCGGAAGGATAGGGTTTACATGGATTAGTTTGCCAAGGTCAACCACACCTCGTCGAGGCGGAGCTTTGATTCTTTGTTGAGAAGAACAAGGCGAAGCGGAATGAGTAGGAAGAGAAGATGTATCACAGAATCTCCAATGATGTTGACAAGATGTTCGACGGGCTCGAGAAGGAAGCGTGCTACGTACCGGAGGAGGAGGAGGACGTGAGGCTGTCTACCGGCAACGACCACAAGGCAGGATCCTCCGACAAACCACCAGGGATGATCAACCTCGACGACGAGGAACTCATTGAGTTTTTTAGGCGTCATGATTTTTTATGATCTGTATGTCCGCATTGATGTAAAAAATTTCACTCTGCTGCCCTGTGTGGATTTTTTTCATCATCAAATTTTTTATCATATGTTAGATGCTCTAGGTTGCCTATGCTCTACACTATCTCCGTAAAGAAATATATGAACGTTTAGATCATTAAGTACCTTTGTTTGTTAAGACTTACCTCGCAAAAAAAAGTCCAGAAACCATACGTGACAACGATGCATATGCGAATAGTGATAGTTTCGTCCTCTTTCTGCAAAAAAAAAAAAAAACCCACCTCCGGCGTCGCTCCCCAGAGCGCCACCACGTCCTCCCCTATCCCTGCCCACAGCCTCCACGTGGTGGCCCTGCCGTAGCCCGCGTCCAATCATATGCCAGCGATGGCAGCGAAGGCTAGCGCTCGTGCCTATAGTGCGAAGCACGCGAGTACTCTTTCTCAAGCTACCGGAAAACGTTGCAACGATAGCGAAGTTTCTCATAGCAATTCAAATTTCAAACTCGTCAACACAGAATCCACAAGGCTGGTGTCCGCGCAAAATCCGGCACCCTTTCGCCGAGCCCGCAGCTCACCGCCATGCGGGCCCCACCCCCCGGGCCCGCCACCGCAGCCCCAAGACCAAGAGGTTAACCCCCCCTTCGGCGCCCTCGCCGGAGCGGTCTGATTGCAACTTCGGGTTCGGAGGTGGACCCGAGTCCACGCGCTTTACTCTGCTCTCCTCGCACGAGCGCAAGCGCACAGCGACCGCTCTGCTCTCGCCGCTGTGGGAGAGAGAGAGAGATAGAGAGGGAGAATGCGGCGGCCACGGCGAGCGGGGAAGCCCGCGGGCGGCGGCGGGTGCGGTGGGAAGGCGGCGCCGGGGGCCGAGGCTGCGGCGGGACTCGATGATGCTGAAGGGGGCACCGTGATCGCCGTCGGCGGGGAGGGCGACGCGTCGGTGCTAGGGGTTCCGGTGGCCGCGGCGATTGGGGGCGGCGGCAAGGAGAAGGCGCCACTGGGGGCGGAGGTCGCGGCGGCCGTGAAGAGCGTCGAGGGGGCGCCGGTGATCGCCGTCGGCGGGGAGGGCGAGGCGCCCGTGCAAGGGGATCCGGCGGCACCCGCCGCTGATCGGGAGGCCGATGCGCCGGCGGCGAAAGGTGTGGCGGAGAAGGATGACGAGGGGGTGAGGTGGCTCAAGCACTACTCGTCGATGCAGAGCATACTCATCGTCGGGGACGGGGATTTCTCCTTCTCGCTGGCGCTCGCCACCGCGTTCGGCTCCGGCGAGCACATCGTCGCCACGTCCTACGACTCCTACGGTTCGATCCATTCCACCCCCTTTTGCTGCTCGTAATATAGGGCCAGATATGTGTGCTCTGTGTTCTACTAGTAGTACTAATTTGGATGATACTATCACTACATTTTTGGCATTTCCTGCTTTGGACATGGGGAATAAATGGGGCCATGGGGGTGTACGGTACACACAATGACACAAGAATACCATATCTTCTGCTGGTTAAAAAGGATTTGATGCACTTTACTCGGTTAGGAACTTAGGATCAAAGTTATCATAAATTGGCTTCACACTCGGTCAGTTGACAAGATAGTAATTTTCTGAAGCTGTATGGGGAAGACAAGGTGCTACACATATGTAGTACATTTGAACATGATTGATTTTGGTAACGATTGTACGTGATCTTGCTGAAAGTAATCACGAAGAAGTTCCAACTCCAACCGTGTGCTATACTGTTTTTTACTGCTAGGAATTGTGTGTCATGGAAAAATCACATCCATTCGTGTATTGGGAATCACTGTTGCTATTTCGAGTTTTTGTTTTTCTTCATATTGTATCGATCATGAACTGAACAAGTTAAGTGTGTACCAAGTCTTGTTGGTTAGTCTGTTTTACTCTGAGATTCCCTGCTTTGCTGATCAGAGCTGTTTAGAGTAACCTGTTGTTTTGATATGGTTTGCACCTTGTAGACCAGATATATCCACACCATTATTATTTTTCCTTTTGTCACTCTGTTGTGTCAACGATCACTCAACTCAACGAACTGTGACAAAATGCCCTTGGAGCAGGAAACGGGAAATGAATGAGTGAGAAATTAACTCAGTGAACATACTATATTAGGGCGTCAGGGTAGCTCAGAAAAATATCTTGATTTCATTCCATGTAACAACCACTCTTTCTTGTTTTTTTTTCCTAAATATTTCTTGTTTTTACTTTATATGTTTCTTATTTGCTCCACTCCTGAACGTACATTAATCTCCGAGAGATATTGTTGTTCTGTGATCATTTTTCGATGAACTTATCTGTTTGTTCTGCATATCTTGTTCGCAATCTTCTCGGGCAGACGCTTTAAAGAGGAAGTATGGCAACGCTGAGGCAAATATAACAGAGCTGAAAAGGTTGGAATCTACAGTTTTGCATGGTGTTGATGCAAAACTGATGAAGCTTTACCCTTCTCTGAAGATGAGACGGTTCGATCGGATCGTCTTTAATTTTCCTCATGCTGGGTTCAACGGAAAAGAGGATAACCCGCTAGTCATCAAGTATGTGCACTAATCTTTGGTTAATTCATGGATTACAAAATTGCTATCTTTTTTCATATTGGCTTTATGATAATTGGTCTTAGTGACTTTCTTTGGTTTAAGTTTAATTTAGTATTCATGGGGCTGCATCTGTGTATGAGTTTCAAAATTGGTGGTTTCGTTTGTGCATGTGTCATTGGATGGAATCTATAGGAATTTTTATTTTATTTTAGTTATGGCCAGTGAGGACTCTCTCACGTTGCACAGTCTGATTGGTTGAAATGTGCTGTTTTTTATGGTTGCAGTAAGAGTAGATAGCATTTTAGATATATTGCACATGCCATAGCTACGTGTATACAAGATGACATTTATCTTATCATGAAGGCAGAAATATCTCCATGTACCAAATGCAAGAAAAGTAAACTAGAATGTTTTCATTCGATTCCTGAACCTTCACGTAAACCTTATACATCACTCTGTTTGCTAGTTCCTTTGCATCTACTACTACCTCCATACCAGAATATAAGACGTTTTTGTAGGCTAAAAACATCTTATATTTTGATATGGAGGTAATAGTATTGACAAATCCAAGGCATTTGAACTGTAACATCAAACTGTTTTTGTAACTTGTAAGCAGAAGTTTCTATACATATGAACTGTGAATATTGGTTCGTTTATCTGTAAGGAGCTTAATGTTTGTCTGCTAATGGTAGTTAACTGATGGTTTCTTATTTAGTTTAGTTAACCCAAGAAACTTCTCAAAGTCTAATGCTTTAACAGACTTCTTTGATCGTTGGTTTCTTAGCTAACTTCTTATTAACATGTTACTTTGACCTGTAGCTTGCATAAGCAGCTGGTAACTGGATTTTTTGCCAATGCACGACACCTGCTTCGGCCCTTTGGTGAAATCCACCTTAGCCACAAGACAGGATATCCTTACGATGCATGGGATATCGAGCAACTAGCCAGTGAGTCTTGTCTTATTATGTTTGATAAAGATGTTTTCTGCAAAGAGGAGTACCCTGGTTATAACCAAAAGAGAGGAGACGGTACAAAGTCCGATCAATCTTTTGCTCTAGGTCTTTGCTACACTTTTAAGTTCTGCATCGGTGATGTAAAGAAACTGAAGAAAGCACGTGGAAACGGTGTTGGTTCAATCTCATCCCTTGGAGGCAGCAAATTCTATCCTGGCATGTTGGCAACTGACACGAGGTCATTTGATCTGCATCCACTTGCTCCAGTATGGCCTCGGCCACCTTTTCCTCCAGCCAACAGAGTTGACATGCCAATCATGTTTGATCCTTACCCCTTTGGAGGTCCTCCAATGGAACGTCCAGGTTTTCCAGTCAACTTCTATGGTCGGGCCCCAGAGAGAGCTCCTTACTTTCATCACCAGGACATGATCCAGCCACTGTGCAGAGGGCCACCGCTGCATGTTTTGCCCAGCCAAGGCGGCTTTCATCCACCAATGGGGAGCCTTGGGCATCCGGAGCAGCCTTGGCACCAAGAGAGGCCTCCAGTTGTGCCACCATGGAGAAGCAACGACTACTACTCAGGAGAGTACCAGAGGAGTCTGCAGCGGGAGTATGAGATTGAGAGGCAACTGATGCCTGGAGAAGCCAGCCTGGGTTACTCTGATTTCCTCGAGAATCGCTACAGGGAGTCGGATCAGAGGCGAGGGAGGCTGGAAATGCTGATTCAGTTCTACGGTGGAAAGTGAAGGATCGTTTTGGAGGCTGTGTCTCTGCTACAAGGGTCTCACTAGAGCAGAGAAACTCTGTCCTTCCAAGATGAAGACGCAAACGTTCGACATGAGGTGTTTTGTACAGTTAGGGCCATTTTGCGTGGCGAGCACCGACCACTAGTCCAGAACAGCTCAAGTAATGCTGTTTTCTACTACTACAATCTGCTATGTAGTCTAAAGGAACACCCCTATAGACAGCCAAGCCTCATTTTGCAATGGAGCTGTCTTTAGGGCCTCAAAACAGTCCACGGTTTATCGACGGTAAGCCTGAACCTGGGGTATGAAATTGGCATCACGTTTGCTTCAGGTCTTACTTGTAAGACTTTCCTAATCTATTACTGCCCCTTGTATGCAAGAGAAATGCTATCTCTGTTCCTAAATATATTTATCAACAGAGGGTGTACTAGTTATGACTTGTGTGCTGCTGTCGTTTGAACTTCGGAATTTCGAACGCCTGACAAACTGCCACTGTTGTCACCACAAACATAGAATTGCGAACACAGGAAGTAACAGGGGAGACGAGATGAAGAGCAGACCAAAGCGTGAGGTAGAAAACACACTGCAGCGAGGTTTCACAATTTTCTGAACTTGTTCGATGGTTGTACCTGTTTTTTTCCCTAGCGTTTGCTACTTCTCGGGTGCCGGAATTTAGCTTGCGATCAGTCCATTGATGCCGTGTGGTGGAGCAGCAGCGTAACCCCGGGGCTTAGACAGGGAGGCCGTGTGGTCCCGGCGTACCTGACAAAGCCCCGCTAAGAGCATCTTCAGCCGTTCGGCCCCTTAGGACGCCGAAAAAGCGTCGTCTGGGACAGAACCGACGTTTCATTTCGGCGTGGGGACGATTGTGTTCCCAATCGCCGCCCCCAGGTCGCCCCCCAAATCGGCGCAAACACGGCACAGACTCCGCGATTTGATTCAAATTTGTACAAACACGGCACAAACTCGGCGATTTCATTCAAATTTGTATAGAGAACAACTACGCCTAACTACGCCTAGCCCTACTACGCTGCCGCCGCCGCCCGCCGGAGCCCTACTACGCCGCTGCCGCCGCCCTACATGCCGAGGAGCCTGTAGAAACGGGTGTAGTCGCCGCCGCCGTCGTCGTCGTCGCTGTCACCGCCGCCCTGCTGCGACCCGCCGGCGCCGTCCCTGCTGCACCCCTGACCAGGGTCGCCGACGCGCGGGGGGTTGGACGGCCCGGGCGCGTCCTCGACGTCGTCGCTGTCGAGGACGACGATGCCGCCCTCGTTGCGTCCGCGGCGCCGAGCTTTGATCTCCTCGTAGGCCCGACGCTGGCGCTCCACCTGCTCGTGGACGTAGTCCTCCTTCGCCCACTTGAGGGCGGTCTTGTCGTCGGCGGCCATCTCCGCGTGCTCCTTCTTGACGGGGAGCAACCCTGGCTCGGTCTTCGGCCGGACGAGGCGGAGGGAATGAGGGGAGGGGCGGCTGCCCTCGTTGATGACGAGGGCGCCGCTGCGGGTGCGGCGCCCGAGCGGCGTCTCCCGCGGCTCCGGCTTGACGGGGCGGAGCGCCGGCAACCCGGAGGAGAGCGAACCGGAACCCGACGACGAGGAGGTCGCCGCCTCCATTCGCCGCGGCGTCCAGGAACTACCGCGGCGGCGAGAGAAGGACGGGGGCGGGTACTCGAGGCGCGGCGTGTTGCCGGTCTCGATGTGGTCGAGGACGGCTTCGAGGGTGCGGCCGGGCATGCCCCACCATTCGTGCCGCCCGTCGGCGTTGAGGCGGCCACGGGGGATGGCGCCGTTTGCGGAGGCAACCTGGTCGGCGTGGCGGCGGTCGAAGTACATCGTCCACAGCGTGTGGCTGTCGGCGGCGTACCTCGGCTCGTTCCGCTGCGCCTCCGTCAGCGACGAACGGATGCACGCGATCTCGGCGCGCCGTTCAGCCCCGGTGGGCACCGGGACGCCGACGGCGCTCAGCCTCCACGAGCCCGGCACCCGCATGTCTGGGGGCGCCGGGTAGTAGGCCTCGTAGAGGAGGCGCGCCTCGTCTTCGCGCAGATGGCGTCGGCCGAAGCCATTCGCCGCCGCGGCGTCGCCTAGGTACCGCTCGGCCATTGCTCGTCGTCGGGGGAAGTGGGGCGAGTGGCTTCTGTGGCGAGACGAGGCGAGAGAGGTGGCGAGTTGTGGTGACTGTGGCGTTCACCGGCGGGGAGGTCGGCTTTTATAGCCGAAGCGGGGCGGTGGGAAGCTGCCCGCCGGTTGCCGCGTGGCGGGAGCGGGCGGGACGCGCGTCGCGGCGCCTTCACTGCGCCGCCCGTGAGGCATCAATGGAAGGCTGACCTGCGCGGCAGCCTTGGCATTGATTCCCGCAGGAATCGAGGCGATGAGGACGACGAAGCGGCGTGTTGCTGACTCGGCGGCCCCATTCCCGTTCGCGCCAAATTCAGTTTTCCCGGCGCCCCCCAGCGCGCCGGGTTTGGCCTGGGTCCGCCGGCACCAGTTTCAGGCCTAACCGGCGAAAAACGGGCTCCTGGGGGCGCGACTGGGCCGAATTTTCGGCGCCGGCGCTATGGGGGGGCCTGTTGGGGGCGCGACTGGGCCGAATTTTCGGCGCCGGCGCTATGGGGGGGCCTGTTGGGGGCGCGGCTGCAGAAGCTCTAAAGACCTTACCGGCAGAAGGGAGGCATGGGTTGATGGTGCCGGTGCAGGGTGGGGTGTAGTAGCCGGCCTGGAGGCGGGACGGGCCCTAGAGGGCCAGCTACGCAGTAGAGGCGGCAACTCGAGCAAGTTGAAGCGATGAGGCGTGCGAGGCACTGCACAGATCCAACTTGCTTTGAGATTTTTTTACCATTTTCAGAATTTGTGTTGTTTCAGAGCGTTACATTCGATTTTTCTTCTAGTTCCAAAGTGTATATTAATGTCTCATCGTATATTATCGTGCATATTAAAAGCTATCCAAAAGAAGAGCATCTTTTTATTGGCACATAATGAAACACGATGATACACATTGAAATAAAGAATGAACAAACATTTTGAAACGAGATAATTTTTGACAAAACAAAAATAATTAGCGTGAATCTTAAAGCAACCGCAGATATCCAGGCAGGGATATCCCGTTTTAGGTACGCAGCAAAATCGAAATCGGACAAGTGACGGCAGTTCCTTTTACGAATCCGAAAGCGTACATGCTCCCGTTGCAGTCTAGCCCAAGCCAGAGCCACGAGCAGCGCGTTGACCTTGTCCTCGAGTCCGGCGACCAGTCGAGCACGTCTCGCTGACGCTGAGCATCCCAGACTCAATATATACCACCGCCACCATGCGATCCTCTCCTCGTTTCCTTTTCCGCCGCGCTTCTTCTATCGACCTCCTCCTCCTCCGTCCCCGATGGCCATCAAGCACGTCTTCCCCGGCGACCACCCCGACTTCAAGGTGGACACCAGCGGCGGCGCCCCGAGGCTCACCTTCTGCAAGAGGGCGCGCTACTGGAGCTCCACCGACTACCAGGAGACGCGCGCGCTCGGCGAGGGCGGCTACGGCGGAGTCGTGGAGGCGCGCCACCGCGTCAACGGCTGGATCGTCGCCGTCAAGAAGCCGTGTTAGGAGCCCTCCTAACTTGTGCACGTACATGGGCTGCCCTTGGGCCAGCCCATGGACTTGGCCCGTCAAAGACCATCGCTGCAGCTACTTAAGCCAGTCACAGAGAAGGACAGGGTATCCAGTGGGCGGGATCGTAGGGGAGGCTGCGTCAACTAGCGACCCCGACGCACAGGCGCGCACCCCTACTGGGCCGGCCCATTGTAGCCAGCAGCGCACGCAGCGGATGGCGTACTGCAGCGAACCAGGCACTGTAGCGGCTATGTACTGTAGCGAATCGATTTTTTGGCCCGTGTTTTATTTCGAACATTTTTCCAAAAAGTAAATATTTTTTCAAAAACACGAACATTTTTTGAAATTCCGAACTTTTTAAAATTGGGAACATTTTTTGAAAACACGAACAATTTTTGAATTCGTGAACAAATTTGGAAAAAGGGACATTTTCTGAAATTCCAAACAATTTTTAAAACATGAATATTTTTTGAATTTGTGATTTTTTTAAAAAGGGAACATTTTTGAAATTCCAAACAAATTTTTAAAACCATGAACATTTTTTGAATTTGTGAACAAAATTTGAAAAACAAGAACATTTTTTGAAATTTCGGAACAAAAAATTTGAAACCGGGAACATTTTTTGAATTTGTGAACAAATTTTGAAAAAGGAAACATTTTTTGAATTTGTGAACAAAATCTGAAAAACAGGAACATTTTTTGAAATTCGGAAACAAAAATTGAAAATAAACTTCAAAAGAAAAAAAGAAAAAAAAAGGAAAAAAGAAAGAAACTAAAAAAGAAAGAAACAGAAAAAAGAAAAGAAAAAACGAAAAAGAAGAGAAATAGAAAAAAGGAAAACCAAAAAGAAACTGAAAAAGAAAAAGCCGGTTCAGGAACCTTCTAGAAGGTTCCCAAAACCGGAAAAAAAACCGGCTGGAAACATCATTGAAGGTTCCCAAAAACTGGTGTTGCTGAAACGCTAAAACGGGCCGGCCCACTCGGTCGCTCGCTCGCACCTCCTCCTGTGCGAAGCGTCGACAACTTGCCGCAACGAGCGGCGAGTAGGATTTTCCGGATCCTAGGTCGCCCGCTAGCGAGATAGCGCGCACCCCCCGAGCTCCCCCGTTCAGCGTATGGGCCGGCCCATTTTGCGGGTTTTTTTGCCACCGGTTTTGGGAAGGTTGTAGAACCTTCCCAGAACCGGTTTTTTCTTTTTTTATCTTTTCTATACTGGTTTTTCGTTTTTATATTATTTTCTATTTTTTTATTTCTTTTCTTATTTTTCTTTCGTTTTCTCTTTCTTTTCCTTTATCGTTTTTGTTTTCCTTTTTCTTTCTATATTCTTCTTCTTCAGTTTTTGACTATTTTTGACATTTTTTATTTTCAAATTCGTTAGCACCTTTTTTGTTCATCGAATTCAAAATATGTTCAACAATCCAAAAATTGTTCATCGAATTCAAATTTTTGTTCATCAGATTTAAAAAATGTTCATAAAAATTAAAAAAATTGTTCATCGAACTAAAAAAATGTTCATCGGTTTCTGTTTTTGTTCATTGTTTTCAAAAAATGTTCATCACATTCAAAATTTGTTCACTGAATTAAAAATTTGTTCCTCATTTTCTCAAAAAAAGTTCATCAAATTCAAATTTTGTTCATAATTTCAAAAAATGTTCTTGAATACAAATTTTGTTCATAAAAGAAAAAATGTTCATCAAATGCCAAATTTGCTCATCAATGTTCAAAATACGTTCATCAATCCAAAAAATGTTCATCGAATTCAAATTTTTGTTCATCAGAATTTAAAAATGTTCATAAAATTCAAATTTTGTTCATCGAACTAAAAATATGTTCATCCGATTCTTTTCTTGTTCATTGTTTTTAAAAAAACATCACATTCAAAATTTGTTCATCATTTTCTCAAAAAAAGTTCATCAAATTCAATTTTTGTTCATAATTTCAAAAAATGTTCTTGAATACAAATTTTGTTCATAAAAGAAAAAAATGTTCATCAAATGCCAAATTTGCTCATCAATGTTCAAAATATGCTCATCAATTTCAAAAAAAGTTCACTCCTTTGAAATCACGAACATTTTTTTGAATTCAAGAAATGTTTTTGAATTCGGTGAACATTTTTTAATTCGTCAGCATTTATCATTTCTCAAACATTTTTTCAAATCCTGAACAATTTTTGAATTCACGAACATTTCACAAGTTGTAACTTTTTTGAAATCCCGAATTCAGTCTTACAATGGAAAACAATTTAAAAAAAGCAAAAAAAAAGATGCTTCCTCTTTCCCGCCCCACACATGGGCCGGCCCATGAGGGAGCGCAGGGAGAGCGGGGGTACGCGCTCGGTGGTTCGCTGGCGCGTACAGCGCTAAATAGGAGGTCTCATCCAGTGGATCACGGACGAACCGACGGCGGTTCCTTTCTCTTACCTTCTTCTTCCCCCCGTTGCAAGCTTCCTTTGTTCTTCTCCTCCATTGTGTAATTCCTCTGTAATCGCTACTCTGTATTGCTACTCGTGAGAGAGATCAATCTATACAAGCTAGCTACCATCACCTCTCTTACATCTGGTATTCAGAGCCAGGCCTCCACCCTTCCACCCTCCAATTTTTCCCAATTTTTCTCCCACACGCGATTCCTTCAATTCCACCGGCGACGACACCATGCCCACTATCTTACCACCGGAGTGGGATGCCATGTCTGCCAAGGAGCAGACGATCTGGTATCTCGCGTCGTTGATAGACAAGATTGAGGGCATGACAGCTGAGCTCGTCGCTTCTACCTCACGACTCAGTTCGGCCGCCCCGACCACCATCACCGAGGAGGTCTGTGACACCAGCAACGCCACATCCGTCTGCTCCAACCTCGCCATCGACATACCTGTGACGGCCAGCACCAGCACGCCGGTCCACGTCCAGGACCCATTCCCCAAGTCTTCCCCCGACGACATGCGCTGCGTCGCTGTTGCCGGTACGGACGAGCACGAACCTGTGGCGGCCATTCCAGACGTCACAATCAAGCTCGCCGTCCTCCCCGGAGTCTCCTCCTCCACCACCAAGGACAAGGAAGTCCTCCGTGATGCATCCTCTGACTGCATCGCCAGGGCGCCCGTGACCTGTTCGACGTATTGCTCGAACCAGTTCATCGGCACCTATTCTCTCGACGCGGAGGTTGTTCCTCCCGTGGCGATCAGCACCGACGTCGACCCCAAGGCCGGCATGCAAGAGCTCGATGCCCTCTCTGTCAACACCTCCACCCCGGTGATGAATGAGGAGGACCCCGACGTCGCCCTCATCGTCCCCAACGACCTTGCTGCACCGACGCTGACCGGGTGTTCGATGAAACGCTCCCTTCGCGACACCAGCCATTTCAAGTCGGTGCTCCACCCAGCCGTCCCACCTACATCGCCCATGGCCATTGTCCACACTTTCCCCGACCAGATAACTGTATTGGGCAATGACACCAAAAACATCATCGCATATGTGTTGCCTACAGAAGAATTACAAGCGGATGAACTACAGTGGCAACCATGGCCACCACCTATATGGGTGAGGATCAAACACATGGGATCCCTGTTCAGGCCTAGACCATGGCCACCGTTCAAGTCTGATTCGGATGCTGGCTGTCCACCGGAGCCATGTTCAGGTATACATAATTAGCCACATGAAGTTTCATGTGTTAGTTCTGGGCTAGTGGTGTTTTCTTCAGAGATGTGATCCCTCTTCAATTTTCTTGTTGTGAGATGCTTCCCATGGAAGAATATTTTAGTTGTTTCCCAGGTGCACAGCTGCAGTTTTGGCGTCCACTGGATCGAGCACCATCTGATGCTAAACAGTCCAATCAAGTAGGTTGCATCCAGTCAGTCATCCAGGAAACATCTCACCTTGGAAATTTGTTCTGGCCTATATCTGAGCAGATGCAAAATATCTCAGGGTGGTGGCAATTTTTGAGTCAATATGAATTTCAGGGAAGTGTTCGTGCGGAATTTATGAAGATCTTAGTGAGGTGTGCAACTACTCACTCGGGTAAAGGATTGATTGAATTGGAATCTCTCAATGTGGGTACTTGGTCTGAATGTCTGGGGTCACTTGCTGCTGCTATTCCCATGGAAGAGAGTTTCAGTTTGCAAGCTGTTGAAACTTGGCAATATATACCTGATGATCTAAGGTTGCTCCTGTGGCCACCAATTAGTCCAGAAAATTATGGCGACAACGTGGTGAAGGAAAAATTATGCGAGGGAGGCCACACTGTGCAACCAACTTGTGTTGCTGTTGTTGTTTACCTGTTTGAGCATAGTACTATTCAAATATGGGAGTTGTTTCTCTGTTTCGAGCGTCCATCGGACCAGGCAACACTCAAGGCTAAACAGAAGCAGTTTGTCTACAAAAACTTGCAGTCCAATTCATGCTATGTACTACAGCCAAGTGAAGTTTTTCAGATTTGTCTGCGTCGAACAAAAATTCTTGGTTTGCTTGGGAAGTTCAGAAAATGGCAAGTGTTTCTAGTCTCGTCAATGAAGCTGCAACCATGGACTTCGGGGAAGCTAATATTCTTGATTCCTTTTCGGCCACCTAAGCTTTTTCAAAAGGTTGCTTGCTGGATTCCTACTATACCAAGATATATTCCCGTCCCAAGTCAGAAGATGATGCAAATAATGTCTAATTTGAACTTGTGTGCTACAGAACAATGCTCTGTTTTCTTTGATGTGCATCTGTCTTATGAATTTCATGCTCAGGGTGCACAACCAATACCTGGGTTCAGTCAAAAGAATGTCAAGATGATGCTGCAGGGGCCATCTTTTTCCCACAATTGGCGAGCAGTACAAAACCAGAAACAATGGAAAATATGTGAGCATCTTGTACGGGAGCGTGCTACTGCCTGTCGTATTTCTGGGTGTGATAAGTTGCAGGAGACAAATAAGATTATGAGCATGTCGATGCTATGGAAAATGTTCAGTGAAGAACGTATGATATATCTAGATCAGAATTGGGACATCTCAAACTCGCAGCTTGCTGATTATACAAGTTGGCGCTCTCTGTTGTGGCTCGGTTCAGATTATCTGCTCAATTATGCTGTTGATGTGTTGGGGTCTGACATGCGCATCTACCTATTGGACACGTCTTGGGATCCTGGAGGACTGGCAGTATGGTTGTTGCTAAGGAAATTGACTCGACGTAAGGTCTTTCAAGGAGGGAGGTGCGCCATCTTGGTTGTCCGTTGTCTTGTCACCTACCCAACTTCTACTCTTCAGCCGTTGACAATTATGATGGCGGAGGTGATCAGCAAGAGAGCACATGCCAGGGGTGGTATAGTGCCCTCTACCAGCTCCGACCAAGAACACTCTCAAGGAGGAAGGGGTGTCCTCGTTGTCGCTGCCCGCTTCGCGCAAGGGTCCGTCGACCACAAGTACTACATCGGCTTCAACAATGACTACTTCCTCGACAATTCCTTTGGCTGGGTCGCCACCGTCCACGACTACGCCATCGTCTACGACTACTACTCCCATGTCGATAAAGTCATCCCTGCCTTCGGGTACCGCCGTGACTTCGAGCTAGCCAAGGACCATCGAGTGCAATGGGACCCGGCTGGTTCTCAGCGGTGCCGGCTTGGGGTCAAGCCGGATCTCAAGAAGGGAGGGATGTTAGGTGCCCTCCTAACTTGAGCACATACATGGGCTGCCCTTGGGCCAGCCCATGGACTTGGCCCGTCAAAGACCATCGCTGCAGCTACTTAAGCCAGTCACATAGAAGGAGAGGGTATCCAGTGGATCACGGACGAACCGGCGGCGGCTCCTTTCTCCTACCTTCTTCTTCCCCCCGTTGCAAGCTTCCTTTGTTCTTCTCCTCCATTGTGTAATTCCTCTGTAATCGTTACTCTGTATTGCTACTCGTGAGAGAGATCGATCTATACAAGCTAGCTACCATCACCTCTCTTACAAGCCGCTCCCCTGCACGCACGAGGGCGCCGGCGTCGCCTGCTGCGGCTGCGGCGACGCCCGTATGCTGCACGAGGCCACCCTCCTCGCGGCGTGCCACCGCCACCGCGCCATCGTCGAGCTCCGGGCGCTCTCGCTCGACCCCTTCGCCGGCAAGCTCGCCGTCGTGATGGAGTGCGTCGGGCCCAGCCTGCACGACGTCCTCCATCAGCACCGGAGCGGCCGGCCGTTCCCCGAGGCCGACGTGCGCTGCATCATGGAGCAGCTCCTCGGCGCCGCCAAGCACATGCATGGGCTCCGCATCATCCACCACGACATCAAGCCGGGGAACATCCTCATCGGCGCAGACGGCATCAGCAACGTCAAGATCTGTGACCTAGGGCTCACGCTGTCCATGTCAGAGCCCGTGCCGTACGGCCAGCACGGCACACGCCGGTACATGGCACCGGAGATGCTACTCGGCAAAACTAACTATGACGCCACGGTTGACATGTGGTCCCTCGGCTGCGTCATGGCCGAGCTCCTCTCCGGGAAGCCGCTCTTCGACGGGGACGACGACGCCCAACAGCTCCTCGCCATCTTCCGTGTTCTCGACGTGCCATTGTTCATGATCTGGCCACCCTACGAGTCATTGCAGCTCGCCGGGAAGCTGGTGACGCCGCCACATGTCATTTCCCGCAACAAGCTCCGTCAGCACTTTCCCGAGGACCACCTCTCCAAAGAAGGTTTCGAAGTCCTCAAGGGGCTCCTCTCGTGCAACATCGACAAGAGGTTGTCGGCCACCACCGCGCTCAGGCGACCATGGTTCGCCAACGCTGTCGTCGATGCTTCAACCTGTTCTCTAACTGCTACAAAGACTATTTTTGGGCTTCAATTAACAGAACACAATTGTTTATGGCAAAATTGGATATATATGTACTTTGATTTCATACGAAAGATTTGGATTGCATTGATCACTAGTGTGCATCACATTGTATGTTGGTTGAATATATCTTTTTTGGCTGAAAACTGAGGCCAACTCCAACGCACGACCCCAAACGGACGTCCGTTTCGTCCGCTTTTTGTCCGTTTTGGGTGGCAATGGGGCCGTGTCCGCCCGGATTTCTGGATGCCGCGGCCGTGCGCCCAACGCACGGCCGCATTTCGGCTGCATCTCGTCCGTTCAACCAGCACACTAAAATGATGCATATCAAATGGTTCAAATCAAACATATCAAACTGTTATACATCCGGAAATAGTCTTACAACCCAATCAAAAGAAAACAATATCAAATAATCTTTACAACCCAATCGAAATTTGTTTGCATGAAAAGAAATTAAACTGATAGATCTACTGGTTGCCAATGTGAGTCCACATGTGCTCAACCAAGCCATCCTGAACCTGGACATGAGTATTGCCAATCACGCAATTCCCGATGAAACTCGACAAATTGTTCAAAGGTTGCAGGAGGTGCATGCTCAGGCTCAACATTTTCACCCTGGAAATCAAACCCTTGGTCGTAGATGCTATCATCGCGCTCATCCTCCACGATCATGTTGTGCATGATCACACAAGCAGTCATCACCTCCCAAAGCTTCTTCGTGCTCCATGTCAATGCAGGGTTACGAACGATACCCCACCGAGACTGAAGCACACCGAAAGCACGCTCCACATCCTTCCTAGCACTCTCCTGCATTTGGGCAAACCTCTGTCTCTTCTCTCCTTGCGGATTGGGCATGGCCTTCACAAAAGTGGACCACTGAGGATAGATGCCGTCAGCTAGGTAATATCCCTTGTTGTAATGGTGGCCATTGACCTCAGAGTTGACCTCCGGGGAGTGGCCTTCTACAAGCCTTGCAAACACTAGAGACCGCTGAAGAACACTAATATCATTCTGAGAACCAACCATGCCGAAGAAAGAATGCCATATCCAGAGATCTTGTGAAGCCACAGCTTCAAGTATAACAGTGGCACCTTTCACATGGCCCTTGTACTGCCCCTGCAAGCAAATGGACAGTTCTTCCACTTCCAGTGCATACAATCTATACTACCAAGCATGCCCGGAAAGCCCCTCTTGGCATTGATCACCAACAACCTCCCTGTATGAGCGACAGTTGGCTCTTTGAGATACTCAGGGCCGAACACTTCCACCACGGTCGTGCAAAAACTATACATTGAGGGGAGACATGTGGACTCACCCATATGAACATACTCATCCACAAGATCACCAGGAATTCCATATGCAAGCATGCGGATAGCCGCAGTGCATTTCTGGTATGAAGAGAAACCAAGCTTGCCTAGGGCATCCTCTTTGCACTCAAAGTATGGGTCATGTGCGACCACTCCCTCGCGAATACGATTGAACACATGCCTTCTCATTCGGAAGCGGCGATTGAACTGATGTGGCTTGAAGAGTGCACCATCCTTAAAGTAATCAGCATAGAGAAGGGTGTGGCATTTCTCCCTATTGCGGTTCAAGGCCGGAGCATGGCCGGGGATTGATCCCCTATACCGAGGCCGCTTCCTACTAATGTGTTCATGTACGACCAACGCAGCCACCAGCTCTTCATCATCCGAGGATGAATCATCCGATGAGCAAATGAAGTTGTGAAAGAAAAACTCATCACCACTATCCATTGTACCTTGTGAGCAATCCGTCGAACGCCTAGCGGTTGTGCTGGAGGCGCGGCCGGATAGTGGACATCCTGCTCCCCTCGCAGGCAGCAAAGCAAGGTTTTGGGGTCGGTGGTGCTGGAGGGCGCCCTGCGGCAACGAACGGCTGGCCGGAAGAGGTTGGGGACGACGAACGACACCGACGGCCGTAGTTTCTCTCCCACTGGCAACCGAAAAGCATTTGGAAGACGATGCGGCCGGGGAGGGTGGCGGTGGCAGCAATGTCGGGGCGCGGAGGGAGGTTGAAGAAGAGAAAAGGGGGGGGTCTGTCTCCCCAATGGGCGGGCCAGGGCAAGACAAGGGCACGCGCCGCTCGCGTCCGCGCGTGTCCGTTCGACCGCAAACTCGGCCCAAAGTTGGGCCGGGAATGGGTCGAAAGCGGACAGAAAACAGACGACAGTCCGTTTGCGGCCGCGCGTTGGAAGGCCTGCTTTGTCCGTTTACCCCCAAACGGACAAGGGCGGACCATTTGTGGTCGTGCGTTGGAGCTGGCCTGACGCATCCGTAGTTTACCACGAGCGAGAGAATGCGCCTTATCGGGGCGCCGCATGCTGTGGAAGACCCCATGCACGTGTTCCATGCCTGGAAAGGCCCGAGGAGGGCCGCACACACGAATTGCATGAGTTGGAAGATTACCTTCGCAGCGTGTTTGTTTGGGGGTACTTGGAGGTGGGGAATGGGAGTTTAAGGTCCATGGGACTTAACTTCCCCTGATTGGGTCAGGGACATGGGAGTTAAGAGAGGTAGGAGAAAGGGTATTCGGAGTCCCAACTCCCGTCAAACTCTTCCCGGGGAGGACCCTAATAATTCAGCGTGGGAGTGGGAATTGACGTAAAAAAAAGGACCGCGAGCTGTTCCTCACGTCCCGCGGCGGAAGGGGATAAAGGCGCGGAAATTCTAGAGAAAGCACGGTAAAATCCTACCTGATTACGCCTATTTAGCTGCGGAGCCATTCTTCCTCCAAACTAATCTTCGAACCGCTAGTTTCTCCTCATTCTGCAGAGATGGCGGCAAGCACGAACAGGAGCTGAGGTAGCCCTATTATTCATCTTTTCATCTTGAATTCGTGGAAATTAACCTGCCAATTGATACGTCTTCAACGTATCTATAATTTTTTACTGTTCCATGCTTTTATATTATCATTCTTGGATGTTTTACAATCATTTTATAGCAACTTTATATCATTTTTTTTTTGGACTAACCTATTGACATAGTGCCCAGTGCCAGTTGCTGTTTTTTGCTTGTTTTTTTTACTTCGCAGAATATCAGTACCAAACGGAGTCCAAATGCAGCGAACCGATTTTTTTGGACTAGAAGACACCTTGGGGATCAAGAAAGCACCTGGGAGGAGGCCTGTGGGGCCCAAGATACACCAGGGCGCGCCAGAGGTGTGGCGCCCCCGACTCAATCGTGCACTAATCATACACGCAAACATGCACGATCAAGCACAGGGACTCACGGGAAGATATCACAACACAACTCTAACACAATTTAAAAGGAGATCCGCAATATTACAGACCAGGGATCACGAGGATCCGAATACATAAGTCAGTCATACAAATATTATCTGAGTACAGACATAGTTAGACAAGTTTTACCTTAAGAAGGCTAGCACAAACAACGACTCTAGATCGAAAGGTGTAGGCCTCCTGCCTGGGAGCCTCCGATCCTACTCCTGGTCGGCTGGCTCGATCCAGTAGTAAGTGCCGTCTGGACCCTCCTGGTAGTAAGCTCCTGAGGTGGCATCTGGCTCCGGGGCTCCATCGTCTGATGTATCATCAAAGTGGGGTATGGGGAAAAACAAGTAACAAAGCAACCGTGAGTACTCATCCGAAGTACTCAGCAAGCAAGGATCTATACTACATATGCAATATTATCAAAGGAGACAGGCTATATATGAGGACTGGGCTGCAGAAATGCCAGAATAGAGAGAAGGCCTAGTCCTATCGAAGACTAGCATCTTCAAGCATATTCACGAAGCCACCATCTCGCAGCAATAGAAGAGAGTAGAATAGCATTTTATTAAGCAAACATGTTGAAGTGCAACTTAAAGATCCTTCCTCGACTCCCTGCGAGAAAGCGATCCCGAAGCTTCAATTAATTAAACAAGTATCCAGTTCAAGTAATAGATCGGGATACACAAACTGAGCGTCCTTTATCGTAGGACCGGCTATTGATAGATTATTCTTCCCTGCAGGGGTGCACTACTGTTACCTAACACGCTCGATCACCTCTGGCCGGACACACTTGCTGGGTAATGCCCGGCCTCGGGAGATCAACACGAAGCAGCGCCCTACCTAGGCTTAGCAGAGAGGTCAGCATGTCGGACTAACCTATGCACCCAGAGGTCTTGGGCCATCGCCCTGGGCACCCTGCGCATTGCGAGACTGGCCGGGGTGCAGGCGCGACACTGAACTCGTCAGTGAAGTATCCAGCCCATTCCCGACAATCAGCCCGCACGGTGAACCATGACGTCTGAAGAGCTTTCGGGAGGAATGTACGATGTAGTGGGCCCCATAAACCATAATCCCGCGTGGTAGTAGTGCGTATAGGGCACGTCAACCCACTCAGATCAAACACCCAAATCCGATAGGCTGATTTAGTAACACACGGAGACGATCAGAGTTTCTGAAGCTCCGCCACAATATCACACTCGAGTGCCCTTCTGGCACACCCGACAACATATATCCCCTGCGGGTACCCATCAGGGTCGACCCGCCTGTAACAAAGGTCAAAGTAAACGTGTGGTCATAACATCAAGGGGGAAACCTGAGGAATCACCCTCGGTGAATTCCACTCGATGAAATCATCAGGGTGAATGTATGAGGCATCACCCTCGAGGTTCACACTGAGGGGTTGCACGACAGAGTCGTATCGGAAGTGGAGAAGGAGGAATCACCCTTGATGACCATGACCGAACAGCTACACTACAGAGTATTCATTAGGAGTGCGTTACGAGGTATCACCCTTGGCACTCGATAGTAACTGTGCAGAGTCGTACAACGAAGGGGGTGAAGTGATGTGTCGGTCTCTGGTCGACGATCACATTGATCGAGTCATCGATGATCAAGCAGGGGCAACAAGGGTAAGGTGGTGGGGTCACTGATGGTTCACTACCAACCTATACTAAGCAGTTTAACATAGGCAGGTAAGGTAACAATAAACAGGTTACAAAAACAGGCTATGCATCAGAATTGGAGCAAACATTAACCTTAGCAAAATCTAATGCAAGCAGGAGAAATGGAATGGGTGATATCTGGATGCTCAAAGGGGGGGGGGGGCTTGCCTGGTTGCTCTGGCAAGAAGGAGGGGTCGTCAACAGGCTGCTCGTCTGGAGCATAGTCGTACTCAGCTGCAACGTCGTCGGTCTCGGCGTCTATCGAGAGAGAAGGAGGGGGGAAGAAACAATAAATTCACAGCAAAAATGCAAACAATATGTATGACATGCCTAAATGCTATGCAGAGGTGTTCTACTGCCTAACTAAATGAGTTAGTTAATTTAGGAATCTATCCGGATTTATTTAATTAAAGTTGGGCACTATTCATTTATTGAAATCGGTCTAAAAGTTTCAGATTCATCTAGCTAGGGGCATCTGACAGGAATACGGAGGGCGTATTCAGATTCATATCGAAATTCTGAGCAACTTTCATATATAAATTATTTTCATCGGAGTTACGGATTATTTTATATGATTTTCTAAAGTTTTAATTATTTTCTAAAATTTATTTAATCATTTTAAATCAACATTATCCAGAATAGTGTAGGCTGACATCATCATGACGTCAGCAGTCAACAGGGCGTTGACTGGGTCAATCTGACGTGTGGGTCCCACCTGTCAGTGACTGTTTAGGTTAATTAGGGTTTAACTAAACTAATTACAGATTAATTAAACTAACTAGTTAACTAGATTAATTAAACAGGATTAATTAATTAATTAATTCACTAATTAATTATTTAATTATTAATTTTATTAATTCATTTTCATTTTCTTTTTAATTTTTTAAACGTTCTGTGGGGCTGGGCCCCACTTGTCATTGTCACAGGGGGGCAGGGCCCACTGGTCAGTGGCCCATAGGCCACTGCGGGCGCGGGCGCTGGGCGCTGGGCGCCCGAGCGTGGTCAGGCGCGGGCAAGGCCGCGGCAAGGGACGGCGGGGCCGTGCGGGCGCGCGGCGGGACGGGCGCGCGCCAGGGGGTGGGAAGCAGCAGCGGCGGTGGCCGGGCGGCGAGCACGGGAGGCAGCTGCCGCAGCAGCTGCAACAGCTAGTAGGGGAGAAGGCGCGGCGCGGGGGCGGTAGCCGTGGGGCTCAGGGGGCGCGGGCACGCACGGGAGCGTGTGGGCGCGCTCCGGGGCGAGCAGGGGCGAACGGGGCGCGGCGAGGGGCTAGGCGGGCACGCGAGCGAGGCGAGGGCGCGCGCGACGAGCATGTACGGGATGCGGGAGACCATGGCGAGGCGCAGGCGAGCGCGGCAACAGGCACGGCAGCGGGCGTGCAGCAGGAGGGGCGGACGAAGCGCGCGGTGAGCGCGGCATGGGGCGCGGGGTAGGAGAAGAGGACGGGGCCTCACCGCGGGCCGTAGGGACAGGGCAGTGGGGCTCGGGGAGGAGGACGGGGACGACGAGGCGGCGCTGGTCGGTGAGGTGTCGACGGGGACGAGGGCGAGGCGGCGGCGCACGGCGGCGTCGGGGCAATGGGATCGGGGGGGTTTGCCCCTATCCAGATCGGGCAGAGGAGGGAGAGGGAGGAGTGCGAGGGGGGGGGAGTGGGGGGTGATGGGCTAGGGTTTTGGTGGCTCGGGGGAGCCATATAGGGGAGGGGGAAAGTGGGCCGGCCTGGCAGGCAACTGGCTGGGCTGAGGCCCAGTTGGCCTGGGGGGGTTTTCTTTTTATTTTTGTTTTATTTCTTTTTTGCCTTTATCTTTTCTCTTATTTTCTGTTTCGCAAATAGTTAGGCCACCAAATGACTTTAGCAAAATAGGTGACTTGTACCATTAAATGTTATGCATTATATACTACTGCCAAAAATTGATTTGGAGACAAATGGAGTTCACACAAATTTGTGTTAAATAAAATGTATTAATCCTTGCTGTTTTGGTAATGTTAGAGTCACCAAATTAATTTATTAGTTGTTGGTTACAATTTTAGAATGGTCCCTAGAATATTTGTCACCTAATGAACATTTTAGTTTCTGTGTTTGAACCACTTTTATTTTCCAATTTAATTTAATTTGAATTTTTGAGTTAGGAGTTGAAATGCAATATGATGCAAATGATGATTTGGCACTGTTAATCATGCTGACTTGTCATTCTCAAAAGTGATTACTGTGGCTAATGACATGGGGTGTTACAAGAGGCCCCTGGCGCACCCTGGTGTATCTTGGGGCTCACGGCGGTCTTCTCCACCGCCTCTTCACCCTATAAATTCCCAAATATTCCAGAAACCCTAGGGGAGTCGACGAAACACAATTCCAGCCGCCGCAAGTTCCAGAACCACGAGATCCAATCTAACACCATCACGGTGGGGTTCATCATCCTCATTGGTGCCTCTCCGATGATGCGTGAGTAGTCCACCATAGACCTAAGGGTCCGTAGGCAGTAGCTAGATGGCTTCTTCTCTCTTTTTGCTTCTCAATACAATGGTCTCTTGGAGATCTATTTGATGTAACTCTTTTTGCGGTGTGTTTGTTGGGATCCGATGAACTTTGAGTTTATGATCAGATCTATATCCATGAATATTATTTGAGTTTTCTTTGATCTCTTATATGCATGATTATTTATAGCCTCGTATTTCTTCTTCGAATCTTTGGTTTAGTTAGGCCGACTAGATCAATTTTTCTTGCCATGGGAAGAGGTGCTTTGTGATGGGTTCGATCTTGCCGTGTCCTCTCCCAGTGACAGAAGGGGCAGCGAGGCACGCATGTATCGTTGCTATTAAGGATAACAAGATGGGGTCTATTCCTACATGAATAGATCTTCTCTACATCATGTCATTGTTCTTATTGCATTACTCCGTTTCTCCATGAACTTAATACACTAGATGCATGCTGGATATCGGTCGATGTGTGGAGTAATAGTAGTAGATGCAGGCAGGAGTCGATCTACTAATCTTGGACGTGATGCCTATATATTGATCATTGCCTTGGATATCATCATAATTATTCGATCTTCTATCAATTGCCTAACAGTAATTTGTTTACCCACCGTGTGCTATTTTCTCGAGAGAAGCCACTAGTGAAATCTACGGCCCCTGGGTCTATCTTTTATCATATTGCTTTCCGATCTATTTTTCATCGCATTTGTTTTCAGATCTATTATTCCAAAAACCCAAAAATACTTTGTTGTACTTTTTATTTGCATCTTTTATTTCGCTTTTTATCCAGATCTATTTATCCAAACACATACAAACCAATCTATCTTTTTACCGAGGAGGGATTGACAACCCCTCTTACGCGTTGGGTTGCGAGGATTTGTTCTTTGTGTGCAGGTACCGTTTACATAGTGTTGCTTGTTCTCCTACTGGATTGATACCTTAGTTTCATAACTGAGGGAAATACCTACCGTAGCTGTACTGCATCATCCCTTCCTCTTTGGGGAAATACCGACGTAGTTTCAAGCTGCATCAAAAGGAATTTCTGGCGCCGTTGCCGGGGAGACATCATCAACATCTACCAGGTTCCTAATCACAAATCTCATCTCCTTGCAATTTACATTATTTGCCGTTTGCCTCTTTTTTTCATCTCCCCCACTTCACAAAAATATTTGCCTTCTTTTCGTTTGCCTTTTTCTTGTTTGATCTTTTCTTTGCTTGTGTAGCCATGTGCCTTCTATATGCTTGCATCTTCGCTTGCTAAAAATCTATTGATATGGATCCTCATCCACTCGCTAATATTTTTAAAAGATCCAATCATGATGAACCAATTGCTAGTGAGTTGAGTGCACTAGATTATCTTTTTGAAGTTTTCCTTGAGATTTGTGAATCTGAAAATTGTGATGAAGAAATTTATGATGTGATTCATGATAGCTCCTTGAATGAAAAGTATGATTGCAATGATTTTACTATAAATTCTATTAATGTCAATTGTGCTAATAATATGCAAAACCCCAAGCTTGGGGATGCTAATTTTGCTATGTCCACTACTTATTGCAATGATCATGGTTGGGGTGATTCTTCTTATGATCTTGAAAATTTATTTAAGCCTCATGGTGAATATGTTTGCAATAATATTGAAAGTGGGTTTGGAAGAGTGTCAAATCTAGGTAATAATGATCCCACTACTTTGGAGAATGATCAATCTTATGAAATTTTTGATAAAAGTGGGCTCAAGAGGTCATGACTTTATTTGATGACAATCCCACTATTTTGGAAGTGTCAACTTTGCATGCATATGGATCATGAACAGAAAATTTTATATGATGGCTATATTGTTGAATTTTATTATGATCCTACATGTAATTATTATGAGAGAGGAAAATATTGTTGTAGAAATCTCCATGTTACTAAATTACCTCTCTTCATGTTGAGGTTGTCTATGTTTTATTCTTCTTCCTTGCATATGCTAGTCTTTGCTTGTTTTCACAATTTGTGTAATTATAAAATGCCTATGCATAGGAAGTATGTTAGACTTAAAAGTGATTTTCACATGCTATATGATGCTCTCTTTGTGCTTCAATTCTTTTCTTTCATGCGAGCATCATCAAAATTATCAATGTCTAGCTAGGGGCATAAAACAATAGCGCTTGTTGGGAGGCAACCCAATGAAAAAAATATTTTTTTTCTCTTTTTCTTTCTGTTTTTATGTGTTCACACAATTATGCCTCTGTTATTATTGTGTTTTTTATGTTTTAATTAGTATTTGTGCCAAGTAAAGCCTTTGGGATAGCTTTGGTGATAGTTGATTTGATCCTGTTGAAAAACAGAAACTTTTGCATCCAGTAACAGAATTGTTTAAATTCACAGAAGCAAATAAAAAATCTGAATTTTTTACACAAGATTTATATACAAATGGCCTATGTTGCCCTAATTTTTCAGGTATTTTGGAGTTACAGAAGTACGAGAACAATTCGCATTTTTACAGACTATTCTGTTTTTGACAGATTCTATTTTCTTTGCATTGTGTGCTTATTTTGATGAATTTATGGATTGTATCGGTGGGTATAAGCCATGGCAAAGTTAGAATACAGTAGATATAATGCAATAACAAAATTTGAATGGGTTTGCAACAATCCTTAAAGTAAAGATTGGTTTTATTATACTAACGAATCTCACAAAGGTTTTGTTAAGTTTTGTGTTATTGAAGTTTTCAAGTTTCGGGTGAGATCACGATGGATGAAGAAATAAGGAGTGTCAATAGCCTAAGCTTGGGGATGCCCCATGGCACCCCAAGTTAATACTCCCTCCGTTCCTTTATATAAGGTGTATTTATTTTTTGACAAAATTCCACAATGTAAGGTGCATTTCTTGTAATTCATCATAATTCCCTTATTAGCCCTCTAAAGAATAGGAAAGCATCTCTCTCTTGATTGTCTGTATCTCTCCTTGTAGCAAAATAAGGAAACTATATCTCTCTTGATTGCATGTATCTCTTATTTTCTTGGACTAATTGATTTACTTGCCACTAACCAATATATTTTCTAAGGGTAATTTCGTCCTAACTTCTCTATAACTATGTCTCTTGGTCACCGTGCCAAAAATAATACACCTTACATAAAGGAACGGAGGGAGTATTCAAGGAGAACCAAGCAACTAAGCTTGGGGATGCCCCGGAAGGCATCCCCTCTTTCTTCTAACAACCATCGATATTTTACTTGGAGCTATATTTTTATTCGTCACATATCATGAGTTTTGCTCGGAGCATCTTGTATTATATGAGTCTTTGCTTGTTTTGCCTTTTAGTTTGTCACAAGTATCCTTGCTGGACACACCTATTTGAGAGAGCCAAAATTATGCTATGATTTGTTAGAATTGCTCTATATTCTTCACTTAAAAAAAATTTGAGCTATAGAATTGCTCTAGTGCTTCACTTATATCTTTTTGAGCACGATGTGCTTTATTATTTGAAGAAATACTCTCATGCTTCACTTAAATTAATTTGAGAGTTAGTAAAATTTTGAAGAAATTCTCTCATGCTTCACTTGTATTATTTTGAGAGATGAAATTTTTATGCTCATGTTCTTCACTTAAATTTATTTGAGCTTGTCAAAAGCAATTGTATATATGAAATTAGTACCAAAGTGATACATAATCAAGAGGGATATAATAAAAAGCTTTCATGAAGATCATTGGACAACATAAACTTGATTCTTTGTAATAGTTTCGAGATATGATGATAGTAATACATGAGTCATGTTGGTGAGTAATTATGCTTTAGTAAGAATATTGGTGTTAAGGTTTGTGATTCCCTACGCAAGCACGAAAGTCAATAGTTATGCAATGAAATTACATCCTACTTGTGGTGCATTATTCGGTGTTAGTTATGCTCAATGCTCGCTTATGTGAATTTTTGTTTCTTGGTTGGTTGCTTCTCAATCTTTTTCCTAGCCTCCACTTGTACTAAGTAGAAATACTACTTGTGCATCCAAAATCTTTAAACCCAGTTTTGCCATATGAGTCCACCATACCTACCTATATGCGGTATTTTCGTGCTGTTCTAAGCAAATTTGTATGTGCCAACTCTAATTTTTCAAAATGAATTTCCTTTTAGTGTGCCCGTACCGCTCATGAAGCGACAGGGGGTGGCCAATATTTTCCATGCTAGATGTGTTATTCTCAAGATGAGTGTTTATTTACTTGTCATTGCAAGAGAGTATGGCGGTAATAGGGATGCCCAGTCCCGAAATGAAAAAGAAATTTACTTTATGTTATCAAATAATAAATTCCTTGAAAAGTGTTGGTACGGACGGTACCCGTGGATACGGCTAGCCGTGGAGTGTGAAAGTATGGTGGAAAAAGGAATAAACTTTATTTTATGTTTGGGAACCGCCTATGATATATCTAGCATTGAAAGTGTTGGGAATTACTCGGTCAATTTAAGCTTTGAGCTCTGGCACCTCTACAAATCCCTACTTCCCTCTCCGAAGGGCCTATCTATTTACTTTATGCAATTTTTATTTTTATTTGAGTCTCCATATTCTCTTATAAAGCACCAACTAGGGAGCATTATGATCATACTTGTGCATTGGATGTAGCTAATATTCGAGTGCATTTCATGAATGGATCAATGATTGAGCATGATGGGCTAGGGATAACTTTTTTTAGTGTTGATATTTTGAAGACATGGTTGCTTGTTGATATGCTTGAGTATTGAAGTTATCATGTCAAATATAGATTATTGCTTTGAACCATCTAAAAGTCCAAATGTCCATGCTACAAAAGAAAAGAATATGTGATGAACATGTTAGGCAACATTCCACATCAAAAATTCTATTTTTATCATTTACCTACTCGAGGACGAGCAGGTATTAAGCTTGGGGATGCTGATACGTCTCCAACGTATCTATAATTTTTTATTGTTCCATGCTGTTGTATTATCATTCTTGGATGTTTTACAATCATTTTATAGCAACTTTATATCATTTTTGGGGGACTAACCTATTGACATAGTGCCCAGTGCCAGTTGCTGTTTTTTACTTCGCGGAATATCAGTACTAAACGGAGTCCAAACGCAGCAAAACTTTTTGGATATTTTTTTTGGACTAGAAGACACCTTGGGGATCAACAAAGCACCTGGGAGGAGGCACATGGGGCCCAAGATACACCAGGGCGCACCCTGATGTATCTTGGGGCCCACGGAGGTCTTCTCCACTGCCTCTTCGCCCTATAAATTCCCAAATATTCCAGAAACCCTAGGGGAGTCGACAAAACACAATTCCAGCCGCCGCAAGTTCCAGAACCATGAGATCCAATGTAACACCATCACGGAGGGGGTTCATCATCATCATTGGTGTAACATCCCCAGCCTCTCACCACGGTGATCACCCTCTGATCATGCCAAGTCATCATCATTATTCCATAAGAAAAATAATTCAACTCCAAATTCAAATTCCAAACTCAAGTCAAATATTTATTTCTTCAAATGGCAAAACTAAAATGTCCATAATGCTGCAAATAATCCTAAGGTAAATATAAAATTGGTACCAACCTTATCCAAACTCCCAAATTGCCCCTAGAAATTATTTAGGGTTCCAGCAGCATTTAATTATGCCCTTCTCAATTTTCTAAATTCCTAGACAACTCCTCTTGGCTCCCAACCTTTTTGTGGCAGAGCCAAAAATTTCAAAGAGATTTATGGGCTCAGTTCCATATTTTTCTAAAATGTTCGGTGGCCACAAAAACCCCTTATCTATTTCTGTTAATAAATAAAAAGAAACAGAAAAACTTAAAAGAGAAAAGGCCAGAAGACTCACCTGGCAGACCGAGCCGGCCCAGCCCATCTCCACCCACTCCCTCCTCCGTGTCATCGTCTCCATGGACGACGCGTCTCCACCGCTTGCCGCTCACCGCCACAACGAGGCAGGGGCTGAAGGGGATAAGGGCGACCCCAGGTCCCTTTCCCCTGTTCGCCTCGCTCACTCTCACCTCCCTCCTCCTCGCTCCATTTCCCCTCCCGCTCTGGATCGGGCCGTGCCCGTGGCTACGGTCGTCGCCGCGCCGCCCCTCCGCCGCGGCCACCGGCCCTCCCGCGATGAGCCAGAGCAACTAGGAGCACCCCCGTTGGCTCCCGCGTCTTCCCCGAGCCTCGGACCGAGCCGAAGCGCCCCCAACCCGAAGCCATCGCCGTTTCCCCCGCCGGAAGCCGTCTCCGTCTCGCCGTCGATTCGGTCGGTCCCGAGCTCCACTGCGCTCCCGTTCACTCACGGGGCCTTCTTGCGCCCGCAAGGTGAGCCACCGCCCTCTCCTTTTCCTCGCCGAGCTCGCTGGTTAGTCGCACGCGTCGCCGGACGCCATTGCCGAGCAGAGCTCCGCCGCGTCACTCGCCGCTGCCGTTCCCGCCCCTGTCGTGGCCACCCGAGCCTGCCACCGTGCTCGGAACACTCCCATAGTGTGGCCTAGCCTCTCTAATCGCTCGCGCATGCACCATTTTGCCCTCTTCGAGAGGCACCCGAGAACGCCGCCGCCTGACCTCGCCGTCCGGCCACTTTTGGTCGCCCCCGAGCCACGTTTTAGCCCAGCTCGAAGCGGCGTCGTGTCCCCGTTCGAATGGCGCAAAAATCACGTCAAACCGTGCACCGTGGCACTTTTCCGAGCCTCGCCGGCGAAGCACCGCCGCGGAGAGCTCACCAGAGCAGTCTCCGGCGTCGCCGCTGACCTGTCGCCGTATGGGACCCGCCCAGGGTCACCGACGCGTGGGCCCCTGCGCCTGCTTGACCACGTTAACTTCGGTCAACGTGAGGCACTGTTCCCCTGAGGCGCTGACATGTGGGCCCAGCCGGCTAATTAAATTAACTAAATGGTTCTTAATTAAAACCTAATTAGATTAGTTAGAACACCTACTGACAGACTGGGCCCACCAACTAATTAACTTAGGTTAAATTTAAAATTGTCCCTGATAAATCCACTGTCTATGACAGGTGGGTCCCGCAGGTCAGGTTTGACCTGGACCAGCGGGTTTGACTCGCTGACGTCACTGTGACGTCAGGCTGATGCAGTATCTCTTTTTCTGATAATTTAATAATTCCAGAATATTACTAAAACTTTAGGAAATTCGTAGAAAATAAACCGTAGCTCGGATTGAAAAACTTAAAACATGAAACTTGCTCAGAACGACGAGACGAGTCTGATCATGCCGTCTGTTTCCATGTCGGAACCCCCTACGTAGGAGAACTCGTAACTCCGAGCCCGATTCCGGTAAATGAATAGTACACACATACCGGTAAATAAATCCCAGATTAATTCTAAAAATAACTAAAATGACTTAGAGGCATATTTAGGCAACCCTGCACTGCATCATAGCATCGCACGCACTGTGTTGCATCTGTTTGCATTATATTTACTTGTTTCTTCCCCCTCTTCTCTTTCGGTAGACCCCGACGTTGCCGTAGCTCCTGAGGCAGACGCCGCTCCGGAGTACGACTACGTCCCCGACGATCAGGCCCTTGCCGTCGAGCAGACAGGCAAGCACCCCCATTTTGAGCATTCCGATATCGCCCACTCTCTTCTCTCTTATGCTTGCATTAGAAGTTATTGCTGCTACTGTTGTCCTATATCTGCTGCATAGCCTGCTTTATTGTAGCCTACTTTTGATACCTGCCTGTTCTCCTAAACTGTTTAGTATAGGATGGGTAGAGCCCTATCAGAGACCCACTTGTCCCGACTGCCCCGCTGGACTCTCAGAAGACCCGAGCAACGGGATCGAAGATCAAACCCTGGCACCGCACGTCACTTCCCCCTTAAATTGCTCAACACTACTGGGTTACTATCGAGTGCCGAGGGTGATACCTCATCAGCACTTCTGATGATAACCTTGTAGGTTAGTTATTCGGTCGTGGTAAGCGAGGGTGATTCCTCCTACACCACCCCTGATAACGACGTCGTCGTGCAACTTCTCAAGTGTGGACCTCGAGGGTGATTCCTCATTCGTTCACCTTGACGATAGCATCGAGCGGGAATTCCATCAAGGGTGATTCCTCAGGGTTCCCTACGGTGTCAGACACACAGCTACTCTGGATATTATGACTTGACTTTGAACCATGATACTAAAGACGGGTCGGCCCTGAGGGGTACCCGCGCGAGCATAAATGCCAAGTGATGTGGAGTCGGGTTGACCTGAGAGGTGCCCGCGAGATAACTACGAGGCGTGGCCGGGCATTCTTAGCCCTTGCCGCAAGTCCTCGAGACGGGGCGACGGGGTCACATCGATCGTGAGTCTCTGCTCATTTCCGCGCGCTCCTAATCCACTAAACAGTTTGGATATTTGATCCGAGGGGCCTCTGGCCTGATAGCACTAACCATCATGTGGGCATAGTATGGGCGTTCTGCGTCGTATACTTCAGCCGGAGCTTAACGGACGTCAGCGACTGAGCGGCGCGCGCCGAGTTGGACTGGTTAAGCAACTGCGCTTGTATTAAGGGGTTGCTAGGTCTGCTCTCGGCCGCCTGACGCAACGTGCAGGAGTTCCCGGGGCGATGGCCCAAGACCCCTGGGGGCATAGGTTTAGTCCGGCGTGCTGACCTCTCTGTTAAGTATTTGGTCGGGTTGCGGCGTGTTGCTTAGCCGAGGCCGGGCATGACCCAGAAAAGTGTGTTCGGCCGGAGTTAAGCGAGCGTGGTGGGTAAGTTGGTGCACCCCTGCAGGGAAGAAACTTCTATCGATAGCCTGTCCTACGGTAACGGACACTCGGAGTTGCATCCCGATCGGTACAACTAGAACTTGAGATGATAACTGGATAGTACGGCTCTGGGATTGCTTTCTCGCAGGGAGTCGAGAAAGAATCTCAGGCTAAGGTTTGATGATACTACTACTTTACATTATGTTGATCTGCTCTCTTCTAATGCTGCAAGACTGCTGAAGATGTTGAAGATGCTAGTCTTCGATAGGACTAGGCTTTCCCCCTCTATTCTGGCATTTCTGCAGCCCAGTCCACATATACAGCCTCCTTTTAACAATGTTGCATATGTAGTGTAGATCCTTGCTTGCTGAGTACTTCGGATGAGTACTCACGTTTGCTTTACTTTCTTTTTCCCCCATATCCTTTTGTTGCCACCAGACGTCGGAGCCCCTGAGTCAGATGCCCCCGTCGACGACCACTTCTACTACCAGCCCGGAGAGTACTACTACTACGAGGAGCCGACTGACGACCAGGAGTAGGATCGGAGGGTCCAGGGTAGGAGGCCTACGCCTTTCGATCGTAGTATTTTATTTTGCCCCGCCTCTGTGAAGGCCTATCTCTATCTGTAATATATCTGTACTCAGATATCTGATGCTTCCGCTGACGCTTGTATGCCATCGAGCTATGTATTCGAGCCCTCGAGGCCCTGGCTTGTAATATAAAGCTTGTATGACTTTATTTATGTTTTAGAGTTGTGTTGTGATATCTTCAAGTGAGTCCTTAGGCTTGATCGTGTGCATTTGCGTGTATGGTTAGTGCACGATTAAGCCGGGGTCGTCACAATTGGTGCCTCTCCGATGACGCGTGAGTAGTCCACCATAGACCTAAGGGTCCATAGACAGTAGCTAGATGGCTTCTTCTCTCTTTTTGCTTCTCAATACAATGGTCTCTTGGAGATCTATTTGATGTAACTCTTTTTGCGGTGTGTTTGTTGGGATCCGATGAACTTTGAGTTTATGATCAAATCTATATCCATGAATATTATTTGAGTTTTCTTTGATCTCTTATATGCATGATTATTTATAGCCTCGTATTTCTTCTTCGAATCTTTGGTTTAGTTAGGCCGACTAGATCGATTTTTCTTGCCATGGGAAGAGGTGCTTTGTGATGGGTTCGATCTTGCGGTGTCCTCTCCCAGTGACAGAAGGGGCAGCAAGGCATGCATGTATCATTGCTATTAAGGATAACAAGATGGGGTCTATTCCTACATGAATAGATCTTGTCTACATCATGTCATCGTTCTTATTGCATTACTCCGTTTCTCCATGAACTTAATACACTAGATGCATGCTGGATAGCGGTCGATGTGTGGAGTAATAGTAGTAGATGCAGGCAGGAGTCGGTCTACTAATATTGGACGTGATGCCTATATATTGGTCATTACCTTGGATATCGTCATAATTATTCGATCTTCTATCAATTGCCCAACAGTAATTTGTTTATCCACCGTGTGATATTTTCTCGAGAGAAGCCACTAGTGAAATCTATGGCCCTTGGGTCTATCTTTTATCATATTGCTTCCCGATCTATTTTTCGTCGCATTTGTTTTTAGATCTATTATTCCAAAAACCCAAAAATACTTTGCTGCACTTTTTATTTGCATCTTTTATTTCACTTTTTATTCAGATCTATTTATCCAAACACATACAAACCAATCTATCTTTTTACCGAGGAGGGATTGACAACCCCTCTTACGCGTTGGGTTGCGAGGATTTGTTCTTTGTGTGCAGGTACCGTTTACATAGTGTTGCTTGGTTCTCCTACTGGATTGATACCTTGGTTTCATAACTGAGGGAAACACCTACCTCAGCTGTACTGCATCATCCCTTCCTCTTTGGGGAAATACCGACACAGTTTCAAGCCGCATCACCAATCCAACCTTGTTACGTATACATCTAGTTGCATCCCATCTGATTTTGCTAACAAAATTGGATTTGTTGCTTTTCCCTTCACAAACTGATGCAGATCTATTCTTCTTTCTATTTTTTTCTCCTGCTTCACAGGTCCTAGATTTGTTTCAGCACTTTGTTTCCCCTTCTCTACTAGGAACAAGAGTCACCAAAAGGCCGCATGTGGGAAGTAATCCTTCATTTTTGTATTTTATTTGTTTCCTAGTTTGATTCGAACGAAAAAGTGTAGAGAGGTCTCTGTCTTAGTAGTACATGATGGCCTTTTTTGAAGCATATAGGTGGGATATGGATGGGTATAATTAGTGGATGAAATATCTTTTTAGAAGCATTTTGTATCCAGTTTTTCTCACTTTATATACTGCCCATCATTTTTTACTTGCCCTTGGTCGGTTCAGTTTTTGTAGCTACTAAACCGTATCATTAACAACTCCCATTCCAAAACCCCTGAACCAGACAAAGGAAATAAATTATCTGTCAAATTCCCATGAATAATTCCCACCCTATACCAAACGTGGGATGGGGACTAATAGTCCACTTCCCATGTCTAATCCCTCACCCAATTCCCCCTTAATAATTCCTAGTCCCTTTCCCTCAAACTACCAAACACGATGTCAGGACATGCGCTCTAGCTGGGGGAGGCCTACCGCAGGGCCATGGCATTTTTTCATTTTCCTTTTTTGTGAAGTTCCTAAAATGAACATCCAAAATTTGGGGGGTTCAATTTTTCATAATTTATCAAAGTTCTTGAAAGTCTAGTATTCTAAAAGTTTAAATTTTTGAAAATTCAAAAAAATGAAATTCCATTTTTGTGGAAATTTTCGAAACTAAAAGATCCTACAAGTTTGTACGGAAAATTTCTAGAAGCTTAAAATTCTGAAAGTCATATTTTTTTAAGTTGTAGACACATATTTCTAGAAGTTACTAATAAGGAAATATGCCAAAAAAGGAAGTTTGGCGAGGCATTGGACTTTCCCAAAACGGTAAAAAAGAGCATGGTCTGAATCTTCCGCCCCTCCTTTGCTTCGCGCCACCTATGCTCCCATGAGATAGGAGCCCATTTTTTGACTTATTATGTGAGTCACAATTAGGATTGTATGTTATACGTGTAACATGTATAACCTTGACATGGTTTTTTTTTTGAACAGTCACCAGGGGGAAGGGATCCCCACCTAAATATATTGCTCAAAAAGCTACCAAGTCAAGAGTTTCCCCTTAAGCATTGGCTCATCCAGTTTATAAGGGAAACCAGATCGAAAACCTAAACAAATTGGCCCGTTTATGAGGGAAACCAGGCCAAAAACCATACATGTAGGAACGAAAAACCGAACAAGTTGGCCCCGTTTATATGGGAAACCGGGCCAAAAACCATACAAGCAACGCCCAAACAGGGCACACCAATCTAGTAGACAGAAGAACCATCGCCATGAAAGACACTCGTAGATGTGGGGTGGCGTCGAGGGATCACAATACCCGAACATTGCAATCAGCCTAACGCACTGAACTGGCATGTGTACCGAGACCATGAAAAGTTGTCTTGTCATTGTCTTTTATTTATGTTGACGTGGGGTTGTCATTAATGATAATACATATTCTGGTTGTAGGGAGGCCTTACTTCACATTAGCAACCAAACTTTGTGAGCACATGTTTTTTAGAAAAAAGGCTATCGCCCGGCTTTAAATTAGTACAACCAACAGAACAAAACAACACAACACCACAACATAAATAAAAGACAATGACAAGATACAAGGGTGCTCAAGGGGAGTAGCCAAGAACCCAGATGGCCCAAGGAGATAACAAGCAAGAGTTGAGCACCACTGGAGTCATCGGAGCCCTCATACGGGATCGGAGGACTAAAGTAACAGACGAGGTAAACTCGAGAAGAAGACTATACATCAACAAAGGTCATGCTATCACCATCACTTCATTTTCCAACAATTGAGCACCTTCCAGTTCCATTGTAGAAATGACCCCCCTGCTCCCTTGCCCCGGCTCGAAGAGTGTCACATAGTCCGACGATGGGATGCTTTCACTATAGCTTGGATGGAAACTAACGCCATGACCCAATGGGAGGCCTGATACGTCCATTTTGCATCATATTTTCCTACTGATATTTTCATTGTTTTAAAGTTATATTTCACTTTTAGATGCAATTCTAATGCATTTTCTCTCTTAAATTGCAAGTTACATAATAAGAGGGAGATTACCGTCAGCTCGAATTCTGGACCTGAAAAGAGCTACGATAGATATAACTATTCTTCGCAGCTCCAAATGACCTGAAAACTTGCAAAGATTTATTTTGGAATATATAAAAAATATTAATAGAAAAATCTACTGGAGGGGCCCCACCAGGGAGCCACAACCTCCGGTGGCACCCCCTAGGGGCACGCCATGTGAGCTTGTGGGGTCCATAGCAGGCCTCCGAGGCCCATCTTCTGCTACTATGAAGCCATTTGCCCTAGAAAAAGAATAAGAGGAAGACTTTTGGGATGAATCGCCGCCGTCTCTAGGCGAAACCTGGGTAGGAGCACTTTACTCTTCGGCGGAGCAATTCCGTCGGGGATACTTCCCTCTAGGAGTGGGAAATCAAAGCCATCATCATCACCAACGTTCCTATTGTCGTGGGAGGACTCATCTCCATCAACATCTTCACCAGCACCATCTCATCTCCAAACCCTACTTCATCTCTTGTATTCAGTCTTTGTCCCAAACCTCAGATTGGTACATGTGGGTTGCTAGTAGTGTTTATTACATCTTGTAGTTGATGTTAGTTGGTTTATTTGGTGAAACATCATATGTTCAGATTGTTAATATATATTATTCTCCGCTGATCATGAACATGAATATGATTTGTGAGTAGTCCCATTTGTTCTTGAGGACACAAGAGAAGTCTTGTTCTAAGTAATCATGTGAAGTTGGTTTTCGTTTAGTGTTTTGACGATGTGTTATGTTGTCTTCCTCTAGTGGTTTTGTGAGAACGTCGACTACACAACACATTACCGTGCTTGGGCCTGGGGGAAGGCATTGAGGGATTAGTAAGTAGATAATGGGTTGCGAGAGTGATAGAAGCTTAAAATCTATTCTGTGCGCTATTCTGTAAGGGGCTGTGACGCCCCCGACTCAATCGTGCACTAATCATACACGCAAACATGCACGATCAAGATCAGAGACTTACCGGAAGATATCAAAACACAACTCTACGACACAAAGGATAAACCTAAATCTTTATATTACAAGCCGATGTCACTAGGACACAAATACATAAGTCATCTAAGCAAATATTATCTGAGTACAGACATAATTAGACAAGTTTTGCCTTAAGAAGGCTGAGCAAAACAATGACACTAGATCGAAAGGTGAGGCCTCCTGCCTGGGACCTCCGGACTACTCCTGGTCGTTGGTCTCCACATGGTAGGCTCCACCGAGGAAACCTGCATTCGCGGTGCTACCATCTGTTGTAGCAACTGGGTCAAAAGAAAAGGGGTAGCAAAGCAACTATGAGTACTCATCCGAAGTACTCACAAGACTTACATCAGATCTATACTAGATATGCATCGGTATCAAATGAATGGGGTAGTATATGTGGACTATAATACATAAATACCAGAATAAGGGGGGCGAAGCTCATCCTATCGAAGACTACATCTTCTGGCAGCCACCATCTTGCAGCAGTAGAAGAGAGGAGCTAGTATGGTAACATCAAGTAGCAACGTATAGCAATAAACCTACCCGGAGATCCTCTCCTTGTCTCCCTGAGAGAAAGTGATCACCAGGTGTATCTGTCTCTTATCTGGGTGTATTTTATCAAGTATCCGGTTTTAGTTGTAAGAGGTCGGAATACAACTCCAAGTCGTCCTATTACCGTGGACACGACTATTCGAATAGATTACTTCCTTGCAGGGGTGCACCACATTACCCGATACGCTCTATTACCTCTGGCCAGACACACTTTTCTGGGTAATGCCCGGCTTCAGATGACCAACACGCCGTAGACCAACCTAGGCTCTCCAGAGAGGTCAACACGCCGGTCAAAATCCTAAGTGCGAAGGGGTCTTGGGCCCGTCACCCTAAGCACTCATGCACGTTGCGTGACTGGACGGAGACCAAAGCCCTCACCTCTGTATACACAAGCAGGTGGTTTCGCTCAACCCGACAATCAGCCTGCATCTCTGAACTATGACATCTAGATCGCTTTCGGAAGGAACATATGATGCCGAGGGCCCCATAAGCCATTACCCCATGCGGCGGTTAGTGCGTATATGTCAAATGGCAGTCTCAAATCAAATACCCAATCTCCTTAAGCGTGTTATATGAAATAATTACGGACATCGACCAGGGACCTGGCCCACCTCTCGACTAGGTGGTCTCTACCTGCCCTGTTGTTCCGCCACAAAGATTCACTCAGGGGGCCGTCGGAAAAATGTACTTTCATCCCCCAGTCCATGAATCACTCGCAGGTGCTCTTCGAGCAGACCCGACTTTAATCAAAACATGAATCGTGTGTAGTGGTATATAATTAAAGCAGTAATAGTCTTCATCTTCATCTTCGTCGGCATCTCGTTGCAGTCCTTCTCGCTCCATGTCGTAGGCCACCGAAGTCCAGGGTCCACCAAAGTAACATATATAGTATGCAGTATAAGGCATATCCGTGATCATCGCCCGAAGGGATCACGGTCCGATAGCATAGCATGGCAGGTGGACATGGGTGTAGGACCAACTGATGGAATACTAGCATACCTACTAAGCATATAGGATAACATGTATGGTATCAACGGGAGTAGCAAAGACAGGCTATGCAGCAGTATAGGATCCATCGATAAAGCAGTAATAGTATGACAACTCTAATGCAAGCAGTACAGAGAAGGAATAGGTGATATCGGAATGATCAAGGGGGTTTGCTTGCCTGGAAGCTCTGCTGAGAAGGGCGGGTCATCGTCAACGTAGTCGTACTCGGGGGCAGCGGCGGTCTTGGGGTCTACCGAAAGAATAGAGGAGATGGGGAACAAAATAAATAATGGGCAAACAAATGCAACACAATGCATGTCATAAAAGTATGTGATGATGATATGCACTAATGCAACCCTAGGCATTTTAAAAGAAGAGGGAAAACATCTGGAAATGTTTTCCCAGCTTCACGTATTTTTCGGTACATTGATCGAGGGGCAAAATGTCGATGTTCACTAAGTTATAGGGGTGTGGCAAGTATGTGGATGGCATAATCGGATTTGTTATATTTTTCTGATCAACTTTCATATATAAATTATTTTAATCCGAGTTTCAGATTATTTTATATGAATTTTCAAAGATTTAATGATTTTCTGGAATTTTTGGATTTGATTTAAAATGCCCTAATTACTTTTATACGCAACAGTGAGCTAGCCCATTAGTATGACAGTGGGCCAGGGTGTGCTGAGTCAGCAGTTGACCAGTCAAGGTTGACTGGTCAACAGAGTCGGTGAGGACCCAGCTGTCAATGACCCATGTGTTAATTGGATTGATTAAATTAGTTCAATTAGTGGTGGGGCCCGATTGTCATAGACCGAATATAAATTAGATTTATTTTAAAATTTTAGTTAAACGAGAAGGCCCACACGTCATTCGCTTTAGGCTAAATTAGCACACTAATTAAGTCTAGGCCTAATCTAAACAAGGGCCGGCCCTACCGGTCAGTGGCACATCCAGCCACATGGATGTGCCCACACACACACACACAACACACGGCCATGGCCGGTGGCGAGCGCGGGGGGCGATAGGTAGCGGCGGGCAGAGGCGGGCGCGACTAGGTGGAGGCTGGCGTGACGAGCTGCATGCGACGGCGGCAGCTAAAGCAGCAGCAGTAGCACGCAGCGGCAGGCGGGCAGCAGCATTAGACGAACAACACCAGCACGGCGGACGGTTGTGGCAGCAGGCGGGGCCACTTAGAGGCAGGCGTCCGCGGAGGCACGACCAGGCGCAGCGAGCCACGGGGACGCGGGCGGCAGCAGGCGAGCCGGCGAGGCATGGCCACGGGTGTGGACGCGCGCGGGGCGCGACCGGGTGGGGCCTGGAGTGCACTCAGGCAGGGGCGAGCGCGGGGGTACAAGGGCGCAGCGACTTGCCGGAATGCGTCTCCCGCAACCATTCGTCATGGGGTTTGGTTCTGCGGCATCAACGTGTAGTCACACATCTAGTGGGGCAAGCGGCTGGAGCAGGGGGTGCCGGAATGACGGCAACATCGAGCTCCCTCGACGGCAACGGGCGGTGCCGCGGCAATCGGTACCAGAGGACACGGGGGAGAGGGAAGAAAGGTCGTGTAGGACCGGGAGCTTACAACGAGGTTAACGGGGAGCTCAGGGGAGCTGAGGATGGAAGGGGCGCTGCGAATCAACGGCGACGTCGTGCGGCTGCCGAAGAAGAAGACGAAGACAATGGGGATGATGTAGAGCGCTCCAGCTCGAATCGTTCCTTGCAGATGACGTAGGCAATGGTGGCGCAGCTGCCGGACAACCTTGCGAGGCTCGGGGAACACGTTGGCCGCGGGATCGACGAGGGCACGGTGATGGTAGCGCGGTTGAGAGAGAGAGAGGGCGTGGGGCACGAGGGGGAAAAAGGAGTGGTCTAGGGTTCATCCAGAGGCTTGAGGGGATCTTTATCGAGCGTGGGGAGACAACGGATAGCCGACACATGGCCAATGCGAGGCCATGGTGGCCGAATGGCAGCCACGCCTTCCCTCCGCCTCCTGTAGTAGGAGGTAGAAGATGGCCGTGGTGGGCTGGGCCGGCTAGCGCCTGTTCATAGTGGGCCAAAAGTGCACAGGGCAACTTTAGTTTTACTTTTCTGTAAAACGATAACTACTGTTTTCTATGTATCTCAGTGAACAAATGAATTTATTTATTAATGAAAATTTGCACAAAATTACTATGTAATATTTTGAGGTACTCACAAAGTTCCATGCCATTTTGAAATGTTTAGAATTATGTTTGAATTTAATTGGTCCACTTAAGTGTTGTTGGTTCATTTAAAAAATAGATAAGGGCATTTTTGGAGTTCCAAACAATTTTGGGTTCGACATTAAATTTGCTCAGGGGATTATTAACATTAAAACACGCATTTTTCTTCTAGTGTTTGGTGAAATGATTTCTGGACTTTATAATTTAAATTTGAATCTGAACCAGTTTGAGAGTGGGATTATTTTCTAAATGCAAATTAATTATGATGACCATGATGACATGGCAGGTTAATTAGCATAACAGGCTATTAGGGTTTGGGGGTGTCACAGGGGCTAATTCCGTAAGGGGCTAATTCGGATCCATATGTTTCATGCTATGGTTAGATTTATCGTAATTCTTCTTTCGTAGTTGTGGATGCTAGCGTGAGGGGGTAAACATAAGTAGGTTTTTTGTTCAAGTAAGAATAACACCTTAGCACCTGTCCATCCACATAACAAATTATCAAAACAGTGAACGCGAGTCAGTGAATCATGATGAAGTTAACTAGACGAGATTCCAATGTGTCCTCAAGACGTTTTGCTCACTATAAGAAGTACTTCCGGCTTGTCCTTTGCAATAAAAAGGATTGGGCCACCTAGCTGCACCTTGTCACTTTTATTACTTGTTACTTGTTACGAATTATCTTGCTATCAAACTATTTCTCACCACTACTTTACAACACTTGCAGAGAATACCTTGCTGAAAACCTCTTATTGATTCCTTCTGCTCCATGTTGGATTCGACACTTTTACTTATCAAAAGGACTACGATTGGTCCCCTATAATTATGGGTCATCAAGGCCTCCAAACATAGCCACCCCGCCGAACCTACCTTCCATTGAGAGCACCACCACAAGACCACAGAATCGTCACCACAAAGAGACAAAGCTACTCTCCATGAACCACGACCCTAATAGTTAACAGAGAGGGGCCTTGCACAATGGACAGAGCCTCTAAGGAGGGAAACGGCTCCACAGTGCAGCCATCGCCTGATTTGGCATGCCAAGGTAAGCGTTTCCATCCAAAGCCCATGGTAGAGGAGGCCAACCCACGATGACGCCTCCAAGAAGGGGGGGGGGGGGGCGGCGCCCAAGAGCGTCGCCATCACTGGCACCGACACCATCAGGCAGAGCTTTTGCCCGGGACACAACCCCCTACCACCCGAAGTCCATTAGACACCATTGTAGGGGAATGTATTGCACAACAACAAAAATTATACTACACGATCACACCCATGAGCACTATGAAGATGAGAGGTAACGATTATCTCACCTACTAGCAGAGTAGTGGAAGCAGGGTAGTTTGTTGATGAAGCGCGACGATCCCACAACTAGGTTATTGATGACCCACAAGTATAGGGGATCTATCGTAGTCCTTTCGATAAGTAAGAGTGTCGAACCCAACGAGGAGCAGAAGGAAATGACAAGCGGTTTTCAGCAAGGTATTCTCTGCAAGCACTAAAATTATCGGTAACAGATAGTTTTGTGATAAGATAATTCGTAACGGGTAACAAGTAACAAGTGTAACAAAGGTGCAGTAAGGTGGCCCAATCCTTTTTGTAGCAAAGGACAAGGCTGGACGAACTCTTATATAAAGCAAAGCGCTCCCGAGGACACATGGGAATTATTGTCAAGTTAGTTTCCAGCATGCTCATATGATTCGCGTTCGTTACTTTGATAATTTGATATGTGGGTGGACCGGTGCTTGGGTGTTGTCCTTACATGGACAAGCCTCCTACTTATGATTAACCCCTCTCGCAAGCATCCGCAACTACGAAAGAAGAATTAAGATAAATCTAACCATAGCATGAAACATGTGGATCCAAATGAGCCCCTTGCGAAGCAACGCATAAACTAGGGTTTAAGCTTCTGTCCCTCTAGCAACCCATCATCTACTTATTACTTCCCAATGCCTTCCCCTATGCCCAAATCATGGTGAAGTGTCATGTAGTCAATGTTCACATAACACCACTAGAGGAAAGACAACATACATCTCATCAAAATATCGAACGAATACCAAATTCACATGATTACTTATAACAAGACTTCTCCCATGTCCTCAGGAACAAACGTAACTACTCACAAAGCATGCTCATGTTCATAATCAGAGGGGTAATAAATATCATCAAGGATCTGAACATATGATCTTCCACCGAATAAACCAACTAGCATCAACTACAAGGAGTAATCAACACTACTAGCAACCCATAGGTACCAATTTGAGGTTTTGAGACAAAGATCGGATACAAGAGATGAACTAGGGTTTGGAGAGGAGATGGTGCTGGTGAAGATGTTGATGGAGATTGACCCCCTCTCGATGAGAGGATCGTTGGTGATGACAATGGCTTCGATTTGCCCCTCCCGGAGGGAAGTTTCCTCGGTAGAACAGCTCCGCCGGAGCCCTAGATTGCTTCTGCCCAGGTTCCGCCTCGAGATGGCGGCGCTTCGTCCCAAAGCTTCCTTATGATTTTTTCCAGGTCAAAAGCCACCATATAGCAGAAGATGGGCACCGGGGACCTGCCAGGGGGCCCACAAACCCTAGGGGCGCGCCCAGGGGGGTAGGGCGCGCCCCCCAGGCTTGTGGCCACCTGGTGGGTCCCCTCTGGTATTTTCTTCGCCCAATATTTTTTATATATTCCAAAATAATTCTCCATAAATTTTCAGGACTTTTGGAGTTGTTCAGAATAGGTCTCTCAGATTTGCTCCTTTCCGGTCCATAATTCCAGCTGTCGGCATTCTCCCTCTTTGTGTAAACCTTGTAAAACAAGAGAGAAAAGGCATAAGTATTGTACCATAATGTGTAATAACAACCCATAATATAATAAATATCAATATAAAAGCATGATACAAAATGGACGTATCAACTCCCCCAAGCTTAGACCTCGCTTGTCATCAAGCGAAAACCGGAATTGATAATCATGTCCACATGTTTAGAGATAGAGGTGTCGATAAAATAAAATACGGACATGAAGGCATCATGATCATCTTTGGAACAGCAACATAACTTGTCACATAATTTCTTATGCTAAAGTAAAAATTTGTTCACAAGGTAAAGTACGAAACAAGAACTTTATTGAAAACCAACAAACCATGATCTAGGTCATTGAAACAATTGCAATTTATCTTAACATCGGAAAGAGTCAATGTAAGAGCTTTACAGCAAGCTCACATACTCAACTATGATTTAGTCTTTAATAATTGCTAACACTCACGCGATACTTATGAGATCAAAGTTTCAATCGGACACAGAGAAAGATAGGGGCTTATAACTTCGCCTCCCAACCTTTTACCTCAAGGGTAATGTCAACAATAATAGTTTGTGAATATCTACATCCGAGTGGATATATATGACTGGATCTTCCCCAACATATAGTGCTTGCCAAAAAGAAAAAGTGTAAAAAGAATAGGTGATGATCACCATGACTCTTGCATAAAGGTAGAAGGTAAATAAAAGATAGGCCCTTCGCAGAGGGAAGCAGAGGTTGTCATGCGCTTTTATGGTTGGATGCATAAAATCTTAATGCGAAAGAATGTCACTTTATATTGCCGCTTGTGATAAAGAACTTTATTATGCAGTCCGTCGCTTTTATTTCTTCCATATCACAAGTTTGTATAAAGCTTATTTTCCTCACACTAAAAGATCATACATATTTAGAGAGCAATTTTTATTGCTTGCACCGATGACAATTTACTTGAAGGATCTTACTCAATCCATAGGTAGGTATGGTGGACTCTCATGGCAAAACTAGGTTTAGGGATTTTGGATGCACAAGTAGTATCTCTACTTAGTGCAAAATGATTAGGCTAGCATAGGATGAGAAGCAAGCTCAACATGTTGGAGGATCCATGACAATATAACTTCTATTCGGATATAAAGAAACATAACCCATTATGTTGTCTTCCTTGTCCAATATCAACCTTTTAGCATATAATATTTTAATGAGTGCTTACAATCACAAAAGATGTCCAAGATAGTGTATTTATATGTGACCCCTCTCTTTCTTTATTACTTCCTACTAATTGCAACAATGACCAAAACTAAGTTTGTCAACTCCCAACAAATTTCATGCGACATACTTCTTATATGTGAAGTCGTTACTTCCCATAAGATCATTATACAATCTTTTTATTTCTTTTATTCTTTATTTCTTTTACTCAAGATCATAGCCAGAAAGCAAAGCCCTCAACTCAAAACTGATCTTTATTATACAACTCTCAGACTCGATTACATAGAGGGAACACAAAGCGGAACTCAAAACTAGATCATACTGAAACTTTATTCTACTAAACTGAGATATAACCAAAAAGATCGAACTAAGAAAAACGATAAAGGTAAAGATGTGATGGTGATACGATACCCGGGCACCTCCCCCAAGCTTGGCAGTTGCCAAGGGGAGTGCCCATACCCGTGTACTTAGGTCTCTTTCTTCGGAGGTGGTGATGACGGAGTTGATGATGTTGTAGGCTTGTCCTCTATCTTCCAGGGCATAGGTTCACCATCATAGAAAGATGAATGAGTCTCCGGGATCCTCAAATCTGCAGCCAAACTCATCCTCTTAAATCTATATTCATACTCACAGTTTTGGTTCTACAGGTCATAGATCTAGGCTTGGAGATGCTCATTTTTCTCATGAAGCTTGAAGATGGTCTTCCCAATCTCACTAGCATCCAGCTTGTGGTCACGGGTAAAATCCGTGATTATGGAGTGATTGGCGTTGAGTCCGCACTCCACCATCCCTTTGCACTTGAACACCTCTTGCTCCACCGCTTCTAGCCTAGACTCCATGCTTCCGGTCCTCCTTGGTCCTTGAACATCACGGATGTGAAGCACACCTCATGCATCTTGATGATTTGAGGGTGTTGCAACACCTCCGCAAGGTAAGGGTTGATGACCTTCTCGAAAAACTTGTCCTTGGGGGCGCTTGGAGACGTCATGGCGATCTAGATCTGTCAGGAAAAACAGCTTGAAACAAGAACAGAGGATTTTGATGTGGTACGGTGGTCAAAACCTTCGGGAGATTATATAATGAATTTTTACTAACCAAAAGGAGTGTACTACAAGAAAACGGAGTCCGGAGGGCACACGAGGTGGCCACAAGCCAGGGAGGTGCGCCCAGGGGGGTAGGGCGCGCCCCCAGGGCTTGTCGCCTCCTCGTGCGCTTTTCGGACTACTTTTTGGACTAAGTTTGAAGGTGGTAAATATTCCAAAACGGAGTAAAATTGCCATTGTAAAAGTTTTGGAGTCGGTTTACTACCATACCACATACCTATTCCCTTTCGGAGTCTGAAATGTTCTGGTAGATATCCCTTATGTACTCCTCCGGTGTTATGGTATTAATAATGTTGGTTTCAACATTTATGGGAGTACATGAGATATAATGTTTGATTCTTTGCCCATTTACCACCTTCGGGTTAGTGCCTTCGGCGTTGTTGATTTTGATGGCACTAGAACGATAAACTTCTTCAACAATGTAAGGCCCTTCCCATTTAGAGAGAAGTTTTCCTGCAAAAAATCTTAAACGAGAATTGTATAGCAACACATGGTCACCTACATTGAATTCACGCTTTTGTATCCTTTTATCATGCCATCTTTTAACTTTCTCTTTAAACAATTTGGCACTATCATAGGCTTGGGTTGTCCATTCATCAAGTGAGCTAATGTCAAATAACTTCTTCTCACCAGCAAGTTTGAAATCATAGTTGAGCTCTTTAATTGCCCAATAAGCTTTATGTTCTAGTTCGAGAGGTAAGTGACATGCCTTTCCATAAACCATTTTATAAGGAGACATACCCATAGGGTTCTTATAAGCAGTTCTATAAGCCCATAATGCATCATCAAGTTTCTTAGACCAATTCTTTCTGGATCTATTAACAGTCTTTTGCAAAATCAACTTTATTTCTCGATTGCTCAATTCTACTTGACCACTAGACTGAGGGTGATAAGGAGATGCAATTCTATTGTTAACATCATACTTAGCAAGAAATTTACGGAAAGCACCATGAATAAAGTGTGAACCACCATCAGTCATTAAATATCTAGGGACTCCAAACCTCGGGAAAATAACTTCTTTAAGCATTTTAATGGAGGTGTTATGATCATCACTACTAGTTGGAATAGCTTCTACCTACTTAGTAACATAATCAACAGCAACCAAAATATGTGTATACCCATTAGAGGAAGGAAAAGGTCCCATATAATCAAATCCCCAAACATCAAATGGTTCAATAACAAGTGAATAATTCATAGGCATTTCCTGACGTCTACTAATATTTCCAATTCTTTGACATTCATCACAAGACAAGACAAACTTACGAGCATCCTTAAAAAGAGTAGGCCAATAAAAACCAGATTGTAATACATTGTGTGCAGTTCTATCTCCAGCATGGTGTCCTCCGTAGGCCTCGGAGTGACACTTGCGTAGGATCTGTTCCTGTTCATACTCAGGTACACAACGTCTAATAGCACCATCTACTCCTTCTTTATAAAGGTGTGGGTCATCCCAGAAGTAATGTCTTAAATCATAGAAAAAGTTTTTCTTTTGCTGGTATGTGAAACTAGGTGGTAAAAATTTAGCAACAATATAATTGGCATAATCAGCATACCATGGAGCACTAGGAGAAGCATTTATGACAGCTAATTGTTCATCAGGAAAGCTATCATCAATAGGTAGTGGGTCATCAAGAACATTTTCTAACCTAGACAAGTTGTCTGCTACGGGGTTCTCAGCTCCCTTTCTATCAATAATATGTAAATCAAATTATTGCAGCAAGAGAACCCATCTAATAAGTCTAGGTTTAGCATCCTTCTTTTCCATAAGATATTTAATAGCAGCATTATCGGTGTGGACAGTTACTTTAGAATCAACAATATAAGATCTGAACTTATCACAAGCAAATACAACCGCTAAAAATTCTTTTTCAGTAGTAGCATAATTTTTTTGAGCATTGTCTAGAGTTTTACTAGCATAATGGATAACATTTAATTTTTTATCATCTCTTTGTCCTAAAACAGCACCAACAGCATAATCACTAGCATCACACATAATTTCAAAGGGTAGGTTCCAATCAGGTGGTTGAACAATAGGTGCAGAAATCAAGGCTTTCTTAAGTATTTCAAATGTTTCTACACGATCGTCATCAAAGACAAATGGAACATCCTTTTGCAAGAGATTAGTGAGAGGCCTAGAAATTTTAGAGAAGTCTTTAATAAACCTCCTATAGAAACCAGCACGACCAAGGAAACTTCTTATACCTTTGATATCTTTAGGACACGGCATCTTTTCAATAGCATCAACTTTAGCTTTATCAACTTCAATACCTCTTTCAGAAATTTTATGCCCCAAGACAATACCTTCATTAACCATAAAGTGGCACTTCTCCCAATTCAAGACAAGATTAGTTTCATCACATCTCTGCAAAACTCGATCAAGGTTGCTTAAGCAATCATCAACAGAAGTTCCGTAAACGGAGAAATCATCCATGAAAACCTCAACAATCTTTTCACAAAAGTCAGAGAATATAGCAGTCATACATCTTTGAAAAGTAGCAGGTGCATTACATAAACCAAAAGGCATATGTCTATAAGCAAAGGTACCGAAAGGGCAAGTAAAAGTAGTCTTTTCTTGATCCTCTTGTGACACCGGTATTTGGGAAAAACCAGAATAACCATCTAGAAAGCAGAAGTGTGTATGTTTTGATAGTCTTTCTAGCATTTGATCAATGAAAGGTAGAGGATAATGATCTTTCCTAGTAGCTTTGTTTTACTTTCTAAAATCAATAACCATTCTATAACCTATGACAATTCTTTGCGGAATCAATTCATTTTTATCATTAGGAACAACGGTAATACCTCCCTTCTTAGGGACACAATGAACAGGACTTACCCATCTACTATCAGCAACAGGATAAATTATACATGCTTCCAGAAGCTTTAGTATTTCATTTCTTACCACTTCTTTCATTTTTGGATTCAACCGTCGCTGGTGATCAACAAAAGGTTTACCATCGGGTTCCATATTAATTTTGTGCTGACATAGAGTGGGACTAATGCCTTTAAGATCATCCAGAGTATATCCAATAGCTGCACCGTGCTTTCTCAGAGTTTTCAATAATTTCTTTCCTTCATGCTCTGAAAGGTTAGCACTAATAATAACAGGATATATCTTTTTCTCATCGAGATAAGCATATTTTAGAGTATCAGGTAATTGTTTAAGATCGAACACAGGATCACTCTTGGGTGGTAGAGGATCTCCAAGAGTTTCAACAAGCAAATTGTGTTTCAAACAGGCATTTGTTTAAAGAAAATCTCATCTAATTCCTTTCTTTCATTCATGAACATATCATTTTCATGGTCTAGCAAATATTGTTCTAAGGGATCAGTAGGAGGCACGGCAATAGAAGCAAGACCAATAATTTTATCTTTACTAGGCAATTATTTATCGTGGGGTTGTCTACGAAATTTGGAGAAATTAAACTCATGAGACACATCCCCAAAACTTACAGTAACAGTTTCTTTCTCACAATCTATTTTGGCATTGACAGTGTTCAAGAAAGGTCTACCAAATATAATGGGACAAAAATCATCTTGTGGGGAGCCAAGAACTAGAAAATCAGTAGGGTATTTTATTTTCCCACACAAGACTTCAACATCTCTAACAATCCCAATTGGTGATATAGTATCTCTATTAGCAAGCTTAATAGTGACATCAATATCTTCTATTTCAGCAGGTGCAATATCATTCATAATTTCTTGATATAAGGTAAAGGGAATTGCACTCACACTAGCACCCAAATCACATAAGTCATGATAACAATGATCTCCTATTTTAACAGAAACAACAGGCATGCCAACAACAGGTCTATATTTATCTTTATCATCGGGTCTAGCAAGTCTAGCAGCTTCATCACAGAAGTAAATAACATGCCCATCAGTATTATCGACCAAGAGATCTTTAACCGTAGCAATACTAGATTCAACTTTAATTTGCTCAGGGGGTGTAGGTGTTCTAGTATAACTCTTACGAACCATGGCTGAAGCTTTAGCATGTTCTTTTATCCTAACAGGGAAAGGTGGTTTCTCAATATAAGTAGTAGGAATAACAGGATCAACATTATAAGTAATAGTTTCCTCTTCAGCTTTAATAGGTTCTACTATTTTCACTTCAATGGGAGGATGATATTTAAACCACTTCTCTTTAGGAAGATCAACATGAGTAGCAAATGATTCACAGAAAGAAGCTACTATATCAAAGTCAAGTCCTTATTTAGTGCTAAATTCACGAAAAGCATCGGTATCCATAAAAGATTTAACATAATCAAACTTAAGGTTTATACCTGACTCCTTACCTTCGTCGAGTTCCCAATCTTCAGAGTTGCGTTTAATTCTTTCCAAGTGTCCCATTTGAATTCAATAGTCCTCTTCATAAAAGAACCAGTACAAGAAGTATCGAGCATGGATTGATCATTACGAGAAAGCCGAGCATAAAAGTTCTGAATAATAATTTCTCTTGAGAGCTCATGATTGGGGCATGAATATAACATTGACTTAAGACTCCCCTAAGCTTGAGCGATACTTTCTCCTTCACGAGGGTAAAAATTATATATATAATTCCGATCATGATGAACCAGATGCATAGGATAAAACTTCTGATGAAATTCCATTTTCAATCGGTTGTAATTCCAAGTCCCTATATCATCGCATAGCCTATACCATGTCAATGTTTTCTCCTTCAAAGATAAAGGGAAGACCTTCTTCTTGACTTCATCCTCGGGCAAACCTACAAGCTTAAATAATCCATAAACTTCATCCACATAGATTAGATGTGTAACACCCCCTTGTAATGGCCACAGTGATCAGCTGTTAATAATGCCATGTCATCATCATTTGCAGTGCCAAATCATTTGGGTTAATAATCCAATTCAAATTCAAAATCTGAAAATCAAATTAAATTCCAAAGTGCAAATTGAAGTTGATCAAACTCTGCTGGAGAAATGTTATTTAATTAGCAAATAATCCAGTGGTCATGGCAAAATCATAATCATTATTTTTGGAGTTAGCTAAGTGAGTGAAACTACCTGAAACAGCACTCAAAACAGACTATTTACATCTATTAAATTAATATCAAACTCAAATGGAATCCAAATTTGTCCAAACCACTTTTTGGTGAGAGATAATATTGCACTGCAATATTAGGGTCAACTCCCACATTTTTCAAAAGTGCACAAGTGCCCTAAACATTTTGAAACAGAAAAGAATAAAAGAAACAAAAACAGAAAAAAAAATAATAAAAACGAGGCACTGTGCACAGGCCTAAGTGCACAGTGCCAGGAGCCCAGCCCACCGCGGCCTGTTTCTCCCTCCTCCCTCTCTCTCCGACGCCGTGTCGCCCCGTCCCTGGCTGCGCGCGCTCGCGCCGGTCGCCGCTCGACAGCGCGACGCCGCGGGCGCCGCGAGAGGATAAGGGCGATGCCCGAGCCATCCCCCCTGGTCCTCCTCGACCACTCCTCCCTTCTCCCCTCGTTTTCTCCACCTCTCCCCATCGGCGCCCGACGCGGGCGCCGCCGTGCCTCGCCGTTGCCGCGGCCACCGGCCACCCTTCGTCAAGCGGACAAGTCAGCGAGCTCCGCCCCGCTCCTCTTCGTCGCCTAGCGTCCTCAGTTTGAGCCGAGGAGCAGCGAAGGCGGTGAATCGAGCCGTTCCCCTTCAACTCTGCCTCCGGCGATCTTCGTCGACTCCGGCGACCTCCTGCACTACTAAGCTTTCACAGGGCCACCGTGAGCCTGCTAGGTGAGCGCCGCCTTCTTCTCCTTCTCTTCCCACCGTCGTTTGAGCTCTCTGGCTCTAGTTTCACCGGCGCCCGAACGCGCCTCCGCATGAGCTTGTCGCCGGCAGCCGGCCGGTGAGCGTTTGGTCACGGGCTCACGCCCGTCGAGCTCGCACACGCACGTAGAGGATTTCTGGCCGTTTAGTTCTTCGCTAGCGCGTCTGCATCGCCGATCTCCACCGCCACCACTCGACGCGCCGTCGAGTGGCCGTTCGAATGCGACCGGCCCTGTCCTTTTTGGTGGCCCGTAGGCAAAATCCGACAAGGCCCGAGGCCACCGCCGCGTTCTGGCGTCGCCGCCGGTGAGCCGCCGGCCCCGCTGACGTGGCACACGTAGGACCCACCTCTGGGTCGCTGCCCGCGGGCCCGTGGGACCCCAGTTGACTGTGTTGACCCAGTCAACTGCTGACTGGGCAACCCAGTGAGGCTGACATGTGGGCCCCGCGTTAGTTAAAAGATTTAAAAGAAAAAGAAAATGTTAAATAAGTTAATTAAACTAATGTCTCACTGACATGTGGGGTCCACCCCCTAATTAACCCTGGTAATTAAATTAATCCACTGATTAGCCTAAACAGAGGCTGACATGTGGGTCCCACTGGACCCACATGTCATATTTGACTGGTCAACCGTCCTGTTGACTTGCTGATGTCAGCATTACCTCATGCTGACGTCATAATTCATTTTCTGTTAAATAAAATAATTCCAGAAATTCAAATAATCTTTAAAAATTAATAACTTTTAAACCGTAGCTCGGATCGAAAAAGTTAAAACATGAAAGTTGCTCAGAACGACGAGACGAGTCTGATCGTGCCGTCTGTTTCTCCATCGGAACCTCCTACGTAGAAGAACTCATAACTCCGGACCCGAATCCGGCAGATGAATAGTGCACACACGTCGGATATTAAATCCCAGAATAATTCTAAAAATAACTAAAATGACTTAGATGCATATTTAGGCAACCCTACACTGCATCATAGCATCACACGCACCGTGTTGCATTTGTTTGCATTATGTTTACCTGTTTCTTCCCCCTCTTCTCTCTCGGTAGCCCCCGACGTTGACGTAGCTCCCGAGGCAGACGCCGCACAGGAGTACGACTACGTCCCCGACGATACTACTGAAGACCTTGCCCTTGCCCCCGAGCAAACAGGCAAGCACCCCCATTTTGAGCATGCCTATATCGCCTACTCTCTTCTCTCTTATGCTTGCATTAGAACTGCTACTGCTACTGTTTTCCTATATCTGCTGCATAGCCTGATTATTGTACCCTGCTTTGTTACCTTACCGGTTATCCTAGACTGCTTAGTATAAGGTGGGTAGAGACACGACAGAGACCCCCACTTGATCCCGACTGCCCTGCTGGACATCAGAAGACCCGATCATCGGGATTGAAGACTAGACCATGGCACCGCACATCACTTCCCCTTAGTTGCCGACACTGCTGGGTTATCATCGAGTGCCGAGGGTGATACCTCGTCAGCACTTCTGATGTTAACCTTGTAGGTTAGTTACTCGGTCGTGGTAAGCGAGGGTGATTCCTCCTACACCACCCCCGATAACGACATCGTCGCGCAACCTCTCAAGTGTGGACCTCGAGGGTGATTCCTCCTTCGTTCACCTTGATGATAACATCGAGCGGGAATTCCATCAAGGGTGATTCCTCAGGGTTCCCTTCGGTGTCAGACACACAGTTACCTTGGATATTATGACTTGCACTAAACCATGATACTAAAGACGGGTCGGCCCTGAGGGGTACCCGCGCGAGCTTATTGCGAAGTGATGTGGAGTCGGGTTGACCTGGATGGTGCCCGCGAGATAACTACGAGGCGTGGCCGGGCATTCTTAGCCCTTGCCACAAGTCCTCGAGACGGGGCGACGGGGTCACATCGATCGTGAGTCTCTGCTCGTTTCCGCGCGCTCCTAATCCACTACGGTTTGGATATTTGATCCGAGGGGCCTCTGGCCCGATAGCACTAACCATCACGTGGGCATAGTATGGGCGTTCTGCGTCGTACACATCAGCCGAAGCTTATTTGACGTCAGTAAGGAGCGGCGCACGCCGAGTTGGACTGGTAACGCAACCGCGCTTGTATAAGGGGTTGCTAGGTCTGCTCTCGGTGGCCCCGTAACGTGCAGGAGTTCCCGGGGCGATGGCCCAAGACCCCTGGGGGCATAGGTTTAGTCCGGCGTGCTGACCTCTCTTATAAGCCTAGGTCGGGTTGCGGCGTGTTGCTTAGCCGAGGCCGGGCATGACCCAGAAAAGTGTGTCCGGCCAGAGTTAAGTGAGCGTGGTGGGTAAGTTGGTGCACCCCTGCAGGGAAGAAACTTCTATCGATAGCCTGTCCTACGGTAACGGACACTCGGAGTTGTATCCCGATCGGTACAACTAGAACATGTGATGAGAACTGGATAGTACGGCTCTGGGATTGCTTTCTCGCAGGGAGTCGAGAAAGGATCTCAGGTCGAGGTTGATGATATTACTACTACTACTTTACATTATGTTCATCTGCTCTCTCTTCTGATGCTGCAAGACTGTCGAAGATTGTCGAAGATGCTAGTCTTCGATAGGACTAGGCTTTCCCCCTCTACTCTGGCATTTCTGCAGCCCAGTCCACATATACAGCCATTCCTTTGACAATGATGCATATGTAGTGTAGATCCTTGCTTGCTGAGTACTTCGGATGAGTACTCACGTTTGCTTTATTTTCTTTTTTCCCCCATTTTCCATTTGATGCCACCAGACGACGGAGCCCCTGAGCCAGAAGCCCCAGCCGACGACCAGTACTACTATCCGCCTGGCGAGTACTACTACTACGAAGAGCCGTTCGACGACCAGGAGTAGGATCGGAGGGTCCAGGGCAGGAGGCCTACGCCTTTCGATCGTAGTTTTTTTATTTTTACCCCGCCTCTGTGAAGGCTTATCTCTCTCTCTGTAATATATCTGTACTCAGATATCTAATGCTTCCGCTGACGCTTGTATGCCATCGAGCTTGTATTCGAGCCCTCGAGGCCCTGGCTTGTAATATTAAGCTTGTATGACTTTATTTTTATGTTTTAGAGTTGTGTTGTGATATCTTCAAGTGAGTCCTTAGGCTTGATCGTGCGCATTTGCGTGTATGATTAGTGCACGATTAAGCCGGGGTCGTCACAGGTTGGTATCAGAGCCGACTGCTTCTAGGTATCCCCCTTTCCAATTCCTTGGCCGAAGTTGAGTCTAGTGGTCGAAAACTGTTTTACTAACTTGGCTGTGTGGCTTACGGGCCCACGTCGCCAACTGGGTGGTATTAGGATCTTTTATTCCTCGTCTTTACTCTGGGATTCTAATCTCTCATCTATTCGGGTTTAATAAAATTTATTAACACCGACATTTAGGATCTCGTTAATTCTATCCACCCGGAGAGCTGGATTCAGTGCGATTCCCCTGTCATTGATCTGATTAGTCTGATAATCATTTCCTTTCCATTGTTTTGTTTAACCTTTCCTTTTGAGATCGGTTATATTTCTCAATGTCTTACGACAATCCTGAACTCCTTATTTCAGATGGATCGACTGTTTCCCCCTCGTCCTACGACGCAGCTCGTGCTTCGCACCTGTGCTCGAGACGTCCCTGGGTTTCCAGCTGTTCTGATCGCCCTCTTGATCAGGCTGGGATACCGCTGGTGCCCCGAGTACATGGTCTATGAGGTTTATCGTGAGTTCAACCAGGAGCAGTACTATGCTGATGTTCGCATCTACGATCAGCAGGATAACTCTGACACTGAGCTTCACCGTTTTCACGGTATCGGCGTGACGATTGAGATGGCAGTCCATGATGCCGCCTACTCTGCTGTCGCACGTCTCCGAGGAGAGCACAGTGCTAACTTGGATGATACTGTGTTTCGGTACATTCCGTATGCACCTGTTGGAGATGCTACTGGATTTTACACAGCTATCTGTGCCCCGTACGAGCCTCGTCGCTATGATCAGCGAGTTCTGATCCACTATGCTCAGGCTCTGGATCGCACTGTTCGTGCACTTGCTGTCGAGTTGTTTGCCACTCGAGCACGCTACTACGAGGCTATGACACAGTTGCTACCAGCTGTTCGTGCAGGGATGCATCCGGAGTACATTCTTTACCCGAGCAGGACTGAGATGCCATCAGGGATCGTCTGGCCTGCTGTGGGAGGTCACACGCCTGCACGTGGACCTCTTCTTTCTTCTCGAGACCGAGTTCTGCATCAGAGTGCCCATGGAGTGCAGGATCCTTCTGCGACGAACGTCCATCGTCCGCACTTGCAGTTACCCCGTTTCAGTGGTTTTCTCCGACGCTGATGTAGCCTTTGCTATGTCCCGTTGTGTACTTTCTTACCGCGTGCCTGCGCGCCGCCTAGCATGTCTAGCTTTTCATTTGCGCCGTTATGCTGCCCGAATGTAACCGACTATGTATGGATCTGTATGTCTTAATGACTACTTTCAGCATCTGTGCCCTACTTCAATAAATGTCGAGTTACATCATGTTTATTGCTAAACACTTGCATAAGCTATTGCTGAAATACCCCTGTTGAATTAGCAGGATGGCTGACAACAATCCACCACCGCCGCCACCACCTGATTATATGGCAGCGATGATGCAACAGTTTGAAATCAACCGCCAGTTTATGACGGGAATTATGCAGCAGTTTCCTCGTCCTGATGCTAATCAGCAGCCTTTCTCCATCACTTTGCCAGAATTTTTGCGGCTCAGCCCATCCTTCTTCCGCAACACAGTCAACCCATTGGATGCCGATGACTGGCTGCGTGACATCTCCCATGAGATGGAGTCTGCTAGTGTCGCCGAAATTAACTATGTCACTTTTGCGACATATCTTCTTAAGGGTCCCGCAGCCCAATGGTGGGCCACTCACCGACAGACTCTGCCGCCTGGTACTGTCGTCACTTGGGCAGAATTCAAGATTGCATTCCGTGCCCGCTACATTCCTCAAGCTGTCATAGCTAGGAAGAAGGCTGAGTTCCGTAGCCTTGTCCAAGGAAACAAGACTGTGGAAGTCTATCAGCGCGAGTTTCTAGACTTATCTCGTTACGCTGAAGAGGACATTCCTACTGATGAACGCAGACAGGAGAAGTTTCGTGAAGGACTGCACCATGACATTCAGTTAGCCCTTCTTGTTCAAGATTATCCTGATTTCGCCACCTTGGTGAATAAGGCCATCATGGTTGAAACTGGACTTAAGAAGCACAAGGAAGCGTCCAGACGCACCCGTGAGTCGGGCTCCTCTTCGGGCTCCTCTTCCCAGAAGCGACGCATCTGGTTCCCCAAAGGCATGTTCCGTTCAGCAGCTCCTGCGAACAGACCTTCTTATGCTGCACCACGTCTGCCACCTCCACCACCGAGACAGCCCCTGCCAGCTCCAGCACCTCGAGCTCCAGCACCTCGTCCTGACAGCGGACTATGCTTCAAGTGTGGCAAGCCAGGTCACCGTGCTAGAGATTGTTCTCAGAATCAGAATCAACTAGCTCTCCCTTCTGCTGGACGTGGAATTGGCCGTGGTATTCCTCAGCAGTGCAACAATAATGCCAGACCTTCTTATGGTCGTGGGCAGTACTACCACGTCAACATGTCTGAAGCTCCAGATCAACCAGATACTGTGATGGGTACACTTCTTGTTAATTCAGTACCAGCATCTGTTTTATTTGATTCAGGAGCATCGCATTCCTTCATGTCAGAACATTTTGCACGCATGCATGACATTAAATGCGAATACATGAACACACCCTTATTGGTACACACCCCCGCGGGTGGTTGCCGAACCTTTGCAGTTAGCTATAATGTTCCCGTTGAAATCGAAGAGTTGGAGTTCAGTGCGTCTCCCATTATTCTGAAATCGTCCAAGATTGACCTTATTCTGGGAATGGATTGGTTGAAGGCCCACTATGCCTCAATCAATTGTGCCACCAAAGTTGTTCACCTCTTGCACCCCTCGAATGAGATGGTGAATTACCATGCTCATATCACTCAGAACGCCGAGGCTCAAATTTATGCCTTGAACGCGTTGAATGCTTCTCCGCTTGATGGGATCGAGAATATCCCAGTTGTCTGTGACTTCCCAGATGTTTTTCCAGAAGAACTTCCAGGAATACCCCCTGCTAGAGCTGTCGAGTTCGTCATCGACTTGAAGCCTGGCACCACTCCTATTGCGAAGCGTCCCTACAAGATGCCTCCGCACCACCTCATCGAGCTTAAGGAGGAAATTGAGAAATCCTTAAGGAAGGGTTTCATTCGCCCCAGTTCCTCTGCATGGGGAGCACCGTCTCTTTTCGTCAAGAAGAAAGATGGAACGAATAGGTTGGTCCAAGATTATCGTCCTATCAACCAGGCAACCATTCAGAATAAATATCCACTTCCCCGGATCAACGATTTATATGATCAACTCGCTGGATCTTCGGTGTTTTCTAAACTCGACTTGAGGTTGGGTTATCACCAGATCCGTGTTCGCGAAGAGGTTAGTTACTCGGTCGTGGTAAGCGAGGGTGATTCCTCCTACACCACCCCCGATAACGACGTCGTCGCGCAACTCCTCAAGGTGGACCTCGAGGGTGATTCCTCCTTCGTTCACCTTGATGATAACATCGAGCGGGAATTCCATCGAGGGTGATTCCTCAGGGTTCCCTTCGGTGTCAGACACACAGTTACCTTGGATATTATGACTTACACTAAACTATGATACTAAAGACGGGTCGGCCCTGAGGGGTACCCGCGCGAGCTTAACGCGAAGTGATGTGGAGTCGGGTTGACCTGGATGGTGCCCGCGAGATAACTACGAGGCGTGGCCGGGCATTCTTAGCCCTTGCCGCAAGTCCTCGAGACGGGGCGACGGGGTCACATCGATCGTGAGTCTCTGCTTGTTTCCGCGCGCTCCTAAACCACTACGGTTTGGATATTTGATCCGAGGGGCCTCTGGCCCGATAGCACTAACCATCACGTGGGCATAGTATGGGCGTTCTGCGTCGTACACATCAGCCGAAGCTTGTTTGACGTCAGTAAGGAGCGGCGCACGCCGAGTTGGACTGGTAACGCAACCGCGCTTGTATAAGGGGTTGCTAGGTCTGCTCTCGGTGGCCCCGTAACGTGCAGGAGTTCCCGGGGCGATGGCCCAAGACCCCTGGGGGCATAGGTTTAGTCCGGCGTGCTGACCTCTCTTATAAGCCTAGGTCGGGTTGCGGCGTGTTGCTTAGCCGAGGCCGGGCATGACCCAGAAAAGTGTGTCCGGCCAGAGTTAAGTGAGCGTGGTGGGTAAGTTGGTGCACCCCTGCAGGGAAGAAACTTCTATCGATAGCCTGTCCTACGGTAACGGACACTCGGAGTTGTATCCCGATCGGTACAACTAGAACATGTGATGAGAATTGGATAGTACGGCTCTGGGATTTCTTTCTCGCAGGGAGTCGAGAAAGGATCTCAGGTCGAGGTTGATGATATTACTACTACTACTTTACATTATGTTCATCTGCTCTCTCCTGATGCTGCAAGACTGTCGAAGATTGTTGAAGATGCTAGTCTTCGATAGGACTAGGCTTTCCCCCTCTACTCTGGCATTTCTGCAGCCCAGTCCACATATACAACCATTCCTTTGACAATGATGCATATGTAGTGTAGATCCTTGCTTGCTGAGTACTTCGGATGAGTACTCACGTTTGCTTTATTTTCTTTTTCCCCATATATTCTTTCTTTGCCACCAGACGACGGAGCCCCTGAGCCAGAAGCCCCAGCCGACGACCAGTACTACTACCTGCCTGGCGAGTACTACTACTACGAGGAGCCGTTCGACGACCAGGAGTAGGATCGGAGGGTCCAGGGCAGGAGGCCTACGCCTTTCGATCGTAGTTTTTATTTTTACCCCGCCTCTGTGAAGGCTTATCTCTCTCTCTGTAATATATCTGTACTCAGATATCTAATGCTTCCGCTGACGCTTGTATGCCATCGAGCTTGTATTCGAGCCCTCGAGGCCCTGGCTTGTAATATTAAGCTTGTATGACTTTATTTTATGTTTTAGAGTTGTGTTGTGATATCTTCAAGTGAGTCCTTAGGCTTGATCGTGCGCATTTGCGTGTATGATTAGTGCACGATTAAGCCGGGGTCGTCACAGGTTGGTATCAGAGCCAGGTTTCGATCCTGGGACCTGTGGGTTATGGGCCAGAAAGTTCTCTTATAACAACAGTTATCAAGCCAGCTTAAAAATGGCCCCATTTGAGGTTCTTTATGGTCGTAAATGTCGAACCCCTCTGAATTGGTCAGAAACTGGGGAACGACCTCTTGTTGGACCGGACATCATTCAGCATGCCGAAGAACAAGTCCGAATTGTCCGGGAGAATCTCAAAGCAGCTCAAGACCGTCAGAAGAGTAATTATGATCGCAAGCGATGGGGTGTGATCTATCAACCTGGTGATCAAGCCTATCTTCGTGTCACTCCAATGAAGGGCACCCGTCGTTTCGGAATCAAGGGCAAGCTAGCTCCTCGCTACATTGGTCCTTTCCGTATCGTGGCTAGACGGGGACAGGTGGCATATAAATTGGAGTTGCCACCGCAATTCTCCCATATTCATGATGTCTTCCACGTGTCGCAACTCCGTAAGTGCTTCAAGGAATCCCCGCGTCGTGCAGTGGATCATGAGATGCTCGAGCTACAAGATGATCTTTCCTATAAGGAGCATCCGATCCGCATCCTCGACGAAGCTGAGCGTCGTACTCGTCAGAAGACGACCAAGTTCCTAAAAGTGCAATGGTCGAATCATACTGAAGATGAAGCCACTTGGGAACGCGAGGATCATATTCGGGAAGAATATCCCGAACTCTTTCCTTCTACCTCCTAAATTCTCGGGACGAGAATTTCTTTTAGAGGAGGAGAATTTGTAACACCCCCTTGTAATGGCCACAGTGATCAGCTGTTAATAATGCCATGTCATCATCATTTGCAGTGCCAAATCATTTGGGTTAATAATCCAATTCAAATTCAAAATCTGAAAATCAAATTAAATTCCAAAGTGCAAATTGAAGTTGATCAAACTCTGCTGGAGAAATGTTATTTAATTAGCAAATAATCCAGTGGTCATGGCAAAATCATAATCATTATTTTTGGAGTTAGCTAAGTGAGTGAAACAACCTGAAACAGCACTCAAAACAGACTATTTACATCTATTAAATTAATATCAAACTCAAATGGAATCCAAATTTGTCCAAACCACTTTTTGGTGAGAGATAATATTGCATTGCAATATTTGGGCCAACTCCCACATTTTTCAAAAGTGCACAAGTGCCCTAAACATTTTGAAACAGAAAAGAATAAAAGAAACAAAAACAGAAAAAAATAAAAACGAGGCACTGTGCACAGGCCTAAGTGCACAGTGCCAGGAGCCCAGCCCACCGCGGCCTGTTTCTCCCTCCTCCCTCTCTCTCCGACGCCGTGTCGCCCCGTCCCTGGCTGCGCGCGCTCGCGCCGGTCGCCGCTCGACAGCGCGACGCCGCGGGCGCCGCGAGAGGATAAGGGCGATGCCCGAGCCATCCCCCCTGGTCCTCCTCGACCACTCCTCCCTTCTCCCCTCGTTTTCTCCACCTCTCCCCATCGGCGCCCGACGCGGGCGCCGCCGTGCCTCGCCGTTGCCGCGGCCACCGGCCACCCTTCGTCAAGCGGACAAGTCAGCGAGCTCCGCCCCGCTCCTCTTCGTCGCCTAGCGTCCTCAGTTTGAGCCGAGGAGCAGCGCAGGCGGTGAATCGAGCCGTTCCCCTTCAACTCTGCCTCCGGCGATCTTCGTCGACTCCGGCGACCTCCTGCACTACTAAGCTTTCACAGGGCCACCGTGAGCCTGCTAGGTGAGCGCCGCCTTCTTCTCCTTCTCTTCCCACCGTCGTTTGAGCTCTCTGGCTCTAGTTTCACCGGCGCCCGAACGCGCCTCCGCATGAGCTTGTCGCCGGCAGCCGTCCGGTGAGCGTTTGGTCACGGGCTCACGCCCGTCGAGCTCGCACACGCACGTAGAGGATTTCTGGCCGTTTAGTTCTTCGCTAGCGCGTCTGCATCGCCGATCTCCACCGCACCCGAACTCCGGCGTCCGCCGCGATGCTCGCCGCCGTCGCTACACGCCGTCTCCGGCCACGCCACCGCCACCACTCGACGCGCCGTCGAGTGGCCGTTCGAATGCGACCGGCCCTGTCCTTTTTGGTGGCCCGTAGGCAAAATCCGACAAGGCCCGAGGCCACCGCCGCGTTCTGGCGTCGCCGCCGGTGAGCCGCCGGCCCCGCTGACGTGGCACACGTAGGACCCACCTCTGGGTCGCTGCCTGCGGGCCCGTGGGACCCCAGTTGACTGTGTTGACCCAGTCAACTGCTGACTGGGCAACCCAGTGAGGCTGACATGTGGGCCCCGCGTTAGTTAAAAGATTTAAAAGAAAAAGAAAATGTTAAATAAGTTAATTAAACTAATGTCTCACTGACATGTGGGGTCCACCCCCTAATTAACCCTGGTAATTAAATTAATCCACTGATTAGCCTAAACAGAGGCTGACATGTGGGTCCCACTGGACCCACATGTCATATTTGACTGGTCAACCGTCCTGTTGACTTGCTGATGTCAGCATTACCTCATGCTGACGTCATAATTCATTTTCTGTTAAATAAAATAATTCCAGAAATTCAAATAATCTTTAAAAATTAATAACTTTTAAACCATAGCTCGGATCGAAAAAGTTAAAACATGAAAGTTGCTCAGAACGACGAGACGAGTCTGATCGTGCCGTCTGTTTCTCCATCGGAACCTCCTACGTAGAAGAACTCGAAACTCCGGACCCGAATCCGGCAGATGAATAGTGCACCCACGTCGGATATTAAATCCCAGAATAATTCTAAAAATAACTAAAATGACTTAGATGCATATTCAGGCAACCCTGCACTGCATCATAGCATCACACGCACCGTGTTGCATTTGTTTGCATTATGTTTACCTGTTTCTTCCCCCTCTTCTCTCTCGGTAGCCCCCGACGTTGACGTAGCTCCCGAGGCAGACGCCGCACAGGAGTACGACTACGTCCCCGACGATACTACTGAAGACCTTGCCCTTGCCCCCGAGCAAACAGGCAAGCACCCCCATTTTGAGCATTCCGATATCGCCTACTCTCTCCCCTCTTATGCTTGCACTAGATGTTACTGCTGCTATTACTATCCTACTCTGTTGCATAGCCTGTTTACTTGTAACCTACTTTTGATACATGCCTGTTATCCTAAACTGTTTAGCATAGGATGGGTAGAGTCACGACAGAGACCCCCACTTGATCCCGACTGCCCTGCTGGACATCAGAAGACCCGATCATCGGGATTGAAGACTAGACCATGGCACCGCACATCACTTCCCCTTAGTTGCCGACACTGCTGGGTTATCATCGAGTGCCGAGGGTGATACCTCGTCAGCACTTCTGATGTTAACCTTGTAGGTTAGTTACTCGGTCGTGGTAAGCGAGGGAGATTCCTTCTACACCACCCCCGATCACGACGTCGTCGCGCAACTCCTCAAGGTGGACCTCGAGGGTGATTCCTCCTTCGTTCACCTTGATGATAACATCGAGCGGGAATTCCATCGAGGGTGATTCCTCAGGGTTCCCTTCGGTGTCAGACACACAGTTACCTTGGATATTATGACTTGCACTAAACCATGATACTAAAGACGGGTCGGCCCTGAGGGGTACCCGCGCGAGCTTATTGCGAAGTGATGTGGAGTCGGGTTGACCTGGATGGTGCCCGCGAGATAACTACGAGGCGTGGCCGGGCATTCTTAGCCCTTGCCACAAGTCCTCGAGACGGGGCGACGGGGTCACATCGATCGTGAGTCTCTGCTCGTTTCCGCGCGCTCCTAATCCACTACGGTTTGGATATTTGATCCGAGGGGCCTCTGGCCCGATAGCACTAACCATCACGTGGGCATAGTATGGGCGTTCTGCGTCGTACACATCAGCCGAAGCTTATTTGACGTCAGTAAGGAGCGGCGCACGCCGAGTTGGACTGGTAACGCAACCGCGCTTGTATAAGGGGTTGCTAGGTCTGCTCTCGGTGGCCCCGTAACGTGCAGGAGTTCCCGGGGCGATGGCCCAAGACCCCTGGGGGCATAGGTTTAGTCCGGCGTGCTGACCTCTCTTATAAGCCTAGGTCGGGTTGCGGCGTGTTGCTTAGCCGAGGCCGGGCATGACCCAGAAAAGTGTGTCCGGCCAGAGTTAAGTGAGCGTGGTGGGTAAGTTGGTGCACCCCTGCAGGGAAGAAACTTCTATCGATAGCCTGTCCTACGGTAACGGACACTCGGAGTTGTATCCCGATCGGTACAACTAGAACATGTGATGAGAACTGGATAGTACGGCTCTGGGATTGCTTTCTCGCAGGGAGTCGAGAAAGGATCTCAGGTCGAGGTTGATGATATTACTACTACTACTTTACATTATGTTCATCTGCTCTCTCTTCTGATGCTGCAAGACTGTCGAAGATTGTCGAAGATGCTAGTCTTCGATAGGACTAGGCTTTCCCCCTCTACTCTGGCATTTCTGCAGCCCGGTCCACATATACAGCCATTCCTTTGACAATGATGCATATGTAGTGTAGATCCTTGCTTGCTGAGTACTTCGGATGAGTACTCACGTTTGCTTTATTTTCTTTTTTCCCCCATTTTCCATTTGATGCCACCAGACGACGGAGCCCCTGAGCCAGAAGCCCCAGCCGACGACCAGTACTACTATCCGCCTGGCGAGTACTACTACTACGAAGAGCCGTTCGACGACCAGGAGTAGGATCGGAGGGTCCAGGGCAGGAGGCCTACGCCTTTCGATCGTAGTTTTTTTATTTTTACCCCGCCTCTGTGAAGGCTTATCTCTCTCTCTGTAATATATCTGTACTCAGATATCTAATGCTTCCGCTGACGCTTGTATGCCATCGAGCTTGTATTCGAGCCCTCGAGGCCCTGGCTTGTAATATTAAGCTTGTATGACTTTATTTTTATGTTTTAGAGTTGTGTTGTGATATCTTCAAGTGAGTCCTTAGGCTTGATCGTGCGCATTTGCGTGTATGATTAGTGCACGATTAAGCCGGGGTCGTCACAAGATGCATATCAAGATGTAATGTTCCATCTCCTGCATAAGGATTAGCTAGCAGTTTCTCTATCATACCCGAAGGAATTTCATAATAAATATTTTCAGTAGGTTCAATAGGTTGAGGGGCAACTCTTTGCTCTTCCGGTCGGGGTGAAGATACCCCGAACAAACCCCTCAAAGGATGGTTTTCCATAGTAACAAGTGATAGTAAATTTCAGCACGTAATATAAATGTTTCCTTACCAAAGGCGCTTCACAACCCGGCAACGGCGCCAGAAAAGAGTCTTGATGACCCACTAGTATAGGGGATGTATCGTAGTCCTTTCGATAAGTAAGAGTGTCGAACCCAACGAGGAGCAGAAGGAAATGACAAGCGGTTTTCAGCAAGGTATTCTCTGCAAGCACTGAAATTATCGGTAACAGATAGTTTTGTGATAAGATAATTCGTAACGGGTAACAAGTAACAAGTGTAACAAAGGTGTAGTAAGGTGGCCCAATCCTTTTTGTAGCAAAGGACAAGCCTGGATGAACTCTTATATAAAGCAAAGCGCTCCCGAGGACACGTGGGAATTATTGTCAAGTTAGTTTTCAGCATGCTCATATGATTCGCGTTCGTTACTTTGATAATTTGATATGTGGGTGGACCGGTGCTTGGGTGCTGAGCCTCCCACTTATGATTAACCCCTCTCGCAAGGATCCGCAACTACGAAAGAAGAATTAAGATAAATCTAACCATAGCATGAAACATGTGGATCCAAATGAGCCCCTTGCGAAGCAACACATAAACTAGGGTTTAAGCTTCTGTCACTCTAGCAACCCATCATCTACTTATTACTTCCCAATGCCTTCCCCTAGGCCCAAATCATGGTGAAGTGTCATGTAGTCGACGTTCACATAACACCACTAGAGGAAGGACAACATACATCTCATCAAAATATCGAACGAATACCAAATTCACATGATTACTTATAACAAGACTTCTCCCATGTCCTCAAGAACAAACGTAACTACTCACAAAGCATGCTCATGTTCATAATCAGAGGGGCAATAAATATCATCAAGGATCTGAACATATGATCTTCCACCGAATAAACCAACTAGCATCAACTACAAGGAGTAATCAACACTACTAGCAACCCACAGGTACCAATCTGAGGTTTTGAGATAAAGATCGGATACAAGAGATGAACTAGGGTTTGGAGAGGAGATGGTGCTGGTGTAGATGTTGATGGAGATTGACCCCCTCTCGATGAGAGGATCATTGGTGATGACGATGGCTTCGATTTCCCCCTCCCGGAGGGAAGTTTCCCCGGCAGAACAGCTCCGCCGGAGCCCTAGATTGCTTCTGCCCAGGTTCCGCCTCGAGACGGCGGCGCTTCGTCCCGAAAGCTTCTGTATGATTTTTTTCTAGGTCAAAAGCCACCATATAGTAGAAGATGAGCACCGGGGACCTGCCAGGGGGCCCACAAGCCCTAGGGGCGCGCCAGGGGGGTAGGGCGCGCCCCCAGGCTTGTGGCCACCTGGTGGGTCCCCTCTGGTATTTTCTTTGCCCAATATTTTTGATATATTCCAAAATAATTCTCCGTAAATTTTCAGGACTTTTGGAGTTGTGCAGAATAGGTCTCTCAGATTTGCTCCTTTCGGGTCCAGAATTCTAGCTGCCGGCATTCTCCCTCTTTGTGTAAACCATATAAAATAAGAGAGAAAAGGCATAAGTATTGTACCATAATGTGTAATAACAGCCCATAATATAATAAAATATCAATATAAAAGCATGATGCAAAATGGACGTATCAGTTATACCTCCCAGCTGGAAGAATTTCTTCGAGACGATTCTCTGATCAAGATTTGAAGTAGACGGCCCCTCCGAGGTATGCACGCATTTCGAAGTAGTAATCTAGCAACATTGCGACATCTAGGAAGAAGAGCTCCGAGAAAACTAGAGAGAGAAAGCCTAGAGGCGTTCCCGTCTAATTAAGAGTCTAATCCTATTAGACCAATTATACCAGGAGAGCACCCATCTAATTAGGAGTCTAATCTATAGATCAATTAGATCGGTATTAGAGCGTAGCTATGTGGGAGAGATCCACCTTAGAGTTGATGTGCTCTACTGGGGAGATCTCCGACATACTCTTGTAAAGGATGCTGGAGAACCCGCCTCCTAGGGGGGATTCATAGGAGAGAGTGCCCTCCATGATAACCCACAAGTATAGGGGATCGTTTGTAGCCTTTCTCGATAAATAAGAGTGTCGAACCCAAAGCTAAAGGTAGAACAAATATTCCCTCAAGTTCTATCGACCACTGATACAACTCTACGCACACTTAACATTTGCTTTACCTATAAAAAGAATAAAACTAGGAGTAATTTGCGAGAATAAAACTACGAATAAATTGCAAGATAATAAAATTGGTAATTTAGTAGAAGGCTTTTGTCACACAAGAAAGTTATTTGTCCCTAGGTGATCGATAACTAAACCGGTAATCATTATTGCAATTTTATATGAGGGAGAGGCATGAGCTAACATACTTTCCTTACTTGGATCATATGCACTTATGATTGGAACTCTAGCAAGCATCCGCAACTACCAAAGACCATTAAGGTAAAACCCAACCATAGCATTAAGTATAAAGTCCTCTTTATCCCATACGCAACAACCCCCTTACTCGGGTCTGTGCTTCTGTCACTCACATCACCCACCATAAGCAAATCATGAATGTATTGCAACACCCTACAGCGGGGATACCTCATGTTTGCGCGACACGGAGGGCACCATAGTACAACACCAAAATAAAATATACAACTCAAACCAATCATGATCATCTATCAACCCATAGGACAAAACATATCTACTCAAACATCATGGGATAACCACATATCATTGGATAATAATATATAGTGTTGAGCACCATGTTTAAGTAGAGAATTGCAGCGGGAATAGAGAGGTTACACCACTGCATAAAGGGGGAGAAAGTTGGTGTTGACGGTAGCAAGGTTGTTGATATAGATCGCCGTCACGATCCTAGCCCCGGCGACACTCCGGCGCCACCGTGAGAGAGGGGGAGAGAGCCCCCCTCCTTCTTCTTCTTCTTCCTTGGCCTTCCCCTAGATGGGAGGAGGGTTTCCCCTCTAGTCCATGGTCTCCATGGCGGCGGAGGGGCGAGAGCACCTCCGAGATTGGATCTATCTCTCTGTTCTCTTCTGTTTCGCGTTCCTATTTTCTGGCCCTTCACCATTTCTTAAATTCCCGGAGATCCGTAACTCCGATTGTGCTAAAAAATTTACACGATTCTTTTCCATAAATTATCTTTCTTGGGCCCGAAGAAGAGCCCCAGCCGACTTACGGGGTTCCCACAAGGCACCACCGCGCGCCAGGGGGGCCAGGCGCGCTTTGGTGGGTAGTGGAGGCCGTGGGCCTCCGTTTGCGTTGATTCCACCTCCCAAAAATCATATATATTCCAAAACAATTCTTCGTAAATTTTTATCGCGTTTGGACTTTGTTTGATATGGATATTCTGTGAAACAAAAAATATGCAACAAATAGGAACTGACACTGGGCACTGGATCAATATGTTAGTCCAATAAATCATATAAATTGTTGCCAAAAATATGTGAAAGTTGTATAATATTGGCATGAAACAATCAAAAATTATAGATACGATGGAGACGTATCAGCATCCCCAAGCATAATTCCTGCTCGTCCCCGAGTAGGTAAATGATAAAAAAGATAATTTTTTATGTGGAATTCTACCTAGCATAATCTTGATCATATATATAATCATGGCATGAATATTAAGACACGAGTGATTCAAAGCAATAGTCTATAATTTGACATAAAGACATCAATACTCAGGCATCCCAACAAACAATCATGTCTTTCAAAATATCAATGCTAAAGAACGCTATCCCTATGTAACACCCCTATGTAATAGCCACCATGATCAGCTGTTAATAATGCCAAGTCATATCATATGCAGTGATTAAACATAGTGGTTAACCAAAGTAAATCAACTCCATTTTTAAAAATCAACTTAAATTCATAAGTGAAATATAAGGTTGATCAAACACTGCTGGAAAAATGTTCATTTAATGGTAAATAATCCAGAAACCTTTCTAAAATCAACATCAAAATGTTTGGAGTTGGATAAATGACTCAAACAAGTTGGAACAGACCCAAAAACAGGATATTTGATATATTTAAAATCATATTAAATTCAAACAAACTTCAAATCAGTCCGAACCACTTTTTGGTGAGAGATAATATTGCATTGCAATATTTGGGTCAACTCTCACATTTTACAAAAGTGCTAAAGTGTGCTAGCTATTTTGGAACAGAAAAGAATAAAGAAAAAGGTAAAACAAAAACAGAAAAAAAATACAACGAGGCACTGTGCACTGGGCCTAAGTGCACAGTGCCCCGACAGCCGGCCCATCTGGCCCAGTCTCTCTCTCTCCTTCGCGCTGTCGCCTTCTCCCTGGCCGAGCGCGCGCTCGCCGCTCCGGCGCCGACACCCCGACGCCGCAGGCCAGGCGAGAGGATAAGGAGGAGCTCCCTCTGCCTCCTCTCCGTCCCTATCCACTTCCCCCTCGCTCGCTTGCCCTCTCCCTCCTTCCTCCTCCTCCAGATCCACCGAAACCGAGCGCCTCCGTCGCCGTGGCCTTGCCGTAGACGCGGCCACCGTCGTCCCCGAGCTCAGCCAACACGCCTGCGAGCTCCGCCGTCCTCGACTCCTTCGACTCCGACCGCGAGTGGAGGCGGGGAGGCCCTGATGAAGCCGGAGTACTCCGCCCCCTTTCTTCTCTGACGCCGGCGAGCCCCGACGATTCGCCGACGTTCTGCACTCCTAAGCTTCCAACGGCTTTACGTAGCCTCTCGGTGAGCAGCCCCTCATCCTTCCCCCGCGCTCCCCTAGCCTTCTGCGCCTCCGTAGCCGCCGCGCCATGGCCGCCCGAACCGAGCTCCGCCGTTGAGCTCGAGGCCGTTGCAGCAGTGGCCATCACGACCCACCGGGCTCGCCGTCGCGTTCGTGGCGTCAAGTAGATGCCGAAGGAGTAGAGCGCAGCCCGTTTTGACCTCTGCATCACCACGCGCGAGTCCGCCGGGTTTCGGCTTCCGCCAAACCTCAACGCCGGCGTGATTCCGGCCATCCCCTGGTCCGGCAAGTGCCACCACTCGACGCGCGAGTTCACTGGCTTTCGAACGCACCCAACCGCAGCTCGAACCGAGCCCTGTGGGCGATTTCCGAGCACTCCGGCGATCTTCCGCCGCCGAATCGGTCGCCGGCGCAACTCCGGCGCCGGCCGCCGACGTGGCTGCCACGTGGGACACCCCTGGGTCACTGCCAGTGGGTCCCACGGGCCCAGTTGACCGCGTTGACCCGAGTCAACGCGGGCACTGTTCACCCCTGTAGCTGACACGTGCGTCCCGTTCGATGATTAGACTAATTAAAGATTTAATTAATTAGAAACTAATTAGATTAACCTAATGTCTCACTGACATGTGGGGTCCACCCCCTAATTAACCCTGGTAATTAAATTAATCCACTGATTAGCCTAGACAGAGGCTGACATGTGGGTCCCACTGGACCCACATGTCATATTTGACTTAGCCAGCCGACTGTTGACTTGCTGACGTCAGCAGCACGTCATGCTGACGTCATAATTCATTTTCTGTAAATAAAAAATTAATTCCAGAAATTCAAATAATCTTTAAAAATTAATAACTTTTAAACCGTAGCTCGGATCGAAAAAGTTAAAACATGAAAGTTGCTCAGAACGACGAGACGAGTCTGATCGTGCCGTCTGTTTCTCCATCGGAACCTCCTACGTAGAAGAACTCGTAACTCCGGACCCGAATCCGACAGATGAATAGTGCACACACATCGGATAGTAAATCCCAGAATAATTCTAAAAATAACTAAAATGACTTAGATGCATAAATAGGCAACCCTGCACTGCATCATAGCATCACACGCACCGTGTTGCATTTGTTTGCATTATGTTTACCTGTTTCTTCCCCCTCTTCTCTCTCGGTAGACCCCGACGTTGACGTAGCTCCCGAGGCAGACGCCGCACAGGAGTACGACTACGTCCCCGACGATACTACTGAAGACCTTGCCCTTGCCCCCGAGCAAACAGGCAAGCACCCCCATTTTGAGCATGCCTATATCGCCTACTCTCTTCTCTCTTATGCTTGCATTAGAACTGCTACTGCTACTGTTTTCCTATATCTGCTGCATAGCCTGATTATTGTACCATGCTTTGTTACCTTACTGGTTATCCTAGACTGATTATTATAGGCTGGGTAGAGACACGACAGAGACCTCCACTTGATCCCGACTGCCCTGCTGGATATCAGAAGACCCGATCATCGGGATTGAGGACCAGACCCTGGCACCGCACATCACTACCCCTTAGTTGCCGACACTGCTGGGTTACCGTCGAGTGCCGAGGGTGATACCTCGTTAGCACTTCTGATGTTAACCTTGTAGGTTAGTTACTCGGTCGTGGTAAGCGAGGGTGATTCCTCCTACACCACCCCCGATAACGACATCGTCGCTCAACTCCTCAAGTGTGGACCTCGAGGGTGATTCCTCCTTCGTTCACCTTGATGATAACATCGAGCGGGAATTCCATCGAGGGTGATTCCTCATGGTTCCCTTCGGTGTCCGACACACAGTTACCTTGGATATTATGACTTGCACTAAACTATGATACTAAAGACGGGTCAGCCCTGAGGGGTACCCGCGCGAGCTTAACGCGAAGTGATGTGGAGTCGGGTTGACCTGGATGGTGCCCGCGAGATAACTACGAGGCGTGGCCGGGCATTCTTAGCCCTTGCCGCAAGTCCTCGAGACGGGGCGACGGGGTCACATCGATCGTGAGTCTCTGCTTGTTTCCGCGCGCTCCTAATCCACTACGGTTTGGATATTTGATCCGAGGGGCCTCTGGCCCGATAGCACTAACCATCACGTGGGCATAGTATGGGCGTTCTGCGTCGTATACTTCAGCCGAAGCTTAATGGACGTCAGCGACTGAGCGGCGCGCGCTGGATTGGACTGGTTACGCAACCGCGCTTGTATTAAGGGGTTGCTAGGTCTGCTTCCGGCCGCCCACGCAACGCGCAGGAGTTCCCGGGGCGATGGCCCAAGACCCCTGGGGGCATAGGTTAGTCCGGCGTGCTGGCCTCTCTGTTTAGTATTTGGTCGGGTTGCGGCGTGTTGCTTAGCCGAGGCCGGGCATGACCCAGAAAAGTGTGTCCGGCCGGAGTTAAGCGAGCGTGGTGGGTAAGTTGGTGCACCCCTGCAGGGAAGAAACTTCTATCGATAGCCTGTCCTACGGTAACGGACACTCGGAGTTGTATCCCGATCGGTACAACTAGAACATGTGATGAGAATTGGATAGTACGGCTCTGGGATTGCTTTCTCGCAGGGAGTCGAGAAAGGATCTCAGGTCGAGGTTGATGATATTACTACTACTACATTACATTATGTTCATCTGCTCTCTCCTGATGCTGCAAGACTGTCGAAGATTGTTGAAGATGCTAGTCTTCGATAGGACTAGGCTTTCCCCCTCTACTCTGGCATTTCTGCAGCCCAGTCCACATATACAGCCATTCCTTTGACAATGATGCATATGTAGTGTAGATCCTTGCTTGCTGAGTACTTCGGATGAGTACTCACGTTTGCTTTATTTTCTTTTTCCCCATTTTCCATTTGATGCCACCAGACGACGGAGCCCCTGAGCCAGAAGCCCCAGCCGACGACCAGTACTACTACCCGCCTGGCGAGTACTACTACTACGAGGAGCCGTTCGACGACCAGGAGTAGGATCGGAGGGTCCAGGGCAGGAGGCCTACGCCTTTCGATCGTAGTATTTTATTTTACCCCGCCTCTGTGAAGGCCTAATTCTCTCTATGTAATATATCTGTACCCAGATATCTAATGCTTCCACTGACGCTTGTATGCCATCGAGCTATGTATTCGAGCCCTCGAGGCCCTGGCTTGTAATATTAAGCTTGTATGACTTTATTTTATGTTTTAGAGTTGTGTTGTGATATCTTCAAGTGAGTCCTTAGGCTTGATCGTGCGCATTTGCGTGTATGATTAGTGCACGATTAAGCCGGGGTCGTCACAACGAGTCTGATCGTGCCGTCTGTTTCTCCTTCGGAACCCCCTACATAGAAGAACTCGTAACTTCGGACCCGAATCCGGCAGATGAATAGTGCACACATGTCGGATATTAAATCCCAGATTAATTCTAAAAATAACTAAAATGACTTAGATGCATATTTAGGCAACCCTGCACTGCATCATAGCATCACATGCACCGTATTGCATTTGTTTGCATTATGTTTACCTATTTCTTCCCCCTCTTCTCTCTCGGTAGACCCCGACGTTGACGTAGCTCCCGAGGCAGACGCCGCACAGGAGTACGACTACGTCCCCGACGATACTACTGAAGACCTTGCCCTTGCCCCCGAGCAAACAGGCAAGCACCCCCATTTTGAGCATGCCTATATCGCCTATTCTCTTCTCTCTTATGCTTGCATTAGAACTGCTACTGCTACTGTTTTCCTATATCTGCTGCATAGCCTAATTATTGTACCCTGCTTTGTTACCTTACCGGTTATCCTAGACTGCTTAGTATAAGGTGGGTAGAGACACGACCGAGACCCCCACTTGATCCCGACTGCCCTGCTGGACATCAGAAGACCTGATCATCGGGATTGAAGACTAGACCATGGCACCGCACATCACTTCCCCTTAGTTGCCGACACTGCTGGGTTACCATCGAGTGCCGAGGGTGATACCTCGTCAGCACTTCTGATGTTAACCTTGTAGGTTAGTTACTCGGTCGTGGTAAGCGAGGGTGATTCCTTCTACACCACCCCCGATAACGACGTCGTCGCGCAACTCCTCAAGGTGGACCTCGAGGGTGATTCCTCCTTCGTTCACCTTGATGATAACATCGAGCGGGAATTCCATCAAGGGTGATTCCTCAGGGTTCCCTTCGGTGTCAGACACACAGTTACCTTGGATATTATGACTTGCACTAAACTATGATACTAAAGACGGGTCGGCCCTGAGGGGTACCCGCGCGAGCTTAACGCGAAGTGATGTGGAGTCGGGTTGACCTGGATGGTGCCCGCGAGATAACTACGAGGCGTGGCCGGGCATTCTTAGCCCTTGCCACAAGTCCTCGAGACGGGGCGACGGGGTCACATCGATCGTGAGTCTCTGCTTGTTTCCGCGCGCTCCTAATCCACTACGGTTTGGATATTTGATCCGAGGGGCCTCTGGCCCGATAGCACTAACCATCACGTGGGCATAGTATGGGCGTTCTGCGTCGTACACATCAGCCGAAGCTTGTTTGACGTCAGTAAGGAGCGGCGCACGCCGAGTTGGACTGGTAACGCAACCGCGCTTGTATAAGGGGTTGCTAGGTCTGCTCTCGGTGGCCCCGTAACGTGCAGGAGTTCCCGGGGCGATGGCCCAAGACCCCTGGGGGCATAGGTTAGTCCGGCGTGCTGACCTCTCTGTTAAGTATTTGGTCGGGTTGCGGCGTGTTGCTTAGCCGAGGCCGGGCATGACCCAGAAAAGTGTGTCCGGCCGGAGTTAAGCGAGCGTGGTGGGTAAGTTGGTGCACCCCTGCAGGGAAGAAACTTCTATCGATAGCCTGTCCTACGGTAACGGACACTCGGAGTTGTATCCCGATCGGTACAACTAGAACATGTGGTGAGAATTGGATAGTACGGCTCTGGGATTGCTTTCTCGCAGGGAGTCGAGAAAGGATCTCAGGTCGAGGTTGATGATATTACTACTACTACTTTACATTATGTTCATCTGCTCTCTCCTGATGCTGCAAGACTGTCGAAGATTGTTGAAGATGCTAGTCTTCGATAGGACTAGGCTTTCCCCCTATACTCTGGCATTTCTGCAGTCCAGTCCACATATACAGCCATTCCTTTGACAATGATGCATATGTAGTGTAGATCCTTGCTTGCTGAGTACTTCGGATGAGTACTCACGTTTGCTTTATTTTCTTTTTCCCCCATTTTCCATTTGATGCCACCAGACGACGGAGCCCCTGAGCCAGAAGCCTCAGCCGACGACCAGTACTACCATCCGCCTGGCGAGTACTACTACTACGAGGAGCCGTTCGACGACCAGGAGTAGGATCGGAGGGTCCAGGGCAGGAGGCCTACGCCTTTCGATCGTAGTTTTTATTTTTACCCCGCCTCTGTGAAGGCTTATCTCTCTCTCTGTAATATATCTGTACTCAGATATCTAATGCTTCCGCTGACGCTTGTATGCCATCGAGCTTGTATTCGAGCCCTCGAGGCCCTGGCTTGTAATATTAAGCTTGTATGACTTATTTTATGTTTTAGAGTTGTGTTGTGATATCTTCAAGTGAGTCCTTAGGCTTGATCGTGCGCATTTGCGTGTATGATTAGTGCACGATTAAGCCGGGGTTGTCACACCCTACAAAATCATATAGTCTTGTCATGCTCCGTCTTCTTAAAACAAAGTATTTATCATGCATAACCCCGATGACAAGCCGAGCAATTGGTTCATACTTTTTAACGCGCTTCAGCTTTTTCAACCCCCACGCAATACATGAGCGCAAGCCATGGACATAGCACTATGGGTGGAATAGAGTATGATGATAGGGGTAAACATAGAGAAAACAAAAAGTAAGAAAGTCTCACATCGACGCGGATAATCAACGGGCTATGGAGATGCCCATCAATTGATATCAATGCGAGGAGTAGGGATTGCCATGCAACGGATGCACTAAGAGCTATAAGTGTATAAAAGCTCAAACTGAAAACTAAGTGGGTGTGCATCTAACTCTATAATGAAAAATTCCCACTAGTATATGTAAGTGACAACATAGGAGACTCTCTATATGAAAAACATGGTGCTACTTTGAAGCACGAGTGTGGAATTAGCATGCCCCTTCTCTCTTTTTCTCTCTTTTTTTTCTTTTTTTCTTGGGCTCTTTTTGGCCTTAATTTTTTCTTTTTTTTCTTTTTGTCCGGAGTCTCATCCCGACTTGTGGGGGAATCATAGTCTCCATCATCCTTTCCTCACTGGGACATGCTCTAATAATGAATAATGATGATCATCACACTTCTATTTACTTACAACTTAATATTACAACTCAATACCTAGAACAAAGTATGACTCTATATGAATGCCTTTGGCGGTGTACCAGGATGTGCAATGATCTAGCGTAGCAAAGATATCAAAAAAGGGACAAGCCATGGAAATATCATGCTAGCTATCTTACGATCATGCAAAGCAATATGACAATGAATGTTCAAGTCATCAAAACGGAAGCGGTGGAAGTTGCATGGCAATATATCTAGGAATGACTATGGAAATGCCATAATAGGTAGGTATGGGGTTGTTTTGAGGAAGATATAATAAGGCTTATGTGTGATAGAGCGTATCATATCATGGGGTTTGGATGCACCTACGAAGTTTGCACCACATCTTGAGGTGAGAAAGGGCAATGCACGGTACCAAAGAGGCTAGCAAATTGCGGAAAGGTAAGAGTGCGTATAATCCATGGACTCACATTAGTCATAAAGAACTCACATACTTATTGTAAAAGGTTATTAGCCCTCGAAGCAAAGTACTACTATGCATGCCCCTAGGGGGATAGATTGGTAGGAAAAGACCATCGCTCGTCCCCGACCGCCACTCATAAGGAAGACAATCAATAATAAATCATGCTCCAACTTCATAGCATAACGAGAGACTATACGTGCATGCTTCGGGAATCACAAACCTTCACACCAATATTCCTACTAATCACAACCGTTTATTAGTACCTCCCACGTATTATCATCTCTCTATATATCGCAAAACTATTGCAAGGAATCAAACACATCATATTCAGTGATCCACAAGTTTTATGTAGGATTTTATGACTAACCATGTGAATGACCAATTCCTGTTGACTCTCTATATAGATATAAGTGAAGCATGAGAGTTTAATTCTTTCTACAAAAGACTTGCACACGCTCTAATAAATAAAAGTGAAGCAAAAGAGCATTCTACAAATAACGGTTTTCCATGTGTAGAGAAGCAGGCAATCCAAACTTCAAATGATATAAGTGAAGCACATGAAGCATTCTATAAAGCCATACTCAAAAGATATAAGTGAAGTGCAATGAGCATTCTATAAATCAACCAAGGACTATCTCATACCAGCATGGTGCATAAAAGAAAACGGAAAAATAAACACAAAAGACGCACGATTTACGCATATAACGTGAACGAAACGAAAACCGAAACATACCGATACTTCTTGAAGAAAGATGGGATGCCTTCCGGGGCATCCCCAAGCTTAGACGCTTGAGTCTCCTTGAATATTTACTTGGGGTGCCTTGGGCATCCCCAAGCTTGAACTCTTTGCCTCTCCTCCTTCTCCTCATATCGAGACCTCCTCGATCTTTGAACACTTCACCCACACAAAACTTAACAAAAACCTTCGTGAGATCCGTTAGCATAATAAAGCAAATTACTACTTTAAGTATTGTTGCAAACCCATTCATATTTTAATTTTGCGTTATCCCTATTGTATCCTAACTTCTCCATGGCTTATACCAACGATAAAGTCCATAGTTCCATCAAAACAAGCAAAACAATGCATCAAAAATAGAATCTATCAAAAACAGGACAGTCTGTAGCAATCTGAACTTTGACCATACTTCTATAACTCCAAAATTTCTGAAAAATAGGACAAAATAAAAAATTCATAGAAGTACTGTGTCAAAATTTTAGAAACTTTTGACATTCCAGTAAAAAATGTAAATTCACGCACTATAGCCAAAGTTTATGTTTTTGCATCGCACATACCAACAAGCAATCTAATTATCCTAAAGGCAAATCTTGGCACATTATTTTTATAATACAATGGATTTGTACAAGGGGATAATTATTTTTGTTGAAAATTTTCTGTAATCGAGATTCACAAAGTTTCCATGGGCATAAACAAAGTCAAGGACGCCCCCCACTTCAACGATGTTCGTCTTTCTCACTTTCACTTTTCTTTTTGAAAAATTTTAGGTTTCCCTCTATATTTTTTTGTTTTTAAACTTTTAGAAAGCACACAACAGTAGTAAAATGACTTTCTAAAACTTCTGGGTTGTCTCCCTGGCAGCGCTTTCTTTAAAGCCATTAAGCTAGGCGTAAAGTGCTCAAGTAATTAATCCACCCGGATCCCAAGGTATATCAAAGCCAATTTTAATTAATAATGATTTGGCATTTAGTAGTGAGCACAAATCAACATATATCATGCTATGACGAAGTCTAACTCTCTTCATATGCATCAGCATGTCATAAAAGAATAATTCATGCACATCAAGTAAAGGCCAATACATAGCATAAGCAATTTCTTGCAATTTTATCGTATTGGAAACATAGAGAGGTGGAGATGTAGTTCCTCTCTCATAATAATTGCAAGTAGGAGCAGCAAGCACATGCATATTATATTCATCAAAATCATCATGTGCAATGGTAAAATGCAACCCATCAATATAATCCTTAATAAAAGCAAACTTCTCCGATATAGTGTAGTTGAGAGAATTCAAAAACATAATAGGACTATCATGTGTGGGTGCAATAGCAATAATTTCATTCTTAACATCAGGAACTATAGAAAGTTCGTCTCCATAAGCATAATTTAAATTGGCATCATGGCCACAAGCATAGCAAGCATCAATTTCATCAAAAAGGGATATTTCAAATGAATCAACGGGATCATAGCAATTATCATAGCATTCATCCTTCGGTAAGTACGAAGGGAAATTAAACAATGTATGAGTTGAAGAATTACTCTCATTAGAAGGTGGGCACGGGTAGCTAATCCGCTCTTCCTCTTTTTGTTCTTCGCTCTCCTCATCATCTTTTTCATCTAATGAGCTCATAGTTTTATCAATTTCTTCTTTCATAGATTCCTGCAAAATATTAGTCTCTTCTTGGACAGCGGAGACTTTCCCAATAAATACATCAATATCGGCATTATATTCATAATTCTCATAGCAATATTTAAGTATAGCAAAATTTTCAGGTCTATAAACAACATCATCATAATCTTCATACTTTTCAAATAGAGATTCAATTTCATAAGCACTCTTAAAAGCAACAAATTCTTCTATTTGTTCCACATTATAGTAATCATATCTACCTACCATTAGCATAAGAAGCCAAGGTTTCATTATCATTAAATTCACATGAAAAGGGAAGGTGTCGAACCTTCATCCTAGAGCAACAAGTATAATCTTATCTCAAGCATAAATTCCAAGCATACCATTGCAACATTTCAATTTGATCCCATAAGAGTTTCCCTCTTTGAGTCAAGCGGTAATCCCTAAAGTATTCACGTTGATCCAACGTGTCTCCCATTATCAAGTTGAATGGGATTTTCTCAGAATTAATAAAGTAGTGTTTAATATTTTCAACATAACGAGCATCGAGGGTTTTAGGAGGTTCCCCATCTCCATGAGTAGCAAGTACAACTATTTTTTTGGTATTTCGTGTTCCATATCCATAACTAAAGATAGAAAACAACTTAGAACAGAAAATAAAAACTACTTAGTGATAAAGCAAACAAGCACACACGAGAATATTCACCCCACACTATTGCTCCCCGGCAACGGTGCCGGAAAAAGGTCTTGATAACCCACAAGTATAGGGGATCGTTTGTAGCATTTTTTGATAAATAAGAGTGTCCAACCCAACGAGGAGCTAAAGGTAGAACAAATATTTCCTCAAGTTCTATCGACCACCGATACAACTCTACGCACACTTAACGTTTGCTTTACCTAGAACAAGAATAAAACTAGGAGTACTTTGCGAGAATAAAACTATGAATAAATTGCAAGATAATAAAATTAGTAATTTAGTAGAAAACTTTTGTCACACAAGAAAGTTATTTGTCCCTAGGTGATCGATAACTAAACCGGTAATCATTATTGTAATTTTATATGAGGGAGAGGCATGAGCTAATATACTTTCCGTACTTGGATCATATGCACTTATGATTAGAACCCTAGCAAGCATCCGCAACTACCAAAGATCATTAAGGTAAAACCCAACCATAGCATTAAGTAGCAAGTCCTATTTATCCCATACGCAACAACCCCCTTACTCGGGTCTGTGCTTCTGTCACTCATGCCACCCATCATAAGCGAATCATGAACGTATTGCAACACCCTACAACGGGGATCCCTCACGTTTGCGCGACACGGAGGGCACCATAGTACAGCACCAAAATAAAATATACAACTCAAACCAATCATGATCATCTATCAACCCATAGGACAAAACAGATCTACTCAAACATCATAGGATAACCACATATCATTGGATAATAATATATAGTGTTGAGCACCATGTTTAAGTAGAGAATTGCAGCGGGAATAGAGAGGTTACACCGCTGCATAAAGGAGGAGTAAGTTGATGTTGACGGTAGCAAGGTTGTTGATATAGATCGCCGTCACGATCCTAGCCCCGGCGACACTCCGGCGTCACTGGGAGAGAGGGGGAGAGAGCCCCCCTCCTCCTCCTTCTTCTTCTTCTTCTTCTTCTTCTTCTTCCTTGGCCTCCCCTAGATGGAAGTAGGGTTTCCCCTCTGGTCCATGGTCTCCATGGCGGCGGAAGGCCCCTTCGAGATTGGATCTACCTCTCTATTCTCTTCTGTTTTGTGTTCCTATTTTCTGACTCTTTACCGTTTCTTAAATTTCCGAAGTTCCGTAACTCCGATTGCGCTGAAATTTTTACACGAATTTTTTTCATAAATTATCTTTCTTGCGCCCGAAGAAGATCCCCAACCGACTTACGGGGTGCCCACAACGCACCACCGCGCGCCAGGGGGGCCAGGCGTGTCCTTGTGGGTAGTGGAGGCCGTGGGCCTCCGTTTGCGTTGATTCCACCTCCCAAAAATCACATATATTCCAAAATAATTTTTCGTAAATTTTTATCGTGTTTGGACTTTGTTTGATATGGATATTCTGCGAAACAAAAAACATGCAACAAATAGGAACTAGCACTGGACACTGGATCAATGTGTTAGTCCAATAAATCATATAAATTATTGCCACAAGTATGTGAAAATTGTATAATATTGACATGAAACAATAAAAATTATAGATACGACGGAGACGTATCACTCCATCCCATCCTTTCCGGGTGGCGTGCCCGAGGGCCTCTGAGGGCGGCTCCGCGCCGTACGATCTACCCAGACGACTCCTGCTCGGGCGACCCTCCTCTGCGGTCCATGACGGGTGCGCGTCGTCATTGGGCGGTGTAAGGCACACCTACGCGTGCGACGGCGTGGTCAGACCCGCCTGTCAGTGTCTTCGGCCCCTTTCGGGCTGGTTTGGTCGTGCCAGGCGGGGCATGCATTGCGGTCGCAGCGCCGGCTCGGGCACGAGGCTTGTTTCAAAGCCGTCTCGATGGCCACACCTGGGTTCATGTGTGCGGCGCACGTGTGGGCGACATGCCGCCTAGCTGGCTAAGCGGAGGGACGTTCAGTCGGCTGCAGGGACAATTCCGAGCCGTCTCGATAGCTAGCTATGCCGATAGGCGTTGAGTTGGCTGTGTGGACGTACGTTCAGGCGGCTGTGCGTACGGGTGTTCAGTCGACTGTTCGGTTCCCAACCCCTTGAGGCGGTTGTGTCGTGAGTTTTTTGGTATTTTCCTTGAGGCGGTTATGTTAGCCTATAATTTTTTTTTCTTATGCACAAGTTGGACGTCATGCACACTGGCCTCCATCTCCGTTTGCTTTGCATGTCTCGCTCCGGTGGGCACTTTTTCCTATTCTCGCCGGCAATTTTCTTGTTTCGTCCGGCTTTGTTGATGGTTTCTCTGATCGTCGACGTTCCATTCGCTTCGTCCGCCCCTGTGTTGTTTGCTTCGCCGGCTTAATCAGGTTTGGGCATGGCCTCATTTTTTCCTATTGCCAAGACAGGCCCCGCTTCGGTGGTGTGCCACCACGAGCCGCGAAAGCCACACCGCTGCACGCGCGACACTCCAATGTGTCTCCTGGACATAGTACGCACACCGAGAGGCGCCTTGGAGCACGGAGTCATCGAGCACCGAATGTCATCACCGTTGTGCAATTGATTCCAACGAGGTGAACCTGAGTTTGACTCCCTGTTTGCTTTCTTGTTTGTGTCTATTCTTTGCGTGTTGTTGCTTTCTTCTTCGTTGGGGTTCTCATTCTCTGCGTTGTTCAGTTTAATTGTCCTCGGGCGCTTTTCATTCCTTCTGCATCGACATTGATTCCAGGTTTATGCGCGTGTGGCGTTAGGCCGTGTGGGAGACACCGCCGGAGATGATGGGCGAACCTATGTAATGTGACCAAATGCGGAATACTTTTAGCCTGGCGATATTTATCATCAATGTTATGGATGCTTCATATTATCATCAAGAGAAAAATTCACTATAGATCCTATAACTTGCATCGGTGGCCAGTTTAGTTCATGTGGTTAGAAATACCCGAAATACAATCACTAAACTTGTTCTAGGGGTCACATACGGTCCATTATACGGTTTGCTCTACGTATTCGCTGATTTGGCAGTGGTCAAATGGACAGAGTGGCGTTGACTGGGACATGTCACTGGGACAGCTCGAATATGAAGAGACTAGACGGGTTTCTTGCAAATAGAACAGTGCTTTCTGTCTTTTAACCACACTCTGTCTTTTTTTTAGCGGTTTTGCTAGAACTCATCCAGCTGAGTTCTATTTATGTCTCATTTACCTTTATAGCCATTGGATGTGATGCTATAAGATGCGTGTGTGCTGACGTGGGTTGGTACTCCTTTGTTTCTGTTTTTGTTTTCCAGGTGAATGAGACCAAATTATATCTTATCTAAATGAGTTCTAGGCTTTTAACCGGCGTCAGCGGTGGCTTCCCGGAGTCCCTCTACAACTGCACGGGCCTCACGCACCACGACCTCTCGATGAACAAGCTCGCGGGCGACCTCCCCGCCGACATCGGCCGTCTCTGGGAGACCCTCACGTACCTGGCCCTGAACAGCAATGGCCGGTGAGGCCAGGTGCCGCTCGCGCTGTCCAAGCTCAAGAACCTGACGGTCCTCGCTCTGGAACCTCACCAAGATGCAGAAGCTCCGCGACCTCTGGCTTCGGGCTGGACCGCTTCGGCGACGACGGCGACAGCCTCTGCTGCGACATGGCGCCGCGCCTGCCGCAGATGAACTTGTCCATGAGCTCTAGCCTATTCTGCGTGATGACCTCCACCTCCGGCACGTCGGACTGGCGGCAGACGTAGGCATCCTTGCACTACGCGTAGAAAGAGTCGAGCTCGTCGATCCGCTTGGCGAGGCCGCAGAAGACTCCGTGCACGCGCTCGCAGTCCGCGGTCTCCGTGTCCGGGAACTGCTCGATGAGCGCGACCATGACCTCCGTGAGCGAAAATGTTGCTTGGGACCATGGTCCACCCGAACCCACGATCAGAACCACCCATCCCAGGACACCGTGTATGGGGATATGTGCATGGTTGGTAAAGTATTACATGGCAGGAACAATTTAGGGCGATGGCGCGAACAGTTTAGTCAGGGTTAGGAGCACCACATGTGCTAAATGATCCTATTTGATGCTAGTGGCAAATTAAATAGTCATGTTGCATTGGGTAATGAAATGTTGTCTCCCATGTACAAGCACTGTTCACTGTTGTTTATTGCCTCGTTATGCTGGCCTAGCTCTGTCCCCAACACATGCATGGAGTAGGCTGGCAAGGAATGCTATCCAATTGAAAGTACACTCAAGCTAATTCCTGCATAGATAATTTTTCATAGTTATATCTACAACTCTTTTTCCTTCAATTTTGTATCCCATGAAACTTACAATCTTCCTGTACATGATAGATGACCTGCTGCTCAGACATATAGCAAAGCCAATAATATCTAGAATTTGTAGTTGCTGAACAGATAATTTTTCGTAGTTGATGTGTCTACATCCCTTTTTCCAAAAAAACAGTACTAATTTCCTACTTAATATTGTATTGAAAGTATTATAGGTACATGCTAGATTCCTCTCACGTAACATACTGCCATTCAATTTTTGAAAAATATATACATTTTTAGAACACATATGCTTATCAAAGACTTTAAAATAATTCTTTCTGTAGCTGCTATCCATGATAAATCGCCAGTTTTGTGCATCGGTGTGATAGCTATGTACCTAGAGACATGTGCCAGCTCATCGTAGTCTGAAATAAAAAAAGCTAACCCACGCAGCCCTAGGGTGTGCTTATAATTAAGCAGATAGGTTAATGTGAGCCTGGAGAGGTTAGGATTTAACAGAAAATTTGAACGCAAAAGAGGCACAGATCCACATGTGGAACGGTTGGAAATCGTATGGTCTGGACCATGGGTTCGGCTGAACCATGGTCCTGAAAATTGCCTCTCCTCCGTGAGCTTGCAGTAGAGTTGCATGCTCTCCTTCACCAGCGGGTACATAGACACCGTCACCACCCGGTTCGTCTTCGCCGCGCCTGAGACGTGTCGTTCCATGTCAGTGGACGCTCGGCGAAGGCGTGATCCCAATCCCACACGAGAATGTGAGCAAACAGTTGAGTGCACGCACAGATGGACTCGCCTACGGGTCGGCAAGGGATGACTCGTTCGAGGAGATACTGCAGTTGCTGGATCTTGCCGAGGAGCTGCTCTAGCGTCATCTCGCTCGTCGGCGTCTCCCTCGGCACGATCGCCACCGCCTTGGCGGCGTCGGCGTCCGTCGCCGCATCCTCCCGTCTACTCCCATTAACGTCGTCGTACCTGAAGCGGTTCCCTGGAGACATGTAAAGCTCGTCGCAGAGCAGCTTGCAGCAGTTGGGGCCATCGTCGAGGTAAGCGGCCTAGGTGCAGACATGTTGAGCATGCGCATGCCCCGCCGCGTGGCGTAGAATAGCTCCTGCTCAAACGCCTGCTCACCGTCAGCGAGGAGGCGATGTCCAAGCTTCGGGTGCGCCCGAGATGGCGCGACAGCGCGGCCACGCCAGCCCGCCCCCGCCGGCGAAGCAGCTACAGTGCGGGGACGACGCCGTGCTCGACATGCTCGCTGCGAAGAAGCTGCTGCCACCGAGGGGCCGAATGTTGTAGTCCGTCATGGAGGCAGGGCCCCCTGCTGCAGAACCTGCTCGTGGCCGGGCCGCTCCCGCCTGGTGCAGCCCGCCGCCGGTGCACGCTCCCGACATTAGAGTGTGATACAAGATTTCTGCTCAGAATTGATGAATGTTTTCAGTTTGAACAACACAACTAGATTTCATTGCTGTCTGTCGAATAACAATGCAACACACGCATCAGCAAAGTCATTGTTCAGAAAAAGTGGCACTACATGCACTTCATTCAGAATTCCAGGATTCAGAACACAGGTCTTCTTCTAAGGTTCACAGCTTCACACGGTAGATTTCACCTACCAAAATACGTAGTAGGAAACTAAATCGATGGACGGAACGAAAAAGCAAACTAAATAGATGGATGATCTGACGATCGTGGCTGGGGATCGAAGAATTGATGTGGCAGGAGGCAGGCACTCACCACTCAGTCGAGCACCTTGAGGGCGTCGTGTTGGTTTTGATCTGACGGCTTAACAAGCCATTAGATCTGATAGCCTAACAGAAAAAAAGGAGATAAAGATTAACGTTAAGGAAAAGAGGCCCACGCACCAACGTGCATAAGCCTCGATCTAACTACGCGCCCTGGTCGGGGGCGCCCAAAACCAACTCAGGTTTGGGTCCCCTGTCGCCAGCGCTACATAAAAGGGAGGGGAACTTCGGCCTCGTGCGCCTAACCAGTTCACGTACGATCTCTAGCTCCCCAACATCCCATCAACCCATCCAATCAGGGGGAGCCGCTGCAGCGACGGGAAGACCTAAGCCAGCCGTCGCCGCTGTCCCAGGCTAGTGTCGGTGGCGTCCTGAAGGAATCAGGACGTCGAGGAGAACCTCTACCTCGACTACATCACCCCTGCATCACGCCTGCACCGAGCAGGCGATCATGTCCACTGCCGTGACATGTAATGATCCCCTAAACCCTTCTCTGTTCATGCTTTTAAGGTGATCTAGATGCAATTTGATCCTGCTAATGGCATCCCACAGATGCATAAGTTCCAACAATGGTATCAGACGCCAATTTTGATTGCAATAGATCCCTACCCTATTGATCAGTAGATCAACATCATGTTTAGATCAATGTCAGGTTTAGGGTTTTAGGATCAAAAATGAAAGCTTTAGCCCCTGGTTATCCCAATATGATTGCTACTGTTTGCGATGTTGATGTCAATTGCCCACTGTTAATGATGTTTTAATTCCAATTTGCTACGGATCAGTACTGCCACCTATGTTCATCAATTTTAATTAATCTAAGATAAGATCTAATGCTCACTTTTATGTTAAGTTGATTAAAATTGATCATCTTCAAGTCCTGTTTCCGTATGCATTAGATAATTTGATGACAGGGGGATTAAGAGAATGTGAACAGTAGCAAACCCCATGATGAAGAACCCTAGTTTTTTTTCCCATTTAGGAAGAACCCTAATTCTGAAATTAGCATAGTTTTTCCCCAATTAAGCACAAAATGAACACATTTTTGTGGGGAGAATGAGGATTGGATGCTCACCTGATGCGCCGCTTCCTCGCCTCTACCCTTCGGGGCCCGTGCAGCGCTCACCGCTACATGAGGGCGAGGACGCCGCGACGCCGTCGCCTCCGACGGAGCGACGAGCGGAACAACGCCGCCGTGCTTATGGACGAACGCCTGCTCGGCCCTGTGGTCGTGCTCGCCGTTGTCACCCCGAAATGCAACAGCACGGCGCACAATTCCTGCCCCTCGTGTGCGGCGTCAGTAGCCACGCTCGACGGAGGAGCGCGCCGGACTAAGTCTGCGGCACGCTGCTCCGGCGAGCACAGCCGCCGTGCCGCCATGGCCGGCGCGCCTTCGAGCCGCCGTTGAACGCCGCCGCTCTCTAACAGAGAGTGAGCATCGGGGAAGCAGGGGGGAAATGGTCTAGGGTTTGACCCAGCCGGCTGATTTGCTCGTTTGCGGGGCGATCCGAGCCGTCGGCTCGATCCGATGACTGAGACGTCGCGCGGCTCCGAGCTGGGCCATCGAGCGCTAATGGGCTCTACCCGGCTGTGGGCTGCGGCCCAGGTTGTTTTCAGTCCAGCAAAAAGTTTTTCTTTTAATGTTTTATGCTAATGGACTGGGCCGCTTTTCGGATGACTGTGGGTATTTTGGGCCATCGTGAGTTTCTGTGATTTTCTAGTGCACTGTAAGTTAATACCTTTTATGTTTTGCACTGGTTAAAACAGAAAATGCCTAAAAATATAATGAACACATTATTATTCTGGGTAAAATTGAACCATTGAGATATTTTATTCAGGATTTATTATGTGTATTTGCATGATGTATTTTTTTAAGCATCAAATAATGATAATGTTTGTTTTTAATGTTGATGTTTAAATTGAGAATGAAATGACTCTAATTTTAATTCGGACCAACGTTGTTTTATTATTATGAGTCATCACTTATGATATTTTAATTCCACGTTTTTTCTGCCCAACGGTGTTTTGACATGAAATTGAAATTAAATACTTGGCATGTTTGTTTATTTACCAACATAAATTTGTAAGCATGCAAGTTTACTTATGAATTTTTATGATAATTTCAGCTTCCGCTCCATTCTGGTCCGACACGATCGAACCACTTACGGGGAGTAACTTCCCTCGTTGGAAGTCCCAAGTCGAATTATGTTTGGGTTGTAATGAGTTTGATTATGCCTTGAGGGAAGAAAACCCTGTGGCAGGTGCTACAGGGTATGCATAACTCAAGAAGGATTATGATGTTAAGATGGAAAAGTGGAACAAGTCCAACCATATTGCGCTTCTCATCATGAAAGCGACAATATCACCGGACATTTCTGAGGCACTCCCTAAGAAAGACACTGCTAAAGAATTCCTCAATGCAATGGAGGAGCAATTTAAAGGCTCCGACAAAGTGTATGCTCATGAACTTTTTACTAAGCTTTTTCAGAAATACACCATTGACGGAAATGTTAGGCAGCACATACTAAGGCTGGTGAATGCTTACACCAAGCTTAAAGCTTTGGAGTGTTCCTTAAGTGAAGCTTTTCTTGTAATAACGATTGTTGAGTCTCTTCCAGAAGAATTTGAACAATTTAAGGTCAACTATAACTCTCTGAAGGAAAAATGGCCACTCGGTGAGATGACCGCAAGGATCGTCCAAGAGGAAGAGAGGATCATGAGACAGAAGAAAGACCATGTTTTTCATGTTGGCTCTAACAAGAGAAACCATGAGGGGCAAGGTTTCCCTAAGCCTCAGAAAAAGCAATTCAAGAAAGAAGGCCCTAAGCCATTCAGCCCTAAGTCATTCAAGGGTAAAGAAGCCGGCGGCTCTTCTTCTGCTCCTAGCAGCTCCACTGCTGGAGAAAATGCTTGTAACTTCTGCAAAGAGGAGGGACACTATCAAAGGGACTGCCCAGGCTTTCTAAAATGGATGAACAAAAGAGGTATTGATGAAATTACTTTTGTAGATGAATCTCTTTATGTCGATTTTTCTATAAAGTCATGGTGGATTGATTCAGGTGCAACCACTCATGTTGCTAACTCTATGCAGGGATTCGATACGATCCAAACTATAAGAGGAGGAACAAGAAAGCTTAAGGTTGCGAACGGAGTTGAGGACGATGTTGAAGCTGTGGGATCTCTCACGTTGGAGCTACACACCGGCCACGCTCTTAGATTGAATAATGTTATTTATGTGCCTACCTTAAGTAGGAATTTGATTTCAGTTTCTCGTTTAGATGATGATATGTATGAGTGCCATTTTGGCAAGAAACAATTTGCTTTGAACAAATGTAATAAGAATGTAGGCCTCGGTGTTAGACGAGGCCAACTATACATGTTATCTCTTAATAATGATTCATTTATGCGTGTGAGTGATGAAATTAATATTGAGAAGAAATGGAAAGGAGTTAGTAATTCTTTGAAATTGTGGCATTGTCGTCTGGGCCACATTTCGAGGGGGAGAATGGAACGCTTAGTTAAAAATGAAATACTCCTCCCATTAGACTTCTCAGATGCGGACAAATGTGTCGACTGTATTAAAGGAAAATTCGCAAAAACAATTAAGAAAGGAGCAGTAAGAGCCACAGGGGTTTTAGAATTAATTCACACCGACATATGTGGACCCCTTAATGTTAAGTCTGTAGATGGTTTTGATTCATTCATTACATTCACAGACGACTTTTCCTGCTATGGGTATATTTATCCCATACGTGACCGATCGGAAGCTTTGGAGAAATTCAAAGTCTATAAAGCTGAGGTTGAAAATCAACTGAACGCAAAAAATCAAAGTTGTACGGTCTGATCGCGGGGGAGAGTATTATGGTAGGCATGCTCCTTATGGGCAGATTCCTGGACCTTTTGCCAAGTTCTTATCTGAAAATGGAATCATTGCTCAGTACTCAATCCCTGGTGAACCACAACAAAATGGTGTGGCCGAGCGCCACAACCGCACCCTTATGGATATGGTGCGAAGCATGCTTAGTCACTCGAGTTTACCAGTAAGCCTTTGGATAGAGGCATTAAAGACAGCTGCACACATACTAAATCTTGCTCCAACTAAGTCAGCACCGAACACACCTTACGAGATGTGGGCGGGAAAGAAACCGAGCTTGAATTACTTACGGGTGTGGGGTTGCCTTGTTGAAGCTAAAGTTTTCAATCCACAACTTAAGAAATTGGATCCAAAAACAGTTAGCTATTTCTTCGTTGGATACCCTCATAGGGGAAAGGGATATCGTTTTTATTGTCCAAGTCACACCACCAAGTTTGTGGAGACTAGGCAAGCGGTATTTTTTGAGGATAATAAGGTCACAAATTTAAGGGAGATAGATCTTGAGGAGAAGCGGGTTTGTGCACCATCCCCGATTATCCAAGAGATTGTTTTTCCAATACGAAGAAATGTGACATCTAATGATCCTGAATCTCACAGTTCAGTTTCTCATTCGAATGGTGATCGGGAGACTAATAATGAAAATCCAGACACAAATGAGGACCACCAGGAAAATAATGATCCTCAAAATGATGATGTACCACCACCACCTCCTCCTGTGGGTAGACAACGGCGTGAGAGGAAGAAAGCCATATCAGATGATTATGTCACGTTCATGATTGAGGATATGAATGATATGGGAAAGGTGGAGGATCCAGCCTCTTATAAGGAAGCCATTAAAAGGGAAAATTCGTCCAAGTGGTTGGTTGCCATGGAAGACGAGTTGAAGTCTATGGGCTCAAACGACGTTTGGGACTTAGTAGAAGTTCCCGATGGAGCTAAGAAAGTAGGCTGCAAGTGGGTCTACAAAACTAAGTATGATTCCAAAGGGAATGTCGAATGGTTCAAGGCAAGGCTAGTGGCAAAAGGGTATACACAGAGAGAAGGAATTAACTATAAGCAAACCTTCTCTCCTGTGTCAACCAAGGATTCTTTAAGAATCATAATGGCATTAGTAGCTCATTACGACCTAGAACTACACCAAATGGATGTTAAAACGGCATTTCTAAATGGTGACCTAAAAGAAAACATTTACATGGCTCAACCGGAAGGTTTTGTTGTGGAAGGGAAGGAACATTTAGCATGTCGGCTAAAGAAATCAATTTATGGCTTGAAGCAAGCTTCAAGAGTGTGGTACCTCAAGTTTGATAAAATTATCAAAACTTTTGGTTTCACCGAAAATGTTGTGGACAACTGCATATATGTTAAGTTTAAAGGCAGTAGGTTCACAATTTTAGTCCTATACGTTGATGACATATTGTTGGCATGTAGCGATAAGGATACGCTGCATGAGACCAAGAATTTTCTGTCATCCAGTTTTGATATGAAAGATCTTGGTGAAGCCTCATATGTCCTTGGCATCGAGATTCATCGAGATAGGTCCAGAGGAATGTTAGGACTATCTCAAAAAGCATACTTTGAGAGAGTGCTGAAGAAATTCAATATGCATAAGTGCTCACCCTCACCTGCTCCTATAGTTAAGGGCGATAAGTTTGGGACATTTCAATGTCTGAGGAACCAGTATGAAACTGAACAGATGAAGTCGGTTCCTTATGCTTCAGTTGTCGGAAGCATCATGTATGCTCAAGTGTGCACACGCCCAGATTTATGTTTTGTAACCGGGATGCTTGGCAGATACCAATCAAATCCAGGACCGGACCACTGGAAGGCCACAAAGAAAGTCTTGCGTTATATGCAAGGAACTAAGGATTTCATGCTTACATATAAAAGAACTGATAACCTAGAAATTATTGGTTATTCAGACTCTGATTTTGCCGGGTGTGTGGATAGTAAGAGATCCACGTCAGGTTATATATTCACACTCGCGGGGGGAGCTATATCGTGGAAAAGCTCCAAACAAACGTTAACTGCTGGATCTACGATGCAAGCAGAATTTGTAGCATGTTTTGAGGCCACCGGGCAGGCTGTATGGCTAAAGAATTTTATTCCCGGACTTAAAGTGGTTGACAGCATATCTAAACCAATTTTATTATACTGCGATAATGAACCCACAGTTTTCTATACGAGTAACAACAGGTCAAGTGATGCTGCCAAACACATTGACATCAAGTATCGTGTTGTGAAAGATAGAATCCAGGATCAAACAGTTGATGTTAAACATATAAGAACAAAGCATATGCTTGCGGATCCGCTAACTAAAGGCTTACCACCCAGTATTTTTCATGAGCATGTTGCCGGCATGGGACTACCGGAAGCCTTATGATTCTGGAATAAGAGGGCCATTAAAATAAACCACTCCCCAATTAGTAAAATGTTTTTCATTTCGAAATAGGCGGGTGTGCTATAAGTGTTGAGGTTCTATGGTGTTCGAGCTGTTGTAACACCTCACTTTGGTACATCATTCCTATGTAGAATGGGCGAATAAAGTTAAGCCTAACGATCAAGGGGGAGAATGTTGGTTTTGATCTGACAGCTTAACAAGCCATTAGATCTGATAGCCTAACAAAAAAAGGAGATAAAGATTAACGTTAAGGAAAAGAGGCCCACGCACCAACGTGCATAAGCCTCGATCTAACTACGCGCCCTGATTGGGGGCGCCCAAAACCAACTCAGGTTTGGGTCCCCTGTCGCGAGCGCTACATAAAAGGGAGGGGAGCTTCGGCCTCGTGCGCCTGACCAGTTCACGTACGATCTCTAGCTCCCCAACATCCCATCAACCCATCCGATCAGGGGGAGCCGCTGCAGCGACGGAAGACCTAAGCCAGCCGCCGCCGCTATCCTAGGCCAGTGCCGGTGGCGTCCTGAAGGAATCAGGACATCGAGGAGAACCTCTACCTCGACTACATCACCCATGCATCACGCCTGCATCGAGCAGGCGATCATGTCCACTGCCGTGACATGTAATGATCCCCTAAACCCTTCTCCGTTCATGCTTTTAAGGTGATCTAGATGCAATTTGATCCTGCTAATGGCATCCCAGAGATGCATAAGTTCCAACACGTCGTACTAGGGGCCGGAGATGGCGTCGACCATGATGGGCGAGGGGGTGGGCAGGCCGTCGGCCTCCAGGAAGTGGTGCACTAGGTTCTTCGAGTAGCCGCTCACCAGCGCCAAGCCGGCCTGCGCGGCCACCACCGGCGACGCCACCTTGGACGTGCCCACGTTCCAGAACACGACCTCCGGTGCGGCAAACCCCTCGGCAGCGAAGCGTTTGCGGATCGCCTCATGCTCCGACACCCACGCCTCACCGCCCGTCCACCCGTCGAACTCCATGTCCCTCGGCACGATCATGCGCCGCACCATCTGGTCCTTGGCCAGCGTGCCCGCCACCGCCATGTTCAGGATCTTGTTGAAGACCGCCTGCAGGTTGGCGCCGCGCAGCAGAGTCACGGCCGCCAGCGGGCGCAGCTTCTCCACCAGCAACGCGCCGCACACCTTGTGTAGCTGGTGGGTGGCGTCGAAGGTGATGACGAGCCCCTTCTAGGGATCCTGGCTCGGCTCCGTGCTCAGCGACCATCGGCAACATCTTGAGCATCGATGTCGAGCGTGCTGTCGAGGAAGAGAAGCCGAAGCGGCGGTTCCAGGCGAAGGTTGCGGGAGAGGGAGGCGGAGGTATAATTGTCGTTGGAGCTGCGGAGGGAGTTGGGGCCGAGCTGGAAGAAGTTGCTGAGCAGGTTGGAGCAGCCGGGGCCGCCCTCGAGCCAGAGGAGCAGTGGCGTGTCGGCCGGCATGGTGAACGGAGCACTGGCCTCCTAGAAAGCGAAGAAGAGCGAAGCGTAAGTGGAAGTGTCCACGAGGAGGTAGCCGAAGCTGGTCGGGAGCGCCTCCCTTGGCGGACAGCTCCGCCGCGTCCGCGACTTCTACGGTCAGCTTCATCGTGGCGGCGATCGAGTGCCAGGCTAGCTTGCTGGATGGCCGGGGTGCGACCCCCCACCGCTGGCATCACGGCGGCTCAGCGCCCGACGACGAGCTCATGGCGCCATTGCCACAGTCGCACACTGCCGACGAGCTCGAGGTCACCTCGGCAGCGACGATGAACAGGGGAGAGGAGCGAGCGGTCCGACCAAGTGGGGGCTGGCTTTTATTTCAGTTCATTTTGCAAAAAAAACCCTTGGTTCCTGGCGTATTCAGTTGAGCCAGATGACATGGCAGTCAACACCTGCGTGGCACAAGTTGACCGCTGCCAAATCAGCGAATACATAGAGCAAACCGTATAATGGACCGTACGTGACCTCCTAGAACAAGTTTAGTGATTGTATTTCGGGTATTTCTAACCACAGGGACTAAACTAGCCACCGATGCAAGTTATAGGACCTACAGTGAATTTTTCTCTACCATCAATATTCCTAACATACATCCCATTCATAATGGGAGTATGGTCCTTATGTTATTCATAACACCGAACTATAATTAATCTTTTATGGATAACCTCCTTGCAAAAAAATGACCCAATAGGCTTGGGTGTAGTAATAATTTACTAAATTCTAAAATGAATTAGATAATAAATATAGAGGTAATATGTTGATGGTAAGTATAGTAACTTTTACTATGTTTCCAGCATGTATCTAATCCACGTTACTAGCTAGTCTCCTAGGCCACTTCTTGCATCAAGTTGTAAAAATATGTAATTAAGCTCATATCCTTGTGATCAACTTTTAATCACAATACTCAAGATTAGTAACTAAAAATTTAATCATAATTTTCAAGAATTACATTTTGACCGGCCATTTATACTAATATAACTTGTATGACATTCATACATGAGTTAGACTTTTCATTCTTCTTTCTTTTTGCGTTTACACTCCTTATAGTTTTACTTTCAATATTTCTCCTACTCATAGAAGAAGCGCCAAACTTGAAGAGTAGCACCAGCCCTGGACTTTCTAGACGTGTAAGTCTTATTAACACCCTTTGAACTTGTCCTTTATCTTTAAGTTATCTCTTTATTCTCCATGATCACATGACTGACGTTCTTTTGCATCCCGCTCTTATCAGCCTAATGCACAATGAACACTTCACTTATACCTGCAAACAAACATTGCTTTGTATATCTCATATCTTTTAGCCTTTGTTTCTGAAAACAACTTTCAATTTCAGGAATATCACATAACTATCCCAAACGTTTTGAAGTTCGGGTCACGTGGAGGCAAGCATAGTGTACTTGACCGCGAGCCATCAATCTATATATAACTATAATGCAAGTTATACTTGACATTGTTCATAATTAATTGCACTCATAATTAACAATTTAATTTCCGAGTGCACTCCCACTCAAACCAACATCTCTCATAATTGATTTAAGCGATTCAAGATCGATTATCAATTTTTTGCCATTGATGTGACATCACGCATTAAAAAATTGATCGGTAAGCCAAGGGGCCAATCACCTCTTTATATGACTATTGTTCATCTTTCGTTGGGCGTGTTCCGTGCTCACGACTCTCTTGCCATGAATGTCAAGACAACCAAGCGATCTCGCTGCATGGTTCGACCGCACCCGCCTCAGACAGTTCAAGTTGGTCATACCCATGTGACAAGGCGCACCATGAAGTGACACTTATTTCAGATGGCGCTATACTTGGGAGAACACTAACCACTTGTTATTTTAGTGTGAGAGATCACCCTATAAAACCACAACTACCGCATGTCAATCAAGGTGCATGAAATGGGATTAACATCACACGCAATTCATAAAAGTGTGATATGGCATAGCTCCTTTCATTGGAGAAGTCTGCGTCGTCATCTTGCAGTTTTTGCAAAACAATTGTCGTGGCACCCGCTTTAAAAAGAGTCAATTTTCATCTATACTTATCGTCGTAGAAGCCATAAATGCTTTTTTCAAAAAATCATGAATTTTTTTAATTCATAAAAGTGTGATGCGGCATAGCTCCTTCCGTTGGAGAAGTCTGCGTCGTCTTCGAGCAGGTTTTGCAGAAATCTGCCATGGTAGCCATTTTCTGCTGTCGTGGCAGCAGTTTTCAGCCAAAACTGTTGTCGTGGTAGCGAGAAAACGCTTTAAAAAAATACATGAATGCCATGAGAGATGTCGTAAATCTTTTTGAAATTCATGAACATTTATTAAAATTATGTGAATAATTTTAAAAATCATGATTTTTAGGAAATTTTGTGAACAGTTTTTAAATTCTTGGACTTTATTAAATTCATAAAAAAAATCATGAAAATTTTAGGTTCATGAAAATTTTAACATTCATGAAGAGTTTTTCAAATTCACAAACATTGTTTCAAATATCTATTTGTTTTAAATTTCATGAATGTTTTTTTCAAATTTGCAAACTTTTATCAAACTCATAAATATTTTTTAATTCAAAAATATTTTTTCAAATGCATGAATTTGAAAATTCATGAATATGTTTTTTTTCTTATTTATGAACTTTTTCTAATACAAACTTTGAAAATGTAATAAAGTGATAGTCGATTGTTTTTGCTAATGAAGCGAGGCAACCTATTAGTACTCCTAATGAAGAACGAGCTAGCTAGGTAAATCCTAATGGGCCCTGACCCATACGAACGAGCTAGCTAGGTATAAGTTGAACAATTTCTTAATATACGATGATATTATTACCTCCCGTCTTGCTTATCCTTTCCCCCGCTACAGTAGATCGGCGACAGGGAGAGTTCTCCAGTTTCCTCGCTTCCCGCCGGCGAGGGCGTGGATCCTTGCCTCCTCCGGCCGCTCCGGCGGCGGGGGGAGGTGGGGGTCCCGTTCCTCTTGTCCTGGCGTGTAGATAGGTTAGTTTTAGGTCCCGTCGGCGTCGATCTGGTGGAGGACTCGTCGCCGGCCAGGAATAATGGCTCCGCTGCTTGCCCTCCTCCTCGATGGTGCCGTTGGTAGCGTCGGGTCGTCAGCGGCTTGAGTTTCCCTGGATGTGGCCGGCGTTGTGGTTGCACTGGTTTCATGGGGGACTCGAGTGTGGTTTGCGTGTTCTGCCTAATCGTCGTCGGTGCTATGGGGGTGGCGGCGGCTGCAGCGATTTTCGACCCAGAGCTTTCCCCGTGGCGATGCTCTCCTCTGGTGTGGCGTCGTCAAGCTCGTGGGTGGTGGTGGTTGGCCGGCCGTTGGTCGGTTGCTTCTGGTTCGGTCGGCGTCTTGGCTTTCCTCTCCGATGGTGGCAGCGTCGGATGGAGAAGCGATTTTGGTCCTCGCGGATCAGTCGATTCCGCGAGTTCTTGGATCCTCAGGCAGGGCGGTGAGGCGACTTTGGCGTCCATGCCATGTGAGTATCTATCTCCCCCTCCTCTTTGTCGTCGCGCCATAGAGGTCTCCATCGGTGGCGCGGAGGTGGGGTCCTGGAGTGTAGGAGGTGTTTGGTTGAGCTGCAGGTGTGATTCCCTCTCAAAAGATGCTATTCTTCTTCGTCCTCTCCGGTGCCGTTCGGAGAGCGTCGTTCTCTCGGAGTGTACGGATGATGCGGTTGGTTCTCGGTGTCGTCGCCGATATGTGTTCATCGATTTGAGATCCCGCCCGGCGTCGGGTGGCTCATGCGGCATCAAAACCTTTATGGCAGGGGTTCCTGAACTCCTGAGGCGCTATGAGCATGGCGTCTTCTCCAGCTTCGGTGTGCTCCGGCGATGGCGACGTGTTCTGCAAGTGTTCTGGTGTGGGTCTGTCCGTTGGCCGGCTGTGGCTTTCTGATGTATTCCCTTTCTTTTCAGAGGGACTCTTTGTAATCTTGTGCTATGAATGAAGCAGCTCTTTTTCTCAAAAAAAAAATCTTAATATACGATGATATTTCGGCGCCTAAAGCCTAGACTATTTGCCGCCTGCGGGTGCCAACGTTTTGCTTCCTTTTTTCCTTTGGTTTTTTTCTTTTATGTTTCTTATTTTATTTTTATATTTTGATTTATTTTTCTGTTTTCTTCTCTTTATTGAGTATTATATAAAAGGTTCATCACATATTACAAAAAAAATCATCGTACATTAAGAAAATGTTCACCATATATTATGAAAGAGTTTACCATGCAATATAAAATTGTTCATCGTATATTAAGACATTGTTCAACTTATACTACAAAATGTTCATTGTGTATTTAAAAACAATTCATCATATATTAAGAAATTGTTCAACTTATACTATAAAATGTTCATTGTGTACTTGAACTTCGTTGAATGTTTTTCTACCAAAAGGCACAGTATTTAAAAAAATGTTCAATCTACATTTCAAAAAATTTGAATGTGTATTCGAAATTTATTCAGCATATATATTCATATTTTCATAAGCTGCTCGAAATTTTAAAATACCAGGATGATACAGTAAACCGGATGATGCCGTACCATTTTGCTACAGTACGAGAACACTACAGTGTCTATACATTGCCTTTTGTCTAGTTAAACTGCAAATCGCCTCGCCCAGTTCGACCGCCCCTGTGCGAAGCCACAGCTCCTTGACGCACACTGGCATCCTATTGGGACTCTCCATCTTAGTTTTTTTTTGTTTAGGATTGACTCTCCATCTTAGTGGAGATCCGCTTTGTGAGGTACGATGGGCCGGGTTGTTCTGGCAAGCTTGACTTTGTGGTGGTTGCATTTCTAGTCGGCTTATGTTATCCTTGAATTTCAGGTCAGTTTTTCTCAATAAAAAAGCAAATGTTGGATGTTTTTGTACCTATATATATTTAAAAGATATTCCATATTATTTAAAAAAAATCAATGCATATTTAAGAAATGTTCACCATATATTAAAAGAAGTTCATCAATTATTATACAAATGTTCATCATATATTAAAAAAAAGTTCATTGTTTATTAAAAAAGTTCTCCATGTATGAAATGGTCATTGTATATTAAAAAATGTTTAGCGTACATTTAAAAAGGTTCACTATATATTGACAAATGTTTATTGTAAAGGAAACCTATAGAAAAGACCTATAAGAAAGGAAAGATGCAAAAGAAAGATAAAATCAAAACAAAAAACTAAAAGCCAAAAGATATCATGAAAAGAGGAAAACAAAAAATTAAAATCTACCTAAACCAGAATAAAAACAAAAGAAAAGAAAAGAAAATATAAATTTAAAAGAAAAATAAAACAACCGAGAGACGGACAAACTAGAAAACATACGCAAAACTATAAGAAAAGAAATAAAAACCATGTTTTAACAACGCCATGTGTCGGCCTGGGGGGTGAGAACCCGCATGCGTGGTGTCAACTATTCGACGCCTTTGGGCTTCAGTTAGGAATAGCCGGGGAGGCGCTCCCCCTGCTCTCCCTGGTCAATGAGTGTGTTGGGTCCAACTTGCATGAGTTTGGTAGGCCCAAGCCAAATGGGAGGCCCATTTCTTAGCCGGGCCAGTTATGAGAACACGTAGCTTGTTCGCGCCTATGTTTTTATGTTTGTATAAAAAAAGGCTATGTTTTTATGTCTAATCTCTACATATATACATATTAATCATGATTTTTATCATCATTTAAGATGCCCCAAATTATCTCTTAGGGAGTAGACGGTTTATTTAATCTTAGACATCCATTGATCATAAGTAGTGATTTTGGTTAATTTATGCAATTTATTTTGAAGTGTCAAAAATGAAAAGGTTTTAAATGGACTTGGCAATTATTTTGTAATATACTAGAGATCTCCCATATATGGTGGTAAAAGACCACCATATTTTATGTCATACCACAAATGGATCGTATGGCTAGATGTATCTTCATGCTTTTGTCGTGCAGCCTCTAAAGATAAAGAGATGATTTACAAATAAATGTATGTATTTTTACGGTAAAATTTGTTAAGATGTCGCGTATTTATAATATATTTGTAATCACATATGCTATCCGTACAAACTAGATTCTGAACTGAAACATAGAAGAAAAAAAGAAGAAATTCGCACATACGAATCATCCGAGGATCACTATGAAGATGCAATGAAAGACTGTATCTAGATTAGATTGCTCACCAACAAGAACAAAGCACAGAGGAGAGTTGATGTAGATTCCCCACAGCTAGGATTTCTGTAACGCCACAAAAATATTTTTCTGAATATTTGAAATCTTTCCCTTAAAAATAAAAGTTTTGAAAATCATTTTTTTTCATATCACCTTTCTTCAATTTGAAAACCTTTTCAAATTTTATTTGGGTTCCAATCTTCTCTAAATATTCTGGTTGAAGAGTTTAAAATTATAAGGATAATTATTTTGGGGTTTTCAAACACTTTAGTTTTAGCAAGAAAAGTTTTGAGGATAATAAATTTTCAGAGACAACCTCTTCACCTCCCTTTTAGCCCTACTAAACCCATCCAACAATTTTCTTCCATTCCAACTTTATCCCACAAGTCACTCACATCATCTAGGACATAATCCAACTCTCTCCTACCCCACAGAAATATTTTTCACAATCCAAATAAATTCCAAAGTTGGAATTCATATTATCCATCATTCCATTGGTTTACAAAGGAACCACAATTTCCACAAGGTTTCTACCTCCACCAAAATTATCCCAACAAATATATGGTACCCACAACCCATTTCTCCAAAGACATGGGGTACCACAGTTCAAAATTTTCAAATTCCACTCAATTCAAATTTGGACCAGATTCAATATTTCTGATCCAAACATATTTTTAAATACTCCAAAAATTCCCAAACTTTGCCAGACCCTCTCATATGTATCAACACATCACCACAAAAATTGCCACAAATTCTAAAAATCTCTAGCACTCTCTGTCATAGGATTATATGAGTATCAGTGCACTGTTCATAACTGAAACAAATTCAGTTAACTGAATTCGGATTCAGACGACAGAGGCGACCGGTGCCGTGCACTTCTTCCTTTCCCCTTGCCCGCACGGTATCGCCTCCCCTGGCCATCAATGCATCTCCATGAGTTCTCCCTCGTCAGTACTCCTCAGTCAACTGGCCGGTGGCAGGCCGGTGCACCTGCCACCGTGCTCATCCACGGCGGGCCGAGCTGATCCACACGGCGCCCGCCATCTTCACTTCTCTCGCTGACCTCCCCCACCTAATCTCCCTCCACGCGGCACCCTCTCCGCACCTTCTCTCCGCCGACCACGCCGCCCAGGCCCACTGCCAATCGCCAGAGCTGCGCGGCATCCGCCATGGCCGCACGGCGGCCACCCCATGGATAAGGCACTAGAAGTCGAGTTCATCTGCGCTGGCGTTTTGGTCAGCTCTCACCACTCTCACTGACACTCACCGACCACGGCCACCGCCCAAACCTACCTCGCCGACCACCATAACTCCGGCGTGATCCGAACCTCGCCGGACCGCCTCGGATCGCCTATAAAAGGCCCTCCCGAGCTCCGTTCCCCTCACCCATCGCCTCCACAACCTCCTAATCGCCCCTATGCCACTTCCCTGACCTGGAGGAGGTCTCCTCCCTCCTCTCCGGAAACCGCTCCGCCGCCTCTGTCCCCGTTCGGTTCGACACCGTTACGCCACCACCACAGCTCAAACTTCATCAGTAGCCATCTCATCCACCAACTCATCAATCCCGCGCTCCAATTTCATTGCCCGAGCCCTCTCTGGCGAGTCCCAAAACCACCCGAGCCCCGTCCGCCGCCGTCGACCCCGCCGGCGTTCAGGTGCTCTCCGGCGACCACCACCACCTCCCTTCGACGCGGCACTCCGCCCTGGTCACGTTCCGACCATCGCCGCCCTCCAAAACCCTGGCGATCACCGCCGGCGACCGTCGTCGCATCTCTGTCTCGCGCGCGATCGGGTTCAAATTTGAACCTGACGGTGGGCCCCCACCCCGCGCGGTCTTTTTTCTTTTTCCTGGTTTAAAACGAAGACGTACTCTGCCTTTTACGCCTTCTCCGCTGAGAAGCGTATTTCGGCCGAAACGTTTTCTGTTTAAACTGTGCAGGGACTGCTGTTTTACAGAAAAGCCCCTGGTTTTGAAAGTTTAATAACTTTTAAACCACAACTCCGTTTGAGTTGAACTTTTTTTTGAAATTCTTATTTTTCTCTCTAATTTTTTTTAGTAATTATTTAAAAATGTTTTGGGACAACTTTTTGTACTGTTGCCAAAATTGTTTAATTTGAGTTGATTTTGAATTTTCAGAAAAAGAAGAGGGAAACTTTGCCGAGAATTTTGAAGGGTTTTCACCTGACTACTTTGGACAAGGCAAGCATTATTGAACTTGGGATATGGTGATTGCATTTGCATTTGCACGTTGCATCGGTTGATATTGCACCATATTTGTAGTACGTCGCTAGCACTTGCATGCATGGTCATATCTCTTTTGCTCATAGCTTGCACATCATTCAAGCAAGAGATTCTTCTGACATGGTAAAGTTGTGGGAATACGGGAGAGTGTCTCCTGCCTTGGACGTGCCGGTGGGCACGGGCCCTTATGCTTGACACGGTGGTGTCATGTGACTTAAGTGGAATATTCCGGTGATGTTAATTAACACCTCCTGAGTCGGCCTAGATCGAGTCTTGTTCCGTTACACCTAGCTGGATACCGTGCTGCCACGGGTCCTTCCGCAAGGAAGGTGCGGCTGAGTAAGTTGTTAACCCCTATCCAGGTACACACCGTACAGAGGGCCACGATGAGGGTTTCCAAAGGCCTTGGACTAAATCCTATCATCGGGTCAGGGGGCATGGGTGTTTCCGGTTGTGACTGAGAGGGGGGCACCCCTTGTAATCCGCGCGTATTAATAGTGATCCCATGCAGGACGTTGGTCTCTCCGTCTCAGAGTTTTTCTTGAACGATGCTTTGGGTGATTCCTGGCATCCGGAGTTATTCTGGTGTGTGCTGGTCAGGTGTGTTTTCAACCCAAAGACCGTAATGGGAATTAGTCAGTGTCACGGTACTGACTAGAGAAATCCTTTACTTGTGGGTAAAGAGTACACCCTCTGCAGAGTTAAAACTATTCGAATAGCCGTGTCCTCGGTCAAAGGGCGTAGCTGGGTGGGTCAAGTGTCGGTCCCGGTATCGGTCTCCGGAGGAAATAATTAAAAAAAATGTCTGACTCATTTTTGCAGTATAATTATTGATACTCTGTTGCTACCTTGATTATTTTATGCTTATTAAATATTATTATGGCTATGCATAATATTGAGGACTAACCATTTCTCTCATTTTATTTCCTTCCTGAGTGTCTCAGGGGCTGGCTAGACTACCCCGGGCACTCAACTATTATTTTCAAGACCTCTCGTGGCGTCTCTCGAGTTAACAGGCGGTTCATCTCGCCACTACTCTTGTGGACACCCGATTGGCATTTCTCTTCAAGTTCAACCGTGGCGTCACTTGACGCCCAACAGGCATTTCTTTTCAAGACCTCTCGTGACGTCTCTCGAGTTAACAGGCGGTTTATCTCGCCACTACTCTTGTAGACACCCGACCGGCATTTCTCTTATTTTTTTTATATTTTTTTTCTGAATGTCACTTGGGCTGGCTAGACTACCCGTGGCATTCGCTTACTTTTATTTTTCTTAGTAGACTGGTTATGGCTAACATGTTTTATTTACTCCCGCATTATTTTATAATTATGTCATGACCAGGATTTTAGTCAGCATGAGCATGTCATTATGTTCCTACATGAGCATGTGCATCCATTATATCTTCTGTTCAAAATGTTTGCGAGTACATTTCAACGTACTCACTGGCTTGTCCCTGGCTATTTACTTGGCCAGACTTGGAGGAGGACGAGCTTGTGGATAAGGATTGCGCTAGCGAGCCCGACGCTTAGAGGAGTCCCAGTCAGTCACCTGTGAGATAGGAGTCTACCACATGTATCATCCGCTGAGCTTCCGCTACACCAATAAAATAGTCAAGCCTCACTCTGACGCTTGGCTTTACGTTATTGTATCAGAGATGTATCACCACCACACCATTGTCATATTCCGCCACTGCCATATATTTGGCGAGTTTGTAATAATTTTGTTGAGCCTTCAGACTCAACCCAGTGTAATATTATTTGTACTGGTTATCTGTATCAAGGAAGTCCACCAGTTGTGTTGATCTTGGGGCTGGTGTGACTTAGGGCCTTTTCTGAGATTTAATCCTAGAAAGGGGCTCGACAATTTCTAAGCTCCCAACCGTAAGAATTATTCTCTCGCACAAAAGATCAAATGTATGATCCGTCTGACGGTATCCACACGTGCTGCAATAGTGGTTCAACAAAGTTTCGCCGTCCAGAACAAAAAGCTAATGAGATCACTGGAAAGTAGCAGCTTAGCGGTGATCCGATCTAAAATCAATCTAGATTGGAGAAGAGAACGAGGCGCGGAGGCAATGTGGGAAAGGGGTAGCCGTGGCTTGTGGTCCTTGGTGCACCCCCTCCCGCCTATTTATAAGTGGATGGGCCAAAGGGAGTTGACCGACCTAGGGAAGATTCCTCAATAGGTGAGCCACCCTAGCTTTCCCCATCTGGAAGGACTCCTCTCCCGAGGTGCCTCCCCGCCCTAGGACTCTTAGGTCTAGCTAACTTGGGCCCTTGGTGCCTTAGCCCCCAAGGCAGCGGGGCCTTCGACCACTAAGAACCTTCTAGTAGATTCTAGAAGTTTTTGGAACCTTCTAGGACCTTTTGGACACTTCCGAGACACTACCGGACATTCCAGGAGCTCCCAGAATACTTTAGGAGCCATTCAAAATACTTTCAGAACTCGTTCTCATATTCTCCTATATATCATAGTATTCTAACAAACTACTAGATATGAAGTGTGTGACCCTACAGGTTTGGTAAAGTGTACATGACCCCAAACTCTTTCCGGTCAATGATCAATAGTGAAACCGTGGACATTCATATTGACCCCTACATCCACACGAATTACTTACCGAGTGAACATGTTATTCCCGTGTGCTACTCCTTTGCTTTGTGATACTTTACAAAACCCGAAGCAAGACTTATCGGTATCCGCGGGAAACAACTCTTGATCACTGTACATCGTTATCCTCGTTGCCTGTTTTGTTCTCTTTTCTCATTTCCCTATTTCGACATCACCGTGATCATATTACGCTGTGTCTGGTCAGACGATGATGGATGTTGTAATACCGTGATGATATCTTTCCATTGTCGAAGTTTCAAATAACAGTCTTGAGTTATTAAGTCCCTTGTCATACTTTTCTGATGCATCTGAAAGTTGTGCCATCATGATCACCCTGTTACGGATAACGTTTAACGAACCCCAAAGCACAACCTCCGATATGAAGGTACTCGATACTCTCATGATCTCCAGAATTATGCATACATAACATGTGTCTGATTATACTAATAACTAGTGATGATATGATATTGTAGTATGTCAATCGATTGGGTTTGTTCAACACAATTGTTCTTCCAATAATGTGTTCTCATTGTTGCAGGCATCCTCGTTACTTTAAATGTGCCCATGCAAAAAAAATATGATTATCATGCAACACACGAGCTAGTCTTAGAGGCGAGATTAGAAATCTATTTGTTGTTTATTATTCCACACATTCAACTCGGTAATCCTCTGAATGTCATTTATATTGCAGACTCGAGAACCATTGCAATTATAACATAGAAAATAAACATTAATTATGAACATGAAAATAAATAATAATATTTATTATTGCCTCTTGGGCATATTTCCTTCAGATTCATGCTCAAAACATCTAGCATCCAATAACATCAGTTCTGTGCTGTGTTTTGTTTGTGTAGTACTTGATGGATAGCACATCCATGTCGAACACAACAAAAGAAATGAATTTCCCTAAAAAATACAACAAAAGAAACAATTCCATTAATTTGCCTTATTTATTTAATTTCTTACTTATCATGGTGGGTTAATGATGTGTTATTTTCTTCCTTATTTGTGCACATACGTCAAAAAATATCATATCATATATCAATATTATTAAAAAAATTGTGGGTATATCAATATTATTAATTATTCTTTTGTTATTCCCTTATTTATTATGAGCCATCAATGAAATATCATTTCATTTCTTATTTGAACGAGATGAAGATTATAGAATTAATATCATTAATTAACCACATTACTAGTACTATATCTTTACTTATCGATATGCATCAATTATGTACTCCCTCCGTCCCAAAATTCTTGTCTTAGATTTGTCTAGATACCGTATCTAGACAAATCTAAGACAAGAATTTTGGGACGGAGGGAGTATTTATTTCCTTACTGATTTGTATCAATTGGTGGAGAAGCAACCATCACGAAGACCACCAACTCTCGTTAATAGTGAAAATAATGATTTGTTTCATTTATTTCCTTATTGATCACCACATAGGAGTATTATTTTCATCCTTATTTGTGCACGACGAAAAGTCAAAATTAACCCTATGCGGTCACTGACACACCCTTAGTCTGGATGCGTATTAATTTTTCTCTGTTTTTTCACCATTTAGGGTTGTCATGAACCCATTGTCAGAAACCAAGGTCTAGGGATACACGAAGGAACTACTCTTCTCTGTTCCAACGATGGTTGGGTCCCTACGTGTCACCACATGATGTATGCTCGAACCGAAATGCGCTCTCTATACTACGAAGAAAATGCCATTTCCAAACAAAGTAACAAACTATGAGGAAACGCAACAACAATCTATAGGTGGCTGGTGGAACGTTATTGCAGAACATAAATACCAGCAGCATCCAATCCAAATATCCAATACCCAATTGGTATCCCACAAAAACCTCTCCAAATGGATATGCAGTATTCGAGAGTGTCATCTATCTATGTCGCGAGCTGAGCACATCACTCACTCATCATCGCCATATCTTCAGTTAAAACCTCCCAAAAAGGCTTCCGTATGCCACAGCCGAGGGAGGGGGCTGCGGAAATAATAACTGAACCGAAAGGCACGCCGCTGCTCCTCGCCAAAAGGCCCTTTTGGCGCACAGAAAAGCTCCCATACTTTCAGTTACAGAGAGAGGACAAAACACGCCCCCATGCCGCTATAAAAAACCAACAGTGCCCAAGCACATTCCTTCCTTCCCATTGCCTCGCAGCCCCCCAAGAACCGACCCCGACCCCGAATCCATCCCAATCCCCTCTCGACAACAATCATCCAGTACTCACGAGATGCGTAGAGGCATGCATTCCTCGGTGAAGAGTAGCCCCCGTGCTCCTCTTCTAGCTCCGGTCCTCCTGCTGGTCTGCGGCCTCTCGCTGCTGCAGCGCCCGGCCTCTGCCGAGATAAAGGCGAGTGGAGCGGAAAGGGCGGTGGCTGCTAGCTCTTGGCCCTTCTCTTCTTGGTTCGCTTCTCCTTGTGTTTCTTTTTGCTGGTGATGATAAAGGTTTGCTGATTTGTTGCAGTCGTATGTTGTGTACCTCGGATGCCACTCGCATGGCAGGGAGGGCGCGGCGCTGGCCTCCAACCAGGAACGCGCCAAGAGCTCCCACTACCAGTTCTTGGGCTCCGTACTCGGAAGGTAAATCGAATCATCCTCCTGCTGATCACTCTACCTGTTGGTAGATGAACTGCAAACAAGGTTTCTGAATTTCATCTGTGTGGGCAAATGCTGTCTGCATGCAGCGAGGAGAAGGCGCAGGACGCCATCTTCTACTCCTACACCAAGTACATCAATGGCTTCGCCGCCACGCTGGAGGAAGAAGACGCAATGCAGATCTCAAGTAATGTCTTCAACTCTTCATCATCTTCTTCTTCGCTTGTCTTCTTCCTGTACTAATGGATAATATTTCCCTCTACACGACGCTTGCATGTGATCTTTGCTGGGTGTGGGATTCTGTTTCGATGGGTTATTAAGACGTGTTTACGCTGCCCGTGCAGAGCACCCGAGCGTCGTCTCTGTTTTCCCGAACAGAGGGCATAAGCTGCACACCACCCGCTCATGGGAGTTTCTGGGGATGGAGAAAGACGGCCGGGTGAGACCCGATTCCATCTGGGCCAAGGCAAGGTACGGCGAGGGCGTCATCATCGGCAACCTAGACACCGGTACGCACTCACTCCTTCCTTGCATACCAAATTATCTACTCACCGTGTTTCACAAATTATTACTCACCGAGACGGTCAGTCAGTGTCGATCATTTTGGACCCAAGAACTTGAAATGTCACCCGGTCAATTCCTTCACGCTAGTACTATAGAGTAAATGGCCATCCCTCTCAGCAGTATAGAGTAGAGTAGACACTGTGCGTGGGTCAGACCAAAACAGCGGTCCAGCTTCTGGCACGGCCCGACCCGTGTAGGTGTAACGTAGGCACTAGGCAGGCAGCCGGTGCCTGTGCTGTGCAGCGGGTGTGTGCGATGCGGTGCACGCAGAGCGCGCAGGAGAGCAGCCGCTGCCTGCGACTGCATTGCAATCGGAATCTCGGCCTCCCGTTTTCCTGGTGGATGGCAGGCTCGCCGCTGAGGAACGACTTATCACGGCCCTCTGCGGCTGCGCGCGCTTGCCTTGAGTCGAGCGTCCCCGGAGCCGTCGGTTTTTATGAGCCGTTGGGACTTGGAACTACCACGGCCGCAGCTCATCACGAGCCCGGCCGCTTTGGACTCTCCTAGCAGCGCATGCAGGGGTCAGAAATGGTGCCGCTAGTATTTTTACCTCCTTGGAAAAACAAATGTTTCCTCGTTCGTTCTTCAAGCAAAAATGGTGCTACGCTACGTGCTGGGATCGCGACTGACCGATGAGGTAGCTAGGCTGTGGCTGCGAGGGACAGGGCAGCGTTCAAAGCGTGCATCACAAGTCCACTCCTCCACGCCAGCTGCTGTGAGGGAGTAGCACGCACGTAGACGTCGATGGGGGCGACAGCACAGGCCCGGCGTCGTCGACAGGGAATCCCGGACGCCGAGTCAAATCCCTCCTCACCCCCGGCCCCCGGCTCCGGCGACTACGCTACTCCTACTACTACTATAGTTGTACCACGTAGCGCGGGGCCACCGCCCGGCATGCATGCATGTGACTGAAATGGTGACTTTTTGGCTTATTTTTAGTAGTTTTTTTACACCGGTGGCTGGTGCGTTCATGCAGGGGTGTGGCCGGAGGCCGGCAGCTTCAGCGACGACGGCATGGGCCCGGTGCCGGCGCGGTGGCGGGGAGTCTGCCACGACCAGTCCTCCTCCGACGACGCCCAGGTCCGCTGCAACAGGTTCGTTCGTGCGTGCCCCTCCTCCTTTGTTTGCACTGTAGTACTCCTATGCACTGCACACGGGCACACGGCCCTCCGCGGCTCCATCGGTCGCCTGGGGCGCCGCGCCGACGTGCGGTTCAAGCTCTGTACTACGCGCGTTATCCCGATGAGGGGTTTTGTCCGGCGTTGGTTCGTGTTGTTTAGTGTTTCGCCAACGTGGGCTTGACTTGACCACTGTCGTTGTGCAATGTACAGAGCTTTGTAGGGCGTAAACTAACTATTGCCCCACCTACTAGCTGTTTTCTTTAGTGACAAGAGGCCGACTGCGGTTCGGGAGAGACATGCCTGACCTAACTAAGATTTGTCCCATAAGTTCAGGCAAGTGGTGAGGGTTATTTTAACCAACGATATCGACATGCCCTTGGACTTAGAGCCACACCTGCACTTGTGCTTCTCTTCTGATTTTCTGAATAATAGGCTTAAACTGTAGAGTTGTGCTGGCCTAATCAGACTACAAAATACAAACGGGCAGTGCATCAGTGGTAAATGCTCATGCTAACAATGCCTGAAACCGTTGGAACAGTGCAACATAACCTCAAGAATAAAGTAAGCCAGGCAAGTGCAACAATGTCCACAGTTTCAGACACATGGTAATGGTATTGCACTATTGCCAGTGTGCCACCGTGCTAACAAGGTGCGAAATGGAAAATAAGCTAAACCAGAAAACCTCTAGCACTGTAGCGCACTAGCATGCTTGCCTCTGCACAACCGTGCCTCTCCTGCCCTCCTTTCCGCCGAGCATCTGCCCCTACCAGTAGTCCACCAGTCCACGCCGCGAATCATGTGAGCGAGCGAACGAGAGCGTAGGCAGGCAGAGCTCGCATCCTCATCGTCAACAGATCGATGGCACCTTTTCGCTGTTGGCTGCCAGTGTGGTGGCGCCACAGATTGCAGCCATGATTCAGCTTCAAAATTAGAGCCCGACTCAACTGCATGCATCCCCGCCTACCAGAAAGATTTCCGTCTCCCTGCCGTGCGCTTTCCCATGATTACATGTTGCCCCCAGTCGCCCCGGGCATCGTGCTTGTCCCTACGTATCCCTCCCCTGTTTGCATCCAGCTCGATCGATCGGCCTGCTTCGGGTACCGTATCGATCCACAAGCAGCTGAGCAAGCCGCTAGGCACCACGCAGTTCGCTCAGATCTCAGAAAAGCTCCAAAAGGGCGCCCTGGTCCATGCACGGCACAGCCTTGGCTTTGCTCTCGACCCTTTCTGCGTCGGGGTCCATGGCTCCTGCGCGAGCTTGGCATGTGCTGTGCGATCATCTGCCGCGGCTAGGGCCAGCCCGCTCGCTCGACAACCTATAATGCAGCGTGCCTGATGAAACGCAGTCGTGGGTGAAAAAATGCCAAGAGTGCATCTTGTCTGCATGCACGCTAGGACCATCGTTATCTTATCACGCCGAGGAAATTCCTCCTCCAAATCATCTGTTGGTTGTTGCTCCTCCGAGCAAGATTCTCCTGGAAACATTATGGTGTTGTTGATCGTTAGTAGACAATTATTGGCTTAACTTCTCAAGCGGCTCATCATGGCGTTCCATGCATGACGTTCATGTGAACTGTGATTGTGATTTTGTGATTTGATGAACACGCGCTCCATGCAGGAAGCTGATCGGCGCGCAGTACTTCGACAAGGGGTACGCGGCGACGGTGGGGCGGGCGGGCGCGAGCCCGGCCAGCACGCGCGACAGCGACGGGCACGGCACGCACACGCTGTCCACGGCCGCGGGCCGGTTCGTGCCGGGCGCCAACCTGTTCGGGTACGGCAACGGCACGGCCAAGGGCGGCGCGCCGGGCGCGCGCGTCGCGGCCTACAAGGTGTGCTGGCGCCCCGTGAACGGCAGCGAGTGCTTCGACGCCGACATCATCGCGGCCTTCGACGCGGCCATCCACGACGGGGTCGACGTCCTCTCCGTCTCCCTCGGCGGCGCGCCCACCGACTACTTCAAGGACGGCGTCGCCATCGGGTCGTTCCACGCCGTCAGGAACGGCGTCACCGTGGTCTCCTCCGCGGGCAACTCCGGGCCCGGGGCCGGCACGGTGTCCAACACCGCGCCGTGGCTCGTCACCGTCGGGGCCAGCACCATGGACCGCGAGTTCCCGGCCTACCTGGTTCTCGGCAACAAGAAGCGGATCAAAGTACTTTGCGTCTGCCCGAATTATCTCCAGTTGCTTCTGCTTATGTGCGAATCTCTAATGTGGTGACACTTTGTGATTGCACAGGGACAAAGCCTGTCGCCGGTGCCCCTGCCTGCCAACAAGCACTACCGGCTGATCAGTTCTGTAGAAGCCAAGGCAGCCGATGCAACAGTTGCGCAAGCGTAAGAAAATTCTATGATGAAATTGCTGAATTTGACTTGCAATGCTTTGTCAGAGCTGAAACTGTAACCATCTTCTTATGATTGCAGGCAACTGTGCATGGAGGGGTCGCTGGACATGGAGAAAGTGAGGGGGAAGATCGTGGTGTGCATGCGTGGGAAGAACGCGCGAGTGGAGAAAGGGGAGGAAGTTCATCGTGCCGGCGGGGTTGGGCTGGTGCTGGCGAACGACGAGGCCACCGGGAACGAGATGATCGCCGACGCGCACGTGCTCCCGGCCACCCACATCACCTACTCTGACGGAGTCGCGCTGCTCGCCTACATGAATTCAACCAGGTGCTCTATTGGCTATGTATCATTATTTCAATGTTCCAACCAACAGGGCCTATTAGCTCAGCTGGTTAGAGCGTCGTGCTAATAACGCGAAGGTCACAGGTTCGAGACCTGTATGGGCCAATCTTTTTTGGTCATGTTCTTTTTTTGTTCTGAACATTTTTTGAATCGTGCAGGTTCGCGTCGGGCTACATCACCCTGCCAAACACCGCGCTGGAGACGAAGCCGGCGCCCTTCATGGCCGCCTTCTCCTCTCAGGGTCCAAACACGGTCACTCCCCAGATCCTCAAGGTCCGTCCGGCTTTTCTGCCACAAACTCGCTCGTGCCTTAATAATCGTGTAGTAACATCACAACCATGCTGAGCATCTTACCGTACGTTGGGTGTGTTGCAGCCCGACATCACCGCGCCGGGGGTGAGCATCCTGGCGGCGTTCACCGGCCTGGCCGGCCCGACCGGCCTCACCTTCGACAGCCGCCGCGTCCTCTTCAACTCCGAGTCCGGCACCTCCATGTCGTGCCCGCACGTCGCCGGCATCGCCGGCCTCCTCAAGGCCCTCCACCCCGACTGGAGCCCCGCCGCGATCAAGTCCGCCATCATGACCACCGGTAAATTAAGCAACAAAATTAACGTAACATTGCAGATCAATCTCCTCGTACGGCCGCTGACAAAAAGAGTTCTCGTTTTGATCTTGTGCAGCCAGGGTGCAGGACAACACGCGGAAGCCGATGAGCAACTCGTCGTTCCTGCGCGCCACGCCCTTCGCCTACGGCGCCGGCCACGTGCAGCCCAACCGCGCCGCGGACCCGGGCCTCGTCTACGACATGAACGCCACGGACTACCTCCACTTCCTCTGCGCGCTGGGCTACAACTCCACCGTGATCGGCACGTTCATGGCCGGGCAGCCGGGCGGCGACGACGGCCCGCACGCCTGCCCGGCGAGGCCGCGCAAGCCGGAGGACCTCAACTACCCGTCCGTCACGGTGCCCCACCTGTCCGCGTCCGGCGAGCCGCACACCGTCACGAGGAGGGTGCGGAACGTGGGCGGGGCGCCGGCGGCGTACGACGTGAGGGTCCACGAGCCGCGCGGCGTGTCCGTGTCCGTGCGGCCGGGCCGGCTGGAGTTCGCCGTGGCGGGGGAGGAAAAGGAGTTCGCCGTGACGTTCAGGGCCAGGGTAGGGCATTTCTTGCCCGGCGAGTACGTGTTCGGGCAGATGGTGTGGTCAGACGGCGCCGGGCGGCGCCGCCACCGCGTCAGGAGCCCCGTCGTCGTCAGGGTCGCCGCCCGTAGGACGAGCAAAACCAGTGTCCACGTCGCCTGACGAGCTTCGTTAGGATCCGTTTGGTTATTAGCAAACGATGCACTGAACGAAGAAGTTCGGTCCGTCAACAACAAGGTGTCAATATATGCCAGTACAACCAGCTCTTTGAGCGGTTAATGAAATTGGATTTGGATGTACTTCATGACAAAGAAAAAAAAGAAGTTGGACGTACTTCTCTACTATGCCTACACGAGTTGGTGATGGTGGTGATAAATTCACTCCTCACTTTGCACATACCTCTCTCGTCTATCTAGAAAATGCATGAGACCCTTCGTGTCTGAAAGAGCGTGTTTGATAGTAACTATGATCTTGTGGTTCTGGAATTTGCGGTGGTGGAAACTCTGATCTCTGTGCTCCTCTAGGGTTTTTCAGATTTTAGAGTTTTTATAGAGCTGATAGGCGGTGGAGAGGGGTCCTATGGGCCCCACTACCCACCAGGGCGCGCCAGAGGTGCCTTGTGGGCCCCACGAGCCTCCCCTCGGGCACTTTCTTGGCTCTCAAGTTGTCTTCTGTCCAGAAAAAAATCACCAAAAAGTTTCGTGGCATTTGGACTTCGTTTGGTACTGATATTCTACGAAGTAAAAAACAAGCAAAAAATAGCAACTGACACTGGGCACTATGTCAATAGGTTAGTCCCAAAAAATGATATAAAATTGCTATAAAATAAATATAAAACATCCAAGATTGATAATATAACAACATGAAACAATAAAAATTATAGATACGTTGGAGACGTATCAGCTACCCCAAGCTTAATTCCTGATCGTCATCAAGTAGGTAAATGATAAAAACAGAATCTTTGATGTGGAATGCTGCCTAACATGTTCATCTCATAAAGTTTTCTTTTGTAGCATGGACATTTGGACTTTTAGATGATTCAAAGCAATAGTCTATAATTGACATGAAGACATCAATACTCAAGCATATCAACAAGCAACCATGTCATTCAAAATATCAACGCTAAAGAAATCTATCCCTAGCCCATCATGCTCAATCATTGATCTATTCATGAAACACACTTGAATATTAACTATGCCTAATGCACAAGAATGATAATAGTGTTCCCTAGTTGGTGCTTTATAAGAGGAGATGGAGACTCAATTTTTTTTGCATAAAGTAAATAGATAGGCACTTCGCAGAGGGAAGAAGAGATTTATAGAGGTGCCAGAGCTCAAAGCTTAAATTGAGAGATAAAATTATTTTGAGTGGCATGCTTTTCCCTTCAACGAAAACGACCGAGAATTCCCAATATTTTCCATGCTAGATAGATCATAGGCGGTTCCCAAACAGAAAATAAAGTTTATTCCTTTTTCCACCATTCTTTCACAATCCATGGCTAGCCGTATCCACGGGTGCCTTCCATATCAACACTTTTCAAGGAATTTATTATTGAACAAGATAAATATTTTTATTACATTTCAGGACTGGGCATCCCTATTACCTTTGCCACACTCTCGTGCAATGACAAGTGAATAAACACTCATCTTGAGAATAAAATATCTAGCATGGAAAATATTGGCCACCCCCTGCCGCTTCATGAGCGGTACGGGCACACAGAAATAAAATTTATTTTGAACATTAGAGTTGGCACATACAAATTTACTTGAAACAGCACGGAAATACCACATATAGGTAGGTATGGTGGACTCATTTGGCACAACTTTGGGTTTAAGGATTTGGATGCACAAGTAGTATTCTTACTTAGTACAAATGGAGGCTAGCAAATAGATTGAGAAGTGACCAACCAAGAAACAAAAACTATCATAAAAGAGTATTAAACATAACCAACACCGAATAATGCACCATAAGTTATAATTTCATTGCATAACTATTGACTTTCGTGCTTGCATAGAGAATGACAAACCTTAACACCAATATTCTTACTAAGGCATAATTACTCATTAACATGACTCACATATTATTACCAACATATCTCAAAACTATTGGAAGGAATCAAGTTTTTAATATCCAAAGATCTTCATGAAAGTTTGAAAGTGCAACTAATCCCCGGGTGGTTTTGGTAATTCATAACGACATATAGCTCATTGAACTAATACCCATTCAAGATAAATATTTCAGGAAGTTCAATGAATGGCATGGCATGGACTACAGATGTGGACCCCTCAAAATGCTAAGGACAAATATTGGCAAAAGCTCAAGACTCTTCATCTTTATTTTAGTGATCCAAGATCACATTGAGTCCATAGGAAAGTCAATACTATTAAAAGGGGATGAGATGCTGCTTAATGGCTTGCTTGCTCAAATGCTTAGTGATATTGCTCCAAAATCCTCAGCCACTTTCTCCATCCAAATTTGTCAAAAACCTAAACTCCAACTCGGCCCCACCAATTCTTTCTACCCGGAGCCACCGAGTTCATATGACATAGCCACAGCCAGAAACCCTAGCAATTTGGTCTCACCGATACGGATCTCGATCTCACCGAGATGGCCTTGCCAACACTCTGTGACTTGTTGCATTTATTTCGGTCTCACCGAGTTATGCAATCGGTCTCACCGAGTTGGCTTTACCAACTCTCTGTTGCCCTATTGATTCACTTCGGTCTCACCGAGTTGATGCAATCGGCGCCGCCGAGATGAGGTTTGCCCTAAGCCCTAGCACATCGGTCCCACCGAGTTGTTCTAGTCGGCCCCATCGAGATTCTTAACGTTCACATTTTTGAACTAATCGGTGCCACCGAGTTTAACCATTCGGTCCCACCGAGATGAGTCAAATATGTGTAACGGTTGGATTTTTGTGTGGAGGCTATATATACCCATCCACCCCCTTCTCCATTTGTGAGAGAGCCATCAGAACGTGCCTACACTTCCACCATACATTTTCTGAGAGAGAACCATCTACTCATGTGTTGAGATCAAGACATTCCAATCCTACCACAAGAATCTTGATTTCTAGCCTTCCCCAAGTTGCTTTCCACTCAAATCATCTTTCCACCATAGCCAAATCTGAGAGAGAGAGAGAGAGAGAGTTGAGTGTTGGGGAGACTATCATTTGAAGCACAAGAGCAAGGAGTTCATCATCAACACACCGTATATTACCTTTTGGAGAGTGGTGTCTCCTAGATTGGTTAGATGTCGCTTGGGAGCCTCCGTCATGATGTGGAGTTGAACCAGGAAGTTTGTAAGGGCAAGGAGATCGCCTACTTTGTGAAGATCTACCCGAGTGAGGCAAGTCCTTCGTGGGCGATGGCCATGGTGGGATAGACAAGGTTGCTTCTTCGTGAACCCTTCGTGGGTGGAGCCCTCCGTGGACTCGCGCAGCTGTTACCCTTCGTGGGTTGAAGTCTCCATCAACGTGGATATACGATAGCACCACCTATCGGAACCACGCCAAAAATCTTCGTGTCTCCATTGAGTTTGCCTTCTCCATACCCTTCCCTTTACCTTCATATGCAATGTTTTACTTTTCGCTACTACACTCTTAGAATTGCATGTGTAGGTTGATTGCTTGACTTGTGCTAATTGCTAAAATCTGCCCACAACTAAAATTGGGAAAAAGATAGATTTTTATTTGGTCAAGTAGTCTAATCACCCCTCTCTAGACATACTTTCGATCATACAAAGTTTTTATTATATCCCTCTTGAATATCTATCACTTTGGGACTAATTTCGTATATTACCATTGCTACTAACAAAGCTCTCAAACAAATTTAAGTGAAGAACAAGAGCACAAATATTTCTTCAAAATAATTTTCATCTCTCAAAATAATATAAGTGAAGCAATGGGAGGATATTAAAGCACCACCGTGCTCTAAAAGATATAAGTGAAGTACTAGAGCAATTCCATAGCTCAAAAAATTTAAGTGAAGCACATAGAGTAATTCTAATAAATCATAGCATAATTATGGCTCTCTCAAATAGGTGTGTCTAGCAAGGATTATTGTGACAAACTAAAAAGAAAAACAAGCAAAGACTCATATGATACAAGACGCTCCAAGCAAAACTCATGATATGTGACGAATAAAAATATAGCTCCAAGTAAAATTACCGATGGTCGTTAGAAGAAAGAGGGTATGCCTTCCGGGGCATCCCCAAGCTTAGTTGCTTGGTGCTCCTTGAATATTGCCATGGGGTGCCATGGGGCATCCCCAAGCTTAGTCTCTTGACACTCCTTATTCCTTCATCCATCGTGATCTCACCCAAAACTTGAAGACTTCAATCACACAAAACTTAACAAAACCTTCGTGAGATCCGTTAGTATAAGAAAACCAATCTTCACTTTAAGTACTGTTACAAACCCATTCATATTTTGTTATTGCACCTACTGTATTCTAACTTTACCATGGCTTATACCCCCCCCCCCCCCCGTGATACAATCCATAGATTAATCAAAATAAGCACACAATGCAACGAAAACAGAATCTGTCAAAAACAGAACAGTCTGTAAAGACGCGGATTTTACTCATACTTATGTAACTGCAAAAATTCTGAAAAATTAGGAAAACGTAGGAAATTTGTATATCAATCTTGTGTAAAAAATTCAGAATTTTTCGTCACTTATGTGAATTTTCAACATCCTTCTACTGGATGCAAAAGTTTCTGTTTTTCAACAAAATCAAATCAACTATCACCCAACATGATCCCAAAGGCTTTACTTGGCACAAACACTAATTAAAACATAAAAACACAATCACAACAGTAGAATAATTGTGCAAACACTCAAGAACAGAAATAAAAAGTGAAAAATAAATTTTATTCATTGGGTTGCCTCCCAACAAGCGCTATTGTTTTATGCCCCTAGCTAGGCATAATGCATAGATTCAAGTACTGTCATCTTTCTTCTTAATTTTCACAGATGTGTTCTTGGTAGGGGGTTTCTCAAATATAACTTGAAACACATTATCCATATAATTTTTAGCATTATCAAGTTGCCCATCTACATATCCCCTTTGATTCCCAGCTACAATCCAAGAGTACTGTTGATTAACATCATTGAAAACTTGTTGGATCATATCCAAAACAGGAATTTCCTTTTTAAGATTCTCATCAAAGATTTGATTATTGCCAAGCAAATGTCTCAAAACATAATCACTATTGTAAAGGATCTCATCTATCACCGGTTTTTCATGGTTCATGCCATAAAAATCAAAGATCTCCCAAGCTTCCCACACTATATGATTAAATTCATTCATAAGGACAAGGTTAGCTATCTTTTTAGCCATAGGATCCTTAAAATAGGTAGCTAATAAAACAATCTTTTCAAAGTAGGATGAGTACGAATAAACCTATTCCCAAGTTTCAGAACTAGTGCTGAAATAGCTTCTGCATAAGTTTTAGTTCTTTTAAGTATAGGAGCATCATCACACGTCAAAGTTCCAACACAGTTAAAGAATTCTTGGATAGTTTATTTTTATATAACATTCCCTCGTCCCAAAACAAAAGTTTTGGCATCCAGATTACCAGAACGTCCAATTTTAGGAGTTCTACCATCATCTGTTTCTGCCATACCAAAGTCACTCATGATGACGACTCAGAACAACCAAACAAAACATCCAACGAGAAAAAGCTAACCGAAAAAGAAGGCAAATATTTTTGTGAAGTGGGGGTGATGAAAACGAGAGGCAAATGGCAAATAAAGTAAATTGCAAGAAGATGAGATTTGTGATTGTGTACCTGATAGATCTGGACTTGATCCTCCCCGGCAACGGTGCCAAAAGTTCTTTCTTGATTGCTTGTATCTGCGTTGGTATTTCCCCAAAGAGGAAGGGATGATGCAGCACAGCAACGAAAGTATTTCCCTCAGTTATGAAACCAAGGTATCAATCCAGTAGGAGGATCCACCAGACTATGTAAACAGTACCTTCACACAAATAACAAAAACTTGCAACCCAATGCGTAAGAGGGGTTGTCAATCCCTCCTCGGTATTGAGATAGATTAAATTGTATGAGATTGGATAAATAGATCTAACAAAAACACAAAATAAAATAAGTAAAGAAAAAGTGCAACAAGGTATTTTTGGATTTTTGGATTAACAGATCTGAAAATAATATGATAGGAAATAGACCCGGGGGCCGTAGATTTCAGTAGAGGCTTCTCTCAAGAAAATAACATACAGTGGGTAAACAAATTACTGTTGGGCAATTCATAGAAGAGCAAATAATTATGACAATATACAAGGTAATGATCATGTATATAGGCATCACATCCAAGATTAGTAGACGTACTCCTGCCTGCATCTACTACTATTACTCCACACATCGACCGCTATCCAGCATGCATCTAGTCTATTAAGTTAATGGAAAAATGGAGTAATGCAATAAGAACGATGACATGATGTAGACAAGATCTATTCATGTAGGAATAGACCCCATCTTTTTATCCTTAATAGCAACGATACATGCGTGCCTTGCTACCCCTTCTGTCACTAGGTGAGGACATCGCAAGATCAAACCCATCACAAAGCACCTCTTCCCATGGCAAGAAAAATTAATCTAGTTGGCCAAACCAAACCAAAGTTTCGGAGAAGAAATAGGAGGCTATAACAATCATGCATAAGAGAGTTCAATAAAGACTCAAATAATATTCATAGATAGATCTGATCATAAACTCGCAATTCATCGGATCCCAACAAACACACCGCAAAAAAGAGTTACATCAAATAGATCTTCAAGAACACCGAGGAGAACATTGTATTGAAGATCAAAAAGAAAGAAGAAGCCATCTAGCTACTGCCTACGGACCCGTAGGTCCGTGGTAAACTACTCACGCATCATTGGAGGGGCAAGGGTGTTGATGAAGAACCCCTCCGTGATTGTTGACCCCTCCGACAAGGTGCCGGAAAAGGCCTCTAGATTGGATCTCGTGGTTCTTGAACTTGCGGCGATGGAAACTCTGATCTCTCTGCTCCCCTAGGGTTGTTGGGATTTTAGAGTATTTATAGAGCTGATAGACAGTGGAGAGGGGGCCTGTGGGCCCCACTACCCTGGCGCGCCCTGGTGCCTTGTGGGCCCGACGAGCCTACCCTCGGGCACTTCCTTGGCTCTCAAGTTGTCTTCTGTCCAGAAAAATATCACCAAAAAGTTTGGTGGCATTTGGACTTTGTTTAGTACTGATATTCTGCGAAGTAAAAAATAAGCAAAAAACAACAACTGGCACTGGGCACTATGTCAATAGGTTAGTCCCAAAAAATGATATAAAGTTGCTATAAATGAATATAAAATAACCAAGATTGATAATATAACAGCATGGAACAATAAAAAATTATAGATACGTTGGAGACGTATCACGGCGCATTTTCGCGCGTCCTCCTATGGAGTCCTTCTCCGGCAGCCCTCGGCCCCGTACTAAGTGGCCGCTTCTCCTCCTACTGCGCGCCACCGCAAGCGCTCCGGGCGCTCGCGGCTGCAGCGCTGGATCAAGCATGCTGTGGCCGTCCAGGCCGCGGCGGAGCATGTGGTGGCTATCGAATTTGACGAGCCCGTCCTCGATCTCTCTGACGGATCACTTGGCGATTCCTCCGAGGAGTCCGAGTGCGAAAGTGTCGAATCGACTTCTGAAGTTCTCATGGCGGATAACTCCGAGCATCGCGCACCCCCGGGGTACACGGATGCCCGGGACAGCCTTGCGGGCGCTTCACACGGGAGTAGCGTGAGGAGCTTCGCCATAGGAACGAGCAGCTCTTGAACACCCCCATCACCGGGACGACCCCTGAAGCGCTGGCCATGGAGTCGACTCGCCTGGCCACCCTGGCCGAGCGGGACCGCCTCGAACGGCTTCAGAAAGAGCTGGATGATCGTGCGCGCCGTCAACCCAGCTCCAGTCGGCACAAGCGCCGACTCTACTCGAGTGACCATCCTCGTAAGTATCAGGTTCTCAGTACTCCGCTACAAAATCTGGCGGCCGCTACTCAGATCATGGATTCCATCCAGCCCTTCGGCTCTGCAGCCGGAGAGGGGATTCGGCAGATCCAAGCGCTCTTGAAGACGGCACTGTCGCAGAACGCGGCGGTGTCCCAGTCCAGAGATCGCATCCATAGTGTGTCAGTGCGTGGGAAGACCGTTCAGTCGGCTCACAGCCCACTTGGCTCTGGCACGCGCTGAGTCACATCCTCCTCGAGAGATCATTACGAAGATCAGATGCGCGATCGAGTTGTGTCGCCCCAGCGGCACGTCAATTATGATCGCGCCCTGATGCCTCCACCGCGAGATGGTGCGTACAAGTGCCAGCCCTAGGACGATAGATGGACTCACGACGGTGATCGAAGGCCAGTCCTTGTCACCACACGAGGGACAGCCGAGACTCGCAGTTCAACGCGAGATCCGTTCTTGCTCAGATCCTAGTCGACAGGAGCCGGTCTTGGCGGGAAGGCCAAGACGCCGATGTACCGAGTGGTTCCGTACCCTCGGGTCCCGAGTGTTTCAGCCGGTACATACGGGCGGCGGAGATTCCCAACAACTTCAGGTTGGCTACGGGGATCAGCAAGTTCACTGGCGAGTCCAAGCTAGAAATCTAGTTAGAAGGTTACCGGGTGGCAGTCCAGATCGGCGGTGGCAACGACAACGTGGCCAGGAAGCATTTACCGCTGATGCTCAAGGGCTCCGCCCTGCGTGGCTCACGCAGCTCCCACCAGGTAGCATTTACTGCTGGGATGATTTGGCGAGAGTGTTCATCAAGACCTTTGAGGGCACATACAAGCGGCCGGGTGGCTTGGCCAAGTTGCAGCATCGTGTACAGAAACAAAATGAGACTCTCCGAGAGTACATTCAACGGTGGACCACCCTGCACAACACGATGGAGAATGTCATTGAACACCACGCGATCTGCGCCTTCAAGGCCGGAGTTAGGTACCGGGAGCTGAACATGAAGTTCGGCCGAACTGAGACCCCGACTCTCGGTCGAGCTATGGAGATAGCCAATCGATACGCCAATGGTGAAGAGGAAGACCGACTGAGGAGTGGCAACAGCCGAGCGGGTGGCGCTCATCAGTCGGACAACAAGGGCAAGAAGCACAAGCGGAAGGCTGACACTGGAGGGAGTGCTGAGGCTGCAACCCTGGCCGGCCAAGGCAAAGGAGAAAGCTCCCAAAAGCAGAAGAAAGACTGGAAGGGAAAGAAACAGGTTACCCCGAAGAATGACATCCTCGACCAACCCTGTCAGATCTATACAAAGAAAGATGAGGAGGGAAATGTGATTTTGCCCAAGCATACCACTCGGGAATGCCGACTCCTGAAGCAAGAGATGCGGCAGGATTCCTCCGGCGACAAGGATGAAAACGATGACAACAACGGAGGCAAGGGTGCTTCCGGGTACCCCAACATCGAAAAAGTCCTGATGATCTTTGCCGACGTCGAAAGCAAGAGTCGCCTCAAGGTTATAAACTGAGAGGTCAACATGGCGGTTCCGACTGTCACCAAATACCTCGACTGGGCCAAGACGCTCGTAACCTTCGACCAGTCGGATCACCCGGCCCATATACCAACCCCGGGCGGCAGGCTTTGGTGGTCGATCCGGCCGTTGAAGGGGTCGAACTATGCAAAGTCCTAATGGACGGTGGCAGCGGGCTTAACATCATCTATGCTGACACTCTGGAGGCGATGGGCATTCTGATGTCCCGTCTCACCAAGAGCAACATGCAGTTCCACGGGGTAATCCCCGGGAAGAAGGCCGAGTCACTCGGGCAAATCGCCCTTGACTTCAGAAAGGAGCGACTAACTTTCGAAGTGTTGGACTTCTGGAGTGCTTACCACGCCATCCTGGGTAGGCCGGCCTATGCATGTTTCATGGCCCGTCCGTGTTACGTGTATCTTAAACTTAAGATGCCAGGGCCGAGTGGTGTGATTACTATCACAGGCAATCGAAAGTTGGCTAAGGAGTGTCTCCATAAGGGCTCCCAGATCACAGACGAGTAGATGGCGATGGCTGAGCTGGATGAGTACAAGAAAGCGGTGGATTCGGGTGATCTGCTGAAGTCCAAGAAGCCGACTGTGGAATCCGCTTTCCAGTCGGCCGGAGAGACGAAGCCGGTACATGTTCATCCTGAAGATCCGAATGCCGCCCCAACCAACATCTCCACCACCCTTGACAGCAAATAGGAAGGCGACCTCATCCAGTTCCTCCGTGAGAACTGGGACATCTTCGCGTGGAAGCCTTCTGACATGCCGGGTGTTCCCAGGGGACTGGCTGAGCATAGACTCCGTGTCGACCCAAAGATGAAGCCTGTCAAAGAGCACCTTCGACTATCTTCCACAGAGAAGTGTGATACGTCTCCAATGTATCTATAATTTTTGATTGTTCCATGCTATTATATTATCTGTTTTGGATGTTTTATATGCATTAATATGCTATTTTATATTATTTTTGGGACTAACCTATTAACCTAGAGCCCAGTGCCAGTTTCTATTTTTTCCTTGTTTTTGAGTTTTACAGAAAAGGAATATCAAAGGAGTCCAAATGGAATAAAACTTTCACAATGATTTTTCTTGGACCAGAAGACAGCCACGTAACTTGGAAAGAGGGCCAGAAGAGTCTCGAGGAGGCCACAAGCCTCTAGGGCACGCCCCAGGGGGGCAGGCGCCCTGAGGACTTGTGGGCCCCTCGGGTGTCCTCCAACCCTAATTCCACCTCTATAAATTCCAAAATATTCTCCAAACATCAGAAGGGTCCACCAAAATACTTTTCCGCCGCCGCAAGCCTCTGTTCCCGTGAGATCCCATCTTGTGGCCTTTTCCGGTGATCAGCCGGAGGGGGATTCGATCACGGAGGGCCTCTACATCAACCTTGCTGCCCTTTCGATGATGTGTGAGTAGTTTACCACAGACCTACGGGTCCATAGCTAGTAGCTAGATGGCTTCTTCTCTCTCTTTGATCTTCAATACAATGTTGTCCTCGATGTTCTCGGAGATCTATTCGATGTAATACTTTTTTGTGGTGTGTTTGTTGAGATCCGATGAATTGTGGATTTATGATCATATTACCTATGAATATTATTTGAGTCTTCTCTGAACTCTTTTATGCATGATTAAGATATCTTTGTATTTCTCTTCGAACTATCGGTTTGGTTTGGCCAACTAGATTGGTTTTTCTTGCAATGGGAGAGGTGCTTGGTTTTGGGTTCAATCTTGCGGTGTCCTCACCCAGTGACAAAAGGGGTAGCGAGGCATGCATTGTATTGTTGCCATCAAGGATAAAAAGATGGGGTTTATATCATATTGCTTGAGTTTATCCCTCTACATCATGTCATCTTACTTAAGGGGTAACTCCGTTCTTATGAACTTAATACTCTAGATGCATGCTGGATAGCGGTCGATGTGTGGAGTAATAGTAGTAGATGCAGGCATGAGTCGGTCTACTTGTCACGGATGTGATGCCTATATTCATGATCATTGCCTTAGATATCGTCATAACTTTGCGCTTTTCTATCAATTGCTCAACAATAATTTGTTTACCCACCGTATGCTATCTTCAAGAGAGAAGCCTCTAGTGAAACCTATGGCCCCTGGGTCTATTTTCCATCATATATTTTCAGATCTATAAACCAAAAAAAAACCAAAAATACTTTGCTGCACTTTATTTATATTTACTTTAGTTTGCTCTTTTATTTATCTTTTATACCTACCTCTATTAGATCTCACTCTTGTTCGTGACTGTGAAGGGATTGACAACCCCTTTTTCGCGTTGTGTGCAAGTGTTTATTAGTTTGTGCAGGTGCATAGATTGGAGACTTGCTTGTGCCTCCTACTGGGTTGATACCTTGGTTCTTAACTGAGGGAAATACTTATCTCTACTTTGCTGCATCACCCTTTCCTCATCAAGGGAAAAACAACGCAAGCTCAAGAAGTAGCAGGAATAATTTCTGGCGCCGTTGCCGGGGAGGTTCTACATCAAGCCTACCAAGTACCCATCATAAACTCTCATCTCTTGCACTTACATTATTTACGATTTGCCTCTTGTTTTCCTCTCCCCCACTTCTAAAATGTTTTCAGAAAAACACAAAAATATTTGCCTTTTTATTCGCCCTTCTTTCGTTCATCTTTTCGTTTGCCTTTATGTCTTACTTGGTTTGTTTGCTCGTTCGCTTGGTATAATTATGTGTTTATTGAAAATCAGGAAGCAAAAAGTTTATGTATGCTCATCCACTTGCTAATCTTTTTAAAAGATCCAATTATGATGAACCAATTGCTAGTGAGTTGAGTGCACTAGATTATCTTTATGAAGTTTTGCTTGAAATTCGTGAATCTAAAAATTGTGATAAAGTGCTAAAAGAAGAAATTTATAAAGTGGTTCACGATAGCTCCTTGAATGAAAAGCATGATTACAATGATGTTATTATAAATTCTATTAATGTTAATTGTGTTAAAAATATGCAAAACCCCAAGCTTGGGGATGCTAATTTTGCTATGTCCACTACTTATTGCAATGATCATGACTGGGGTGATTCCTCTTATGATCTTGAAAATTTGTTTAAGCCTCATGATGAATTTGATATTGATAATAATGTTTGCAATAATATTGAAAGTGGGTTTGGAAGAGTGTCAACTTTAGGAAATAATGATCCCACTACTTTGGAGTTTGGTCAATCTTATGAAATTTTTGATAAAAGTGGGCTTGGAGAAGTAATAACTTTATTCTATGTTAATCCCACTATTTTGGAAGAGTGTCAACTTTGCATGCATGTGGATCATGTAGAAAATATGTTATGTGATAGCTATATTGTTGAATTTGAATATGATCCCACATGTAATTATTATGAGAGAGGAAAATATGGTTGTAGAAATTTTCATGTTACTAAATTACCTCTCGTTATGTTGAGATTGCTATTGTTTCTTTCTTGTTCCTTGCATATGCTAGTTTTTGCTTGTCTTGATAAATATTTTTACTATAGAATGCCTATTCATAGGAAGTATGTTAGACTTAAACTTGTTTTTCACATGCTACATGATGCTCTCTTCGTGTTTCAATTGCTATCTTTCTTGTGAGCATCATTAAAATTATCAACGCCTAGCTAAAAGGCTTTAAAGAAAAGCGCTTGTTGGGAGACAACCCAATATTTTTCCTTCCTGTTTTTATGAGTATACACATTATTAACTCTGTAATAATTTTGTTTTGGTGTTTTAATTAGTGTTTGAGCCAAGTAAGACCTTTGGGATGGTCTACGGTGATAGTTGATTTGATCTTGCTGAAAAACAGAAACTTTTGCGCTCATTGCCAGAAATTTAAAAAATCACAGAAACGTGCTTTTGATCTGAATTTTTTTACACAAGATTTATATACAAATTTCCTAAATTTTCCTAATTTTTCATATTTTTGGAGTTACATAAGTATACAAAATTTCCAGATTACTACAGACTGTTCTGTTTTTGACAGATTCTATTTTCTATGTGTTGTTTGCTTATTTTGATGAATATATGGGTAGTATCGGGGGGTATGAACCATGGAGAAGTTGGAATACAGTAGATATAACACCAATATAAATTAAGAATGAGTTCACAACATTACCAAAAGTGGTGATTTATTTTTTTATACTAACGGATCTTATGAGTTTTCTGTTGAGTTTTGTGTTGTGAAATTTTCAAGTTTTGGGTAAAGATTTGATGGACAACGAAATAAGGAGTGGCAAGAGCCTAAGCTTGGGGATTCCCAAGGCACCCCAAGGTAATATTCAAGGACAACCCAACATCTAAGCTTGGGGATGCCCCGGATGGCATCCCCTCTTTTGTCTTCAATCCATCGGTAAATTTACTTGAGGCTATATTTTTATTCACCACTTGATATGTGTTTTGCTTGGAGCATCTTGTATGATATGAGTCTTTGATTTTTAGTTTGCCACAATCATCCTTGCTATACACACCTTTTGAGAGGGACACGCATTAATCATGAATTTATTAGAATACTCTATGTGCTTCACTTATATCTTTTGAGCTAGGCAGTTTGCTCTAGTACTTCACTTATATCTTTTTAGAGCACGGCGGTGGCTTTATTTTATAGAAATTGTTGAACTCTCATGCTTCACTTATATTATTTTGAGAGTCTTAAACAGCATGTTAATTTTCTTAGGTTATGAATTTGGTCCTAATATGACGGGCATCCAAGAGGGATATAATAAAAACTTTCATATAAAGAGCATTGAATAGATGAGAAGTTTGATTCCTTGCATTTGTTTTGAGATATAAAGATGGTGATATTAGAGTCATGCTAGTGATTAATTGTGGATTGGTAGAAATACTTGTGTTAAAGTTTGTGATTCCCGTAGCATGCACGTATGGTGAACCGTTATGTGATGAAGTCGGAGCATGATTTATTTTTTGATTGTCTTCCTTATGAGTGGCGGTCGGGGACGAGCGATGGTCTTTTCCTACCAATCTATACCCCTAGGAGCATGCATGTAGTACTTTATTTTGATGGCTAATAAATTTTTGCAATAAGTATGTGAGTTCTTTATGACTAATGTTGAGTCCATGGATTATACGCACTCTCACCCTTCCACCATTGCTAGCCTCTCTAGTACCGCGCAACTTTCGCCGGTACATTAAACCCACCGTATACCCTTCCTCAAAACAGCCACCATACCTACCTATTATGGCATTTCCATAGCCATTCCAAGATATATTGCCATGCAACTTCCACAGTTCCGTTTATTATGACACATACCATCATTGTCATATTGCTTTGCATGATCATGTAGTTGGCATAGTATTTGTGGCAAGGCCACCGTTCACATTTTTTATACATGTCACTCTTGATCATTGCACATCCCGGTACACCGCCGGAGGCATTCATATAGAGTCATATCTTGTTCTAGTATTGAGTTGTAAGTAAATAAAAGTGTGATGATCATCATTATTAGAGCATTGTCCCATGTGAGGAAAGGATGATGGAAGCTATGATTCCCTCACAAGTTAGGATGAGTCTCGGTCCTTTATAAAAAATAAAAGAGGCCAAAGAAGCCCAAAAAAAGAGAAAATAAAAAAATGAGAGAAATGAGAGAAGGGACAATGTTACTATCCTTTTTCCACACTTGTGCTTCAAAGTAGCACCATGATCTTCATGATAGAGAGTCTCCTATTTTTTCACTTTCATATACTAATGGGAATTTTTCATTATAGAACTTGGCTTGTATATTCCAATGATGGGCTTTCTCAAATTGCCCTAGGTGAGCAAGCAAGTTGGATGCACACCCACATAGTTTCTTTTTGATCTTTCATACACTTATAGCTCTAGTGCATCCGTTGCATGGCAATCCCTACTCACTTGCATCGATATCAATTGATGGGCATCTCCATAGCCCATTAATTTGCCTAGTTGACGTGAGACTTTCTCCTTCTTTTTGTCTTCTCCACAACCACCATATTCTATTCCACCCATAGTGCTATATCCATGGCTCACGCTCATGTATTGCGTGAAAGTTGAAAAAGTTTGAGAACACCAAAAGTATGAAACAATTGCTTGGCTTGTCATCGGGGTTGTGCATGATGAAATGCTTTGTGTGATGAAGATGGAGCATAGCCAGACTATATGATTTTGTAGGGATAACTTTCTTTGGCCATGTTATTTTGAGAAGACATGAATGCTTTATTAGTATGCTTGAAGTATTATTGTTTTTATGTCAATATTAAACTTTCATTTTGAATCTTATGGATCTGAATATTCTTGCCACAATAAAGAAGATTACATTGATAAATATGTTAGGTCGCATTCCACATCAAAAATTCTGTTTTTATCATTTACCTACTCGAGGACGAGCAGGAATTAAGCTTAGGGATGCTTGATACGTCTCCAACGTATCTATAATTTTTAATTGTTCCATGCTATTATATTATCTGTTTTGGATGTTTTATATGCATTAATATGCTATTTTATATTATTTTTGGGACTAACCTATTAACCTAGAGCCGAGTGCTACTTTATGTTTTTTCCTTGTTTTTGAGTTTTACAGAAAAGGAATACCAAACGGAGTCCAAACGGAATAAAACTTTTGCGATGATTTTTCTTGGACCAGAAGACACCCAGAGGACTCGGAGAGGGGGCCAGAGGAGTCCCGTGGAGCCCACAAGCTCTCAGGGCGCGCCCTAGTGGGGAACGCCTCCCTGGCTTGTGGACCCTTTGGGAGTCCCCCAACCCTAATCCTTACACTATAAATTCCCAAATATTCCCCCAACACCAGAAGCGTCCACAAAAATACTTTCTCGCCGCCACAAGCCTCTGTTCCTGTGAGATCCCATCTTGGGGCCTTTTCCGACGATCTGCCGAAGGGGGATTCGATCACAGAGGGCCTCTACATCAACCTTGCTGCCCTTCTGATGATGTGTGAGTAGTTTACCATAGACCTACGGGTCCATAGCTAGTAGCTAGATGGCTTCTTCTCTCTCTTTGATCTTCAATACAATGTTCTCCTCGATGTTCTTGGAGATCTATTCGATGTAATACTTTTTTGCGGTGTGTTTGTTGAGATCCGATGAATTGTGGATTTATGATCAGATTATCTATGAATATTATTTGAGTCTTCTCTGAACTCTTTTATGCATGATTCAGATATCTTTGTATTTCTCTTCGAACTACCGGTTTGGTTGGGCCAACTAGATTAGTTTTTCTTGCAATGGGAGAGGTGCTTAGTTTTGGGTTCAATCTTGTGGTGTCCTCACCTAGTGATAGAAGGGGTAGCGACGCACGTATTGTATTGTTGCCATCGAGGATAAAAAGATGGGGTTTATATCATATTGCTTGAGTTTATCCCTCTACATCATGTCATCTTGCTTAAGGCGTTACTCCATTCTTATGAACTTAATACTCTAGATGCATGCTGGATAGCGGTCGATGTGTGGAGTAATAGTAGTAGATGCAGAATCGTTTCGGTCTACTTGTCATGGACGTGATGCCTATATTCGTGATCATTGCCTTAGATATTGTCATAACTTTGCGCTTTTCTATCAATTGCTCAACAGTAATTTGTTCACCCACCGTATGCTATCTTCAAGAGAGAAGCCTCTAGTGAAACCTATGGCCCCCGGGTCTATTTTCCATCATATATTTTCAGATCTATAAACCCAAAAATACCTTGCTGCAATTTATTTAGATTTACTTTAGTTTGCTCTTTTATTTATCTTTTATACCTATCTCTATTAGATCTCACTCTTGTTTGAGACCGTGAAGGGATTGACAATCCCTTTTTCGCGTTGAGTGCAAGTGTTTGTTAGTTTGTGCAGGTGCATAGATTGGAGACTTGCTTGTGCCTCCTACTGGATTGATACCTTGGTTCTTAACTGTGGTAAATACTTATTTCTACTTTGCTGCATCACCCTTTCCTCTTCAATGGAAAAATCAACGCAATCTCAAGAAGCAGCAGTACCCGCATTACCAGAAGTTAGTGTACGGGATCTATCTATCTGACTGCGAAGAAGGTGGTGCATTACTTCCAAGAACACTCGGTCATGGTGATAAGTGATGCCCCTCTATCTGAGATCATGAACAACAGAGATGCCACAGTCGAGTGGCAAAGTGGGACATCGAGCTCCTTCCATTGGATATCAACTTCGAAGCTAAGAAAGCCATCAAGTCGCAAGCCCTAGTGGATTTCCTCGCCGAGTGGATGGAACAAGAGCAGCCCGTCCCGAGTCTCCCCGAGCACTGGACAATGTTCTTCAACGGCTCCAAGATGCTCCACAGCTCCGGAGTCGGAGTGGTCTTGGTGTCCCCCAAGGGCGACCGACTTAGCTACGGGCTTCAGATCCACTTCAACTCCTCCAACAATGAGGCCGAATATGAAGCTCTCCTGTATGGGCTGCGGATGGCAATTTCTCTGGGAATTCGCCGACTGATGGTCTATGGTGACTCGGACCTAGTGGTGAACCAAGTTATGAAGGAGTGGGATATCCGTAGTCTGGCAATGACAGGCTACTACAATGCAGTCAGAAAGCTGGAAAAGCACTTTGAAGGACTGGAGCTTCATCATGTACCACGACTCAAGAACCAAGCAGCTGATGATTTGGCCAAGATAGGCTCCACTCGGAAGGCTGTCCCCAAGAATGTGTTCCTTGAGCACCTACACTCTCCTATGATCAAGGAAGACCCTTTCGTTGAGGAGCCCCCGCAACAAGTCGGTCCTTCGAACCCGATTGAGGTGGACATCCCTGTGGTGATTGACCTGGTCCAAGAGATCCTTGTCATCACCCTCGAGTGGACCGAACCGTATATGGCTTATCTGCTCAGACATGAACTCCCAGAAGATGAAGCTGAGGCTCGCCAGATCGCCCGCTGATCTAAAGCCTTCACCGTCATGGGAGATCAGCTCTATAAGAAAAGAACTATTGGGGTCACTCAGCGCTGCATATCACCAGGAGAAGGGCAACAGATTCTGCAGGAAATTCACTTGGGAACCTGTGGATACCATGCGTCCTCTCGGACACTGGTCGCCAAAGCGTTCAGAGTCGGGTTCTATTGGCCTTGCGCCAATGAGGCCGCCCGAGACATAGTGGACGAGTGCGTCGAATGTCAATTCTACGTGAATCAGTCGCACAAGCCATCGTCCGCTCTGAAGACGATCCCCCTTACTTGGCCGTTTGCTGTGTGGGGGCTCGATATGGTCGGTCCTCTCTGGACCGGGGCAAGTGGCTTTACACACTTGCTGGTGGCGGTCGACAAGTTCACCAAGTGGATTGAAGCGAAACCAATAAAGAAGTTGGACTCGGCAACTACCATTCAATTCATCAAGGAAATAGTCTTCAGATTCGGAGTCCCACACAGCATCATCATAGACAACGGGTCAAATTTCGACTCAAACGAATTCCTGAATTCTGATATTCCCAAGGCACTCGGGTTGATTATGCCTCTGTGGCACACCCTCAGTCGAATGGACAGGCAGAACGAGCGAATGGACTGATACTTCAAGGATTGAAGCCCCGCCTCATGCGTGATCTGAAGCACACAGTGGGGGCTTGGTAACCGAGCTTCCATCAGTCCTCTAGGGCTTGCGGACGACCCCGAACCGGTCCACCTATTGCACTCCATTCTTCATGGTGTACGGGTCGGAAGCAGTCTTACCGAGTGATTTACTTCACAAATCCCCCCGAGTGGATCTGTACTCAGAAGCCGAAGCTGAAGAAGCGAGACAAGACGGCCTCGACCTCTTAGAGGAAGAGTGTGAGTTGGCACAAATAAGGTTGACGTTGTACCAACAAGACCTACGCCGCTATCACGACAGAAACGTTAGAGGACGAGCCTTTCAAGAGGGAGATATGGTTCTCCGAGTGGATCAGCAGAGGCCTCACAAGCTGGCACCCCCATGGGAAGGGCCATTCGCGATATCGAAGGTCCTGCATAACGGAGCCTACATGCTCTACAAATTCAGCAAAGAAATAGAAGAGCCCATAGCTTGGAACGCGGACCTGCTTCGCAAGTTTTACACTTAGAATAAGCTTCCCCATTGTAATAGTTTCGGAGTGAACTTAGATGAATAAAGGTCTTACTTTTCCCATATATCGTCTAGTTCGGCTTAAAGCCGTGTTTTCACTCAGGTGACTAACATCATTCGAAAACTAACACACTCCTAGCGGGTGGCTTAGCCGCGAACCTATTTTGCCTAAGTTCAGACACATTCCGAGTGCGGACACACTCCACACTCGGGGGCTTAGCCGCGAACCTGTTTTGCGTAAGTTCAAATACATTCCGAGTGAGGACATGCTCCACACTCGGGGGCTTAGCCGTGAACCTGGTTCACCTAAGTTCAAAAATTATTTCGAGTGAGGGCACGCTCCACACTCGGGGGCTTAGCCGCGAACCTGTTTCGCCTAAGTTCAAAATCATTCCGAGTGAGGACACGCTCCACACTCGGGGGCTTGGCCGTGAACTTGTTTCGCCTAAGTTCGAAAACATTCCGAGTGAGGACACGCTCCACACTCGGGGGGTTGGCCGTGAACCAGCTTTTGCATAAGCCCAATTATAACGAAGGAACAGATAAAAGTTCAATACTCTCAATCAAAAGCTTCGACCTATTCGAATGTTTCAAGCAAAATCCAAATAAACGAGCCCAAGGCTCGGAAACGTTTTCGGTTACATCAACCACCCGGCATCCCGGGGCAAATTTAAAGCGATCATGTTGTTCAGGCGTCTAGCTGAGGACTGGCCGGCTCGACGAAGGTCTCCATATCGATCCCATCAGCTATGCACATGGCAGCCTCAGCGAAGGTATCCATGAAGTCCTCGAACTTTAGCTTCTTCTTGTTGATCGCTCAGAGGTTCTTCAACTTCTCGTCCACATCCTTGCAATGGATGCGGATGAGTGACAGGGCCACGTCGGCACCACTACGAGCCGCCGACTTCTTCCAGGCCTGCACTCGGGCAGGGATTTCACTCAGTCGCATCATCATGGACTCCAAATACATCTGGACGGCTTCGCCGGGCTGAAGTTCCTTGTCAATCCTTCCCAAAGCACCGTGTAAGCGTATGATGTAGCCCAAGGCATTGTCGAGTCGATCGTCCAGTTGGAGAACAACAAGCGCGGCCTTGTCATTGATGATCTGTCTCTTGGGGTCCAGATCTCGCTCAATCCGACCCGTCTCCATCTCCTCGTCGCGGCAGTACTCTGTTACAAGGAAATGAATTAAGGGATCAGTGGGCGGTTAGATGAGATAACACGCGAACTTCACTCGCTCAAAGAACTCACCAGCGAGCTTTCCATTCATCTCTGTGCAGAAGTCATCGATATACTGCTCAAGGGCATTCTTCCTCTCAAGAAGCTGTCTCACCTTCTCCACCAGACCCTTCTGCTCCTGTTCAAAGGCAATAGCTTGTTCCTTGCACTTCTTTTCCCACTCGGCAGACTCGCCTTTGGTCGCGGCAGCGGCAGCTTTGAGGGTCTCAATCTCTTTCTCCAGCTTCCCGACTCACACCAGCTTCTCCTCAGCAAGCTTGGTTTTGGTCGTGGCTTCCTTATAAGCGAGCTCTAGTTCCTTGTCCTTGTTCTCCAGAGCTTGCTTCATGGTTTCTAAATAAGTAGAAGTCCTGAGACTCTTTACGAGTTGGGTGTTCTCACTACGAACATCTGTCGGAGCGGAATGCCTCGGAACAAAGAAGAAAAAATAGCAAGCAACAACCAGCCGGCAAAAATGTCTTACCTCCTAAGGTCTTCTTCTCCTTCTCCAGTCGAGCGCTCTTGTGCTTCTCCGCATCCAAATCCACCCGGAGGGATATCACCTCCTTCTCCAGGGCAGCGTAGTGGGATCCCAGCTCGCAGGCCTTCTGCACCACCCAAAAGATAGCCAGTCAGAAAACATGGAGATAAAATCAAAGTTTTGATCTACTATCACTCGGTTGACTACTGAGTCGGCGATGAAGAAGATCGAGGACAACAACATCCTGATCTACTATCACTCGGCTAACCTCCGAGTCAGCGATGAAGAAGATCGAGGACAACAACTCCCTGATCTACTATCACTCGGCTGACTACCGAGTCGGCGATGAAGAAGATCGAGGATAACAACACCCTGATCTACTATCACTCGGCTGATTACCGAGTCGGCGATGAAGAAGATCGAGGACAACAACACCCTAATCTCCTTTCATTTGGTTGGCCTCCGAGTTAGCCATGAAAGAGATCGTACCTATCGTCCCATCAGAATTCCACCTTGGTCAACCGAGTGCGGACGAACGCTCTGAGTGACGCGGGATAGTTCTAAAGACTGCCGTCGGTTGCCCGCAATCGATAGTAGTCTCAGGGACAACACCCAGTGGGTGCCCTCAGTGTGCCCCCACTAGAAAGTGACTCGTGTTGAGCTAAAAATGATAATAAGCCCCAAGGCAAAAAGCCACAATTCTAAGACTACCACCGACTGACTGCAGTTAGTAGTAGCCTCGGGGACTACACCCAGTGGGTGCACTCAGCATGCCCCCACTGGGTCGCAAACATTCGGAAACGCCTCGGCTAAGCCCTTGTGAAAGCGACTACACTAAAAAACATTAAGTTCTAAGACTCCTGTCGACTGATTCTAGTCAAACAGGAGCCTCAGGGACTACACCCAATGGGTGCACTCAGCGTGCCCCCACTAGAACAAAAACACCCAGTGGTTGTGCCCTGCACGAACCCACTGACAAAATCCTACCACAGAGAAAGAAAAAGAAGAAACATCGATTGGAAATTTTACTCACAATGGTACTTACTCGGACATTGGCCTGCAGCGCCTCGCTGGCGTCATATGCATCCTTGAGACGGCTGCACACCAGCCCCGCCTGGATCAGGGCCTCCTTGCTCGCCCCTACTTGGTCTTTTGGGACATGGTAGAGGGGGAAAGCGGTGGCAGAGGCCAACGGAGGCGCTGGTGTAGGCCTTGGAGCCCGGATCACTGCAGTCACGGGCGTCGAACTGCTCTGGGCTATAGGACTCAGCCCGGTGGCCTTCGCGGCAGCCTTGGCTGGCGAAGCACATTTCGCCTGGCGAGGAGAAGCCTCCTGCATGACTGTGTCGGTGTCGGACGCCTTTCCCTTGGCAACCTCTGGGTTTGGCGGGTCGGACCTCTCGTGGTCGTCCAACTGGATGACCTCAGGTAGAGCTGCATGAGTATATGAGTCCGAGAAATCAGCAAAGGTCAGTCGGATAAGATCTGGACATCATAACCAGTCGGCGAGGAAATACCTTTGGAAGTGGCAGCATCCACCGTGTCAACGTCGCCCTGGTCCTTCCTGCGAGCGCACGGGCCCGCCGACGTCGTCGAGGTCTCGTTGCTAAAAAGTTCGACAACGCTCAGTCGGCTGGGGATATCGTTCGGCCGAGTCGAAACAAAAATAAACGAAGATGTGCTAAGTGCACTTACGTCGAAGCCACTGGCACCGCCACCTTGATCCGAGGCACAACAGCCTTCTGAGGCTTGGAGGTGGTCTGCTTGGGCTGATTCTCCATGGAGCTCTCCGCCTCTGTCCGCCCACGCTTTGAGCTGCGGGTTGTCCGCCCTGAAGCAGTCGGCTGCTGAGCTCCTCCCGCCTTGCCACCCGGATAATGCAACGCCTTTGAGTGGGGTTCCTTGCGGGCCTCATAGGAAGGGGAGGACTCGGCCTCCTCACCCTCCTCCTCGTCGCTCTTTGCAACTTGTTGAGCTTGCGTTGATTTTTTCCTTGAAGAGGAAATGGTGATGCAGCAAAGTAGAGATAAGTATTTCCCTTAGTTAAGAACCAAGGTATCAATCCAGTAGGACGTACAATCAAGTCCCCAATAGATGCACCTGCACAAACTAACAAACACTTGCACACAACGCGAAAAAGGGGTTGTCAATCCCTTCACGGTCACTAGCAAGAGTGAGATCTAATAGAGATAGATATAAAAGATAAGTAAAAGGCAAAATAAAGTAAATATAAATAAATTGCAGAAAGGTATTTTTGGGTTTTTGGTTTTATAGATCTGAAAATATATGATGAGAAATAGAACCGGGGGCCATAGTTTTCACTAGAGGCTTCTCTCTTGAAAGAACACATACGGTGGGTGAACAAATTACTGTTGAGCAATTGATAGAAAAGCGCAAAGTTATGACGATATCTAAGGCAATGATCATGAATATAGGCATCACATCCATGACAAGTAGACCGACTCCTGCCTGCATCTACTACTATTACTCTGCACATCGACCGCTATCCAGCATGCATCTAGTGTATTAAGTTAACAAGAACGGAGTAACACCTTAAGCAAGATGACATGATGTAGAGGGATAGATCCAATCAATATGGCAAAAAACCTATCTTTTTATCCTCAATGGCAACAATACAAATACGTGCCTCGCTGCCCCTACTGTCACTGGGTGAGGATACTGCAAGATTGAACCCATCACAAAGCACCTCTCCCATTGCAAGAAAAACCAATCTAGTTGGGCAAACCAAATCGATAGATCGGAGAGAAATATAAAGCTATCTTAATCATGCATAAAAGAGTTCAGAGAAGACTCTAATAGTATTCATAGTTAATCTGATCATAAATCCACAGTTCATCGGATCTCAACAAACGCACCGCAAAAGAAGATTACATCAAGTAGAGCTCCAAGAACATCGAGGAGAACACTGTATTGAAGATCAAAAAGAGAGAAGAAGCCATCTAGCTACTAGCTATGGACCCATAGGTCTGTGGTAAACTACTCACACATCATCGGAAGGGCAACAAGGTTGGTGTAGAGGCCCTCCGTGATCAAATCCCCCTCCGGCAGAGTGCCGGAAAAGGCCCCAAGATGGGATCTCACGAGAACTGAAGCTTGCGGTGGCGGAAAAGTATTTTTGGTGTGCCCTCTGACGTAACGGGAATATTTGGGTATTTATAGAGCAGAGATTAGGGTTAGGAGATCTGCGAGGGGTCCACAAGCCTAGGGGGCGCGCCCCTAGGGCTTGTGGCCCTCTCCTGGGTCTTCTAGCCTCTTCCCGAAGCTTCATGGTTGTCTTCTGGTCCAAGAAAAATCCTCGAAAAGTTTTGTTCCGTTTGGTATTGATTTTCTGTAAAAGACAAAAACAAGGAAAAAACAGCAACTGACACTCGACACTAGGTTAATAGGTTAGTACCAAAAAATGATATAAAATAGCATATGAATGCATATAAAACATCCAAGATAGATAATATAATAGCATGGAACAATCAAAAATTATAGATACGTTGGAGACGTATCAAGCATCCCCAAGCTTAATTCCTGCTCGTCCTCGAGTAGGTAAATGATAAAAACAGAATTTTTAATGTGGAATGCTACCTAACATATTTATCAATGTAATTTTTCTTATTATGGCATGAATGTTCAGATCCATAAGATTCAAAACAAAAGTTTAATATTGACATAAAAACAATAATACTTCAAGCATACTAATAAAGCAATCATGTCTTCTCAAAATATCATGGCTAAAGAAAGTTATCCCTACAAAATCATATAATCTTGCCATGCTCTATCTTGATCACACAAAATATTTATCATGCCCAACCCTGACGATAAGCCAAGCAATTGTTTCATACTTTTAATGTTCTCAAGCCTTTTCAACTTTCATGCAATACATGAGCGTGAGCCATGGATGTAGCACTATAGGTGGAATAGAGTATGGTGGAGGTTGTGAGGAGAAGACAAAAAGGAGAAAGTCTCACATCAACTAGGAAAATTAATGGGCTATGGAGATGCCCATCAAATGATATCGATGCAAGTGAGTAGGGATTGCCATGCAATGGATTCACTAGAGCTATAAGTGTATGAAAGCTCAAAAGAAAACTAAGTGGGTGTGCATCCAACTTGCTTGCTCACGAAGACCTAGGGAAATTTGAGGAAGCCCATCATTGGAATATACAAGCCAAGTTCTATAATGAAAAATTCCCACTAGTATATGAAAGTTATAAAATAGAAGACTCTCTATCATGAAGAACATGGTGCTATTTTTTTAGCACAAGTGTGGCAAAAGGATAGTAACATTGTCCCTTCTCTCTTTTTCTCTCATTTTTTCCTTTTTTTCTTTTTTTCTTTTTCTTTTTTTTCTTTTTGGGCTCTTTGGCCTCTTTTTATTATTATTTAAGTTCGGAGTCTCATCCGACTTGTGGGGGAATCATAGTCTCCATCATTATTTCCTCACATGGGACAATGCTCTAATAATGATGATCATCACACTTGTATTTACTTACAACTCAATACTAGAACAAAGATATGACTTTGTATGAATGCCTCCGGCGGTGTACCGGGATGTGCAATGATCTAGCGTGACATGTATACAAAATATGAACGGTGGCCAAGCCACAAATACTATGTCAACTATATGATCATGCAAAGCAATATGACAATGATGGTATGTGTCATAATAAACGTAACGATGGAAGTTACATGGCAATATATCTCGGAATGGCTATGGAAATGCCATAATAAGTAGGTATGGTGGCTGTTTTGAGGAAGGGTATATGGTGGGTTTAATGCACTGGTGAAAGTTGCGCGGTACTAGAGAGGCTAGCAATGGTGGAAGGGTGAGAGTGCGTATAATACATGGACTCAACATTAGTCATAAAGAACCCACATACTTATTGCAAAAATTTATTAGCCATTGAAGCAAAGTACTAATACGCATGCTCCTAGGGGGATAGATTGGTAGGAAAAGACCATCGCTCGTCCCCGACCGCCACTCATAAGGAAGACAATAAAAAATAAATCATGCTCTAACCTCATCGCATAATGATATGCTTCGGGAGTCACAAACCTTAATACAAGTATTTCTACTAATCCACAATTACTCTCTAGCATGACTCTAATATCACCATCTTTATATCTCAAAACATATGCAAGGAATCAAACTTCTCATGTATTCAATGCTCTTTATGATAGTTTTTATTATATCCCTCTTGGATACCCATCATATTAGGACCGAATTCATAACCTAAGAAAATTGCCATACTATTTTTAAGACTCTCAAAATAATCTAAGTGAATCATGAGAGTTCATCAATTTCTACAAAATAAAACCACCGCCGTGCTCTAAAAAGATATAAGTGAAGCACTAGAGCAACTACCTAGCTCAAAAGATATAAGTGAAGCACATAGAGTATTCTAATAAATTCACGATTGATGTGTGTCCCTCTCAAAAGGTGTGTACAGCAAGGATGCTTGTGGAAAACTAAAAATCAAAGACTCATATAATACAAGACGCTCCAAGAAAAACTCATATCATGTGGTGAATAAAAATATAGCCTCAAGTAAATTTACGGATGGATTGAAGACAAAAGAGGGGATGTCATCCAGGGCATCCCCAAGCTTAGATGCTTGGTTATCCTTGAATATTACCTTGGGGTGCCTTGGGCATATCCAAGCTTAGACTCTTGCCACTCCTTATTCCATAGTCTATCAAATCTTTACCCAAAACTTGAAAACATAACAACACAAAACTCGACAAAAAACTCGTGAGATCCGTTAGTATGATAAAACAAATCTCCACTTTTAGGTATTATTGTGAACTCATTCCAATTTTATATTGGTGTTATATCTACTGTATTCTAACTTCTCCATGGTTCATACCCCCCGATACTACCCATAGATTCATCAAAATAAGCAAACAACACATCAAAAACAGAATCTATCAAAAACAGAATAGTTTGTAAATACCCTAATATTAGTCATACTTCTGTAACTCCAAAAACTCTGAAACATTAGTAAAACATAGGTAATTCATATATCAATCTTGTGTAAAAAATTCAGAGTTTTTCCACGCTCCAGTGAATTTAACAATTCTGGTACTGGACGCAAAATCTTCTTTTTTTCAGCAAAATCAAATCAACGATATACAAAAGCATCCCAAAGGCCTTGCTTGGCTCAAACACTAATTAAAACACAATTACTACAGAAGTAATATTGCATAAACACATAAAAACAGAAAATAAAAATATTGGGTTGTCTCCCAACAAGCGCTTATCTTTAAAGCCTTTTAGCTAGGCGTTGATTATTTTAATGATGCTCACATGAAAGACAAAAAATTGAAGCACAAAGAGAGCATCATATAGCATGTGAAAAACAAGTTTAAGTCTAACATACTTCCTATGCATAGGCATTTTATAGGGAAAAGATTTATCAAGAAAAGCAAAAACTAGCATATGCAAGGAAGAAGAAAGAAACAATAGCAATCTCAACATAATGAGAGGTAATTTAGTAACATGAAAATTTCTACAACCAGATTTCCCTCTCTCATAATAATTACATGTAGGATCATATTCAAATTCAACAATATAGCTATCATATAAAATTTTCTCTACATGATCCACATGCTTGCAAAGTTGACACTCATCCAAAATAGTGGGATTATCATCAAATAAAGTTATGACCTCTCCAAACCCACTTTTATCAAAAAAATCATAAGATTGAACACTCTCCAAATATGTGGGATTATTTTTACCTAGAGGTGACACTCTTCCGAGCCCACTTTCAATATTATCCCAAACATATTCACCATGAGGCTTAAGTAAATTTTCAAGATCATAAGAAGCATTATCACCCCAATCATGATCATTGCAATAAGTAGTGGACATAGCAAAATTAGCATCACCAAGCTTGGGTTTTTGCATATTATTAGCATAATTGACATTAATAGAATTTATAATAACACCATTGCAATCATGCTTTTCATTCAAGGATCCATACCAAATTTGCTATCTTTGCTTGTGTTACCATGTGCCTTCTATTTGCTTGCATCTTCGCTTGCTAAAAATTTATTGATATGGATCCTCATCCACTTGCTAATCTTTTTAAAAGATCCAATTATGATGAACCAATTGCTAGTGAGTTGAGTGCACTAGATTATCTTTATGAAGTTTTGCTTGAAATTCGTGAATCTGAAAATTGTGATGAAGTGTTAAAAGAAGAAATTTATGAAGTGATTCCTGATAGCTCCTTGAATGAAATGATGTTATTATAAATTCTATTAATGTCAATTGTGCTAATAATATGCAAAACCCCAAGCTTCGGGATGCTAATTTTTCTATGTCCACTACTTATTGCAATGATCATGATTGGGGTGATAATGCTTCTTATGATCTTGAAATTTATTTAAGCCTCATGATGAATATGTTTGCCATAATATTGAAAGTGGGTTTGGAATAGTGTCAACTTTAGCTAAAAATAAACCCACATATTTGGAGAATGATCAATCTTATGAAATTTTTGATAAAAGTGGGCTTGGAGAGGTCATGACTTTATTTGATGACAATCCCACTATTTTGGAAGAGTGTCAACTTTGCATGCATGTGGATCATGCAAATAATATGTTATATGATAGCTATATTGTTGAATTTGAATATGATCCCACATGTAATTATTATGAGAGAGGGAATTTTCATGTTACAAAATTACCTCTTGTTATGTTGAGATTGCTATTGTTTCTTTCTTCTTCCTTGCATATGCTAGTTTTTGCTTGTCTTGACAAATCTTTTCCCTATAAAATACCTATGCATAGGAAGTATGTTAGACTTAAAATTGTTTTTCACATGCTATATGATGCTCTCTTTGTGCTCCATTTTTTTTGTCTTTCATGCGAGCATCATTAAAATTATCAATGCCTAGCTAGGGGCATAAAACGATAGCGCTTGTTGGGAGGCAACCCAATGAATAATTTTTTTCTTTTTGTTTATGTTTTTGTGTGTTCACACAATTATGCCTCTGTTATGATTGTGTTTTTTATGTTTTAATAAGTATTTGTGCCAAGTGAAGCCTTTGGGATAGCTTTGGGTGATAGTTGATTTGATCCTGTTGAAAAACAGAAACTTTTGCGTCCAGTAACAGAATTGTTAAAATTCACAGAAGCGATGAAAAATTCTGAATGTTTTAAACACGATTGATATACAAATTTACTCTGTTTTCCTAAATTTTCAGAATTTTTAGAGTTACAGAAGTATGAGTAAAATTCGCATCTTTACAGACTGTTCTGTTTTTTGACAGATTCTGTTTTCTTTGCATTGTGTGCTTATTTTGATGAATCTATGGATTGTATTGGGGGTATAAGCCATGGTAAAGTTAGAATACAGTAGGTATAATGCAATAAAAATATGAATGGGTTTTCAACAGTACTTAAAGCAATTATTGGTTTTATTATACTAACGGATCTCACGAAGGTTTTGTTAAGTTTTGTGTGATTGAAGTTTTCAAGTTTTGGGTGTGATCTCGATGGATGAAGGAATAAGAAGTGAAAAGAGTCTAAGCTTGGGGATGCCTTGGCACCCCAAGATAATATTCAAGGAGAACCAAGCAACTAAGCTTGGGGATGCCCCGAAAGGCATCCCCTCTTTCTTCTAACAACCATCGGTAATTTTACTTGGAGCTATATTTTTATTCGTCAGATATCATGAGTTTTGCTTGGAGCGTCTTGTATTATATGAGTCTTTATTTGTTTTGCTTTTTAGTTTGTCTCCAGCGTCCTTGCTGGACACACCAATTTGAGAGAGCCAAAATTATGCTATGATTTGTTAGAATTGCTCTATGTGCTTCACTTAAACCTTTTGAGCTATGGAATTGCTCTTGTGCTTCACTTATATCTTTTTGAGCACGGTGTGCTTTAATTTTTGAAGAAATATGCTCTCATGCTTCACTTAGATTTATTTGAGAGTTAGTAAATTTTTGAAGAAATTCTCTCATGCTTCACTATAAAATATTATTTTGAGAGATGAAATTTTTTATGCTCATGTTCTTCACTTAAATTTGTTTGAGCTTGTCAAAAGCAAATGCAACATATGAAATTAGTCCCAAAGTGATAGATATTCAAGAGGGATATAATAAAAACTTTCACTAAGATCATTGGACAAAATAAACTTGATTCTTAGTAATAGTTTTGAGATATGATGATAGTAATATGTGAGTCATGTTGGTGAGTAATTATGCTTTAGTAAGAATATTGCTGTTAAGGTTTGTGATTCCCTATGCAAGCACAAAAGTCAATAGTTATGCAATGAAATTACATCCTACTTGTGGTGCATTATTCGGTGTTAGTTATGCTTAATGCTCGTTTATGTGAATTTTTGTTTCTTGGTTGGTTGCTTCTCAATCTATTTGCTAGCCTCCATTTGTACTAAGCGGGAATACTACTTGTGCATCCAAAATCCTTAAACCCAATTTTGCCATATGAGTCCACCATACCTACATATATGCGGTATTTCCGTGCCGTTCTAAGTAAATTTGTATGTGCCAACTCTAGTTTTCAAAATAAATTTCCTTTTTGTGTGCCCGTACCGCTCAGGAAGCGGCAGGGGGTGACCAATGTTTTTCCATTCTAGATGTGTTATTATCAAGATGAGGGTTTGTTCACTTGTCATTGCACGAGAGTGTGGCGGTAATAGAGATGCCTAGTCCGGAAATGAAAAAGAAATTTACTTTATGTTGTCAAATAATAAATTCCTTGGAAAGTGTTGGTATGGAAGGCACCCGTGGATACGGCTAGACATGGATTGTGAAAGAATGATGGAAAAAGGAATAAACTTTATTTTATGTTTGGGAACCGCCTATGATGTATCTAGCATGGAAAGTATTGGGAACTACTCGGTCGTTTTTGTTGACGGGAAAAGCATGCCTCTCAAAATTTTTATCTCTCAATTTAAGCCTTGAGCTCTCGCACCTCTACAAATCTCTGCTTCCCTCTGCGAAGGGCCTATCTATGTGCTTTTATGCAAAAAAAATTGAGTCTCAATCTTCTCTTATAAAGCACCAACTAGGGAGCACTGTGATCATACTTAAGCATTGGATGTAGCTAATATTCGAGAGTGTTTCGTGAATGGATCAATGATTGAGCATGATGGGCTAGGGATAGCTTTCTTTAGTGTTGATATTTTGAAAGACATGGTTGCTTGTTGATATGCTTGAGTATTGAAGTCTTCATGTCAATTATAGACTATTGCTTCGAACCATCTAAAAGCCCAAATGTCCATGCTACAAAAGAAAAGAATATGTGATGAACATGTTAGGCAGCATTCCACATCAAAAATTCTATTTTTATCATTTACCTACTCGAGGACGAGCAGGAATTAAGCTTGGGGATGCTGATACGTCTCCAACGTATCTATAATTTTTTATTGTTCAATGTTGTTATATTATCATTCTTGGATGTTTTACAATCATTTTATAGAAATTTTATATCATTTTTTGGGACTAACCTATTGACATAGTGCCCAGTGCCAGTTGCTGTTTTTTGCTTGTTTTTTACTTCGCAGAATATCCCTATCAAACGGAGTCCAAACCAGCGAAACTTTTTGAAGATTTTTTGGCACCAGAAGACAACTAGGGAGCCAAGGAAGCACCAGAGGGGAAGCCCGTGGAGCCCATAAGACACCAGGGCGCGCCAGAGGCCCCTGGCGCGCCCTGATGGGTCATGGGGCCCATGGAGGTCCTCTCCACCACCTCTCAGCTATATAAATACCCAAATATTCCAGAAACCCTAGTTGAGCGATCGAAAAACAATTCCAGTTGCCGCAAGTTCCAGAACCACGAGATCCAATCTAGAGCCCTATTCCGGCACTCTGCCGGAGGGGAACACGATCATGGAGGGGTTCACCATCCTCATTGGTGCTCCTCCGATGATGCGTGAGTAGTTCACCATAGACCTACGGGTCCGTAGGCAGTAGCTAGATGGCTTCTTCTCTCTTTTTGATTCTCAATACTATGTTCTCTTGGAGATCTATTTGATGTAGTGACTTTTTGTGGTGTGTGTATTGGGATCCGATGAAGTGCGAGTTTATGATCAGATCTATATCCATGAATATTATTTGAGTCTTCTTTGATCTCTTATATGCATGATTATTTATAGCTTCGTATTTTTTCTCCGAATCTTTGGTTTAGTTAGGCCAACTAGATCGATTTTTCTTGCAATGGGAAGAGGTGCTTTGTGATGGGTTCGATCTTGCGGTGTCCTCACCCAGTGACAAAAGGGGTAGCGAGGCACGCATGTATCGTTGCTATTAAGGATAAAAATATGGGGTCTATTCCTACATGAATAGATCTTGTCTACATCATGTCATTGTTCTTATTGCATTACTCCGTTTCTCCATGAACTTAATACACTAGATGCATGCTGGATAGTGGTCGATGTGTGGAGTAATAGTAGTAGATGTAGGCAGGAGTCGGTCTACTAATCTTGGACGTGATGCCTATATACTGATCATTGCCTTGGATATCGTCATAATTATTTGCTCTTCTATCAATTACCCAATAGTAATTTGTTTACCCACCGTATGCTATTTTCTTGAGAGAAGCCACTAGTGAAATCTACGGCCCCCGGGTCTATCTTTTATCATATTGCTTTCAGATCTATCTTTTATAATATTTGTTTTCAGATCTATTATTCCAAAAACCCAAAAATACCTTGCTGCACTTTTTCCTTACTTATTTTATTTTGCGTTCTTGCTAGATCTATTTATCCAATCTCATACAATTTAATCTATCTTTTTACCGAGGAGGGATTGACAACCCCTCTTACGCATTGAGTTGCAAGTATTTGTTCTTTGTGTGCAGGTACCATTTACATAGTGTTGCTTGGTTCTCCTACTGGATTGATACCTTGGTTTCATAACTGAGGGAAATACTTACCGTAGCTGTGCTGCATCATCCCTTCCTCTTTGGGGAAATACCGACGCAGTCCCAAGCCACGTCAAGGAGCACTTGGGTAGGGTCACTCGGACCCTCATACATCCACATGGGATGGGCCCTGGTTTGCAGAGGTTGGATCCGCCGAGTGAGGAAGGTCTCCAGCAGATCCATCCTACTCATGCCAGCATTCATGACCCCAACCAGGGCAGTGTCCAGGATGCCGGCCTCCGTCTTCTCCTCCTTCATCTTCGAAAAAGACTCGGGAGCCCGCACCCTCTCTGTTGAGTACAGAGGCAAACCCGACTGATTGTTGGCTCCAGGAACATCCCTGCAGTAAAACTAGGTTCCCTGCCACCCCTTGACCGAGTCAGGAAAGCTCATCTTGGGGAAGGCACTGCCGCCCCGGAGTTGGATGCCCAGTCCCCCCACATAGTTGGGTGACGTGGGTCTTCTCGTCAGTCGACGAATCCTTTTTCACGGTCATCGATCGACAAGTGAACACATGCTTGAAGAGGCCCCAATGGGGATGACAACCAAGGAAGTTTTCGTAGAGGGAAAGGAAAACCAAAAGATAAATGATGGCATTAGGAGGAAGATGGCGGAGCTGCGCCCCAAAATAGTCCAACAAAGCCCGAAAGAAGGGGTGGGGTGGCATGGAGAAACCTCTCTCGATGTGGGTCACCAAGAGAACCCGCTCGTCCTCCTCTGGCACTGGCTCGGTCTCCCCCGCCTCAGGACGCCTCCATCCCGCCTGCGAGATCAAGCCCTCCGCCGCCAGCTCCTCCAGCCACCGGCCCAAGACGCACGAGGGGATCCAATCCCCCTCCGCACCTCGAGTCGTCGCTCCAGAGCCTGAGGAATAAGCCCTCCCGGCCTTTTTCGCCTTCTCCGCCTTAGCAATGGAGTCCTTTGCCATGGGATCGGGAGCTCGGTGCACTCGAGTGGAGAAGAGAAGCGGAGGAGCCGAGGGGAAGAGAAGGGGATCCAGAGCTCTAGCCCTTGTCCCACGGTCTTTTATACCTCAGACTCAATCGCGAGCCAGATTCTGCGCCGCTGATCCCTGGATCGACAACGCTCATAACAAGGCGTCACGCAGAGGAACCGTGGCACGTGGCGGATTTTGTGGGCGAAAATAGAGGTGCCACGCCCCCCACTAATGCACGTCGTTACCGTTTCCACGCGCGCATGCGCACACACAAATTCAAATCCCAGGATTTCCAGAGCAAATCGACCCGATTGATTGCTCGCTATTCCTCTCCTAAAGGACTTCCGTTAGCCCGACTGGCTACCCTCCGAGGGGACCCGTGCACTCGACCACGTTAAACATCCGACTAAAGTCTTCTTCAGGATTGCTATGAGGCGAGCTTGACGCCCTTCCGCGGGTTGACTTGGCCCTTTCATTAGGCTCCAAGGCGCATGTCTCGTAAATCTAGACTCGTAGTACGGCCTGCGTTGGCCTTCCCTCGGGATAAGGAGTGGCATCTCTCTGGAGAATCGGACCATGCGCCGGCGTCGCCACTCGGGTTATAATGGCATGCCCTCCCTCAGGCCTCAGGTCAATCTCCTCAGGGAGACAGAAGAATGCCACCAGGTTTTTCTTGGCGATCAACGACACTCGGTCATCCAAGAAAGCTCTTAGTCTAGAATCCGTTGTGTTTTCATCTAAGGAGCAATGAACCACGAATCAGGAGCATATTGTGAGTGGCCCCGAAGCACTCGGACCCAACCGAGAGCTTGGTTCGCATGTCCTACGAAACCTAAGCCGATTCGGGGGCTAATGATGAGGTCACCTACTATAGGTAGGGTCAAGAACCCATCATACGGGGTCCACCAGGGGCCCCTCACCATCATTGGTAGGTCCCTAGACCATATTGGCATTCAGATGCACGTATCAGGAAGGCCACTCGGACACCTCGACAACTCTCGGCGACCACTCTTCAGTTGTCACGGTCACCACCACTCGGACAAGGGAGACGAAAGGAGATGTGGGCGCTGCAACGGTCGAGGAATCCTAAGCCACCCTTAAAGTGGAGTCATGGCTACCGTTACCTGCAACTACTGTAGATGTGACACTTTATACTAGTAACTGCCTTAGTAATGAGCTCTAAATGCCCCAGCGACATGGAGATGTTGGAGCTGCGGCACACTCTATATAAGCCTGCCTCCTCCTCCTGAGCTAGGGTTAAGCAATCTCTGTAATCCCTCAAGAAAAACATAGCCCCTGGGCACGAGACGTAGGGCTTTTGCCTCCACCGAGAGGGGCTTGAACTCGTTAAACACCGAGTGTTACACCTGCGCCGTAGCTAGGTTCTGCCTTGATACGTCTATTTTTGCATCATGCTTATATGTTGATATTTATTGCATTATGGGCTGTTATTTCACATTATGGTACAATACTTATGCCTTTTCTCTCTTATTTTACAAGATTTACATGAAGAGGGAGAATGCCGACAGTTGGAATTCTGGACCGTAAAGGAGCAAATCTGAGATACCTATTCTACACAACTCCAACTGTCCTGAAACTTTACAGAGAATTATTTTGCAATATATAAAAAATAATAGGCGAAGAAACAACAGAAGGGGGCCCACTAGGAGGCCACAAGCCTGGGGGGCACACCCTACCCCCAGGGCTTGTGGCCTCCCTGGCCATCGTCTGGTGCCCACCTTATGCTATATGGAGGGTTTTGACCTAGAAAAAAAAATAAGAAGGAAGCTTTCAGGACGAAGCACCGCCGTCTCGAGGTAGAACCTGGGCAGAAGCAATCTAGGGCTCTGGCAGAGCGATTTTGCCGGGGAAACTTCCCTTCGGGAGGGGGAAATCGAAGCCATCGTCATCACCAATGATCCTCTCATTGTGGGAGGGTCAATCTTCATCAACTTCTTCACCATCACCATCTCCTCTCAAACCCTAGTTCATCTCTTGTATTCAATCTTTGTCCCAAAACCTCAGATTGGTACCTGTGGGTTGCTAGTAGTGTTGATTACTCTTCGTAGTTGATGCTAGTTGGTTTATTTGGTGGAAGATCATATGTTCAGATCCTTAATGATATTTATTACCCCTCTGATCTTGAACATGAACATGCTTTGTGAGTAGTTACGTTTGTTCCTGAGGACATGTGAGAAGTCTTGTTATAAGTAATCATGTGAATTTGGTATTCGTTCGATATTTTGATGAGATGTATGTTGTCTTTCCTCTAGTGGTGTTATGTGAATGTCGACTACATGACACTTCACCATGATTTGGGCCTAGGGGAAGGCATTGGGAAGTAATAAGTAGATGATGGGTTGCTAGAGTGACAGAAGCTTAAACCCTAGTTTATGCGTTGCTTCGTAAGGGGTTGATTTGGATCCACATGCTTCATGGTATGGTTAGATTTATCTTAATTCTTCTTTCATAGTTGCGGATGCTTGCGAGAGGGGTTAATCATAAGTGGGAGGCTTGTCCAAGTAAGGATAGCACCCAAGCACCGGTCCATCCACATATCAAATTATCAAAGTAACGAACGTGAATCATATGAGCATGGTGAAAACTAACTTGAAAGTAATTCCCATGTGTCCTCGGGAGCGCTTTGCTTTATATAAGAGTTCGTCCAGGCTTATCCTTTTCTACAAAAAGGATTGGGCCACCTTGCTGCACCTTTGCTACACTTGTTACTTGTTACCCGTTACGAAATATCCTACTACCAAACTATCTATTACCGATAATTTCAGTGCTTGCAGAGAATACCTTGCTGAAAACCACTTATCATTTCCTTCTGCTCCTCGTTGGATTCGACACTCTTACTTATCGAAAGGACTACGATAGATCCCCTATACTTGTGGGTTATCAAGACACTTTTCTAGCGCCATTGCCGGGGAGTGAAGCGCCTTTGCTGAGTGGAATTTGGTAAGGAAACATTTATATTATGTGCTGAAATTTATTGTCACTTGTCATTATGGAAAATAATCCTTTGAGGGGCTTGTTCGGGGTATCTTCACCCCGACCAAGAGAACAAAGATTTTCTCCTCAACCTACTGCACCTACTGAAAATATTTATTATGAAATTCCTTCGGGTATGATAGAGAAACTACTAGCCAATTCTTATGCAGGAGATGGAACACTACATCCTGATATGCATCTAATCTATGTGGATGGAATTTGTGGATTATTTAAGCTTGCAGGTTTGCCCGAAGATGAAGTCAATAAGAAGGTCTTCCCTTTATCTTTGAAGGGAAAGGCATTGACATGTTATAGGCTATGTTATGTTATTGGAGCTTGGAATTACAACCGATTGAAATTGGAATTTCATCAGAAGTTTTACCATAAGCATCTGGTTCATCGTGATTGGAATTATATATATATAATTTTTTGCCTCATGAAGGAGAAAGTATCGCTCAAGCTTGGGGGAGGCTTAAGTCAATGTTTTATTCATGCCCCAATCATGAGCTCTCAAGAGAAATTATTATTCAGAATTTTTATGCTCCACTTTCTCGTAATGATTAATCCATGATACTTCTTGTACTGGTTCTTTTACGAAGAAGACTATTGAATTCAAATGGGATCTCTTGGAAAGAATTAAACGCAACTCTGAAGATTGGGAGATCGACGAAGGTAAGGAGTCGGGTATAAACCTTGAGTTTGATTGTGTTAAATCTTTTATGGATACCGATGGTTTTCATGAATTTAGCACTAAATATGGACTTGACTCTGAGATAGTAGCTTCTTTTTGTGAATCATTTGCTACTCATGTTGATCTCCCTAAGGAGAAGTGGTTTAAATATCATCCTCCCATTGAAGTAAAAACAGTAGAACCCATTAAAGCTGAAGAAGAAACCATTACTTATAATGTTGATCCAGTTATTCCTACTGCTTATGTTGAGAAACCACCTTTTCCTGTTTGGATAAAAGAACATGTTAAAGCTTCAACTGTAGTCCGTAAGAGTTATACAAGAACACCTACACCCTCTGAACAAATTAAAGTTGAACCTAATATTGCTATGGTTAAAGATCTCTTGGGTGAAAATATTGATGGGCATGTTATTTATTTCTGTGATGAAGCTACTAGAATTGCTAAACCCGATGACAAGGATAAACGTAGACCTGTTGTTGGCATGCCTGTTGTCTCTGTTAAAATAGGAGATCATTGTTATCATGGTTTATGTGATTTGGGTGCTAGTGTGAGTGCAATCCCTTTTACTTTATATCAAGAAATTATGAATGATATTGCACCTACTGAAATAGAAGATATTGATGTTACTATCAAGCTTGCTAATAGAGATACTGTCACACCACTTGGGATTGCTAGAGATGTTGAAGTCTTGTGTGGGAAAATAAAATACCCTACTGATTTTCTAGTTCTGGGTTCCCCACAAGATGATTTTTGTCCCACTATATTTGGTAGACCTTTCTTGAACACTGTTAATGCTAAGATAGATTGTGAGAAAGAAACTGTTAGCGGAAGTTTCGGGGATGTGTCTAATGAGTTTAATTTCTCCAAATTCCGTAGACAACCTCGTGATAAAGAATTACCTAGTAAGGATGAAATTATTGGTCTTGCTTCTATTGCCGTTCCTCCTACAGATTCTTTAGAACAATATTTGCTAGACCATGAAAATGACATGTTTATGAATGAAAGAAATGAAATAGATGAGATATTCTTTAAACAAATGCCTGTTTTGAAACACAATTTGCCTGTTGAGACTCTTGGAGATCCTCTTCCACCCAAGAGTGATCCTGTGTTCGATCTTAGACAATTACCTAATACTCTGAAATATGCTTGTCTCGATGAAAAGAAGATATATCCTATTATTATTAGTGCTAACCTTTCAGAGCATGAAGAAAAGAGATTATTGAAAACTCTGAGGAAGCACCATGCCGCTATTGGATACACTCTTGATGATCTTAAGGGCATTAGTCCCACTCTATGTCAGCATAAAATTAATATGGAACCTGATGCTAAACCAGTTGTTGATCACCAGCGACGGTTGAATCCTAAGATGAAAGAAGTGGTAAGAAATGAAATACTAAAGCTTCTGGAAGCAGGTATAATCTATCCTATTGCTGATAGTAGATGGGTAAGTCATGTTCACTATGTCCCTAAGAAGGGAGGTATTACTGTTGTTCCTAATGATAAAAATGAACTTATCCCACAGAGAATTATCACATGTTATAGGATGGTAATTAATTTTAGAAAATTAAATAAAGCTACTAGGAAAGATCATTATCCTCCGCCATTTATTGATCAAATGCTAGAAAGACTATCAAAACATACACATTTCTGCTTTCTAGATGGATACTCTGGTTTTTCCCAAATACCTGTGTCACAAGAGGATCAAGAAAAAACCACTTTTACATGCCCTTTTGTTACCTTTGCTTACAGACGTATGCCTTTTGGTTTATGCAATGCACCCGCTACTTTTCAAAGATGTATGACTACTATATTCTCCGACTTTTGTGAAAAGATTGTTCAGGTTTTCATGGATGATTTTTTCCGTTTACGGAACTTCTTTTGATGATTGCTTAAGCAACCTTGACCGAGTTTTGCAGAGATGTGAAGAAACTAATCTTGTCTTGAATTGAGAGAAGTGCCACTTTATGGTTAATGAAGGTATTGTCTTGTGGCAAAAAATCTCCGAAAGAGGTATTGAAGTTGATAAAGCTAAAGTTGATGCTATTGAAAAAATGCCGTGTCCTAAAGATATCAAAGGTATAAGAAGCTTCCTTGGTCATGCTGGTTTCTATAGGAGATTTATTAAAGACTTATCTAAAATTTCTAGGCCTCTCACTAATCTTTTGCAAAAAGATGTTCCATTTGTTTTTGATGATGATTGTGTGGAAGCATTTGAAATACTTAAGAAAGCCTTAATTTCGGCACCTATTGTTCAACCACCTGATTGGAACCTACCCTTTGAAATTATGTGTGATGCTAGTGATTATGCTGTTGGTGTTGTTCTAGGACAAAGAGTTGATAAGAAATTAAATGTTATCCATTATGCTAGTAAACTCTAGACAATGCTCAAAGAAATTATGCTACTACTGAAAAAGAATTTTTAGCAGTCGTGTTTGCTTGTGATAAATTCAGATCTTATATTGTTGATTCTAAAGTAATTGTTCACACTGATCATGCTGCTATTAAATACCTTATGGAAAAGAAAGATACTAAACCTAGACCCATTAGGTGGGTTCTCTTGCTACAAGAATTTGATTTACATATTACAGATAGGAAGGGAGCTGAGAACCCCGTAGCAGACAACTTGTCGAGGTTAGAAAATATTCTTGATGACCCACTACCTATTGATGATAGCTTTCCTGATGAACAATTAGCTGTCATAAATGCTTCTCGTAGTACCCCATGGTATGCAGACTATGCTAATTACATTGTTGCTAAATTTATACCACCTAGTTTTACATACCAACAAAAGAAAAAGTTTTTCTATGATTTAAGACATTACTTCTGGGGCGACCCACACCTTTATAAAGAAGGAGTAGATGGTGTTATTATACGTTGTGTACCTGAGCATGAATAGGAACAAATCCTACGCAAGTGTCACTCCGAGGCTGATGGAGGACACCATGCTGGAGACAGAACTGCACACAAGGTATTACAATCTGGTTTTTATTGGCCTACTCTTTTCAAGGATGCTCGTAAGTTTGTCTTGTCTTGTGATGAATGTCAAAGAATTGATAACATTAGTAGATGTCAGGAAATGCCTATGAATTATTCACTTGTTATTGAACCATTTGATGTTTGGGATTTGATTATATGGGACTATTTCCTTCCTCCAATGGGTACACTCATATTTTGGTTGCTGTTGATTATGTTACTAAGTGGGTAGAAGCTATTCCAACTAGTAGTGTCGATCATAACACCTCCATTAAAATACTTAAAGAAGTTGTTTTCCCGAGGTTTGGAGTCCCTAGATATTTAACGACTCATGGTGATTCACACTTTATTCATGGTGCTTTCCGTAAATTGCTTGCTAAGTATGATGTTAACCATAGAATTGCATCTCCATATCATCCTCAGTCTAGTGGTCAAGTAGAATTAAGTAACGGAGAAATAAAATTGATTTTGCAAAAGACTGTTAATAGGTCTAGGAAGAATTGGTCTAAGAAACTTGATGATGCATTATGGGCTTACAGAACTGCTTATAAAAATCCTATGGGTATGTCTCCGTACAAAATGGTATATGGAAAAGCATGTCCACTTACCCCTTGAATTGGAACATAAAGCTTATTGGGTAATTAAAGAACTCAACTATGATTTCAAACTTGCCGGTGAGAAATGGTTATTTGACATCAGCTTACTTGATGAATGGAGAACCCAAGCCTATGAAAATGTCAAATTGTTTAAAGAAAAGGTTAAAAGATGGCATGACAAAAGAATACAAAAGCGGGAAATTAATGTAGGTGACCATGTCTTGCTATACAATTACCGTTTAAGATTTTTTGCAGGAAAACTTCTCTCCAAATGGGAAGGTCCTTACATAATCGAAGAAGTTTACCGTTCTGGTGCCATCAAGATCAACAATTCCGAAGGCAATAACCTGAAGGTGGTGAATGGGTAAAGAATCAAACATTATATCTCAGGTACTTCCATAAGTTTTGAAACTAATATTATACATACCATAACACCGAAGGAGTACATAAGGGAAACCTTCCAGCACGCTCCAGAACCCTGAAAAGGAATAGGTATGTGATACGGTAAGTAAACCAACTCCAAAAGATTTTCAAAAGCAATTTTACTCCGTTTTGGAATATTTAAAAGATTAGGAAAAATAAGAAGTAGTCCGATTAGCGCACGAGGAGGCGACAAGCCGTGGGGGCGCGTCCTACCCCCATGGGCGTGCCTCTCAGGCTTGTGGCCACCTCGTGTGCCCTCCGGGCTCCGTTTTCTCCCAGAATACTTATTTTGCATGTTAAAAATTCATTATATAATGTCCTGAAGGTTTTCACCACCGTATCACGGCAATATCCTCTGTTCTTGTTTCAATCTATTTCTGCAGCAGATTCAGAGCAAGATGTCTTCGCAAGAGTCGGTCGGGGAGAGTCGTGTCTCTCACCCGACACCGGATCCAAGAGAATACATCGAAGCCAATCCCTTTGGGTGGTCAACGGAGGAAGAGATGGAAGCTGACCTGAAAAGAGTGAATGCCCTGGAAGAAGATCAAGAAGTCACCTCTCTCCCTCAACCTAATGGCGGGCATGAAGAATTCACGAGCTTAGTCCTACCGGATTCGGTCAAACCCCCTGGTGCTAAATTTATCTCTTACAATAACTTGAAAAAGAGTGTTACTTTTTCTTCCACGGCCAGGACGCATCCATGGGTGGACGGCGCTCTAACCATCACAGGCAAACTTCGCAAGGAAATTATGGATCTCAAGCAGCAAAATTATAAGCTCGAAGAAGAGAATCGCATCCTGAAAGGAATTATTGCCAAGAATATTGCACCACTACCTCCGAAGAAAGAGACTTGAGTACATGGGTATGGGAGCTCCCCTTGGCTTATGCCAAGCTTCGGGGAGGTGCCCCAGTATCGTATCACCATCACATCTTTATCATTATCATTTATCTTAGTTTGATCCTTTTGGTTTTATCTTGATTTAGTAGAATAAAAGTTTGAGTATGATATAGTCTTTGAGTTTTGCTTTGTGATCTATCTTTGTAATCGAGTGCGAGAGATATATAATAAAAATTAGTTTGAGTTGAGGGCTTTGCTTTCTTGCTTTGATCTTGGAAAAGAAATTGAATAAACGAAATAAAAAGATTATATAATAATCTTATGGAGAGTGATGACTTCACATATAGGAAGTATGATGCATGAAATTTATTGAGAGTCGACAAACATAGTATTGGTCATTGTTGCAATTAATAGGAAGTAATAAAGAAAGAGATGTCTTACATATAAATACACTATCTTGGACATCTTTTATGATTGTGAGCACTCATTAAAATATTATATGCTAATAATGATGTTGGACAAGGAAGACAACATAATGAGTTATGTTTTCTTATATCCGAATAGAAGTATATTGTCATGGATCCTCCAACATGTTGAGCTTGCTCCTCATACTATGCTAGCCAAATCTTCTGCACCCAGTAGAGATACTACTTGTGCATCCAAAATCCATCAACCTAGTTTTGCCATGAGAGTCAACCATATCTACCTATGGATTGAGTAAGATCCTTCAAGTAAGTTGTCATCGGTGCAAGCAATAAAAATTGCTCTCTAAATATGTATGATCTTTTAGTGTGAGGAAAATAAGCTTTATACGAACTTGTGATATGGAAGAAATAAAAGCGACGGATTGCATAATAAAGTTCTTTATCACAAGAGGCAATATAAAATGATGTTCTTTTGCATTAAGATTTTGTGCATCCAACCATAAAAGCGCATGACAACCTCTGCTTCCCTCTGCGAAGGGCCTATCTTTTACTTTCACCTTCTACCTTTATACAAGAGTCATGGTGATCTTCACCCTTCCTTTTATATTTTCTCTTTTTGGCAAGCACTATGTGTTGGGGAAGATCCAGATATATATATCCACTCGGATGTTGGTGATCATAAATTATTATTGTTGACATTACCCTTGAGGTAAATGGTTGGGAGGCAAAATTATAAGCCCCTATCTTCCTATGTGTTTGATTGAAGCTTTGATCTCATAAATATCACGTGAGTGTTAGCAATCATGAAAGATTAAATGATGGTTGGGTATGTGAACTTGCTAAATAAAAGGTCTTACATTGACTCTTTCTGATGTTATGATAAATTGCAATTGCCTCAATGACCGAGATCATATTTTGTTAGTTTTCAATAAAGTTTTTGATTCATACTTTACCTTGTGAACGAATTATCACTTTAGCATAAGAAGTTATATGACAATATATTGTTGTTTTAAAAGATGATCATGATGCCCTCATGTCCGTATTTTATTTTATCGACACCTCTATCTCTAAACATGTGGACATGATTATCGATTTCGGCTTTCGTTTGAGGACAAGCGAGGTCTAAGCTTGGGGGAGTTGATACATCCATTTTGCATCATGCTTTTATGTTGATATTTATTGCATTATGGGCTGTTATTTCACATTATGGTACAATACTTATGCCTTTTCTCTCTTGTTTTACAAGATTTACATGAAGAGGGAGAATGCCGGTAGCTGGAATTCTGGACCGGAAAGGAGCAAATCTGATATACCTATTCTGCACAACTCCAAATGTCCTGAAACTTTACGGAGAATTATTTTGGAATATATAAACAATATTGGGCGAAGAAACAACAGAAGGGGACGCACCAGGAGGCCACAAGCCTGGGGGGCGCGCCCTACCCCCCAGGGCGCGCCCCCAGGGCTTGTGGTCCCCCTGGCCATCTCCGGTGCCCATCTTATGTTATATGGAGGGTTTTGACCTGGAAAAAAAATAAGAAGGAAGCTTTCGGGACGAAGCGCCGCCATCTCGAGGCGGAACCTGGGCAGAGGCAACCTAGGGCTCCGGCAGAGCGATTTTGCCATGGAAACTTCCCACCAGGAGGGGGAAATCGAAGCCATCGTCATCACCAACGATCCTCTCATCATGGGAGGGTCAATCTTCATCAACATCTTCACCAGCACCATCTCCTCTCAAAACCTAGTTCATCTCTTGTATTCAATCTTTGTCCCCAAACCTCATATTGGTACCTGTGGGTTGCTAGTAGTGTTGATTACTCTTCGTAGTTGATGCTAGTTGGTTTATTTGATGAAAGATCATATTTTCAGATCCTTAATGATATTTATTACCCCTCTGATCTTGAACATGAACATGCTTTGTGAGTAGTTACGTTTGTTCCTGAGGACATGAGAGAAGTCTTGTTATAAGTAATCATGTGAATTTGGTATTCGTTGGATATTTTGATGAGATGTATGTTCTCTTTCCTCTAGTGGTGTTATGTGAACATCGACTACATGACACTTCACCATGATTTGGGCCTTGGGGAAGGCATTGGGAAGTAATAAGTAGATGATGGGTTGCTAGAGTGACAGAAGCTTAAACCCTAGTTTAAGCGTTGTTTCGTAAGGGGCTGATTTGGATCCACATGTTTTATGCTATGATTAGATTTATCTTAATTCTTTTTTCGTAGTTGTGGATGCTTGCGAGAGGGGTTAATCATAAGTGAGAGGCTTGTCCAAGTAAGGACAACATCCAAGCACCGGTCCATCCACATATCAAATTATCAAAGTAACGAACGCGAATCATATGAGCATGATGAAAACTAACTTGAAAGTAATTCCCATGTGTCCTCGGGAGCGCTTTGCTTTATATAAGAGTTCGTCCAGGCTTATCCTTTGCTATAAAAAGGATTGGGCAACCTTGCTGCACCTTTGCTACACTTGTTACTTGTTACCCGTTATGAAATATCCTACTACCAAACTATCTGTTATCGATAATTTCAGTGCTTGCAGAGAATACCTTGCTAAAAACCACTTGTCATTTCCTTCTGCTCCTTGTTGGATTCGACACTCTTACTTATCGAAAGAATTACGATAGATCCCTTATACTTGTGGGTCATCATGCCCTTCTTTTGTACCCCTAGTACTCATTGTCAGGATCGTAACCCCGACACTTAGGCTGGCCAAACAAAATGATTTGGCGGCCGTAGATTATCATAACCTCATGATGGATAGAATAGATGAAGTGACAGATGAGAGGAGGAAAACCTTAAGAGAAATTGAGAGGGATAAATTGAGAGTAGCCAAGGCTTATAATAAGAAAGTAAGAGAAAAATCGTTTTAGGTTGGGGGACTTGGTTTGGAAAACAATTTTTCCTATTGGGTCCAAGGATAATAAGTATGGAAAATGGTCACCAAATTGGAAAGACCATATAAAATTTTAGAGGTTGTCCCTGAAAATTCCTATTTAGTGCAAAGTTTGCAAGGGGAAAAATTGCCGAGAGCTTTTAATGGAAAGTACTTGAATAGGGAGGGCGTGTGTTGATAGTCAATTTTTGCAGATATAGATTGTGAATAAAAGTCTTAGCATGAATGATGTTGATCTGCTAATGTGTGTAGTAAGCTGCAGATTGTTTTTCGACTAAAGATGTCCACACGCCTATGGAGTTGGGGCAGTACTTTAGTACAGGAAGTTGTAGATTCAGGGTCCAGTTTTGTTCACGTACAACAACCATCAGGTAACTAAGATGAAGATGGAGTTATGATTGGTATGGGAATACGCCTGATTGTTTTGGAGCAAGGACAGTAGCAGACGTTGCCGGTTTTACACAATTTTCTTTTTTACCAAGGAAAACCAGGAGGTTTCTGTTCAGATTTTGAGCGTACAGATAAAGACCGAATCACATAAAAAGGAATTGTATCCAGATCGGTCTCCTGATCGCTCAAAGGATCAAAGTCCAGATCACCCTATATAATTGGGTAAACGCTTGTAGCCGGTCAGCCGACCGAACTTTCGGCTGGCTTGCTAGCCACGCTCGCTCGCTCGCCACGGTTCCCTCCCCCGCACGCGACGCGAGTACGTGGTGGGTCCCGCACGACCACCCCCTTTCTCCCTTATCCTTTTCCTCGCCTCTCTTTCTTCCCCTTCCTCTGTAGCTCCATTAGGGCCGACTTTGCTCCTCCACAAGCTTTTATTGTTGCGAGCGTCAGCAGCAAGCGTCGGCGCTGACCATCGATGCTGAGGCAAACGGGCGGGGGCGGGGGAGTATGCGCTCTGCGCGACGCAGGGGGTGGGGGTAGGGGCGGCCGCCATGACCTCCAGCCTGTGTGGTGGCGGAACCACCAACAAGCTCTCACCGGCGACGACGTGCTCGTGCGCGAGAAGCCTCCTCGCCATGCTGCAAGCTTCAAAGCCGATCAGGTGTTGCAACAGCAGCAGGTTTGCTGGAACCGGCCGGCGGCGGTGCTGGAATCAGCCTGGAGCAGAGCGGCATGCCGAGGTGCTACAACGACATGAGGTGAGGTGCTAGCGACCCAGCAATTTTGTTGGTACTACAAACGACACCGAAATATGCTACCACCGGTGATCCAAAGTGCTACAAACTTGGTGGATTTTTGCTACGACGGGGCGGTGACTACGGTGACCGTGCCCTGGATGCTGCAACCGTTCCGCTAGAATGCTGGAACCAGCTTCTCAATTTGCTACGACCAGCTTCGCGGCGTGCCGGAACCAGTTTGCCGCGACCGCCGTCATGGCCTGCTGGAACCAGCTTCTAAAATTGGTGCTACTGCCGCCACACATGCTGGAACCAGCTTCTCAATTTGCTACGACCATTTTTTGCCGCGGCGTGCCTGAACCAATTTTTGCTATGACCGTCATCACAATGTGCTGGAACTAGCTTCTCAAATTGCTGCATCTGCCATCACGACGTGCTGGAACCAGCTTCTCAAATTGCTACGACCAGTGCCGTAGCATGCGGCGACTGCCGTCACGACGTGCTGGAACCGGCATGGGTCAATGCTACAATCGATGACCGGCGAGCATGGGCGAGCTGCAACCGGTTCGCTTTTTTCCAACGCCTACCTCCGTTCTTGCCCGTAAGTTCAAAGATCGCCGCAGCAGTAGGTTCGTCCGGAAGAATCAAGTTTTCTTGAGATCAGCAAGAAGAATGGCCGTTCTGTTCCTTTTACAGCAAAAGAGAAGACCGCCTAGATTGTCGATCTGTTCAGAAATTGAGTGTGTTGCTGTGCAAACGATCTTTGCTGTCAACAACTCCCATCTACAACCGTAGGAAAAGAGAAGAGGAAACGGGAGAAGTTCTTTCACGTATATATACACGAGAGAAAAAACAGCCGCAGAAAAAAAAGGCCGATGCTAGGCGCCGGCGGACCAGCGCTAGGTTCGGCCGGTCGCCTCACATCCGTTGGATCAGCTGACCCCCTAACGCACAAGATTGCACGACTTGGTCGTCTCCCTCCTGTAGTTCGTGGCGACGAGCGAGGAAAAAAAAATAGACACCACCGCGCTAACGTAATTCCACACCCCGCGGCCTCGAAGCACTACGGCGCCTCCACTCGCGGCCGTTCGCCTGCCATCGCCGCCGCTCGCCGCGCTGGGACGTAGGCTGGATGCAGCTCCTCTCGTCCGGATCCAAGCAAAAAACTGCCCCGGGGACGCCACAGTACGCTGCTCCGCTGCCCATGGTTGCAGCTCCGACGGGTCACGGTTCCAGCTTCTCTTGTTGTCGCCATCCCCATCACCGGCCTGCTCGCAATTACCGTAGTCGCCGCTCTCGTTGGTTCACAATCCCCTGGTTGAAGCTTTTTGGGATGTCGAATGTAGCATTCTCGACTGCCAGTCGCAGCAGAACTCATTGCCGGTTGTAGCTTTTGTGCTCTGCAGCTGCGGCAGAAAAAGTGTCAGCGTCGTTCCTGCGGTCGCCGTGGTCGCCGCTGAGGAATACGCTGGTTCCAGCAAATTTTTACCGGTTCCAGCATTCTCAAACCATCGTTGCAGCCAAAAAATGGTGCCGCCGTCGCCGGTCGTAGCTGTCATTGTCGCCGGTTGTAGCAATGTTTTGGCGTGTTCCAGCTCTAGGCTCGCCACAGTCATTGGTTCCAGCAAAAACAAGTCACGGTTGCAGCTCCCCCACACTACGGTTGTAGCATCCCTGTGGTCATCGTCGCGCCTTGCTGTCGAGGTAGTAACAAAAAAGATTATCGGTTGTAGCTCGTTGTGAGCCGGTTGCAGCTCCTCAGTACGTCGTCGGTTGCAACCCTCGCCGCGTGGATCGAAAACACGTCCATGGTTGAACATTCGTCACCGTCGGCGTCGTCCATGCTTGTAACATCTATCGAACAGCTTGTAGCTCCTCGGCATGTCGGTTGAATCCTTCGTCGCGGTTCCAACAAAAAGATGTTTTGCTGCGGTTGCAGCAAAAATCCACCGTTGTTGTAACCCCGACGATAAGAGGTTCCAGCAAAAATTCACTATGGTTGTAGCCCGGCGCCGCCCAGTTCCAGCGCGCGGTCACCGCGTCTCCAACTCTCAGGTTTGCCTGTCGCCGCTCTGGCCGTCGCTAGTCACACCACTTGGCTTGCTGGTCGCAGCATCCGATGCTCGCTCCGGGCTCGCGCGGCCATGGGGCGATAGGCGCGGACGCGAGGGCGCGCCCATGGCGGCAGGCGCGGGAGTGAGGGCGCTGCCATGGCGGCCGGTACGGCGATGGCGACGAAGTTGTGCTGGTTAGCAGGGCGACGGGGCACACGGCTGTGCGCGAGCCCATTGGGCGGTTGTGCTCGTCGGGGGAAAGAGGAAAGGAGGAGATAGGTAGAGGCGGAAGGAAGAAGATAAGGAAAAAAAAACTGGTGCAGGAGGACATGGGATAGACACACGATCGCTGTAGATCGAACGAACGTGACACGTCCGGCCCAAGACTCGGCCGGTCTGCCGTACGCAAACAATTCCCGAAAAAAAAAGGGGGGAGAAGCGCCAGAGAAGTGCCCACGTACGAGAGAAAAACAAACCACGGATAAGAAAAGGAAACGGACAGCGCTACGATCCGGATCACATAGTACGTAGTACGAGAGAAAAAAACAAACTGCAGAAAAAAAAGAAAGGAAGACGGGATTAGAGAGATCGACGGAGAAGGAGGATCGCGCTAGATAATCGAACGTGGGACGAGGCGTTCGGTACTTCTACACAAAAAAAGATTTGGTGTGCCAGATACATCGCCGTCGCCGTCGCCGTCAAATCTAAAGCGAGAAGGAGCGTCGAGGTGCTTGGACTCTGAATTTGGGAGCGATGTCCCTCGCTTACAAGTTCAGGTACATCGTCGTCGGCGACACAGGTGCGTGCCCTTCTTCTCGACCCCGCGCCGGCGCGCGCGCGCGCTCCCGCTGTCCATCTGCTCTCTTGCGTCTCTAGTCCATCGCGCCCTGATTTCATCGTCGGTTCGTTGCGTGATCTCGTGAATCCACTCCGCTTACAAGTAGAAACTCGAAACCTTTGTTCGTTTTGCTGCCGTCCAACGTGCTGCTGCGCGGCTTGGATCATCTTAGTTAGCCGCATGCAGTATCAGCTAGTTCGGCGCTGCTATGTATATGATTGCCACAGTTTCGACGCAACTCTAGGATTTTATCTTTTGACGAAAAAGGGTTTCCCCCGCTTTATACTATAAAGCAACGACCCAAGAAGGAAAACGTATCATAATGTTCTTGCATCTATTGAAAAGTGTTACTAGCATGTATCTCTTTGGAACCATGACGATATGACCATGTTACGAATTTGCTGTCCCAGGAGTTGGGAAGTCATGCCTCCTGCTGCAGTTCACCGACAAGCGGTTCCAGCCCGTGCACGACCTGACCATCGGCGTCGAATTTGGACAGCGGATGGTCACCATCGGCAAGAAGAAAATAAAGCTTCAGATCTGGGACACGGTCTGTTAATTGTTCCTTCAGACGAAACTAAATGCTTTCCCTCCTATTTTCGCCATTATATATATTATAAACTTCTATACTACTCTGCTAAAGTGAACTGCATGATGCAGGCAGGCCAGGAGGCTTTCAGGTCAATCACTAAATCCTACTCCCTCCGTATCTAGACAAATCTAAGACATGAATTTTGGGACGGAGGGAGTACTACAGAGGTGCGGCCGCTGCTCTTCTGGTTTATGACATCACCAGGTACATCCACCAGATTAAGCATGCATTTTAAGTTGCTCCTGTCTTAGAATTTTACCATTAAACATGAATGTCGATCTTTTCCTCTGATGAACAGGAGGGAGACCTTCAACCACGTCGCGAGCTGGCTGGAAGAAATGAGGGAGCAGGCAGATGGCAACAACAACATCACCATCATGCTGGTCGGAAACAAGTCAGATTTAGGTCAGAGGCGAGCCGTCAGCACAGAAGAGGGCGAGCAGTTCGCCAAGTCGAACAGCCTCGCCTTCATGGAGACCTCGGCCAGGACCCGGCACAACGTGGAGGAGGTAACTCGAACCACCGAATCACACCACAGTGGCGCGCAATTCGCCATGGCCTTTTTCTGACATGACCTATGCACGCAGGCATTCCTTCAAAAGCTCGTCGATGGTGTACGAGAAGATCCAGGAAGGCGCCATCGATCTGTCCAAGGTGAGTGTCTGCATTGCTCGCTGGGTTTATGCGGATTCCGTTGCGCTGGCGGCTCCGTCTCGGTGTTTTGCTAGCAGCTGCTGATCGGGTTAATTTGTCCACTGTTGTTTCTCTTGCAGTGTAGTGGCGTCACGCCCGGAGTTGACGAATTATGCAACCTTGACAGGGACACGCTGCCGTCTGGATCCTACGGCTGCTGCAGCAGTTGAGCAAATCTGTAGTGACAGTAACTCGCTTTGAACCTCGAGCATATATATATGTAGATCACTTGACAGTTAAAAATGATGTACAACGTTTTATAGTATCTCGCTCGTCTTTGTTCTTCCAATGTTATATTTATATTTTCCCACACTTCCAATGTTATATTTTCCCACGAGAGGGGGAGGGAGGGAGAGAGAGGAGAGAAGAGAGAAAGAGAGGAGGAGGGGAGGGAGGGAGAGAGAGGGAAGGAGAGGGAGAGGGAGAGGGAGAGGGAGGGGGGAGGGGTGAGATGAATGTATAGATTCTAAAAAAGATCAAAAACATGAAATTTAAGTTTTAAAAATTTCTGAAAATACACACACACATATATGGATGAACGCATACTACTTTTTGTAAAGTTTCATGATGAAATGCATTTTGGTGTGAGGTACACAAAAAAGACAAATTCAGGCATTTCTAGCCCATACTATTCAGTATAAAAACTAGACGGCACCGCATGTGTCACTGCGGGGACTTTTATAATAAGCATTAACGAGGATTTGACCAAATAAATGGTTACATGACATTTTTTGAAATTCGGATTATTATGTTTGTGATAAGTGACGTAAAGCAACATTGTACAGATAATTTGTGCACAGGAAGCCAATGAAGCATGTAGGCGTGTGTGCCATTGCGGATATTTAACATGGTGGTTGATGGTGTCTATCAACGAAGCACAGCAAAATATTATCTAGGGGATTAGGGGGAAAAAGTACATGTTGATACACACACACACACACAAAATGCGTATTGAAACAGGCAGCGATTTAGTGCTTATGTTTATCTGTCATTAGCTGCTTCATTTGATCAGCTGGTACTGTAATCTGGTGTCCAACTAGCAGAAACTTAGCAGGTTTACATCCATAGTAAATGGTTTTAGTTGTCATGAATCACATTCAGGCGTCCCATATCATGACGACTGCGATGACACCGACGCCAAGCGCAACTGCGAGCCACCGGCCGACGGGGGTGTCGGCGGCGACGGGCCTCTGGGGCCTGTATCCCTTGGCGAGGAGGTGGTTGATGGAGACGTAGACAAAGATGCCCGTGGCGAGGCCCATGGAGATGGCATAGATCCAGTCGGCCACCCGGCCCTCCGTGGTGGCGTCGATGAGTATGCCGACGCCGACGCCGATGGGGCTGGAGACGGCGAAGGCGAAGGCGTAGGCGAAGCAGGAGAGGAGGGGGCGGTCGGGGAGCATCCGGAGCAGCGAGATGCCCATGGCGATCGCGGCGAAGATCTTGTGCAGGCTGATGGTCCACAGCGCCTTCCACGCGTCGGCTTCCGTCTCTGCGAGTAATCGCCGATTCAAAGACCGGATCAAGTAAAAGTAGGCATGAAAATCAATGACTGAAGTAGGGTCGAGAGGTGCACACGCATGTAAGACGCAGAGATCCTCTCATGGCAGTCAAAATCCAGGAAATTTCAGTCTCCGTCTCTGTCTTACCAGCAACTCCAATGGCGATGCCTTCGAAGACGGAGTGGAAGCAGAGCGCGGCGATGAGGAGCACGCTGTCGCCGAGGGTGCTGGCGTTGCGCAGCATGGATGCAGTCGACGGTCCGTGCGCGTCCTGCACGTGCGGCACCACCAAGTCACTCCATCAACACTGTACGAAATACACAGAGCTGTCTGCATGCTACTCTGAGTGGTTGTCAAATTAACACTGGATTCGGAGGCTGCACTTACAGCCGTTTGTCGTTCGGTGCGGTTGCCGTTCGTGCTGCTCAGCTTGCCCTCCTCCAGCGCTCCTGGAAATTTGTAAACAGGGGTGGATTCTGAACATTAAAACCATGAGTAATAAGATCGCTGGAGTAACAATAAGACCGTGAAAATGCACATCGAAAGATTGCCAATCACGTAGCACGTAGCGCCCGCCCCAGAATAGAAAGGGAGCAAATTTGCATTTAACCCAACGTACGCGCAGCTGCCACTTTTACACCGCCGGCCAGCTGCTGTATGCGCACTTTGCGCAGATATAGCAGTTAGTGTCAGCGGAGAACATGGGACCTGCTGCTGCTCACCTGCACTTGGGGCGGTCCGACCGGGGCCGCGCGCGACGACGGAGGAGACGACGCACTCGGCGAGCATGGTGAGGACGTACCCGGCGCAGGCGAGCGTGGAGGCGAACGGGTAGGCGATGTGGGGGACGAGGTCCTCGAAGGTCTCGTCGGCGTCGCTGAGGAAGTGCATCATGGCGGTGCCGAGGATGACCCCGCCGGCGAACTGCGTGCCCAGCGCCAGGAACGCCTCGTTCCACCGCATGAAGTAGGGGGACACGCCGCCGGCCAGGGTGCCCGCGAAGACCAGCGCCAGGCACCACAGCTTCACCGCGACCAGCCCCGGCGCCCGCAGATCCGGCTTCGCCTTCGCGCCGCCGTCCGCGTCGTCGTCGCCGTGTCCGCCACCTCCATGGGCCCAGGCGGTGCTCGCGGATGCGCTGAGCCACAGGAGGAGGAGGAGGAGGTGGCGGGAGCTGGTGGCCGAGGCCATGCCCATGCCCGTGCGTGCCGTTGCTGTGCTGGGCAGTGCGGGAACCGTGCGGAAGGTAGATAGGAGCCGAGGACGAGGAGGGGATTTATACGTGGGCGGGAAGCTTGCAAGGTGGCTGATGTGCGGGCCCATGTGTTGCCGGAGTACAACTTTTTCTTGGGGTAGCACTCTTTCTTAAATTGTTCTCGAGTAGTTTTCTTTCTTCTATTTACAATCAAATCCTTCTTTTCTTTTTTTTCTGGAGTACGCCAGTGGGGTACCATATATTTATAGAAGAAAGAGTGTTAATTACAAGAATCATGTCCCCGATGCGAACAATCTGAGACGGGGAATACACTCCAACACCAAGCACCACACAAGCTAAACTAATTCCTCACAAATCTTTGTAGACCTCCTACATCAATCCTTGCAGTTCGCCACTCTGCAATCTCATCAAGAACGAGGTTAGGGATGAGAATCGCCGGCTTCTGTTGATCTTGTCTGTTGAAAGCCCTGGCGTTTCTTTGCTTCCAGAGGGTCCATGCCACCGCACTAACCAGAGTATCGAAACATCTCCTGTCTGCTCCCCTGAAACGCTTCCTCTCCCTCAGCCACCAAACAGAGAAAGTGTCGTCGTGCGTCGTTCCTTGCACGTTGATCCCGAGAAGGTCGAACACCCGGTGCCACACTTCCTGAGCAAACATACCCCTGGCCAGGATATGGTCCACACTGTCCTCCGCCTGCAGACATGTGAAGCAGGGCGACGGTTGGTCCTGAAGCCCGTGCCATGCCTGTCTATCAGAAGTCCACAACCTGTACTGTAATGCAAGCCAGACGAACAATTTGCACTTAAGCAGCGCCCAGCTTCCCCAAGTACATGCCGCCGTCGGGGATCTCGGAAGGTTCGAACATAGGTAGTCATATACCGACTTGGCAGAGAAGCTCGTAGTCGCCGGCGCCGGCCACATGAACTTGTCTGGCTCGGTCGGGTCCCTTTGCACCGAGGTGATCGCGTGACAAAGATGCATGCACTGGAGTTGGGCAGTGAATGAAACAATGGCATCGCAGTCCTCCATCCATCTATCCTCCGCTAGCGCATGCTGGACGGTACGACTATTGATGATTCTAGTCTGTACTGTCGCAGCCAGCAGAGGCGCAATATCGGTCACGCCGGAACCATGGATCCATTTGTCTCTCCAAAACAGGACGCCATCTCCCTTCCCTACAGTAATACTGACCATCGCGTCGAAGACTGCACGTGCATTAGTGTCCTTGATCATAGGCAGCCCCTGCCACGGCCGTTGTGGGTCCGTTCTCCTAAGCCATTCTCACCTCACCCGGAGAGCCAAGGCCTGGGTTTTCATGTTCCTGAGTCCCAACCCTCCAAGTTGCTTTGGTCGGCAAACTCTATCCCATGCCACAAGGCATTGCCCTCAATTGATTTTCTCTTTTCCTGCCCAAAAGAACGATCTCATCCATTTGTTCATTTCTTCAAACACCCAGTCCGGCGCGTCAGCTATCATCAGGTGGTGCACCGGCCTCGCCGCGACGATAGACTGCACCAGAATGAGCTGACCTGGTCTCTATATGAGGCCTCGTTGCCAGGCTGGCACGAATCTACGAACTTGGTCCAGCATGTTCATCCACTCGGCACGCGTCAAGCTCCTGATAACAAGTTGTAGCCCGAGGTATCTGCAGAATCCTCCTTTATTCAGTCATAACAATCATTGCATTGTTTACAGTCAAAGGAATCCCTGCATCACCGCGTGGATTCGAACCAAGTATTCAAAGGAGAAAATCTAGCTAGCCTAGCTAGTTCGTGGGCTACCTGATTACTCTCTCTATTACAATTATTAAAGATAACATGATTAAAATCTAAAGACATAAAATAACGGTCGTCAAAGACGGCAATGGCCACTGAAGAAGAATAACCATTTTTTAATGTGGCGACCACCTTCACACTGTCTGAGTTTATCTCAGTTTTACTACAACCAACAGTGGAGCTAGATTCATCCCAAATCTCAAAACAATAGCTTCCGCTGTGAACGAGTCAAAACATATATCAATTTTTCCATTTGCCGCCGCAATGAATTTTCCTTCATGGTCGCGTAAAACCGCCCCAACTGTTCCAACAAGTGAATCATTATCGAAACCAGCGTCTACATTCAATTTAGTGTAGACATACCTAGGTTTCAACCATGTAGCTGATTTCGCCTTGGCCTTTGGACTCCAAAAAATAATGAAATTAGCCGCTAAACCTCTCACTGCCAAGTTAATTTGGGCAGCGTTATGAGTCGCTTCCCCTTGGGTCAACTTGCGATGTTCAAACCATAAGTACCATGCAGCAGTGGCCATTGCCTCCTTTAGCTTGGGAAGCCTGAGAACTTGGATATCCTGCTCAGGAAGGCATAACAAATGTTCCAAGATTGTTTCGTCGGCCCTGTCCACCTTAATTGCTTTTTTGGTAGTATCATAAATCCCAAGCAACTTCCACACTAGCACTCCTAAGGTACATTCAAACAACAAATGCTTGATGTTATCAAGACCTAGTTTACATGCAGGCCAACTTGGGTTAATCTTTAGGTGTTTGTTTGCCAAGATCGTGCGGCAGGTGTTCTCGAGTAGTACTTTGTAGAGCTTTGCTATACCTACCTATACTTTAGGTTTGGGATTAAATTTATCCAAATGATAAGTGTCACACATGTGGCACGAAGCACTCCGGCCTTGACGTTTTATAAAACTAAAGTTGCCGTCCGAAAAGAAAAAAAAAACAAAAAAAAAAACTGAAACTTGCCATCCGAAATAAGGTTGACGTGCTTGACAACTAAAGTTGTCATCCTCGCATCACTAAACTTGCCATATAAAACGTTTGGAGTTGCCATGTGTTCGTGTCACACGTGTGTCACTTATCAGGGTCCTAAATTTAACGGGCAGGTCAACACGATGAAATTCGCGCGCGGGGGGGGGGGGGGGGGGGCAATTAAATGTGGACAAATCACCCCTCACACAGGTTACGACTGATTATGTAGGTTTCGCAGACAGAAATATTCTATGATCCAGCTCCAACGGCTTTGCCTTGGACTTGTGTGGATGTAAAGCCAGGCCATAGAATATGGATTCTACACTTTGGCATTGCTCCATAGTCCGTGGGGTAAGAATTACGGTGAGTGGTGTCAAACTTATACACCGTAGTGGTGGATAGTACTACTAGACACGAGGGTGGAAAAAACCGTAAAGCCAGGAAGGTGGGGGCCGGTGATCCTGTCGGAGACGACTTGGCCTTGGAGTTGTGTATGTAAAGCCTGGGGCCCTGGAATCTTGCTTGTGCAATTTGACACGGCTCCGCACTCCATGGGGTAAGACTTACGGTGGATGGTGTGGAACCTATATGCACTTTGAGGCTTCATAGGAATATTGTAGGAATTGCAAAGGATAGGAACTTCGTAGGAAAAATTTCTTTGGAGCCCTTTGGTTTGTAGGAATGGATTCCTATTCCTATGTAGGATAGGAATCAATCCTTCACATTTCAAAGCAAAAAAAAAAATTATTGACCAAGACTCAATGAAAAAATTCCTATCCTATGCATCAAATGACATCTCTTTATCTATAAGATTTGAGATGCATGTCATCTCCCTTTCTATGATTTTCCTATTCCTATACTATTCCTATTTTATGAACCAAAGAAGGCCTGACACGGCTCGGCACTCCATGGGCTAAGAATCACGGGGGGTTGTATGGAACACATACACCATAATGGCAACCAGTACTCCAAGATGCGGGGGTGAAAAAACGGTAAGGTCGAGATTGAGAACATGGGAGGTCGGGTGGTCCTACTTCAACGACTTGATCTTGGACTTGTGTGCTATATAAAGCCTGAGGCCCTAAAATCGGGATTGTACACTTTGACACGGCTCCGCTCATGTGCATCTCTTCCTATGTTTTCTTTTTGGTGCTCAATTATTTAAAGTGGAAAAATTATTGTACCAGTATAGGTAATGCATGCATCAATCTGCCTCATATGTGTTGCTTGAGAGCCTTTTGGCTCGCTGTGACTGCTGGATATGGGATGCTAAGATTCCTTTTAAAAATCAGATATTTTTGTTGTGACTTTCTCAAGATGTTGTACCTAAAAGAGACGTTATATGACCATAACATCATAATTGGCCTGCCAAGCCTAGGTGTTCATTATGTGGTGAAAGAGAAACTTCACGGCACCTATTCTTTTTATGTCCTCACGCGAGAGTGGTTCGGAGACCAGTGGGTAATGTGCTTGGTACTAAGCTTTGTGCTTTGTCCTGAGAGTATGTGTCAATTTTTCTCTTGGATGTATGCTTCTTTTACCTGGTTATGAAAAAGTCTATATTGTTTGCCTTGCTGCTGTTTGTTGGGCTATTTGGAATTGTCGAAATAAAGCTACATTTGAGTTCGTTGATATACTGGGCAGGTCTTCAGAAGGTTTCAACCGAAAAAGTGCGGAGATATTTAAGACCAGCACGTCAAAGTTCATGAGAATCTGCACGTCAAACTTCATGGCTTCATATTTCCGCAAAAATAATAATAATAATGGCTTCATTTGGCTGATCGGTTGGGAGGATCGACTGGAAGCTTGGAGGATGCGCTCGATCGTCATGCTTCTGGCATTTTGTTTTCTCTCGTTTAGTATTGCCAGCCTGCTTGCTACGGGGACTTTGTTGTTAAGACTAGAAACTTTCCTAGATGTAGGTTTTGCTGTTGATAGATTTTTGCCCTATGACATGAGTTCCTGTCAATGGTTGAACTCACTCTTCCCTCTTCCCTGCCTAGGCATTGTTCTCGTACTGATTAAAGTTGTTAACGAAAAGGGGCAGAGCCCGGTTCAAAAAAAAAAAATGTTACATGAGAAGGAGGGATAAAGATGTGGTTGCGTGCAAATGAATATACGAAGGCGTAGCTCTCGCTGGAGGTGACCGACCTGAGTGACAGAATTTTTACCCCACAATTTTACTCGTGTAATTTATGAACCGGGAAGGCATTTAGCCCATGACATTGAGCAACTCATATAACATCATGTTATCATCACACTCATGGCGTGAACACACGTTTGAGCAAATAACCAGTGCTAGAGCTAGAACGAAGATATGCTGCAACAAGCCAACAATGTAGTACTATCATGTGAATACTTTCAGTTCAAAATTTTGTCTCCTCACGTCAGTTATTTCCGAACAGGGGGAGTAACTGACAAATTAAGCGGGCACAATTCACTTAGCCCACTCACTGCCAGCAAGCCGGAAATTGGGCTACCGAGGCCGTTTATCCGGACCGCCGTCAGAATCCTGGCAAGATGCAGACATGTTTGGCGACCCTGTTTACCTGCTGCAGTGTTGCTCGCATTGGAGCACTGAGCCGGAGTGCTGCCTGAAGCCTTCCTAGAAGCTGCGGCGCCGAGTCATTTTAGCTGCAGTCTTCTTCTCTCTGGCCGCAAGTTTTCTCCCACTGAGAGTTGCAGTCGAACGGATGTCGTCAATGAGATCCTGGTCCGCGGCGTCCATGAACTCCTCGAAATCCTCGGGAATCTCGTACATCTTCCTGAAGTCCACGAGCAGCCTCACGCAGGTCCTCCTGAGCGCCGGCAGGCCGTGGGTGTGTGCCGTCTGCAGCCTCTCCAGCACATTCTCCGTGCTCACGTCCCTCCTAAGGCTCTCCTCGCATGCCTTCTTGAAGTCCGCGATGCCGTACTTGTCACCGGCAGCGAGCAGCTCATTCGGGTGCACGAGCAGCTCGTCCTCGGACGTCATGACACCATAGAGGTAGCCGATGAAGGCCTGGCACGCATCGATGGACATGTCGGAGATGTCCACCGTGGAGAGCTTCTTCTCCCTGAGGTCGTGCGAGAACATCCTCAAGGACACCGACGACCGCGCGGCCAGGACGGCGCGGTGGGCCTTGATGCTGCCACCAATGGCGTTGATGATGATGTCGGTGAGGATGCCTTCTCGCAGCATGCGCGCAAAACCGGACTGTGCTTGCTCCACTGACGTCCTCATTTCTCTAGAGCGCAAAACAGACTCTGGTTTGCCATGCTGTATAACAAAAAAAAACTGCATTTTACATTACTGTCCTTAAGGTTTCAAAGTATTTATAGATAGCAAACTCAAAAATCACACAATTATTTTAAGGAAGAAAATGAAAATGAAGGAAAGGAAATATGAGTTTTACCCTAATCATTTTGATAAACTCGATGTCAACCAAGCATCTTCTTGATTTACATCCATCGGTCACTGTCCATGTATAAGGACAGTTGAGAGGCACGCTAACCACTGCATGTGTGTGCTACTCCCTCCGTCCCAAAATTCTTGCCTTACATTTATCTAAATACGGATGTATCTAGTTACGTTTTAGTGTTAGATACATCCGTATCTAGACAAATTTAAGACAAGAATTTTGGGACTGAGGGAGTACTTGTTAGCAACGTTTGAAAAAATCCACCCATATTAAAGAGTAAAGACGTACATTAGCAAAATAGAGTGGTTTGTAAATACCAAATGCGCACCAATATACTTGGAAAAAGATACCCCCTCCAATCCGAATTAATTAACGCAACCTCTGTGTCGGATCGGAGGGAGTACAAAGTCCGAAACACTAAAAAGGACAAAAATAATTACAGTAAATTGTTTGAGGTTTAGGACCCATGATTTGAAGTAAACATCACAAAGTTATATATATTGTAAAAAAACATAAGTATGAAATTAGAAACTACTCTCTCCGTCCTAAAATAAGTGTCTCAAGCTTAACAAAATTTTGTACTAAAACTAGTACAAAGTTGAGACACTTATTTTGGGACGGAGGAAGTATTATCTGCATTTGAGTGATTAAGCTTGTTATGTCTTAAGGGACCTAGTTCACAAGACTGATCAATGCGTCTCTTTCTGGCAGGAAAGAGAAGGCTATTGGTAAATATCACGCCATACACACTCACAACAGAATGGTGAACATGATTAGATTCCGATAGACAGAACCCATTTGGTTAAATTAATGATAAAAAAGAAGTGCAGTTTGCTAATTACAAACCAATTAGTCAAATGTTTAGTATTGAGTGTTGATAACCATCCGATCAAGATCCTCTCATTCTTTTTATACATGCACTCATTGTTCTACTTTCTCCGTTCCTAAATATTTGTCTTTCTATAGATTTCAACAAGTGACTACATACGGAGCAAAATGAGTGAATCTACACTCTAAAATATGTCTATATACATCCGTATGTGATAGTCCATTTGAAATATCTAAAAAGACAAATATTTAGGAATGGAGGAAGTAGATCGGACGATACTAGTTATTCATCAATCGAATAGCAAAACCAAAAACCATATAGCAATATATATAGTTTATCCTACAATATTTTTGCAAACTACGCGTGGATCCACAAAATTTACTCTTATATTTGTGAACCAAACCATAAACAGTTTAAAATTTATTTTTTCCGATTGCACAAAAGGGCATGACCATAGTGTACACTAGAAATTTTTACCTTCAAGATTTTGAACTACGCCCGGTCGATTTTCAGGAAGATGTATAAGTTTCAGGGAAACAGAGGCAGCATATTTGTCAAAAGATCGTGAAGATGGCGAAAGCGTCACTGAAGTATGCCCATTCGTTCGGACTACGGATAGTTGCCTACACAATTCAGATAGAACAATTACAAACCATATAATATTTGGAAAAAATATATAGAAATAATGTGTAATCATCGGATGCTGGGGGATACTAGCTAGCTAGCCCACAACAACAACCACCATAGGATGTTCATTTAGAAATCGGATTAGTCTGTTAAACACTTACAACAGCAGTACTCTGTCGTTTGGAAATCATCCTTGTAAGGAGTATAACCATAACATCAAAGAATATAGTGTTCAGTTTCAAAAAATTGAATATAGCATTCCGCTAGAAATTTTGTTGAAGAAGGAACATAAGGGAAAGAGGAGCAGCGGCAATACCATCTCCAGCTCCCAACATAGAAGCCTTCCTTGGATCTTTTGGTTTGCTCATGGGGTCCGAGCTCCAGCAGCACAAATCTTCCTTCAACTTCCACGTCGTTCCCCGGGGTCGTCCTTGACATCTCTCGGATGGATTTTTTGATTAAAGGCGGCGTGCTGTTGAGAGCAGGCCGGTAACCCTAGAACTGGAAAACGCCAAATTTTGAATGGCAGGAGGAATGAAGCAGATGCCATCCAAAAACGGTTTAGGGGGTCCGTGCACGGTGATGTGCGGGTAGGTGAGTAAATTACGCGGTGGGGTTTGAGATAAGCGAGATATTGTTCCTCACTTGACGCTGAATTCGTTTCCTGGGCATCCTGTTTTCAGGCTAATTCTGGTGCTGACTGCATTTAGCATTTGGCAAATACGTATTTGATTCGCCAGCGAGATTTCTTCCCTCCTCGTCTCCATTTTATTTGTCTTGCAAACTTGCATGAAAAATAAGTATGTTTTTTTAGAGTCGCATGAGAAATATTTATTGCCAACTAATTAGTGACCAAAATCTGCCCGCAGTTTTCTCTTTTTTCTTTTTTGCAAGTGTCAGAGTTGGCATCAAACAACGCGTGGCTAAACCCTCATGGTTCTCCCCCTGAAATGTTAAACCAGCATCGATCTGAGGGGACGGGGAACATAGCGCTTGTCACAGCAAGTCTTTTTCGGTGGCCATAATTGGGGCTCCATATAATACTTTTTACAAGCACAACATTTTCTTGGTTTGTCTATATGTTTCATCTGTATCCTCTCTCTGTTGTGCTGGTCTTGACCCTCAAATTTTTTTTTCTTACTACCCATTCAAGTTATGTCCAATTTTAGTTACAAAATTGTACTCCAGAGAGACTTTACACAAAAGCTGATTTGCTTGATGTGCCTTTCTCTGTGGAAACTGGCTGGAGCATTGAGTATTTGATTAAGAAAAAAATGGCGGTTGCTTGGCTACGCTTTAGCACATAAAATGTATTTTTATGAATGATTTTTCTTACCATTTGGCCTATACGTTTGATTGCTTTAATAAAGCACACTGTACATTGTTAGCCAGAGAAATTAAAGGATTAAGATCTGATTGAAGAATTTCCAACTACTGACCAGCAACATCTTCTGTAAGCAAGCCACCACTGAAGGGATGTCACAACGTCAAAAAAGAAGAAGGGATGTCACTTTAGGTTTGAGCGGGGGTTTGGGAAGATTGTGAATATCGTGATATCAGCTTTTCAGAGAAAATTTGTGCGGTACATATATAAATTCAGGTTGTTATAAGACATTTTCCCCTTTAACAGTGATGTGTACCGTTGATGTTTATCAATTGTTGAATGGAGATGTATCCTTGAATATTTTGTGACATTTTTGAATGATTCGGTATTTTTACGCAATCTTATGGATCACATCTCGACGACACTTCCAGATGTGTTATGCATATTAAGAACAGATTACGGTATCGGGGAAATTATTAAAGGGAAGATGCCAGTGGTGGATCTCCCTGTTGAACCTACCATTGTTAGAAACAAACAATTACCCTGGCCTAAACCGCCAGCTGGATGGGTTGCTCTATCAACTCACTAGTGCAGAACCGGGCTTTAGCACCGGTTCTGTAACCGGCACTAAAGGGTGGGGACTAAAGCCCCCCCCCCCCCCTAGTACCGGTTCAACACGAACCGTCACTAAAGGGCCACCACGTGGCACGAGCCAGCGCCGGGGGCTGGGAGACCTAACACCAACCGGTACTAAAAGGTTTGGGGGGTTTTGGGTTCATGATTTATTTTTTCTTTAATTTTGTGTTTTCCATTTAATTTTTTTTCATTTGCTAGTATTTTACGATACTACATATTGTACACGTTATGCATATATATAAATAGAATTTTTCGTAGAACCGATCTATATATATATATATATATATATATATATATATATATATATATATATATCATCGAATGTCTCTCACGACCATTCACACATACACATGTATATATGCAATTTGCTATATACAATTTCTCCTACATGGAGGCATTACTGCGGTAGCGGGTAATGGAATTCTCCTTTGGAATCTATGACCTGGTCGAGCAAAAATTCCGCTATTTCCTCTTGAATTGCTCGTACGTGATCCGTTGGTAGGAGCTTATCCCGCATCTCGTTGAACTTTAAAGAAGGAGATCAAATATGCGTGTATTAGTTATGTGTGTATATATTAGATATCGATAATGATGTAAAAATTATGAATAGTGTTCTAGCAAACGTACCCATATCTGTCTATCAGATCTGCTCCTTTCGGACGCCATCATGCGAATGTTCTCGCAAACGTAGTATGCACATAAATCAGTCCCCCGCGCCTTCTTCATGGCCTTTACGAGAATAGAATTCAATCAGATAATAATTAATCAAGCATGATAATTAATGGTATTGAAACTAGAATTAAAGAGATGGTAGCTAGCTAGTACTACTTAATTAATTACCTTGGGTCGATACCATTTCAGCTTTTCTTTTCAAGTGCCTGGAACCTGTTTGATTAACTTTTCCCAAGCCCTGCCCGCCGGCAAAGAAAATGAATAAAGGAGTTATTAATTAGTTGATATCAGGAAACGACAAACTAAAAAGGCCGACATATATAGTTCGATAATGATTGAAATTACCTGTTGACTATCCCCTTCACGATTTTGTACTCAGTAACTGGTTTAAGTAGTGAGTCCAGTACTTCAACTTTTTCATCTTCAACTTGAATGATTAACAAGATCCAGTGGAAACAGCATGCGCACACGTTTGCATGTATAAATTAAGCGGGCATGTGACTAACACTCATCAACTACCCTAAACCCTATACTTTTATTAACATCTAGCTAGTAAGCAAAAACAGAATTTGTAGTACATGACTGTGTGAGACTCACCCGAAGTTGTAAGGAAGTAGTATACCTCGATTGGTATTTAGGAGCTTCAAGAACTCTAGGAAGCTTTTCTCTCTGTCTTTTCGTTCCCATGGACGCGTCCATGTCTCTTGATTAATGGTATTTGGGTCAATGAACCCAATGCCATAGCGTCCAGCTATTTTCATTTCATAGATCTTCATCCTGCATAATACCACAGAAAAGAATATAGTGAGGATAATTACAGGTAATGATCAACGAGCACTACAGCTAGCAGCTTGAGACTTAAATTACAGAAAGAAATCACTTACAGACAATAGCAACTAACGATAGATTTGTCGAGTGCGTCTTGATTGAATAACTGAAACAGTTCTGTAAACTCAACATACAGATCATTCCCATGGTAGTAATACTCTGGCTTGACTTTCACCATGATGGACTCTCGATTGGTAGTCTTGGTAATTTTCATGTACCATTCATGCAATTCATACATTCTTGTTGAGAGCTTCTTGACCTCCTCAGGCTTGACCATAGGTTCGCCGCGGGCATATTTCCGTTTTATGTCCTCCTCTCTAATCATATCCATGGGCTCGATCTCTAGGAGTTGATAAACAGTGATACCGGCCTCTTCAGCCTGCCTTCTATGATCGTCGGTTATTACCAGCTGATCGGCGCCGGTACTCGCATGTGTTGGTACAATGAGCGGGGGGATCGATTGCACCGCCTGTTCTCCCAGCTGGGGAACAGTTTTCCTGCTTTTTTTGGCAGCTGCTTGGCTGGAGCTCGAGCTCGACTCCTTCTTTTTTTGTGCTTGATATGCCTTCCTGATTTGGCGCTCATAGTCTGAGTCAATAGGCTTGGGAGCTGGTGGTTCAGCCATACGAATAAAGTGGTCAACGACATGCTCAGGTACTGTCTCCTTTGGCGGCGGTGGCGGTTTCGGTCCAAAATGGGCCCTCAATTGGGCTTGCACTTCGGCTTCGTTTTCCTCCTCAGTCTGGTCGTAAGGCCTCTTCGGAAGAGGCGTGACGCTTGGACCAAATTGGAATCTCTTGCCTCCTGTACCTATACTTGTACCGCTAGCCACCATAGCTGCGGCGGCTCTCTTCCGCTGTTGCTTAGGCGGCGTAGCCCGCTGAGGCGGCGGAGACGGCTGACGCGGTGCCTGACTTGGAGGAGGAGGAGTGGGCTGACGCGTTACCGGACTTGGAGGAGGAGGAGTGGCATGACGCGGTGCCGGACTTGGAGAAGGAGGAGTGGCCTGACGCATTGGCGGACTTGAAGGAGCAGGACTTTGCTGAGGCGGTGGCTGATGACTTGGAGGAGCGGGAGTCTGCTGACGTGGTGGCGGACTTGGAGGAGTCGGCTGATGCGGTGTCGGTGGCCTTGGAAAGATGATGCAATCCTTTCTCCATAGAATGATATGATGTATGGTCTCTCCCAGTGTGTGCTCGTCGTCACCTCCAGGAATGTCAAGCTCTAGCCCCGAATATTGTGCCACCACTTCATCAACCACAACACGAGCATAGCCAGCTGGAATCGGGTTGCAATGGAAGGTTGCTTCAGGGGGATTTGTATAAGCAACGGCGTCCGCCACCTTCATGGATATGTTCTTCATTTTTGAAGTGTAGCTCACAATTAGTGTTTTCCATGATGTCATCCACAGGGTATCTATCCAGCAGTGCCTCGCCCGGGGCGGAACCCACGCTGCTTCTCGGCATGGATGGGACGGTGCTATCCAATGTTGGATCCGCTAGCTGCTGCCGCTGCTGAGACCCCCTTTCCTGGCTAAGTGAGTCGATCTGCTGCTGCTGCCGCTGGAATTGGAGTGCCAACTCTGCGTGCGCTGATTCTAGGCCTTGAAGGCGTTCTGCTTCTTGCTTCCTCTGCTCCTCCTCCAGCTTCCTCTTCTTCTCCTCCTCCATCTTCTTTCTCGCACGGCTTCTGTAGTCGGCGTTCCAGTCCTCAAACCCCCCATACCACGGAACAACGCCTTTGCCTCGTGTTCTTCCCGGGTGTTCAGGATTTCCCAAGGCGCGTGTAAGCTCGTCGTTCTCTCTGTTGGGCATGAACACCCCCGTTCGAGCCTCTTCTATTGCAACAAGTAGTTTGAGTTCCGCTCATTTAAGACTTGCCTTCTCCAAAACCTTGCCTGTCTTTGGGTCCAACGTCCCCCCATGCGCATAGAACCAAGTCCTGCACCTGGGGGGCCAGCTCAATGTAACTGGAATGACCCCTGCATCCACCATCTGTTGCTCAGCCTTATCCCACTTAGGCCGGGCCACCACGTAGCCACCTGGCCCCAGCCTATGGTAATGCTCCTTTTTCGCGGCATTGAGCTTGTTTATTCTCGACCGTTCCTTAGCTAATTCCGATTCCTTGAATCTCATGAAAGCGGGCCAGTGATCTCTTTGCTTCTCCAGTGTTCCCGTGAATTCTAGAGTCTTCTTTCCTCCTTCGACGTACTTGGCCCATATACTTTTCTTGTGGTTGTTGAATGCAAGTGCCATCTTCCTAAGAGCAGCGTCCTTGACTTTCTGCACATCTGCATCTGCGAAATGATCTGGTAGGGTGAAATGTGAGATGAGAGATTCCCAAAGCAGATCTTTTGCTCTTTGGTCAACAAAAGTAAGATCTGGACGTTCCTTTGCTGGCTTTTTCCATTCTTGAATGGAGATCGGGATTTGGTCCTTCACAAGAACTCCGCACTGACGAACGAACTTGCCCGCATTCTTCTTAGGCTCGCTCGGTTCGCCATTAGGTTTGATGGCATCGATGTTGTACTTTACGCCATCCTTCAACTTTTTGGCCGGGCCTCGCACTGTCCTGCTGCCTGTAGAAGATTTTCTCGATCCGGAGGGCTGAAAGAAGAAAGATCGATTCGTTAATATATATACAAATCATGTAAAACAGGTGATGATCACCAGATGCCTGCTTATATAAATATACATCGCCGGTCTTTGTTATTTCAAGGTCAACATTTTCTTCGTCATCATAATCATAGTTCTGGACTTCATCTATTCGTTCGTCTTCATCAAATATCATACCCTCACCGGTAGGGTTCAGATATTGCGAGCCGTCATCTTCTTCAAACTCATCTGGGCGAGGGGATGAGCGTATGATATTGAACAGGGCCTCCTCTCCTTCTCTGCCGGTATTGTCCATAGCTTTTATTTAACTAATCCAGAAGAAATATAAAACAATTTAGTATTCAAATTACAATGCATGCATGCAATCAATAAGGAAAAACTAAATCATAGTACATAATATGCATCATCGAATATAATCTCGAATACATCGTCTCGAATATTATCGAATAATATATATAATCTCGAATACATCGTCTCGAATATTATCGAATAATATATATAATCTCGAATACATCGTCTCGAATATTATTGAATACATCACTAGCTAGCTAATACATATCGAATACTATCGAATAATCTAGTTCACTCGCGGTTCCTGAGGTGCGGGCGGTGGACACCCAAAGAGAAGGAACCATCACATGATCATAGCTCGGGTGAGATCCCCGAAGAACCTGCCAGGTATTGGAGAACCTGACGTCCAATGCAGCCATGTAGCGACGGACGTGCTCGTCCTCCTCCCTGACACGGCGACGTACCACCTCCGGCGGGGCCGGCTCCCTCCGCACCGAAAGTGGCCCACGCGAACGCCACCAAAGGAGCTCCGGGTCGACGACGGGACCCGGGGCCGGGTTCCTCACCAAGCGGCGCGCCCCTGAAGGTAGCACCTCCCAGTGCCAGCCCGGCGGAGCCCAGTCCCGGACATGGCTCCTCTGAAGCAGGACGTCATCGCGAACGGGTCGACGGCGAGGATGCGGGCCGGGCATCGTTGACGTCGATAACAAATTATATATGCAAATGTAACATTTTTTAAATGATTGAATTGTGATTTCTTATATACGACGAAAACCTTTAGTCCCTGGCTATAGGAACAGGATTCAGAATCATAACGGATTCTCTAACCTTTAAGGGATTTAACAAAATGGCGCTATTCTATGATCAAACTTTGACATATGATCAAACTTTGACATATGATCAAATGTTGCATATGTCAAAATTCAAACTTCGATAATATGATCAAATGTTGCATATGTCAAAATTCAAACTTTGACATATGATCAAACTTTGAAATATGATCAAATGTTGCATATGTCAAAATTCAAACTTTGACATATGTCAAAATTCATCTAATTAACATTTATATATCTAAAATTCATCAAACATTCCTATAACTAAAAGTATAAAAAACTAAAAAAACATTCATCTAAAAAACTCATCTAACATTTATATATATCTAAAAAAATCATCTAACACATTAATCTAAAAAAATCATCTAACATTCATCTAAAAAATTAAAAAACATTCATCTAAAAAACTCATATAATATTTATATATATCTTAAAAATTCATCTAACATATTCATCTAAAAAATTCATCTAACATTCATCTAAAAAATTCATCTAACATTTATATAAAACAGAAAATAACTTGTGTGTGTGTGTGCGCGCGTGTGTGTGTGTGCGCCATGGCGCGGCAGGGGCTCACAGCGGCGAGGCGAGGCGAAGGGGGCGGCGACGGGCGGCGATGGGGACGGCAACGGGCGGCGACGGGGACGGCGCGCGACGGGGGTGGCGACAGCGTCGATCGGGGCAGGCGGCGTCAACGGAGAGGAAGAAAACAGAGGAAGAAACTGAGGGAAACTGAAATTTTTTCAAGTGTTGTATATATAGGAGGGACCTTTAGTACCGGTTGGAGCCACCAACCGGTACTAAAGGCCTGTTTTGGCCAGGCTAAGCGGCGGGAAGCGCAGGCCTTTAGTACCGGTTGGTGGTTCCAACTGGTACTAAAGACCTCCCCCCCTTTAGTCACGGTTGGAGCCACCAACCGGTACTAAAGGTGGTGCGCTGCCACCCACGGTGCACGAAAGTTTAGTCCCACCTCGCCGAGCGAAGGGCAGCCGCAATGGTTTATAAACCCAACCGCGGCTGCTCCATCGAGCTCCTCTCCAAAGCAGGCTTCTGGGCCTAAAAGTGTGCGCTACCTTGTGGGCCTACTGGGCCTAGCGGGCCTGCATCCTGGCCCAACTATAGGTTGGGTTTCTAGTCGTATGCAGGCCGTTGTGGCCCAGTAGGCGGGCATTTTTTTTTGTTTTCTGCGTTATTTATTTTCTTTTATTTCTGAGTTGTTTTTTGCTTTATTTAGAGTTTCTTTGTGAATATTTTTGCTTTAGGTAAAAAAAATTATAAACTTTCTGTTAGTGCCAGTTGTTTTCAAATTTGAATTATTTGAAATTTGTGTGAATCACTAGTTTGTGAATAACTTTACTTTAAAAATAGATTTTTCAGTGATTCTTTTTTCTTATGTTTAATATTAGTGTGTTTTAGCATTATATTCAATTTGGTAATACTTAGGTTATTTAAAAAAATGAAATGCCTTTGTAACAGATGAGTTTTCGTCCCAAAACCCTGATACTTCGAAAGAGATTGTCCATTTTGTACATGAAGTGCATCCAGTTTTTGCCGTAACCCTCATAACTTTTTAGCACATGCTATGTGGGTGAAATGATGATACCATGCCAATTTTCAACCTTTTCAGAGTTCATTTTGTAGTGCTTTTCAATTTCAGGGTCATTTAGCTCAAAAAAAAATCAGTAAATGCATGAAAAATAGCAAATGAAGTCAGAAAGGGTTGGAAATTGATGACGTGGCTTTGAATGGTGCATACTGAACGCACAAAAAGTCAGGAGTTGAAATAAGTTTAAAAAAATGAAATACCTTTGTAACAGCTGAGTTTTCGTCCAAAACCCTGATACTTCGAAAGAGATTGTCCATTTTGTACACGAAGTGCATCCAGTTTTTGCCGTAACCCTCTCAACTTTTTAGCACATGTTATGTGGGTGAAATGATGATACTGTGCCAACTTTTAACCTTTTCAGAGTTCATTTTGTAGTGCTTTTCAATTTCAGGGTCATTTAGCTCAAAAAATCAGTAAATGAGCTGAAAAATAGCAAATGAAGTCAGAAAGGGTTGGAAATTGATGACGTGGCTTTGAATGGTGCATACTGAACGCACAAAAAGTCTGGAGTTGTAATAAGTTTAAAAAAATGAAATGCCTTTGTAACAGATGAGTTCTAGATTACATAGTAATGATTCTAACACCCATGGAGTCTTGGTGCTAATCATGTTTTGCTCGTGGAAAAGGCTTAGTCAACGGGTCTGCAACATTCAGATCCGTATGTATTTTGCAAATCTCTATGTCTCCTTCCTTGACTTGATCGCAGATGGAGTTGAAGCGTCTCTTGATGTGTTTGGTTCTTTTGTGAAATCTGGATTCCTTCGCTAAGGCAATTGCTCCAGTATTGTCACAAAAGATTTTCATTGGACCCGATGCACTAGGTATTACACCTAGATCGGATATGAACTCCTTCATCTAGACTCCTTCATTTGCTGCTTCCGAAGCAGCTATGTACTCCGCTTCACACGTAGATCCCGCCACGACACTTTCCTTGGAACTGCACCAACTGATAGCTCCACCATTCAATATAAATACGTATCCGGTTTGTGACTTAGAGTCATTCGGATCACTGTCAAAGCTTGCATCGCCGTAACCATTTACGACAAGCTCTTTGTCACCTCCATAAACGAGAAACATATCCTTAGTCCTTTTCAGGTATTTCAGGATGTTCTTGACCGCTGTCCAGTGATCCACTCCTGGATTACTTTGGTACCGCCCTGCTAAACTTATAGCAAGGCACACATCAGTTCTGGTACACAGCATTGCATACATGATAGAACCTATGGCTGAGGCATAGGGAATGACTTTCATTTTCTCTCTATCTTCTGCAGTGGTCGGGCATTGAGTCTTACTCAACTTCACACCTTCCAACACAGGCAAGAACCCTTTCTTTGACTGATCCATTTTGAACTTCTTCAAAACTTTATCAAGGTATGTGCTTTGTGAAAGTCCTATTAAGCGTCTTGATCTATCCCTATAGATCTTGATGCCCAATATATAAGCAGCTTCACCGAGGTCTTTCATTGAAAAATTCTTATTCAAGTATCCTTTTATGCTATCCAGAAATTCTATATCATTTCCAATCAACAATATGGCATCACATATAATATTAGAAATGCTACAGAGCTCCCACTCACTTTCTTGTAAATACAGGCTTCTCCAAAAGTCTGTATAAAACCATATGCTTTGATCACACTATCAAAGCGTATATTCCAACTCCGAGAGGCTTGCACCAGTCCATAAATGGATCGCTGGAGCTTGCACACTTTGTTAGCACCTTTATGTGGCGCCCCCGGCTCAATCGTACACTAATCATACACGCAAACGTGTACGATCAAGCACAGGGACTCACGGGAAGATATCACAACACAACTCTAACACAATTTAAACGGAGGTCCACAATATTACAAACCAGGGATCCGAAGATCCGAATACATAAGTCAGTCATACAAATATTATCTGAGTACAGACATAGTTAGACAAGTTTTGCCTTAAGAAGGCTAGCACAAACAGCGACACTAGATCGAAAGGCGTTGGCCTCCTGCCTGGGAGCCTCCGATCCTACTCCTGGTCATCTGGCTCGATCTAGTAGTAAGTACCCTCTGGACCCTCCTGGTAGTAAGCTCCGGTGGTGGCATCTAGCTCCAGGACTCCATCGTCTGGTGTATCATCAAGGTGGGGTATATGGGGGAAAAGAGAAAATAAAGCAACCGTGAGTACTCATCCGAAGTACTCAGCAAGCAAGGATCTATACTACATATGCAACATTATCAATGGAGAAAAGGCTGTATATGTGGACTGGGCTGCAGAAATGCCAGAATAGAGAGAAAGGCCTAGTCCTATCGAAGACTAGCATCTTCAAACATCTTCTCAAAGCCATCATCTTGCAGCAGTAGAAGAGAGTAGAATAGCATTTTATTTAGCAAACATGTTGAAGTACAGCTCAAAGATCCTTCCTCGACTCCCAGCGAGAAAGTAATCCCGAAGCTTCAATTAAGTAACAAGTATCCAGTTTAAGTAGTAGATCGGGATACACAACTGAGCGTCCTTTACCGTAGGACCGGCTATCGATAGAAGATTCATCCCTGCAGGGGTGCACTACTGTTACCCAACACGCTCGATCAACTCTGGCCGGACACACTTGCTGGGTAATGCCCGTCCTCGGAAGATCAACACAAAGCAGCGCCCTACCTAGGCTCGGCAGAGAGGTCAGCACGCCGGACTAACCTATGCACCCAGAGGTCTCGGGCCATCGCCCTGGGCACCCTGCGTGTTGCGAGACTGGCCGGGGTGCAGGCGCGACACTGAACTCGTCAGTGAAGTATCCAGCCCAATCCCGACAATCAGCCCGCACGGTGAATCGTGACGTCAGACGAGCTTTCGGAGAAACGTACTTTGCAGAGGGTCCCATAACCATTATCCCACGTGGTGGTAGTGCGTATAGGGCACGTCGACCCACTCAGATCACACACCCAAATCCAATAGGCTCAATTAGTATCAAGCGGAGACAATCAGAGTCTCTGATGCTCCGCCACAATGTCACACTCGAGTGCCCTTCCGGCACACCCGAAATCATAGATCCCCAGCGGGTACCCACCAGGGTGAACCCGCCTGTAACAAAGGTCAAGTAGCCGTGTGGTCAAATCATCAGGGTGAACGTATGAGGTATCACCCTCGAGGTTCACACTGAGGGGTCGCACGACAGAGTCGTATCGGAAGTGGAGAAGGAGGAATCACCCTCGATGACCACGACCGAACAGCTATACTGCAGAGTATTCATCGTGAGTGCGTTATGAGGTATCACCCTCGGCACTCGATAGTTACTACGCAGAGTCGTACAACTTAGGGGGTGTGAAGTGAGGTGTCGGTCTCTAGTCGACGATCACGTTGATCGAGTCGTCGATGATCAAGCAGGGACAACAAGGGTAAGGTGGTGGGGTCACTGATGGTTCACTACCAACCTATACTAATCAGTTTATCATAGGCAGGTAAGGTAGCAATGAACAGGTTACAACAGCAGGCTATGCATCAGAATAGGAGCATACATTAACAGTAGCGAAATCTAATGCAAGCAGGAGAATAGAATGGGCGATATCTGGAATGCTCAAGGAGGGGGCTTGCCTGGTTGCTCTGGCAAGAGGGGAAGGTCGTCAACGGGCTGCTCGTCGGTAGAGTAGTCGTATCCTGGTGCAGCGCCGTCGGTCTCAGCGTCTATCGAGAGAGAGAAGGAGGGGGAGAGAAACAATAAATTCACGGCAATAATGCAAACAACATGTATGACATGTCTAAATGATATGCCGGGGTGTTCTACTGCCTAACTAAATGATTTAGTTAATTTAGGAATTTATTCGGATTTATTTAATTAAAGTTGGGCACTATTCATTTACTGAAATCGGTCTAAAAGTTCAACGTTCTTATAGCTGCGGGCATCTGACGGGAATACGGAGGACGTATTCGGGTTCGTATCGTCGTTCTGAGCAAGTTTCATGTATAAAATATTTTCATCGGAGTTACGGTTTATTTAATATGATTTTCTAAAGTTTTTATTAATTTCTGAAATTTAATTAATTATTTAATTCAACATTATCCGAAACAGTGCTGATGATGACATCAGCATGACATCATGCTGATGTCAGCAGGCGCCTGACAGGGTGGGTCCCACCTGTCAATAGGCCTTTCTTTTTAATTATTAGGGTTAACTAATTAATTAGCACTTAATTAAACTAATTAATTAAATTATTAATCTAAACAGAATTAATTAACCTAATTAATTAACTAATTATCAATTTAATTATTTTTTATTATTTTATTTTTATTTTTATTAAAAACGTTCTGGGGCTGGGCCCCACTGTCATTGGCCCAGAGGGGCCTAACGGTCGGGGCGACGGGCGCAGCCCGAACGGGGCGCTGGCCCGCGGTGCGCACCTGACTGGGCGGCGCGGGCGTCGTCGGGCGGCGGCGCCGCGAGGCCACGCGGGGCGGGCCGTGGCGATGCGGGCGGCCACGGAGGGAGACGCCGGGGCCGTGGAGGGGTACGGCCGGAGCGGGCGGGTGGCGCGCGGGCGGTCGCGCGAGGAGCGACGCGGGCGCGCGAGCGAGGGCGTGGGCGGCGCTCGCGCGGCGTGCGCAATCCGCGCGACTCTCGCTCGGCCGTCGCGAGCAGGCTGGCGACCGCCGCCTCCCGCTGCGGCGCTCCCGCCGCCGCTCCGGGCCGCGGGGAAGGGGAAGAGGAGGGGGGGCTCACGGGTGATGTATGGACGGGCAGCGGGCGCGAGGCGGACGTCGGGGACACGGCGGGTGGACGGGAGCGCCGGCGAGGAGGCGCGGGCGCGACGGGCGACGTCGGCGGCGTCGGCCCGATCCAGTTTCTGGATCGGGAGGGAGGGGGAGGAGTGAGCGAGGGGTGTCGGTGGGAGTGGATAGGGTTGGGGGTGAGTGGATAAGGGGAGTGGGGGGGGGGGCCGCACTGGGCCGGCCTTGTGGCTAGCTGGGCCATTCGGCCAGGGAGAGGGGGGTCTTTCTTCCTCTTTTTTTTTATCATTTCTTGCTTTGTTTTATTTTCTTTTCTGTACTGTTAAATGTTTAGGCCCCAAATGGTTTTTGTAAAAAGTGTGACCTATTTCATAATACCAGTGCATTATTCCTTAACACCTAAAATTAGTTTGGACAAAATATAATTCCATATTTATTTCAGATTTAATAAATGGTTATTAAATATTATCTTTATCCACTGTTTGAGGTTGTTCGAGTCACTTATCCAATTCCAATGATGTTGGTTTCAATTTTAGAATAGCCTCTGGAATATTTGTTATTTATCTGACATTTTAGTTTCTATGTTGGACAACTTTTATATTCCACTTTCATTTAAATTTGAATTTGACTTAGGAGCTGAAATGCAATATGATGCTAATGATGATTATGCACTATTAAGCTTGCTGACATGTCATTATCAAAAGTGATTACTGTTGCTAATCACCGGGGGTGTTACACTTTAGGATCGACAAAACCTTCTGGTTGCATCATATACAACTCTTCTTTGAGAAATCCATTAAGGAACACAGTTTTGACGTCCATTTGCCAGATTTCATAATCATAAAATGCGGCAATTGCTAACATGATTCGGACAGACTTAAGCATTGCTACGGGTGAGAAGGTCTCATCGTAGTCAACCCCTTGAACTTGTCGAAAACCTTTTGCAACAAGTCGAGCTTTGTAGACAGTAACATTACCGTCAGCGGCAGTCTTCTTCTTGAAGATCCATTTATTCTCTATGGCTTGCCGATCATTGGGCAAGTCAACCAAAGTCCACACTTTGTTTTCATACATGGATCCCATCTTAGATTTCATGGCCTCAAGCCATTTCGCGGAATCTGGGCTCATCATCGCTTCCTCATAGTTCGTAGGTTCGTCATGGTCTAGTAACATGACTTCCAAAACAGAATTACCGTACCACTCTGGTGCGGAACGTACTCTGGCTGACCTACGAGGTTTGGTAGTAACTTGATCTGAAGTTTCATGATCATCATCATTAGCTTCCTAACTAATTGGTGTAGGCATCACGGGAACTGTTTTCTCTGATGAGCTATTCTCCAATTCGAGAGAAGGTACAATTACCTCATCAAGTTCTACTTTCCTCCCACTCACTTCTTTCGAGAGAAACTCCTTCTCTAGAAAGGATCCATTCTTAGCAACGAATATCTTGCCTTCGGATCTGTGATAGAAGGTGTACCAACAATCTCCTTTGGGTATCCTATGAAGACGCATTTCTCCGATTTGGGTTCGAGCTTATCAGGTTGAAGCTTTTTCACATAAGCATCGCAGCCCCAAACTTTAAGAAATGACAGCTTAGGTTTCTTGCCAAACCACAGTTCATATGGTGTCATCTCAACGGATTTAGATGGTGCCCTATTTAACGTGAATGCAGCCGTCTCTAAAGCATAACCCCAAAATGATAGTGGTAAATCGGTAAGAGACATCATAGATCGCACCATATCTAATAAAGTACAGTTACGACGTTCGGACACACCATTACGCTGTGGTGTTCCACGTGGCGTGAGTTGCGAAACTATTCCACATTGCTTCAAATGAAGACCAAACTCATAACTCAAATATTCACCTCCACGATCAGATCGTAGAAACTTTATTTTCTTGTTACGATGATTTTCCACTTTACTCTGAAATCTTTGAACTTTTCAAATGTTTCAGACTTATGTTTCATTAAGTAGATATACCCATATCTGCTCAAATCATCTGTGAAGGTCAGAAAATAACGATACCCGCCGCGAGCCTCAACACTCATCGGACCGCATACATCAGTATGTATTATTTCCAATAAGTCAATTGCTCGCTCCATTGTTCCGGAGAACGGAGTCTTAGTCATCTTGCCCATGAGGCATGGTTCGCAAGTATCAAGTGATTCATAATCAAGTGATTCCAAAAGCCCATCAGCATGGAGTTTCTTCATGCGCTTTACACCAATATGACCTAAACGGCAGTGCCACAAATAAGTTGCACTATCATTATTAACTTTGCATCTTTTGGCTTCAATATTATGAATATGTGTATCACTACAATCGAGATTCAACAAAAATAGACCACTCCTCAAGGATGCATGACCATAAAAGATATTACTCATATAAATAGAACAATCATTATTCTCTGATTTAAATGAATAACCGTCTCGCATCAAACAAGATCCAGATATAATGTTCATGCTCAACGCTGGCACCAAATAACAATTATTCAGGTCTAAAACTAATCTCGAAGGTAGATGTAGAGGTAGCGTGCCGACGGCGATCACATCGACTTTGGAACCATTTCCTACGCGCATCGTCACCTCGTCCTTAGCCAATCTTCGTTTAATCCGTAGCCCCTGTTTCGAGTTGCAAATATGAGCAACATAACCAGTATAAAATACCTAGGCGCTACTACGAGCATTAGTAAGGTACACATCAATAACATGTATATCAAATATACCTTTCACTTTGCCATCCTTCTTATCCGCCAAATACTTGGGGCAGTTCCGCTTCCAGTGACCAGTCCCTTTGCAGTAGAAGCACTCAGTTTCAGGCTTAGGTCCAGACTTGGGCTTCTTCCCAGGAGTAGCAACTTGCTTGCTATTCTTCTTGAAGTTCCCCTTCTTCCCTTTGCCCTTTTTCTTGAAACTAGTGGTCTTGTTAACCATCAACACTTGATGCTCCTTCTTGATTTCTACCTCCGCAGCCTTTAGCATCGCGAAGAGCTCGGGAATTGTCTTTTCCATCCCTTGCATATTATAGTTCATCACGAAGCCTTTATAGCTTGGTGGCAGTGATTGAAGAACTCTGTCAATGACACTATCATCAGGAAGATTAACTCCCAGCTGAGTCAAGTGGTTATGGTACCCAGACATTCTGAGTATATGTTCACTGACAGAACTATTCTCCTCCATCTTGCAGCTATAGAACTTGTTGGAGACTTCATATCTCTCAACTCGGGCATTTGCTTGAAATATTAACTTCAACTCTTGGAACATCTCATATGCTCCATGACGTTCAAAACGTCTTTGAAGTCCCGATTCTAAGCTGTACAACATGGCACACTGAACTATCGAGTAGTCATCAGCTTTGCTCTGCCAGACGTTCATAACGTCCGGAGTTGCTCCTGCAGCGGGTCTTGCACCTAGCGGTGCTTCCAGGACGTAATTCTTCTGTACAACAATGAGGATAATCCTCAAGTTACGGACCCAGTCCGTGTAGTTGCTACCATCATCTTTCAACTTAGCTTTCTCTAGGAACGCATTAAAATTCAAGGGAACGGTAGCACGGGCCATTGATCTACAACAACATAGATATGCAAAAACTATCAGGTACTAAGTTCATGATAAATTAAAGTTCAATTAATCATATTACTTAAGAACTCCCACTTAGATAGACATCCCTCTAGTCATCTAAATGATCACGTGATCCATATGAACAAAACCATGTCCGATCATCACGTGAGATGGAGTAGTTTTCAATGGTGAACATCTCTATGTTGATCATATCTACTATATGATTCATGTTCGACCTTTCGGTCTCAGTGTTCCGAGGCCATATCTGCATATGCTAGGCTCGTCAAGTTTAACCCGAGTATTCTGCACGTGCAAAACTGGCTTGCACCCGTTGTATGTGAACGTAGAGCTTATCACACCCGATCATCACGTGGTGTCTCGGCACGACGAACTGTAGCAACAGTGCATACTCAGGGAGAACACTTATACCTTGAAATTTAGTGAGAGATCATCTTATAATGCTACCGCCGTACTAAGAAAAATAAGATGCATAAAAGATAAACATCACATGCAATCAAAAGATGTGACATGATATGGCCATCATCATCTTGTGCCTTTGATCTCCATCTCCAAAGCACCGTCATGATCTCCATCATCACTGGCTTGACACCTTGATCTCCATCGTAGCGTCGTTGTCGTCTCGCCAACTATTGCTTCTACGACTATCGCTACCGCATAGTGATAAAGTAAAGCAATTACATGGCGATTGCATTTCATACAATAAAGCGACAACCATAAGGCTCCTGCCAGTTACCGATAACTTTTACAAAACATGATCATCTCATACAATAACGTATATCACATCATGTCTTGACCATATCACATCACAGCATGCCTTGCAAAAACAAGTTAGACATCCTCTACTTTGTTGTTGCAAGTTTTACGTGGCTGCTACGGGCTTCTAGCAAGAACCGTTCTTACCTACGCATCAAAACCACAACGATTTTTCGTCAAGTGTGCTGTTTTAACCTTCAACAAGGACCTGCCGTAGTCAAACTCGATTCAACTAAAGTTGGAGAAACAGACACCTGCCAGCCACCTGTGTGCAAAGCACGTCGGTAGAACCAGTCTCATGAACACGGTCATGTAATGTCGGTCCGGGCCGCTTCATCCAACAATACCGCCAAATCAAAGTAAGACGTTGGTGGTAAGCAGTATGACTATTATCACCCACAACTCTTTGTGTTCTACTCGTGCATATCATCTACGCATAGACCTGGCTCGGATGCCACTGAAGGGGAACGTGCAATTTCAAAAAAATTCTTATGCTCACGCAAGATCTATCTAGGAGATGCATAGCAACGAGGGGGGGGGGAGTGTGTTCACGTACCCTCGTAGACTGAAAATGGAAGCGTTAGCTTAACGCGGTTGATGTAGTCGAACGTCTTCGCGATCCAACCGATCAAGCACCGAACGTACGGCACCTCCGAGTTCAGCACGTTCAGGTCGATGACGTCCCTCGAACTCTTGATCCAGCAGAAGGTCGAGGGAGAGCTTCGTCAGCACGACGGCGTGGTGATGGTGATGGTGATGTGATCCGCGCAGGGCTTCGCCTAAGCACTACGACAATATGACCGGAGGAGTAAACTGTGGAGGGGGGCACCGCACACGGCTAAGAGAATATCTGATGTGCCTTTGGGGTGCCCCTGCCCACGTATATAAAGGAGGAGAGGGGAGAGGGCCGGCCTAGGCGCGCCCCCAAGGGGGAGGAGTCCTACTTGGACTCCATGTCCAATTCGCCCCCCCCCCCTTCCTTTTTCCGGAGTGGGAAAGGGGAAAGGGAGAGAGAAGAGGAGAAGGAAAGGGGGGCGCGCCCCCTCCCCTAGTCCAATTCAGACTCCCCATGGGAGGGGGGGCGCAGCCACCCCTTGTGGGCTGCCTCCCCTCTTCCCTATGGCCCATGAGGCCCATTACCTCTCCCGGGGGGTTTCGGTAACCTCCCGGTACTCCGGAAAAATACCCGAATCACTCGGAACCATTCCGATGTCCGAATACAACCTTCCAATATATGAATCTTTACCTCTCAACCATTTCGAGACTCCTCGTCTTGTCCGTGATCTCATCCGGGACTCCAAAAAAATTTCGGTCACCAAAACACATAACTCATAATACAAATCGTCATCGAACATTAAGCGTGCGGACCCTACGGGTTCGAGAACTATGTAGACATGACCGAGACACATCTCCGGTCAATAACCAATAGAGGAACCTGGATGCTCATATTGGCTCCTACATATTCTACGAAGATCTTTATCGGTCAAACCGCATAACAACATACGTCATTCCCTTTGTCATCGGTATGTTACTTGCCCGAGATTTAATCGTCGGTATCATCATACCTAGTTCAATCTTGTTACCAGCAAGTCCCTTTACTCGTTCCATAATGCATCATCCCGTAACTAACTCATTAGTCACATTGCTTGCAAGGCTTCATATGATGTGCATTACCGAGAGGGCCTAGAGATACCTCTCCGATACTCGGAGTGACAAATCTTAATCTCGATCTATGTCAACCCAACAAACACCTTTGGAGACACCTATAGAGAATCTTTATAATCACCCAGTTACGTTGTGACGTTTGATAGCACACAAAGTGTTCCTCCGGTATTCGGGAGTTGCATAATCTCATAGTCAGAGGAATATGTATAAGTCATGAAGAAAGCAATAGCAATAAAACTTAACGATCATTATGCTAAGCTAACGGATGGGTCTCGTCCATCACATCATTCTCTAATGATGTGATCCTGTTCATCAAATAACAACACATGTCTATGGTCAGGAAACATAACCATCTTTGATAAACAAGCTAGTCAAGTAGAGGCATACTAGGGACACTCTGTTTGTCTATGTATTCACACATGTACTAAGTTTCCGGTTAATACAATTCTAGCATGAATAATAAACATTTATCATGATATAAGGAAATATAAATAACAACTTTATTATTGCCTCTAGGGCATATTTCCTTCACAATCGGCTTAAGGTCAGGAATAAAGTCAATACAAAACTCAATGACCTCCTCATTTTCATGGCCCTTGGAGATGCTTCCTTCTGGCCTAGCACGGTTATGAACATATTTCTTTAAGACTCCTATGAACCTCTCAAAGGGGAACATATTGTGTAGAAATACAGGACCCAGAACGTTAATCTCTTCGCATAGGTGAACTAGGACGTGCGTCATGATGTTGAAGAACGATGGTGGGAACACCAAATCGAAACTGACAAGACATTGCACCAAATCATTCTCTAACCTTGGTATGATTTCTGGATCGATTACCTTCTGAGAGATTGCATTGAGGAATGCACATAGCTTCACAATGGCTAATCGAACTTTTTCCGGTAGAAGCCCCCTCAATGCAACCGGAAGTAGTTGCGTCATAATCACGTGGCAGTCATGAGACTTTAGGTTCTGGAACTTTTTCTGTGTCATATTTATTATTACCTTTATATTCGACGAGAAGCCAGACGGGACCTTCATACTGAGCAAGCATTCAAAGAAGATTTCCTTCTCTTCTTTGGTAAGAGCGTAGCTGGCATGACCCTGATGTATGCCGTCTTTTCCGTGCATACATTACTAGTCCTCCCGTGCCTCCGGTGTATCTTTCGCCTTCCCATACACGCCCAAGAAGCCAAGCAGGGTCACGCAAAGATTCTTCGTCACGTGCATCACGTCGATTGCAGAGCGGACCTCTAGGTCTTTCCAATAGGGCAGGTCCCAAAATATAGATTTCTTCTTCCACATGGATGCGCGTCTGTCAGCGTCATTCGGAACAGATTGTCAGCCAGGACCCTTTCCAAAGATTACCTTCAAATCCTTGACCATATCATGTACATCATCACCAGTATGGTGGCGAGGCTTCGTCCGGTGATCCGCCTCACCTTTGAAATGCTTGCCTTTCTTTCTTACGGGATGCCTGCTCGGAAGAAATCGACAATGTCCCAGGTACACATTCTTCTTACAATTATCCAAATATATACTGTTGGTATCATCCAAACAGTGCGTGCATGCGCGGTATCCCTTGTTTGTCTGTCCTGAAAGGTTACTGAGAGCAGGCCAATCATTGATGTGTCTCAAACAGCAACGCATGTAGGTCAAATTCTTCCTGTTTGTGCTCATCCCACGCACGTACACCTTTTCCATTTCACAGTTGTAAGAGTTCTTCAACTAATGGCCTTAGGTACACATCAATGTCGTTGCCGGGTTGCTTAGGGCCTTGGATGAGCACTGGCATCATAATGAACTTCCGCTTCATGCACACCCAAGGAGGAAGGTTATACATACATAGAGTCACAGGCCAGGTGCTATGATTGCTGCTCTGCTCCCCAAAAGGATTAATGTCATCTGCGCTTAGACCAAACCATACGTTCCTTGTGTCACCTGCAAAGTCCTCCCAGTACTTTCTCTTGATTTTTCTCCACTGCGACCCGTCAGCGGGTACTCTCAACTTCCCGTCTTTCTTACGGTCTTCTCTGTGCCATCGTATCAACTTGGCATGCTCTTTGTTTTAGAAAAAATGTTTCAACCGTGGTATTATAGGAGTATACCACATCACCTTGGCATGAATCTTCTTCCTGGGGCGCTCGCCCTCGACATCACCAGCATCATTGCGGCTGATCTTATAGCGCAATGCACCGCATACCGGGCACGCGTTCAAATCCTCGTACTCACCGCGGTAGAGGATGCAGTCATTAGGGCATGCATGTATCTTCTGCACCTCTAATCCTAGAGGGCAGACAACCTTCTTTGCTTCGTACGTACTCTCAGGCAATTCATTGTCCTTTGGAAGCATCTTCTTTAACATTATTAGCAACTTTTCAAATCCCTTGTCAGATACACCATTCTCTGTCTTCCATTGCAGCAATTCCAGTGTGGTGCCCAGCTTTTTCTTGTCAGCTTCGCAATTCGGGTACAACAATTTCTTGTGATCATCTAACATGTGCTGCAACTTCTTCTTCTCCTTTTCACTTGCGCAGTTTCTCTTTGCATCGGCAATGGCCCGACCTAGATCATCAGCGGGCTCATCTGATGCCTCTTCTTCAGCTTCTTCCCGCATTGCCGGCTCAGCTTCTTCCCCCATTGTTGTACCATCGTATTCAGGAAACCCATGGCCAGGATAGCTGTCGTCGTCCTCTTCTTCTTCATTGTCTTCCATCATAACCCCTCTTTCTCCGTGCTTGGTCCAAACATTATAGTGGGCATGAAACCGGCCTCAAACAGGTGGACGTGAATGGTTTGTGACTTAGAGTAAATCCGATCATTCTTACAGCCAGCACATGGACAATACATAAAACCATCCGCCCGCTTGTTTGCCTCAGCCGCAAGCAGAAAAGTTTGCACGCCATTAACGAACTGGGGAGAGCATCGGTCATCGTACATCCATTGCTGGCTCATCTTCATTACACAGCACCGAATAGACCAAATTAATACAAGTTCATACATAAAGTTCATACAACACTTATTCGCATAAAACAAACATACAAATAACTCTCTAGCTAAAGCATTTAAATGCAACAACAAATGCAATCAAGATCGCAACTAAGGTAACAATTGATCCAACAGCATAATGATACCAAGCCTCACTATCAATGGCATATTTTCTAATCTTTCTAATCTTCAAGCGCATTTTCTCCATCTTGATCTTGTGATCATCGACGACATCGGCAACATGCAACTCCAATTCCATCTTCTCCCCCTCAATTCTTTTCAATTTTTCTTTCAAATACTCATTTTCTCTTTCAACTAAATTTAACCTCTCGACAATAGGGTCGGTTGGAATTTCCGGTTCACATACCTCCTAGATAAAAATATCTATGTCAACTTGATGGGCATAATTTGTCATAAACACGAAATGCAACAAATAGTTATAAAAGAGAATATACCCCATCCGAATCATAACCCGGACGAGGGCCGACGGGGACGGATATCAAAACCATGGCACTATGTATAACAAACAACGTACGGGTAAGATAATTATACAAGTAACTATATATCTAAATCACACAAACATGATTTTTCTTATATAAAAAAGATAAGAACAAGAGGCTCACCACAAGGTGGTGCCGGCGACGGGACGGTGCGGGCAATCGACGGTGGTTAGGACGGAGACGGGAAGGCACTAAGTAAACCACACCTACATATGCAAACTAAGAGTTATTTTGACCTCAAATTGCATATAAATCAAATACTACCACATATAATTCCTCCCAAAATAAAACCCACAAATCACTATACTTATAGAGCATTGCAAGAGCTAATCTAGCAATGAGAGATGAAAGGACAAAATTGCCAACCTTTGTGATCACTTGGATGGATGGGGTGCCTTCAAATCTTCACAAATTTTGGCAAAAATGGAGTGTGAGCTCGAGAGGAAGAGGAAGAAAACAGAGAAGAGGAAAGGGGAAGAACAGAGCGCTCGGACTCGACGAAGGGGTTTATATAGGATGACCTTTAGTACCGGCTCGTCTAACCAACCGGTACTAAAGGTGCATATCTAGTCCCGGTTCGTGGCATGAACTGGTACTAAAGGTGCTGGTGGGGGCCCAGCCTGACAACAGCCTGCCACCACCTCTTTAGTACCGGTTCGTGGCACGAACCGGTACTAAAGGTTCGCCATGAACGGGTACTAATGAGCCCGCCCGCCTAGCCGTTGGAACCGGTACCATTAGTGTCGGTTCAGTTACAAACCGGGACTAATGTGCTTCACATTAGGCCATTTTTCTACTAGTGACTGATGGCTCTTATGTCAAGGAAATTGGGTTGGCAGGTACGGGTATGGTTCTGAGAGACTCGGTAGGGACAGTTATTATCTCGGCCTACAGATACCTCTTCCATTGCAAAGATGCTCTAGAATCCGAAATCAGTGCCGTGTTGGAACTTGGAAGGTATCTCAATCAGTTTGCAGAGGACGGGGCTTCCTATTATTATTCAATCTGACTATTCTGTCCTGGTTGCTGCATTAACTAACGAGTCATTGGACAAATCTGCTCATGGACATTTGATTCTGGAAATTAAGAGGCTCCTGTAACCGCGTAGGTTTATTCCGCGGAAATTAGATCATCATCAAAATTGTGTTGCTCATTGTTTAGCTAATACTGGTCATTCTGGAGGTAGCACCACATGTTGGTTGCACCGTGTGCCAGACAGTGTCTACTTTTGTATTAGCAGATTGTAACACTATTTTAGAGGAATAAACCAAATATTTTGCCCGCAATTTTTTTTTTAAGAACAGATTGCGTAATATTATGGTTTATCTTTGTTCAATTTATTTTGGACAATACATAAAGATAATAAAGATGTTGCTAGCGCGAATATTATATAAATACAATCTAACTAATTCATATAAATTTTCAAAAAAAAAAACACTTACAGTAAAGAAACCACTAAACATTAGCAAATTTACTAGAAATGAATAAGAATTATTATATTGGTTTTTAAATAAAAATATATTCCAATGCAACATGATAAAAATACTGAAAATGCTAAAAAAATATAATTTGCAAAATGCTATTGATCATATAGTATGCATATGTAACCAAAAATACATAAGACAAAAGTATGTTCTAGAAGTCTTATATTTGTAAAGGTCATCATATATGGCTCCAATTTCTTTACACAAGTCAAATAATAGGTTTTCACTATTATAGAATTTTAGCCAGCGCATCGAGCGGACCACTTTAGTATAATTATTATAAAGGCATAAACATTAAAGTTGTAATTTAGTTAGCAAATAAAGTCTTAATACATCATTTATATGTGATTATATGATGCAAATAATGCTTATAAGATAAATGTACTCAATCATAAATAACTATTGAATAAATAGAACGTGGTTAAGTGTGTGCGGAAGGTGGAGGCCCCCACTCCGCCGTTATGTTCTTTAAATCAGATTTTTTTTAATTTATTTAGGTGTGTAGATGTATTGGGCCCTAGGCCTTTTGCCATGGCCTAGGACCGGCCCTAGGACTTTAACATCGCAGGCAGCACCCGGATATTTAGGCATGCCGACGGATGTAGGGCATGCTAGGAATGGAACCTTTAAATATTTGAAGGATAGAGTTTGGGAGAAAATCAAAGGTTGGATGGAGAAACTGTTATCTTATGGAGGTAAGGAAGTGTTAATAAAAGCAGTTGCTCAAGCTATACCGGTATATTCCATGTCTTGCTTCAGATTACCAAGGGGTATTTGTGAAAGTATAACTTCGTTGATTCGACAGTTTTGGTGGGGTAGCAAAAGGGGGAAGAGAAAATCTTGCTGGATATCGTGGGACGTTTGTACAAAACCAAAGCACTTGGGAGGGATGGGCTTTAGAGATATTGAGATTTTTAACTTGTCACTACTGGCCAGACAAGCTTGGAGAATTTTACAAGATCCATTGGCTTTGAGCTCCAGAATATTACAAGCAAAATATTATCCAGTATCCTCTTTTCTTGAAGCGCAGTTAGGAGACAACCCATCACAAATATGGAGAGCGATCGTTGATGGCAGAGAAGCTCTGGCACAAGGCCTTATTAGGAGAATTGGGACTGGAGAAGAGACCAATATCTGGGACCAGAATTGGATACCAAGGTCGGGGATGATGAGGCCAATAGCATCTCTTGTACAAGATAAGCCAACTTGGGTCTCGGAGCTGATTGATCAATCTTCTGCCTCATGGCGGGAGGAAAGGGTGAGAGAAGTTTTCATACCTCTAGATGCTGAGAGCATTCTCAAGATACCGTTATGCACAAGGAGAGTGGCTGACTTTTGGGCCTGGGGAGAAGATGAAAGGGGAATCTTTTTAGTAAAGTCAGTTTACAAATTTTTGCTCGGAACGAAGCTCAGGAATGAAGCTTTGTTGCAACCGGTTGGGGGTCACACCACTGACTCTGGGGACGAGGGAGTGTGGACATCCCTTTGGAAGATGAAAATTCCTTCAAAAATAAAGGTGTTTTTGTGGAGACTGTGCCATGAAACAACACCAACAGCTGATCTTCTCCACCACCGAAACATGTCCACTACGAAGGTATGTGCGTTATGTTCTTCACAAGATAGCTGGAAACATGCCCTCATAGATTGCATTATGGCAAGGAGTGTCTGGTCTTTGTGCTCGGAAGAAACGGTGGAGTCTATGGTGGATATTCTGTCAATGAACGCACGGGTCTGGCTCTTCACGTTGCATGATACTCTGTCCCATGATGAATTTACCCGTGTGGTGGTGACGCTTTGGGCAATATGGCGAGCAAGAAGAAGGGTGATTCACGAAGAGATTTATGAAAGTCCTTATGCAACCAATGCCTTTGTCATGAAATTTCTCAATGATATTTAGTTAGTGCAAAAGCAGCCGGCAGGGAGCAGCAGGGTGGCGGTGAATCGACCGGCAACATGGCAGCCGCCGCCGGAGGGCCATGCAAAAATTAATGTAGATGCGGCGGTCTCAGGTGACGAGACTTGTGGAGTTTCGGCTGCTATATGCCGGGACCAGATGGGAAAGTTTCTGGGGGCCTCAGCAATCAAGTTCAAGCATGTCTCGAACGCTGCCACGCTTGAGGCTTTGGCTATACGAGAAGGACAAGCTTTGGCGGAGGACGTTTATGTCAACCGAATACATATTGCCTCAGACTGTAAGATAGTGGTGGATGACATAAAGAAGAGATCAGCGACAGAGTATGGAGCTATAATACAGGAAATTATAGATCGTTCTAGTTTTTTTCCTTCGTGTAACATAGTTCATGAGTTTAGGAGCTCGAATTTCGAGGCTCACAACCTTGCCAAGCATGTTTTGACACTCGGTTTCGGTCGCCACGTTTGGTTGGGCCAACCGGGTGGGCTGTCTTTTGTACCTGTAAACATTCAAGGTTCTGAATAAAGCTTGGCAAGTTTGTCTCAAAAAAAAAAAGCACCCGGATATGGAGGAAACGTCGATGTAAGTGTCGAGCTGGGCAGACCTCCAGACAAGAGGACGACTGCTCGCCTAGGTAGCAGAAGCAGCGCGGATTTGACCTGCCATAGACCATAGTTCATGCCTTGGACTACATCTTCCCCAGCCCCGCAGCAGTCGGTGGTTAACTCTGCATCCTCGTACTGTTATGTTGGTTGTTAACTCTGCCGTTCGTGGCTTTATTTATAAAGTTGGGCATGTGTCTTTCTTTAAAAAAATACAGATCATAAATGGACTTAGCAATCCTTTGTCAAACAAAAAATGAAAACATGCAATTCATCACACCCTGATGGACAAAGCTTGGGCAACACAATTTATACTTATGTAATTCACGAACCGGGAAGGCAGTACTCATCTAGCCCACTCATCGCCTACAAAGCCCCGACATTGAACCGTCTGCACACACGTTTGAGTAAACACGTGCGAGACCTAGAATGGAAATCTTGTAACTGACGAAGCGGGCACAATTCACTTGGCCCACTCGTCGCCTGCAAGCCGGACATTGAGCCGCCGAGGCCGTTTATCCGGAGCGCCGCCATCGGGATCCTGGCTTGGCGTCGACTTCCGCCGGCGACCCCGTTTACCCGCTGCAGTGTTGCTCGCGTCCAGCTTAGGCGTGGACGTCGGGACTTTGGACCTCCGAGCCGGAATGCTGCTGCCTGAAGCCTTGCTAGGCGTAGACTTTGGGCGCCGAGTCTTTTTAGCTGCAGGCTTCTTCTCCTTGGCCGCGAACTTTCTCCCTCTGAGGATTGCAGTCGAGCGGATCTCGTCAGCAAGGTCCTGGTCCGCAGCTGCCATGAACGCCTCAAAATCCTCGGGGATCTCGTACATCTTCCCGAAGTCCACGAGCAGCCTCACGCACGTCCGCTTGAGCGCCGGCAGGCTGTAGGTGTGCGCCATCTGCAGCCTGTCCAGCACGTTCTCCACGCCCACGTCCTCCCTCAGGCTCTCCTCGCAGGCCTTCTTCAGGTTGGCGATGCCGTACTTGTCGCCGGCGGCGACGAGCTCGCTCCGGTGCTCCAGCAGCTCCCACTCGGACCTGGCGTCGCCGTAGAGGTAGCGGACCAAGGCCTTGCACGCGCCGATGGACATGTCGGAGATGTCCACCGTGGAGAGCTCCTTCTCCCTTAGGTTGTGCGAGAACATGCTCAGGAACACCGGCGACCGCGCGGCCAGGACGGCGCGGTGGGCCCTGGTGCTGCCGCCGGCCGCGTTGACGGTGATGTCGGCGAGGATGCCTTCTCGCAGCATGCGCGCGACGCCAGACTGGGCTTGCTCCACTGACGCCGTCCTCATTTGTGTAGACCGCAAAAATGATTCTGTTTTGCCATACTGTAATACAGAAGAAAAAAAACTGCATCGTTACACTAGCAGTAATATATCCTCCTGCTCCATTGTTGTCCTTACGGTTCCACTGTATTCAGCCAGAAAATCGTATATATAAACAAAGGAAGAAACGGATGTGCAATTGCGGGCGATGACATACATTCGGTCCCATTCATATATGAGGGATATTCTCTCTAAACTCAATGCAATCTAGCCTTTAAGTACAATCATCCATGTGATGTAAATTAAATTGGTAAAGGAACATTATTTTAAATAATTTGACAGCATTATAATTATCCTAAAATCTAATATAGCACAAAATTTGAAATCCAAATTCGATCACACTGACAAACTGAGGTGCTATATACTCCCTCCGTTCCTAGTACAAAGTTGTACTAAGGTTAAGACACTTATTTTGGGACGGAGGGAGTAATAGAATTTGTGGGTGTTCTGTTTTTCTGTGTTATTTTGTATTTTATTCAATCTCAAAATTGCCAAATCTAGGCTAAAGACTACTCATAGATGGTGGTGAAGTTACTTTGTGTCTTCCTCATTTCTCTATTGTGACTTTTTTTCTCTTTATTGCAAGCGCTAATCTAATGATTTCCATCTCTTTGCACAGTCAAAGGAATGAGTAAATTATCTTCGAATCTCTTCAATTTTGTGTCAGCTACATTTCTTATCTCTAGACCATCAGAGAAGTCCTTCAACTATGATGTTGAATAGCCTTAGTCCCTAACTTATACATTTACAATATCCGGAGAGCTCAAGAGTATCCGGAAAAAGAAAGTTTAAGGGGCTGACTTGACTCTTACTTCCTCCGTCACAAAATAAGTGTCTCGACTTTATTATAACTTTGTACTAAAGTTAGTAGAAAGTTAAGACACTTATTTTCGGACTGAGGGAGTATAATATATTAGAAGTTGACAAATAACCATCTGTAATTTTAAGGAAGAAAAAGAAAAGAAAAAATATGTGAGTTTTACCTCAGTAATGTTGCGAAACTCGATCTCAACCAAGCATCTTGTTGATTTACATCCATCCGTTACTGTCCATGTATGTGGACCATTGAGAGGTAGGTCAACTTCTGCATGTGAGTACTACTTGTCAGTAATGTTAGAAATTTTTTGCCCATGTTAAAGACGTAAAATAAGTGATACAAAGTCGTTCGAAATTACAAATGCAAATGCATGTATTTGGAAAATACAAAGTCTAAAAAGAGGAAAAAAAAATACAGTATATTGTTCGAAATTTAGAACCCACGATATGGAGTAAACATTGCAAACAGGTAGGCCACCGATAAATATCATGTCATACACATTGTTTGTAACGAAAGAGTCAACATGATTAGAGTGATTTGTTCCACCAATAAATAGACCCGAGAAGAGTAGTTTACAATATGTATAGTTTTACGAAGTAGTACAAAACATTTAGTTGAGTGTTTAGTCTCAAGTGTCAATGACGTCCTGATAAAGATCATGTCATTTTTGTATACTTGAACAAATCTCGGTTCTAGATCGGACGGCTCTAGTTATTTATCAGTCGTCTGAGGAGAACATTTCATTGCAAGATAGGGAAAATAGGCTACCCTACAATATTTTGCAAACTACACATTGATCGGTGCTAACCATAGTTCACACAAGAAAATTTTACCTTGACGATTATGAACTACCACCGGTTGATTTTCAGGAAAGAGCACAAGTTTTAGGGTAACGGAAGCCAAACATTTGTCCCAAAATAGTGAGGATGTCGAAAGCGTCACCGAAGTATGCTCGTCGACTCGGACGGCAGATAGTTGCCTACACAGTTCAAATGGAAGAATTAGGAACACTTGGAAAGAAAAGAAAATACCAACCGAAAATCCGTCCGCTACAAGGATTTTGTTGAAGAACGAACATAAAGGCAAATAGGAGCAGCTGCAATACCATCTCCGTTTCCCGACAGTAAACTCTTTCTTGGATCTTTTGGTTTGCTCATGGGGTCCGAGCTCCAGCAGCACAAATCTTCCTTCGATCTCCACGTCGTTCCTCGGGACCGGTCTCGACATCTCTCGGATGGAACTTTTTCTTTGTCAGGCGAAAGGCGGCGTGCTGTTGAGAGAAGAACCCTAGACCTGGAAACGCCAGATTTCGAATGGGAGGAAGGAGAATGGGAGACGAAGGAGAGGCTAAAACGGGCATGGGGGTACGTGCACGGGGACGTGCGGGTAGGCGAGGAAATTACGGGGTGGAATTTGAGACGACAGAGATCTTGCTCCTCGCTGACGTTGGCTTTGGTTTCCTGGGCATGCTGTTATCACGCTAATTGTAGTGTTCCAAAACTTGGCAGTGCTGATTAAATAGTTTAGCTTTTCTTTTTTTATAGGAACGATTAAATGGTTTAGCTTTGGGCAAGTATTTGTTTCACCATAAAATTCTGGCGAGGTTCCTTCCCCTCCTCTCTGTTTTAATTGTCTTGCCAAACTTCCATCCAAATATTTGTTGCCAACTTGGTAACTGCCGCTTGCCCAGCACTATGGCTGGACCTGTGTGAAGTATGGAATCGTTGTGTTCCATTTAAAAAAAAAAACTTGGTAACTGAAATTTTGTCACCATCCCTGACATAGCGGCCCCAGCTGGCAGCGACCTCGCCAACTCGTCGACCAGGGTCGCAAGGCCAACTCCCGTGTGGTTGGGCCGGACTAGGTGTAGTTGAGGCCCAGCCTAGTCTCTTCGCTGCTTATTCCCTTCCGCACGAAGGAAGATATCATCTAGTGGACCAGGATTCGCTCAAAAACAAATCCAGTGGACCAGGATAAATTGGTTATGGCACAACTTGCTATTCTTTGTGTTCATTTTGTTTTGTTCCCCATTTGTGTAGCCGAATTTGTGCTTGTAATCGCTACCAACTACTCAAATTCATCAGAATGTGGAACACATACACACAAAGGCCACCGGGATCATAACATTTGGTATCAGAGACCAATCACCACTCCTTCCTCTTGCGCTATCACAATTCATGGAGACCAGGAGCCTTCGGCAAGTTCGTCTTCATCTAGAAGCCATTGATCCGTCAAAAGAGGAGTACTTCTAGTGGTTCAACGCCGCGCTCAAGGACTTCTGCATCGACCTCCGCACGAACACGACCGCCGTCAAGTCCCACACCGCCAAGCTTGACGACCTAGTCGCTTGGTACCCGGATCTGGAGAAGAGGGTCATCAAGATTGGCATGGCCGTCGCTGCTTAGCAGTAGGAGAGTGCCTCTTCATCAGAGTTGCTCGGTAAGGAAGAGCTCAACGATCCCGCGGCTATTCCCCCTACCCGCAACAACCGGCCGCCCCATCGGCCCCGGGCATGACGCGATCGGGACTTCTCGTGAGTCAGATGACCACGACGATGTGTTTCTTCACCGGAGTAGGTGCAAGTGACCACACTGATGCCCCTCCTGGTCACTAGTCAGTTTCCTCTGTAGTCCACACTATCTTTTCCTTCTCCATTCGATCATGATAGCCAGCTCCTCGTGGGGCTGTGGCAAGCTCATCCTTCTATTTGTTCCCCGCAGTTCACTGGCGAAAACCCACACGGTTGTGGAAAACTCTCTGTGAACAATAGTTTCAAATGTCCAACGTCCATTTTCGTTTTGGCTATCGATGGTCTCTTTGAAGTGTTTGGATTTGTCTCAATTTGGTTGCAATCAATTAAAAAACTGACAGGGTTTGATCGGGAATCGTTTCCCACCTTGCTTTGCACTCGTTTGGGTCGCGATCGACATCAACTATTGATCTAACAGTTCTACGCAATTTATCACACTTCTTCAGTTGCTGATTACATTGACGTTTTGAGCTCATTATCAATCATCTTACTTTGTATTCGGAGGCAACCCTATTACCTTACTCATTTTGTTGAGGGACTCCAAGCCGACCTCTAGGGAAGTGGTGCTCATTCAACGGCCGCATGGCCTTGACACAACGTGCTCGTTAGCATTGCTCTAGGAGGAGGTTGCGGACTGTGCCTATCAGACGTGCCCGCCATCACCTACTCCGGGTGTAGCGGATGCGACACTGCGGGCGGTACATCTACCTTTGACGCCGCCATCAACGCGCCCCTTCATGATTCTAGCTCTGGCTACCGCGGTGGATCTACATGATGTCGAGGGCGCTCACAATGACAACTCTAAGGTCAAGGCGCTTCGGAGTACCGTCGTGCACATGACATGTGCTTCAAGTGCATCGATTGATGGGGGGGCGTGATCACACATTCCCCACCACCGTTCAACTCCATGTTGTCAAAGTACTCCTGGAATTGTTTGGGATCGATGCGGTGTTCGACAACCAAGAACAACCGCCCATGGAACCAAGCTACGACACGAACATGGCTATCTCCATGAAACTATTACCAGTGGCGTCTCTCCAAAACCGTTTCAACTGCACGCATGGCTCCATGGCCAGGAGATCTTCATGTTGGTGGACTCTCGAAGCTCCACATCCTTTGTGGATGATTAGTTGGCTACCAGGATCATACACGTCATCGCTCACAATCACCCTGGTGCGTCAAAGTTGCAGGCGGAGGCGAGTTGCGTTGTTACTCAGTGATTTCCCAGTGCAATTGGTTTTCTAGGGTCATGAGTTCACAAGTTACACGAAGGTGCTACCTCTGGGCACCTATGGCGTGATCCTTGATATGTATTGATTAGAAGAGAACAACCCTATGGCCTTGGACCGGATATCCAAGCACAATGGGATCCAAACTGATGAAGGCATTGTGCATCTCCATGTCATCCATCCACGAGAACCTGCGGTGTCATTAACAGCCTCTAGCCGGAGAGCATATGTCATCAGGGAGTTGTCTGCATTATTTTTTTGAAAAATCACCGGGGGGGAGCTCCCCACCTGAATATATTTCTCAAATTTGTAACCCAACGTTTGCCTGATTACAAAAGTGAATTACATAAGCACGTGTAATCGTGATAAGAGATAGGAACGCCATGAGGAGGCGGCCTGTTTGTGCTCCGGTTTCTTCATCCAATGCGTCCAAAGCATGAGGTCGTCAATGATTCGCTTAAGGGTGAAGATTGTTGGGGATATGACTATTAGATATGACCCGCCCAGGAGGGGCCGGGTCATCCCAATGGCGGTTCATCTAAAAGAAGCCTAAGAGTATATTGAAGATGGCGGTTCATAAGACAGGCTTGTTAAAGGGCCCGAACCCGAAGGCGGCGTAAGGCCCGTAAGTGTAAACCGCCATGTACATGTAAACTTGTATTGTAAGGCATATAAGATAAGTCACCGAGCCGGACACGTTTGTATGAGCCGGCCGGGACTCTGTAGGCCGCAGGACGTCAACCCATGTATATAAGGGGACGACCCGGCGGCGGCTTAGGAGAGAAAAAAGGAGACAACAGCTCGAAAGCCAGGCAAAGCGTATTCACTCCCTGGTAATCGAAACCCTAACAATACCACATGAAACTGGATTAGGCCTTTACCTTCACCGCAAGGGGCCGAACCAGTATAAACTCCTCGTGTCCTTTGTCCCGTTTAACCCCTTTAAGCTAACCTCGTCGCCATGGCTCCACAACTAAGTCCTTTCATTAGGACATCTGCCGTGACAATTCCACGACAGTTGGCGCCCACCGTGGGGCCCACGCACGGTGGTTTTGAGTTCTTGAAGGGCAGCTTCGAAGGGATCAAGGGGTACGCTGTGGGCCGGATGACCAAGAGTCGTCGCGGCAAGCTTTACATCGACGATGCAGGCTGGGGCCCCGAGGCCGGCTCAATTGAGTACGGGTACTGGGTCCCCTTCGGCGGAATCCACGTCTTCATCGGCAAGATCGGCGAGCCGGGCCCTGAGCCGGACATCTGCACCGACATCATCGAGACGGCTCAGCGCGCACGACCTGCCCGGGTTCAACCCGCCGTGAAGCGTGCCTTCGTTGGGTTTATCCATGGGGCTGAGTTAGAAGGCTCTGTGTCTGGCGGTGAGACAGCCATCTACTCTGATGGTGAGTCATCCATGGGGGAGACCAGCTCGCTGTATCAATTACGAGACGGACGGCTTGGGGGCTGTTCCGATGGTGACAGTATTCCAGATCCCCATGGGCCGTCGAATAGGGTGGCGATCTTCATGGCTGGCACCCAGCCGGTTCTTGGTTCGACAGCCGCCGCGGTCATGACCTCCAGTGCAGCGGCGGTGATGGCAGCGGGTGTTGGCAGTTCAGCACACCCACCGGCCCAAGTTTTAACAGATCTGTTGGAAGCTCTGGCAACCCTGATGGAGGTAGATGTAACCCCAGACAACCAGGAGCAGCATAAGGCGGAAGTGGCTAAGCTGCGCGACGAGATAGCACAAGCCAAGATAGAGCTGGCAGCGGAGAACGCTAGGATGAATGCAGAGCGGGCCGTTTTAAACACACAAGCACAGCGGATTCAAGCGGATTCATACCGGCTCTCGGTGGATCAGAACACTGCCAACGAGGTCTTAAGGAGAAAGCACGGGAGTCGTCTACCTTTGGTTTATGAGTCGAGGAACCTCTTCAACACACCTGGAGCAGGGGCCAGTGACCCGCCGGTGATAAATCCGACAACTGAAGCACGAGGGGGTGGAACGCCGGGTCAGCCACGCGTGACAGGTTCTCCGCATATGAACTACACCCAGCCTCAGCACATGGTGACGCCGCCGGATCATTACTCAACCCCTTTAGACAATATGATTGCTGCAGCTACACGATTGGCAGCTCTGCCAGTTGAGGGCGAGACCCTGACGGCGGTTGAAACCCGAAGGGCTAGAGAGCTTCTTCAAACAGCTTTGGTATAGCAGCAGGCTTATTCTTATAGTCGTGACCGGATTCATTCGACCCCTCGTCCAGGCCAAAGCTACAGTAGGCACATTGACTCGCCAGCCGTCTCGAGTACTGAGCAGCGCCGTAACCAACCTCATGGATATGACCCGGCATGCAATGATACCAATGCACAGGATTTAGTGGACCAGGGCAGAGCGCGTCAAGAGGCCGAGCTGGCGGCTGGACTGGCGGCTCATCAGCACGCGCCGGTTTACCCGACGGCTTCAGTTGAGGCAGGTGTAACTACTAGAGCGTTGGGTGTGCCGTGTTTAACAGCGGCTCTGCGAAACGAACGTCTGCCCAAGGACTTCAAAGGCCCCCGCAAGGTGCCTAATTACATAGCAGATCAGCCCCCTGAGGCTTGGGTAGAGAGTTATGAGATGGCTATGGAGATGCTGGATGTTAGTGAGGCTGCATACGCTAAGTATTTCACCATGATGCTGGAAGGAACGGCTCGTACCTGGTTGAAGGGGCTACCGGCTAACTCCATCGGGTCCTGGGCAGAGCTGAAGGCCCGATTTATCCAGAATTTCAAAGATACGTGCAAGCAGCCCATGTCGATCGTGGATTTGGTTTCTTGTGTTCAAGCCGAGGGCGAGTCAATGACCAGCTGGGTGCGCCGGGTCTCGACTATCATACATTCCTCAGATAACATTAACGTCGGCTCAGCGGTTCTAATGTTGGAGAAAAATTGCCGTTTCATTCTGTTGGAAATATGCCCTAGAGGCAATAATAAAATGGTTATTATTATATTTCCTTGTTCATGATAATTGTCTGTTATTCATGCTATAATTGTGTTATCCGGAAATCGTAATACATGTGTGAATACATAGACCACAACATGTCCCTAGTAAGCCTCTAGTTGACTAGCTCGTTGATCAATAGATGGTTGCGGTTTCCTGACCATGGACATTGGATGTCATTGATAACGGGATCACATCATTAGGAGAATGATGTGATGGACAAGACCCAATCCTAAGCCTAGCACTAGATCGTGTAGTTCGTTTGCTAAAGCTTTTCCAATGTCAAGTAACTTTTCCTTAGACCATGAGATTGTGCAACTCCCGGATACCGTAGGAGTGCTTTGGGTGCACCAAACGTCACAACGTAACTGGGTGGCTATAAAGGTGCACTACGGGTATCTCCGAAAGTATCTGTTGGGTTGGCACGAATCGAGACTGGGATTTGTCACTCCATGTAACGGAGAGGTACCTCTGGGCCAACTCGGTAGGACATCATCATAATGAGCTCAATGTGATCAAGGAGTTGTTCACGGGATGATGTGTTACGGAAACGAGTAAAGAGACTTGCCGGTAACGAGATTGAACAAGGTATCGAGATACCGACGATCGAATCTCGGGCAAGTATCGTACCGATAGACAAAGGGAATTGCGTACGGGATTGATTGAATCCTCGACATCGTGGTTCATCCGATGAGATCATCGAGGAGCATGTGGGAGCCAACATGGGTATCCAGATCCCGCTGTTGGTTATTGACCGGAGAGTCGTCTCGGTCATGTCTGCGTGTCTCCCGAACCCGTAGGGTCTACACACTTAAGGTTCGGTGACGCTAGGGTTATAGAGATATTAGTATGCGGTAACCCGAAGGTTGTTCGGAGTCTCGGATGAGATCCTGGACGTCACGAGGAGTTCCGGAATGGTCCGGAGGTAAAGGTTTATATATGGGAAGTCCTATTTTGGCCACCGGAAAATGTTCGGGATTTTTCGGTATTGTACCGAGAAGGTTCTAGAAGGTTCCGGAGTGGGGCCCACCTGCATGGGGGGACCCACATGAACGTGGGTAGTGGGGGCAAGGCCCCACACCCCTAGTCAAGGCGCACCAAGATTCCCCCTTAGAAGGAATAAGATCATATCCCGAAGGGATAAGATCAAGATCCCTAAAAAAGGGGGATAACAATCGGTGGAGAAGGGAAAGGATGGGATTTCTTTCCTTCCACCTTTGCCAACGCCCCAATGGACTTGGAGGGCAAGAAACCAGCCCCCTCCACCCCTATATATAGTGGGGAGGTGCATGGGAGAAAGAGCTCAGCCCCTGGCGCCTCCCTCTCCCTCCCGTGACACCTCTTCCTCCTCCAGTAGCGCTTGGCGAAGCCCTGCTGAAATCCCGCTGCTTCCACCACCACACCGTCGTGCTACTGGATCTCCATCAACCTCTCCTCCCCCCTTGCTGGATCAAGAAGGAGGAGACGTCTCTGCTCCGTACGTGTGTTGAACGCGGAGGTGCCGTCCGTTCGGCGCTCGGTCATCGGTGATTTGGATCACGACGAGTACGACTCCATCAACCCCGTTCTCTTGAACGCTTCCGCTCGCGATCTACAAGGGTATGTAGATACACTCCCCTCTCACTCGTTGCTAGATGACTCCATAGATTGATCTTGGTGATGCGTAGAAAATTTTAAAATTCTGCTACGTTCCCCAACAGTGGCATCATGAGCCAGGCTTATGCGTAGTATCTTGCACGAGTAGAACACAAAGTAGTTGTGGGCGTCGATTTGTCAATCTTCTTGCCGTTACTAGTCTTATCTTGATTCGGCGGCACTGTGGGATGAAGCGGCCCGGACCGACCTTACACGTACGCTTACGTGAGACAGGTTCCACCGACTGACATGCACTAGTTGCATAAGGTGGCTAGCGGGTGTCTGTCTCTCCCACTTTAGTCGGATCGGATTCGATGAACAGGGTCCTTATGAAGGGTAAATAGAAATTGGCATATCACGTTGTGGTTTTGGCGTAGGTAAGAAACTTTCTTGCTAGAAACCTATAGCAGCCACGTAAAAACTTGCAACAACAATTAGAGGACGTCTAACTTGTTTTTGCAGCAAGTGCTTTGTGATGTGATATGGCCAAAGGATGTGATGAATGATATATGTGATGTATGAGATGATCATGTTCTTGTAATAGGAATCACGACTTGCATGTCGATGAGTATGACAACCGGCAGGAGCCATAGGAGTTGTCTTAATTTATTATATGACCTGCGTGTCATTGAAATTCGCCATGTAATTACTTTACTTTATTGCTAACCGTTAGCCGTAGTAGTAGAAGTAATAGTTGGCAAGACAACTTCATGAAGACACGATGATGGAGATCATGGTGTCATGCCGGTGACGATGATGATCATGGAGCCCCGAAGATGGAGATCAAAAGGAGCAAAGTGATAATGGCCATATCATGTCACTATTTTGATTGCATGAGATGTTTATCATGTTTTTGCATCTTATTTGCTTAGAACGACGGTAGCATATATAAGATGATCCCTTACTAAAATTTCAAGAAAGTGTTCCCCCTAACTGTGCACCGTTGCGAAGGTTCGTTGTTTCGAAGCACTACGTGTTGATCGGGTGTGATAGATTCTAACGTTCGAATACAACGGGTGTAAGCCAGATTTACACAGCAATACACTTAGGTTGACTTGACGAGCCTAGCATGTACAGACATGGCCTCGGAACACAAGAGACCGAAAGGTCGAGCATGAGTCGTATAGAAGATACGATCAACATGGGGATGTTCACCGTTGATGACTAGTCCGTCTCACGTGATTATCGGACACGGCCTAGTCGATTCGGATCATGTAATCACTTAGATGACGAGAGGGATGTCTATCTGAGTGGGAGTTCATTACATAATTTGATTAGATGAACTTAATTGTCATGAACTTAGTCTAAATGTTACATATCTATCTTGTAGATCAAATGGCCAACGCTAATGTTACCCTCAACTTCAACGCGTTCCTAGAGAAAAACAAGCTGAAAGACGATGGTAGCAACTATGCGGACTGGGTCCGTAACCTGAGGATTATCCTCATAGCTGCCAAGAAATCATATGTCCTTGAAGCACCGTTAGGTGACCCACCTGCTCTCCCAGCACTGCCAGACGATTTGAACGTTTGGCAGACACGCACCGATGATTACTCCTTCGTTCAGTGCGGCATGCTCTTCAGCTTAGAACCGGGGCTCCAAAAGCGTTTTGAGCATCACGGAGCATATGAGATGTTCGAAGAGCTGAAAATGGTTTTCCAAGCACATGCCCGGATCGAGAGATATGAAGTCTCCGATAAGTTCTACAGCTGTAAGATGGAGGAAAATAGTTCTGTCAGCGAGCACATACTCAAAATGTCTGGGTTGCACAGCCGCTTGTCTCAGCTGGGAGTTAATCTCCCGGATGACGCGGTCGTTGACAGAATCCTTCAGTCGCTTCCACCTAGCTACAAAAGATTCGTGATGAACTTCAACATGCAGGGGATGGAAAAGACCATTCCTGAGGTATATGCGATGCTGAAGTCAGCGGAGGCAGAGATCAGAAAGGAACATCAAGTGTTGATGGTGAATAAAACCACTAAGTTCAAGAAGGGCAAGGGTAAGAAGAACTTCAAGAAGGACGGCAAGGGAGTTGCCGCGCCCGGTAAGCCAGCTGCCGGGAAGAAGTCGAAGAATGGACCCAAGCCTGAGACTGAGTGCTTTTATTGCAAGGGAAACGGTCACTGGAAGCGAAACTGCCCCAAGTACTTGGCGGACAAGAAGGCCGGCAATACCAAAGGTATATATGATATACATGTAATTGATGTGTACCTTACCAGCACTCGTAGTAGTTCCTGGGTATTTGATACCGGTGCGGTTGCTCATATTTGTAACTCAAAGCAGGAACTGCGGAATCAGCGTAGACTGGCAAAGGACGAGGTGACGATGCGCGTCGGGAATGGTTCCAAGGTCGATGTGATCGCCGTCGGCACGCTACCTCTGCATCTACCTACGGGATTAGTTTTAAATCTCAATAATTGTTATTTAGTACCAGCTTTGAGCATGAACATTGTATCTGGATCTCGCTTAATGCGAGATGGCTACTCATTTAAATCTGAGAATAATGGTTGTTCTATTTATATGAGAGATATGTTTTATGGTCATGCCCCGCTGGTGAATGGTTTATTTTTATTGAATCTCGAACGTGATGTTACACATGTTTATAATGTGAATGCCAAGAAATGCAAGGTTGATAACGATAGTCCCACATACTTGTGGCACTGCCGCCTTGGTCATATCGGTGTTAAACGCATGAAGAAACTCCATGCAGATGGACTTTTGGAGTCTCTTGATTATGAATCATTTGACAGATGCGAACCATGCCTCTTGGGCAAGATGACCAAGACTCCGTTCTCCGGAACAATGGAGCGAGCAACCAACTTATTGGAGATCATACATACTGATGTGTGTGGTCCAATGAGTGTTGAGGCTCGCTGTGGTTATCGTTATGTTCTCACCCTCACCGATGATTTGAGTAGATATGGGTATGTCTACTTGATGAAGCACAAGTCTGAGACCTTTGAAAAGTTCAAGGAATTTCAGAGTGAGGTTGAGAATCAACGTGACAAGAAAATAAAGTTCTTACGATCAGATCGTGGAGGAGAATATTTGAGTCATGAATTTGGCACGCACTTAAGGAAATGTGGAATTGTTTCACAACTCACGCCGCCTGGAACACCTCAGCGTAATGGTGTGTCCGAACGTCGTAATCGCACTCTATTGGATATGGTGCGATCTATGATGTCTCTTACCGATTTACCGCTATCCTTTTGGGGTTATGCTTTAGAGACTGCCGCATTCACTTTAAATAGGGCACCGTCAAAATCCGTTGAGACGACACCGTATGAATTATGGTTTGGGAAGAAACCTAAGCTATCGTTTCTGAAAGTTTGGGGATGCGATGCTTAGAAACTTCAACCAGAGAAGCTCGAACCCAAGTCGGAAAAATGCGTATTCATAGGATACCCTAAGGAAACTATTGGGTATACCTTCTACCTAAGATCCGAGGGCAAGATCTTTGTTGCCAGGAATGGATCCTTTCTAGAGAAAGAGTTTCTCTCGAAAGAAGTAAGTGGGAGGAAAGTGGAGCTTGATGAGATGACCCTCGAACCGGAGAGTAGCGCAGCACAGGAAAATGTTTCTGTGGAGCCTACACCGGCTAGAGAGGAAGTTATTGATAATGATCATGATCAAGCTACCACTGAACTTCGAAGGTCCACGAGGACACGTTCCGCACCAGAGTGGTATGGCAATCCTGTCCTGGAAATCATGTTGTTAGACAACAGTGAACCTTCGAACTATGAAGAAGCGATGGCGGACCCGGATTCCGACAAATGGCTTGAAGCCATGAAATCCGAGATAGGATCCATGTATGAAAACGAAGTATGGACTTTGACTGACTTGCCCGATGATCGGCAAGCCATAGAAAATAAATGGATCTTTAAGAAGAAGACTGACGCGGATGGTAATGTGACCATCTATAAGGCTCGGCTTGTCGCTAAGGGTTATCGACAAGTTCAAGGGGTTGACTACGATGAGACTTTCTCACCCGTAGCGAAGCTGAAATCCGTCAGAATCATGTTAGCAATTGCCGCATACTATGATTATGAGATATGGCAAATGGACGTCAAAACGGCATTCCTTAATGGTTTTCTTAAGGAAGAGTTGTATATGATACAACCGGAAGGTTTTGTCGACCCTGAGAATGCTGACAAGGTATGCAAGCTCCAGCGCTCAATCTATGGGCTGGTGCAAGCATCTCGGAGGTGGAACATTCGCTTTGACGAGATGATCAAAGCGTTTGGGTTCACACAGACTTATGGAGAAGCCTGTGTTTACAAGAAAGTGAGTGGGAGCTCTGTAGCATTTCTCATATTATATGTGGATGACATACTGCTGATGGGAAATGATATAGAATTCTTGGAAAGTATAAAGGCCTACTTGAATAAGTGTTTTTCAATGAAGGACCTTGGAGAAGCTGCTTATATATTAGGCATCAAGATCTATAGAGATAGATCGAGACGCCTCATAGGTCTTTCGCAAAGCACATACCTTGATAAGATATTGAAGAAGTTCAATATGGATCAGTCCAAGAAGGGGTTCTTGCCTGTATTGCAAGGTGTGAAATTGAGCTCGGCTCAATGCCCGACCACGGCAAAAGATATAGAAGAGATGAGTGTCATCCCCTATGCCTCAGCCATAGGGTCTATTATGTATGCCATGCTATGTACCAGACCTGATGTAAACCTTGCTGTAAGTTTGGTAGGTAGGTACCAAAGTAATCCCGGCAAGGAACACTGGACAGCGGTCAAGAACATCCTGAAGTACCTGAAAAGGACTAAGGATATGTTTCTCGTATATGGAGGTGACGAAGAGCTCGTCGTAAAGGGTTACGTCGACGCTAGCTTCGACACAGATCCGGATGACTCCAAGTCACAAACCGGATACGTGTATATTTTGAATGGTGGAGCGGTAAGCTGGTGCAGTTGCAAGCAAAGCGTCGTGGCGGGTTCTACATGCGAAGCGGAGTACATAGCAGCCTCGGAGGCAGCACACGAAGCAGTATGGATGAAGGAGTTCATCACCGACCTAGGAATCATTCCAAATGCGTCGGGTCCAATGGCTCTCTTCTGTGACAACACTGGAGCTATTGCCCTTGCCAAGGAGCCCAGGTTTCACAAAAGGACCAGGCATATCAAGCGTCGCTTCAACTCCATACGTGAACATGCTCAAGATGGAGACATAGATATTTGTAAAGTGCACACGGATTTGAATGTAGCAGATCCGTTGACTAAACCTCTTTCACGAGCAAAACATGATCAACACCAGTACTCTATGGGTGTTCGATTCATCACAATGTAACTAGATTATTGACTCTAGTGCAAGTGGGAGACTGTTGGAAATATGCCCTAGAGGCAATAATAAAATGGTTATTATTATATTTCCTTGTTCATGATAATTGTCTGTTATTCATGCTATAATTGTGTTATCCGGAAATCGTAATACATGTGTGAATACATAGACCACAACATGTCCCTAGTAAGCCTCTAGTTGACTAGCTCGTTGATCAATAGATGGTTACGGTTTCCTGACCATGGACATTGGATGTCATTGATAACGGGATCACATCATTAGGAGAATGATGTGATGGACAAGACCCAATCCTAAGCCTAGCACTAGATCGTGTAGTTCGTTTGCTAAAGCTTTTCCAATGTCAAGTAACTTTTCCTTAGATCATGAGATTGTGCAACTCCCGGATACCGTAGGAGTGCTTTGGGTGCACCAAACGTCACAACGTAACTGGGTGGCTATAAAGGTGCACTACGGGTATCTCCGAAAGTATCTGTTGGGTTGGCACGAATCGAGACTGGGATTTGTCACTCCATGTAACGGAGAGGTACCTCTGGGCCCACTCGGTAGGACATCATCATAATGAGCTCAATGTGATCAAGGAGTTGTTCACGGGATGATGTGTTACGGAAACGAGTAAAGAGACTTGCCGGTAACGAGATTGAACAAGGTATCGAGATACCGACGATCGAATCTCGGGCAAGTATCGTACCGATAGACAAAGGGAATTGCGTACGGGATTGATTGAATCCTCGACATCGTGGTTCATCCGATGAGATCATCGAGGAGGATGTGGGAGCCAACATGGGTATCCAGATCCCGCTGTTGGTTATTGACCGGAGAGTCGTCTCGGTCATGTCTGCGTGTCTCCCGAACCCGTAGGGTCTACACACTTAAGGTTCGGTGACGCTAGGGTTATAGAGATATTAGTATGCGGTAACCCGAAGGTTGTTCGGAGTCTCGGATGAGATCCTGGACGTCACGAGGAGTTCCGGAATGGTCCGGAGGTAAAGATTTATATATGGGAAGTCCTATTTTGGCCACCGGAAAATGTTCGGGATTTTTCGGTATTGTACCGAGAAGGTTCTAGAAGGTTCCGGAGTGGGGCCCACCTGCATGGGGGGACCCACATGAACGTGGGTAGTGGGGGCAAGGCCCCACACCCCTAGTCAAGGCGCACCAAGATTCCCCCTTAGAAGGAATAAGATCATATCCCGAAGGGATAAGATGAAGATCCCTAAAAAAGGGGGATAACAATCGGTGGGGAAGGGAAAGGATGGGATTTCTTTCCTTCCACCTTTGCCAACGCCCCAATGGACTTGGAGGGCAAGAAACCAGCCCCCTCCACCCCTATATATAGTGGGGAGGTGCATGGGAGAAAGAGCTCAGCCCCTGGCGCCTCCCTCTCCCTCCCGTGACACCTCTTCCTCCTCCAGTAGCGCTTGGCGAAGCCCTGCTGAAATCCCGCTGCTTCCACCACCACACCGTCGTGCTGCTGGATCTCCATCAACCTCTCCTCCCCCCTTGCTGGATCAAGAAGGAGGAGACGTCTCTGCTCCGTACGTGTGTTGAACGCGGAGGTGCCGTCCGTTCGGCGCTCGGTCATCGGTGAATTGGATCACGACGAGTACGACTCCATCAACCCCGTTCACTTGAACGCTTCCGCTCGCGATCTACAAGGGTATGTAGATACACTCCCCTCTCACTCGTTGCTAGATGACTCCATAGATTGATCTTGGTGATGCGTAGAAAATTTTAAAATTCTGCTACGTTCCCCAACACATTCCACTTAAGCAGAAGCTCGGGTGGCTTAAGCGTCATTGCAACGACATGGGGGAGCTTATGGCGGCTCTTGTTAAGTATGCCGACTCTGATGGTACCAAGGACCCCGACTCTGAGGATGAAAGATCGGGAAAGGGAAAGAAGAGTAGCGGCATGAAGGGACAGCAGAACAACTCAGCCAATCAGGGCGGCAACGGTAAGCGCAAGGCGGATGATTTTGTGGCTAACACCGGTGCGCGGAGTTATAACCAGCGTCGTAAGGGGAGGCCGACTCAAGGGACAAAATTTGACCTTGAAGAAATATTGAATTAGCCATGTCCGAAGCACGGAACGGAGGAGAGGCCAGCTACCCACCTGTGGAAAGATTGCAGTATCATGAGACAATTCAGGGAGTCTGTCCAACACAACCATGGCCCGAACGGCGGTTCAGGATCCGGCTCTCATGGTCCGGGTCATGGAGGCGGCGGCTCGAATTCCGGGTTTCACGGTCAAGGCAATCAAAGTGGTTACAACCAGCAGAATAATCAGGGGAATCAGCAGTAGCAACCGTCTGGTTATTAGAGCAACCCGAAGCAATTGAATAGTGGACAATACCACGTCTTCACCACCAGCCTGTGTAAGCGGGATCAGAAGCTTCACAAGAGGGCAGTAAACGCGGTTGAGCCAGCGATGCCACGTTATTTACGGTGGTCAGAGCAGCCTATCGTGTGGAGTCGTGATGATCATCCGTCCCGGGTTGATAATCCGGGTCACCTGGCTCTGGTGGTGGCGCCTCAGGTTGGGGGCTATAAATTTACTAAGGTACTCATGGATGGAGGCAGCAGCATTAACATACTTTATTATGAGACCTTCCGTCGCATGGGACTGACTGATAAAAATCTTAAGCCGTCAAACACTGTTTTCCATGGTGTGGTGCTGGGTAAATCAGCCTATCCAGTGGGTAAAATATCTTTAGAAGTTGCCTTTGGAGATGAGCATGACTCCAGGTCTGAGACTCTAACCTTCGAAGTGGTCAAGATCAAGAGCCCTTATCTTGCTCTGTTTGGTCGACCTGTGTGACGACCCCGGCTTAATCATGCACTAATCATACACGCAAATGCGCACGATCAAGCCTAAGGATTCACTTGAAGATATCACAACACAACTCTAAAACATAAATAAAGTCATACAAGCTTTATATTACAAGCCAGGGCCTCCAGGGCTCGAATACATAGCTCGGTGGCATACAAGCGTCAGCGGAAGCATTAGATATCTGGGTACAGATATATTACAGAGAGAGAATTATAAGCCTTCACAGAGGCGGGGTAAAATAAAATAGTACGATCGAAAGGTGTAGGCCTCCTGCCCTGGACCCTCCGATCCTACTCCTGGTCGTCAGTTGGCTCCTCGTAGTAGTAGTACTCGCCAGGCGGGTAGTAGTACTGGTCGTCGGCAGGGGCGTCTGGCTCAGGGGCTCCGTCGTCTGGTGGCATCAAATGGGATATGGGGGAAAAAGAAAGTAAAGCAAACGTGAGTACTCATCCGAAGTACTCAGCAAGCAAGGATCTACACTACATATGCAACATTGTCAAAGGAATGGCTGTATATGTGGGCTGGGCTGCAGAAATGCCAGAATAGAGGGGGAAGGCCTAGTCCTATCGAAGACTAGCATCTTCAACAATCTTCGACAGTCTTGCAGCATCAGGAGAGAGCAGATGAACATAATGTAAAGTAGTAGTAGTATCATCAACCTCGACCTGAGATCCTTTCTCGACTCCCTGCGAGAAAGCAATCCCAGAGCCGTACTATCCAGTTCTCATCACATGTTCTAGTTGTACCGATCGGGATACAACTCCGAGTGTCCGTTACCGTAGGACAGGCTATCGATAGAAGTTTCTTCCCTGCAGGGGTGCACCAACTTACCCACCACGCTCGCTTAACTCCGACCGGACACACTTTTCTGGGTCATGCCCGACCTCGGCTAAGCAACACACCGCAACCCGACCGAATACCTAACAGAGAGGTCAGCACGCCGGACTAACCTATGACCCCAGGGGTCTTGGGCCATCGCCCCGGGAACTCCTGCACGTTACGTGCACCGCCGGTGAGCAGACCTAGCAACCCCTTATACAAGCGCGGTTGCGTTTCCAGTCCAACCCAGCGTGTGCCGCATCAGTCGCTGACGTCCATTAAGCTCCGGCTGAAGTATACGACGCAGAACGCCCATACTATGCCCACGTGATGGTTAGTGCTATCGGGCCAGAGGCCCCTCGGATCAAATATCCAAACCATAGTGAATTAGGAGCGCGCGGAAACGAGCAGAGACTCATGATCGATGTGACCCCGTCGCCCCGTCTCGAGGACTTGCGGCAAGGGCTAAGAATGCCCGGCCACGCCTTGTGTTAACTCGCGGGCACCATCAAGGTCAACCCGACTCCACATCACTTCGCACTAAGCTCGCGCGGGTACCCCTCAGGGCCGACTCGTCTTTAGTAACATGGTTTAGTGCAGGTCATAATATCCAAGGTAACTGTGTGTCTGACACCGAAGGGAACCCTGAGGAATCACCCTCGATGGAATTCCCGCTCGATGTTAACATCAAGGTGAACGAAGGAGGAATCACCCTCGAGGTCCACACTTGAGAGGTTGCGCGACGATGTCGTTATCGGGGGTGGTGTAGGAGGAATCACCCTCGCTTACCACGACCGAGTAACTAACCTACAAGGTTAACATCAGAAGTGCTGACGAGGTATCACCCTCGGCACTCGACGGTAACCCAACAGTGTCGGTAACTAAGGGGGAAGTGATGTGCGGTGCCAGGGTCTAGTCTTCAATCCCGATGATCGGGTCTTCTGATATCCAGCAGGGCAGTCGGGATCAAGTGGGGGGTCTCTGTCGTGTCTCTACCCAGCCTATACTAAGCAGTCTAGGTTAACCAGTAAGGTAGCAAGACAGGTTACAATAAACAGGCTATGCAACAGATATAGGAAACAGTAGCAGTAGCAGTTCTATTGCAAGCATAAGAGAGAAGAGAATAGGCGATATAGGCATGCTCAAAATGGGAGTTCTTGCCTGTTTGCTCGGGGGCAAGGGCAAGGTCGTCGGTGGTGTTGTCGGGGACGTAGTCGTACTCCTGTGCGGCGTCTGCCTCGGGAGCTACGTCAACGTCGGGGTCTACCGAGAGAGAAGAGGGGGAAGAAACAGGTAAACATAATGCAAACAAATGCAATACGGTGCGTGTGATGCTATGATGCAGTGCAGGGTTGCCTAATTATGCATCTAAGTCATTTTAGTTATTTTTAGAATTAAACTGGGATTTATTTACCGAAGTGTGTGCACTATTCATCTACCGGATACGGGTCCGGAGTTATGAGTTCTTCTACGTAGGGGGTTCTGATGGAGAAACAGACGACACGATCAGACTCGGCTCGTCGTTCTGAGCAACTTTCATGTTTTAACCTTTTTCGATCTGAGCTACGGTTTAAAAGTTATTAATTTTTAAAGTTTATTTGAATTTCTGGAATTTATTTACTTAATAAACTCAACATTATCCAGAATAGTGCCTGATGATGTCAGCATTGCGTGAGGATGACGTCAGCATGCAACAGTGGCGCTGACTGGTCAAATATGACATGTGGGTCCAGTGGGACCCACATGTCAGCCTCTGTTATTTTAACAGTGGGCTAATTTTAATTCCAGGGTTAATTAGGGGGCGGACCCCACCTGTCAGTGAGACATTAGGCTAATCTAATTAACTTTATTTAATTAAATGTTTATTTAGGTTAATTAGTCGCCGGGGCCCACACGTCAGCGACTGGGGTTGCCCAGTCAGCACGTTGACTGGGTCAACCCAGTCAACCGGGGCCCCCAGGGCCCACTGGCAGCCACCCTGAGGTGGGGCCGGCCCTGCCACGTCGGCGGTGGCCGGCGGCTCGACGGCGGCGACATCAAAACACGGCGGAGGGTTCGGGCCTCCGTCGGAAATCGCCCACAGGCGACCATTTTGCGCGCGTGAGGGCGCGTTCGAACGAGGCGAACGGGCCGCATGCAGTGGTGGTGGTGGTTTCGCCGGAATCGGCCGGAATCCTCGCCGGCGTTGAGCAGCAGCGGCGCCGGAGCTCGAGCCTCGTCGGGTTCTACGATACACGGCGCGGGGAGGAGTGCTAGGGGTCTTGCCAGACTCGCACGAGCCCCAGGAGCTCGATGCTGGGTCCGGACGAGCACGACGGCGTCTGTGGCCGCGGCGGCGAAGTGCACAGCGGCGACCCGTGCTCGGCAACGACGGCAGCTAGCTACAGAGCGCTCGGGGATCAACGAGGAGCAGCAGGGGAAGGAGAGGCTCACCGTGCGGCACCCACGTAGGCCCTCGACAGATTTGTAGCAGCAGAGAGGGTCGCGGCCGCCGGCGAGCTCCGGAGTTGAGGATGAAAGGGGGCGATGGCGAGCAGCAGCTGCAGGGCCTCCACGCTACGATTCGACGGAGCAGGCGACGTGGTCGATCACGGCGCGTCTCCTGGACACGATGGCGAGGCGAGGTGGCGTCGCTGGCCACGAGAACGGCGACGAACGGCGGCGGATCCGTTCGGCTGCGCTCGGATCTGAACGATGGGAGGAGCGGAGCGAGCGAGGGAGAGGGGGAGAAGTGACGGGGAGGAGCCAGGGGGAGTGAATGGCCTCGCCCTTATCCCCTCCGGCTGTCGGTGGCGTCGTCACCGTCGCCGTGTCGCCGCCCGGCTGGCGCGGGCGCGCGCTGCCAGGGGCGCGCCGACACGCACGAGGAGGGAGAAGGGGTGGGCTGCTGTTGGACTGGGCTGCACACTGTGCACTTAGGCCCAGCCAACAGTAGCGTTTTCCTTTTTCTTATTTCTCTTCTCCCTTTTCTTTTATTCCTTTTTCTGTTTCAAAATGATTAGGACACTTGTGCTCTTTTGAAAAATGTGGAAGTTGGCCCAAATATTGCAATGCAATATTATCTCTCACCAAAAAGTGGTTTGGGCAGATTTGGAGTTCATTTGAATCTGTAATGATTTTAAATGGATTTTAATATTCTGTTTAGGTGCTGTTTCACCTTGTTTGAGTCACTTGTCCAACTCCAAATATTTTGATATTGGTTTTAGAAATGTTCCTGGATTATTTGCCATTTAATGAACATTTTCCCAACAGAGTTTGAACAACTTTATAATTCACTTTTGAATTTGAGTTGATTTTCAGATGTGAATTTGAATTGGATCATTAACCCATATGACTTGGCACTGCAAATGATCATGACTTGGCAGTTTTAACAGAGTGTCACAGAGCTTATTACAAGGGGGTGTTACAAGTTCTCCTCCTCTAAAAGAAATTCTCGTCCCGAGAATTTAGGAGGTAGAAGGAAAGAGTCCGGGATATTCTTCCCGAAGATGATCCTCGCGTTCCCAAGTGGCTTCATCTTCATTGTGATTCGACCACTGCACCTTTAGGAACTTGGTCATCTTCTGACGAGTACGGCGCTCGGCTTCGTTGAGGATGCGGATTGGATGCTCCTTATAGGAAAGATCATCTTGTAGCTCGAGCGTCTCATGATCCACTGCACGGTGCAGGGATTCCTTGAAGCACTTTCGGAGTTGCGACATGTGGAAGACATCATGAATATGGGAGAATTGCGGTGGCAACTCCAATTTATATGCCACCTGTCCACGTCTAGCCACGATGCGGAAAGGACCAATATAGCGAGGAGCTAGCTTGCCCTTGATTCCGAAACGACGGGTGCCCTTCATTGGAGTGACACGAAGATAGGCTTGATCACCAGGTTGATAGATCACACCCCATCACTTACGATCATAATTACTCTTCTGACGGGCTTGAGCTGCTTTGAGATTCTCCCGGACAATTCGGACTTGTTCTTCGGCATGCTGAATAATGTCTGGTCCAACAAGAGATCGTTCCCCAATTTCTGACCAATTCAGAGGGGTTCGACATTTACGACCATAAAGAACCTCAAAGGGGGCCATTTTCAAGCTGGCTTGGTAGCTGTTGTTATAAGAGAACTCGGCATACGGGAGAGATTCCTCCCATTTCTTACCGAAGGATATAACACAGGCTCGAAGCATATCTTCAAGCACTTGATTAACGCGCTCAACTTGACCTTGGGATTGTGGATGATAAGCTGAACTCCAGGTAATATGAGTTCCCATTGCTTTCTGGAAACTTTCCCAGAAATGGCCAGTGAAAATGCTGCCACGGTCTGAACTGATTTCCTTGGGAATACCATGGAGTGAAACAATTCTGGAGATATATAGCTCTGCTAACTGACTAGCAGTAATAGTCTCCTTAACTGGCAGAAAGTGTGCAACCTTAGAAAGTTGGTCAACGACGACAAGAATAGCATCGTGACCCTTCTGAGACTTGGGAAGGCCAGTAATGAAGTCCATTTGCACTTTATCCCACTTCCATAGAGGAATAGGGAGCGGTTGCAGAATTCCAGCAGGTTTCTGATGTTCTGCCTTCACGCGACGACAAACGTCACACTCGGCAACATAACGAGCAATATCTTGCTTCATTCTAGACCACCAGTACCGTTGACGAAGATCTCGATACATCTTGGTACTACCCGGATGGATAGATAGCGGTGTATCATGGGCCTCCTTCATGACTTTGTCAGTCATCAGTTCAAAGCGAGGTACTACAATGCTGTCTCGTAAGTACAAGGTTCCATCTTCAGCAATCGAGAAATCCCTGTACTTTTGAAGGTGAACTTCTTTCTTCATTAGACCAATTTCGGCATCTTTAGCTTGCGCAATCTTGACAGCTTTCTCAAGATCTGGCTGTATCACAAGGTTATTAAGGGAACCTTGCGGGATGATGCAGAGATTCAGCTTGCGCAATTCTTCATATAGCTAGGGTTGAGCTTGTTTAACCATGAGGTTACTACAATATGACTTGCGGCTCAAGGCATCAGCCATCACATTAGCTTTGCCAGGAGTGTAGGAAATACCACAGTCATAATCGGTGATTGTTTCCAACCAACGCTGCTGACGAAGATTAAGTTCCGGTTGAGTGAATAAGTACTTCAAGCTCTGATGATCGGTGTAAATCTCACACCGATTACCAAGAAGGTAATGACGCCACTGCTTCAAAGCATAAATGACAGCAGCAAGTTCGAGGTCGTGCACTGGGTAATTCTCTTCATGTGGACGCAGTTGTCGCGAAGCATAGGCAATTACTCTTCGCTCTTGCATTAGGACACAACCTAGTCCTTGGCGAGAGGCGTCGCAGAAGATCACAAAATCTTTGCGAGAGTCTGGAGGAGCAAGGACTAGAGCAGAAGTCAGCTTGTCCTTGAGGGTCTGGAAGCTTTCCTGACATTTGTCTGTCCACTCAAACTTAACGCCTTTGTGGAGCAGATTAGTCAGGGGCTTGGCAATCTTGGAGAAATTTTCGATGAAACGGCGACAATAACTTGCAAGCCCGAGAAAACTTCTGACTTGCTTGACATTCTTCGGAGGGGTCCAGTCAAGAATAGCCTGAACTCGCTCTGGGTTAACTGTGATACCATCCTTGGAGATGACATGTCCAAGGTAGGTTACCTCAGAAAGCCAGAATTCACACTTAGAGTACTTGGCATATAATTGGTGCTCTCGGAGTCTCTCTAGAACAAGGCGAAGGTGCTCAGCATGTTCTTCTTTGTTCTTCGAATAAACCAGAATATCATCCAGATATACCACGACGAACTTGTCAAGGTAATCCATGAATATGTAATTCATTAAGCGGGAGAAGGTAGCTGGAGCGTTTGTTAAGCCAAACGACATGACTGTGTACTCGTAAGAGCCATAACGAGTAACGAATGCAGTCTTCGGAATATCCTCTTCGCGGACACGGATCTGGTGATAACCCAACCTCAAGTCGAGTTTAGAAAACACCGAAGATCCTGCGAGTTGGTCATATAAATCGTTGATCCGGGGAAGTGGATATTTATTCTGAATGGTTGCCTGGTTGATAGGACGATAATCTTGGACCAACCTATTTGTTCCATCTTTCTTCTTGACGAAAAGAGACGGTGCTCCCCATGCAGAGGAACTAGGGCGAATGAAACCCTTCCTTAAGGATTTATCAATTTCCTCCTTAAGCTCGATGAGGTGGTGTGGAGGCATCTTGTAGGGACGCTTCACAATAGGAGTGGTACCAGGCTTCAAGTCGATGACGAACTCGACAGCCCTAGCAGGGGGTATTCCTGGAAGTTCTTCTAGAAAAACATCCGGGAAGTCACAGACAACTGGGATATTCTCAATCCCATCAAGTGGAGAAGCATTCAATGCGTTCAAGGCATAGATTTGAGCCTCAGCGTTCTGGGTGAGGTGAGCTTGATAATTCACTATCTCGTTCGAGGGATGTAGAAGGTGTATCACTTTAGTGGCACAGTTGATTGAGGCGTAATGAGCCTTCAACCAATCCATTCCCAAGATAAGATCAATACCAGAGGAGTTGAGAATAATGGGGGATGCCCAGAACTCTAACCCTTCGATATTAATTACAACATCAGGGCTAACCAAGGAGGTTTAACAGTGTCCCGCGGGAGTATTAACTCGTATCTTTTGGGGTAGCATGTCACATTTAACTTCATGCATGAGTGCGAATTTATCCGACATAAATGAATGCGATGCTCCTGAATCAAATAAAACAGATGCAGGTACTGAATTAACGAGAAGTGTACCCATCACAGTATCTGGTTGATTTGGAGCTTCGGACATGTTGACGTGGTAGTACTGCCCACGACCATAAGAAGGTCTGGCATTATAGTTGCGCTGTTGAGGAATACCACGGCCAATACCACGGCCAGCTGATGGAAGAGCCAGTTGATTCTGATTCTGAGAACAATCTCTAGCACGGTGACCTAGTTTGCCACACTTGAAGCATAGTCCGCTGTCAGGACGAGGTGCTGGAGTTGGCAGAGGCTGTCTCGGTGGTGGAGGTGGCAGGCGTGGTGCAGCATAAGAGGGGCTGTTTGCAGGGGCTGCTGAACGGAACATGCCTTGGGGAAACCAGATGCGTCGCTTCTGGGAAGACGAGCCTGAAGATGAGCCCGACTCACGGGTGCGTCTGGACGCTTCCTTGTGCTTCTTCAGTCCAGTTTCAACCATGATAGCCTTATTCACCAAGGTGGCGAAATCAGGGTAATCTTGAACAAGAAGGGCTAACTGAATGTCATGGTGCAGTCCTTCATGAAACTTCTCCTGTCTGCGTTCATCAGTAGGAATGTCCTCTTCAGCATAGCGAGATAAGTCTAGAAACTCGCGCTGATAGACTTTCACAGTCTTGTTTCCTTGAACAAGGCTACGGAACTCAGCCTTCTTCCTAGCTATGACAGCTACAGGAATGTAGCGGGCTTGGAAAGCAATCTTGAACTCTGCCCAAGTGACGACAGTACTAGGCGGCAGAGTCTGTCGGTGGGTGGCCCACCATTGAGCTGCGGGACCCTTCAGAAGATAAGTCGCAAAAGTGACATAGTTAACTTCGGTGACACCAGCAGACTCCATCTCATGAGAGATGTCACGCAGCCAGTCATCTGCATCTAGTGGGTTGACTGTGTTGCGGAAAAACGATGGACTGAGCCTCATGAACTCTGGCAAGGTGATGGATGGTGGCTGCTGATTAGCATCAGGACGAGGGAATTGCTGCATAATCCCCGTCATAAACTAGCGGTTGAGTTCAAATTGTTGCATCATCGCTGCCATGTAATCAGGTGGTGGCGGCGGTGGTGGGTTGTTGTCAGCCATCCTGCTATTTCAACAGGGGTATTTCAGCAATAGCTTATGCAAGTGTTTAACAATAAAAATGATGTAACTCGACATTATTGAAAGAGTGCAATAGATGCTTAAAGTAGTCATTAAGACATACAGATCCATACACAGTCGGTTAAAATCGGGCAGCATAACGGCGCAAATTGAAAAACTAGAGACACACTAGGCGGCACGCAGGCACGCGGTAAGGAAGTACACAACGTGACATAGCAAAGGCTACATCAGCGTCGGAGAAAACCACTGAAACGGGGTAACTGCAAGTGCGGACGATGAATGTTCGTCGCGGCAGGATCCTGTGCTCCATGTGCACTCTGATGCAGAACCCGGTCTCGAACTGTAAGAAGGGGTCCACGTGCAGGCGTGTGACCTCCCACTGCAGGCCAATCAATACCTGGCGGCATCTCGGTCCTGCGTGGGTAAAGAATATACTCCGGATGTATCCCTGCACGAACAGCTGGTAGCAACTGTGTCATAGCCTCGTAGTAGCGTGCTCGAGTGGCGAACAACTCGACGGCAAGAGCCCGAACAGTGCGATCCAGAGCCTGAGTGCACTGAATCAGAACCTGCGGGTCGTAGCGTCGAGACTCGTATGGGGCACAGATAGCTGTGTAAAATCCAGTAGCATCTCCAACAGGTGCATACGGAATGTACCGAAACACAGTATCATCCAAGTTAGCATTGTGCTCTCCTCGGAGACGTGCGACAGCAGAGTAGGCGGCATCATGTACTGCCATCTCAATCGTCACGCCTATTCCGTGAAAAAGGTGTAGCTTGGTGTCTGAGTTGTTCTGCTGATCATAGATCCGAACTTCAGCATAGTACTGTTCCTGGTTGAACTCGCGGTAAACCTCATAGACCATGTACTCGGGATACCAGCGGTAACCCAGTCTACTCAGGAGGGCGATCAGATCAGCTGGAAATCCAGGGGCATCACGAGCCCAAGTGCGACGCACAAGCTGGGTCGTAGGCCGCGGTGGAAACAGTCGATCCATCTGAAACAGAGAAGTTCATGGTTGTCATAAGACAATGAGAAATATAACCGATCTCAGAAGGAAAGGTTAAACAAAACAATGGAAAGGAAAATGATTATCAGACTAATCAGATCAACGACAGGGAAATCGCACTGAATCCAGCTCTCCGGGTGGATAGAATTAACGAGAACCTAAATGTCGGTGTTAGTAAATTTTATTAAACCCGAATAGATGAGAGATTAGAATCCCAGAGTAAAGACGAGGAATAAAAGATCCTAATACCACCCAGTTGGCGACGTGGGCCCGTAAGCCACACAGCCAAGTTAGTAAAACAGTTTTTGACCACTAGACTCAACTTCGGCCAAGGAATTGGGAAGGGGGATTCCTAGAGGCAGTCGGCTCTGATACCAACCTGTGCCGACCCCGGCTTAATCGTGCACTAATCATACACGCAAATGCACACGATCAAGCCTAAGGATTCACTTGAAGATATCACAACACAACTCTAAAACATAAATAAAGTCATACAAGCTTTATATTACAAGCCAGGGCCTCGAGGGCTCGAATACATAGCTCGATGGCATACAAGCGTCAGCGGAAGCATTAGATATCTGGGTACAGATATATTACAGAGAGAGAATTATAAGCCTTCACAGAGGCGGGGTAAAATAAAATACTACGATCGAAAGGCGTAGGCCTCCTGCCCTGGACCCTCCGATCCTACTCCTGGTCGTCAGTCGGCTCCTCGTAGTAGTAGTACTCGCCAGGCGGGTAGTAGTACTGGTCGTTGGCAGGGGCGTCTGGCTCAGGGGCTCCGTCGTCTGGTGGCATAAAATGGGATATGGGGGAAAAAGAAAGTAAAGCAAACGTGAGTACTCATCAGAAGTACTCAGCAAGCAAGGATCTACACTACATATGCAACATTGTCAAAGGAATGGCTATATATGTGGACTGGGCTGCAGAAATGCTAGAATAGAGGGGGAAGGCCTAGTCCTATCGAAGACTAACATCTTCAACAATCTTCGACAGTCTTGCAGCATCAGGAGAGAGCAGATGAACATAATGTAAAGTAGTAGTAGTAGTATCATCAACCTCGACCTGAGATCCTTTCTCGACTCCCTGCGAGAAAGCAATCCCAGAGCCGTACTATCCAGTTCTCATCACATGTTCTAGTTGTACCGATCGGGATACAACTCCGAGTGTCCGTTACCGTAGGACAGGCTATCGATAGAAGTTTCTTCCCTGCAGGGGTGCACCAACTTACCCACCACGCTCGCTTAACTCCGGCCGGACACACTTTTCTGGGTCATGCCCGACCTCGGCTAAGCAACACGCCGCAACCCGACCGAATACCTAACAGAGAGGTCAGCACGCCGGACTAACCTATGCCCCCAGGGGTCTTGGGCCATCGCCCCGGGAACTCCTGCACGTTACGTGCACCGCCGGTGAGCAGACCTAGCAACCCCTTATACAAGCGCGGTTGCGTTTCTAGTCCAACCCAGCGTGTGCCGCATCAGTCGCTGACGTCCATTAAGCTCCGGCTGAAGTATACGACGCAGAACGCCCATACTATGCCCACGTGATGGTTAGTGCTATCGGGCCAGAGGCCCCTCGGATCAAATATCCAAACCGTAGTGAATTAGGAGCGCGCGGAAACGAGCAGAGACTCACGATCGATGTGACCCCGTCGCCCCGTCTCAAGGACTTGCGGCAAGGGCTAAGAATGCCCGGCCACGCCTCGTGTTAACTCGCGGGCACCATCAAGGTCAAACCGACTCCACATCACTTCGCACTAAGCTCGCGTGGGTACCCCTCAGGGCCGACCCGTCTTTAGTAACATGGTTTAGTGCAGGTCATAATATCCAAGGTAACTGTGTGTCTGACACCGAAGGGAACCCTGAGGAATCACCCTCGATGGAATTCCCGCTCGATGTTAACATCAAGGTGAACGAAGGAGGAATCACCCTCGAGGTCCACACTTGAGAGTTTCGCGACGATGTCGTTATCGGGGGTGGTGTAGGAGGAATCACCCTCGCTTACCACGACCGAGTAACTAACCTACAAGGTTAACATCAGAAGTGCTGACGAGGTATCACCCTCGGCACTCAACGGTAACCCAACAGTGTCGGCAACTAAGGGGGAAGTGATGTGCGGTGCCAGGGTCTAGTCTTCAATCCCGATGATCGGGTCTTCTGATATCCAGCAGGGCAGTCGGGATCAAGTGGGGGGTCTCTGTCGTGTCTCTACCCAGCATATACTAAGCAGTCTAGGTTAACCAGTAAGGTAGCAAGACAGGTTACAATAAACAGGCTATGCAACAGATATAGGAAACAGTAGCAGTAGCAGTTCTAATGCAAGCATAAGAGAGAAGAGAATAGGCGATATAGGCATGCTCAAAATGGGGGTGCTTGCCTGTTTGCTCGGGGGCAAGGGCAAGGTCGTCGGTGGTGTCGTCGGGGATGTAGTCGTACTCCTGTGCGGCGTCTGCCTCGGGAGCTACGTCAACGTCGGGGTCTACCGAGAGAGAAGAGGGGGAAGAAACAGGTAAACATAATGCAAACAAATGCAATACGGTGCGTGTGATGCTATGATGCAGTGCAGGGTTGTCTAATTATGCATCTAAGTCATTTTAGTTATTTTTAGAATTAAACTGGGATTTATTTACCGAAGTGTGTGCACTATTCATCTGCCGGATACGGGTCCGGAGTTACGAGTTCTTCTACGTAGGGGGTTCCGATGGAGAAACAGACGACACGATCAGACTCGGCTCGTCGTTCTGAGCAACTTTCATGTTTTAACCTTTTTCGATCTGAGCTACGGTTTAAAAGTTATTAATTTTTAAAGTTTATTTGAATTTCTGGAATTTATTTATTTAATAAACTCAACATTATCCAGAATAGTGCCTGATGATGTCAGCATTGCGTGAGGATAACGTCAGCATGCAACAGTGGCGCTGACTGGTCAAATATGACATGTGGGTCCAGTGGGACCCACATGTCAGCCTCTGTTATTTTAACAGTGGGCTAATTTTAATTCCAGGGTTAATTAGGGGGCGGACCCCACCTGTCAGTGAGACATTAGGCTAATCTAATTAACTTTATTTAATTAAATGTTTATTTAGGTTAATTAGTCGCCGGGGCCCACACGTCAGCGACTGGGGTTGCCCAGTCAGCACGTTGACTGGGTCAACCCAGTCAACCGGGGCCCCCAGGGCCCACTGGCAGCCACCCTGAGGTGGGGCCGGCCCTGCCACGTCGGCGGTGGCCGGCGGCTCGACGGCGGCGACGTCAAAACACGGCGGAGGGTTCGGGCCTCCGTCGGAAATCGCCCACAGGCGACCATTTTGCGCGCGCGAGGGCGCGTTCGAACGAGGCGAACGGGCCGCATGCAGTGGTGGTGGTGGTTTCGCCGGAATCGGCCGGAATCCTCGCCGGCGTTGAGCAGCAGCGGCGCCGGAGCTCGGGCCTCGTCGGGTTCTACGATACACGGCACGGGGAGGAGTGCTAGGGGTCTTGCCAGACTCGCACGAGCCCCAGGAGCTCGATGCTGGGTCCGGACGAGCACGACGGCGTCTGTGGCCGCGGCGGCAAAGTGCACAGCGGCGACCCGTGCTCGGCAACGACGGCAGCTAGCTACAGAGCGCTCGGGGATCAATGAGGAGCAGCAGGGGAAGGAGAGGCTCACCGTGCGGCACCCATGTAGGCCCTCGACAGATTTGTAGCAGCAGAGAGGGTCGCGGCCGCCGGCGAGCTCCGGAGTCGAGGATGAAAGGGGGCGACGGCGAGCAGCAGCTGCAGGGCCTCCATGCTACGATTCGACGGAGCAGGCGATGTGGTCGATCACGGCGCGTCTCCTGGACACGATGGCGAGGCGAGGTGTCGTCGCTGGCCACGAGAACGGCGACGAACGGCGGCGGATCCATTCGGCTGCTCTCGGATCTGAACGAGGGGAGGAGCGGAGCGAGCGAGGGAGAGGGGGAGAAGTGACGGGGAGGAGCCAGGGGGGTGAATGGCCTCGCCCTTATCCCCTCCGGCTGTCGGTGGCGTCGTCACCGTCGCCGTGTCGCCGCCCGGCTGGCGCGGGCGCGCGCGGCCAGGGGCGCGCCGACACGCACGAGGAGGGAGAAGGGGTGGGCTGCTGTTAGACTGGGCTGCAAACTGTGCACTTAGGCCCAGCCAACAGTAGCGTTTTCCTTTTTCTTATTTCTCTTCTCCCTTTTCTTTTATTCCTTTTTCTGTTTCAAAATGATTAGGCCACTGGTGCTCTTTTGAAAAATGTGGAAGTTGGCCCAAATATTGCAATGCAATATTATCTCTCACCAAAAAGTGGTTTGGGCAGATTTGGAGTTCATTTGAATCTGTAATGATTTTAAATGGATTTTAATATTCTGTTTAGGTGCTGTTTCACCTTGTTTGAGTCACTTGTCCAACTCCAAATATTTTGATATTGGTTTTAGAAATGTTCCTGGATTATTTGCCATTTAATGAACATTTTCCCAACAGAGTTTGAACAACTTTATAATTCACTTTTGAATTTGAGTTGATTTTCAGATGTGAATTTGAATTGGATCATTAACCCATATGACTTGGCACTGCAAATGATCATGACTTGGCAGTTTTAACAGAGTGTCACAGAGCTTATTACAAGGGGGTGTTACAACCTGCTTATGCTAAGTTCATGGCGAGGCCTTGTTACGTTTACTTACAGCTTAAGATGCCAGGTTACAAGGGCACCATCACAGTACATGGGAGTCGCAAGGTGGCCCTGGAGTGTGAGGAAGGTGATGCTGCTTATGCTGAATTAGTTTGTGCGGCGGAGGAGCTAAAATTTTACAAAGATAATGTGGACCCGGCGGACATGACGTCCTTGAAAAATCCAACCACAGAACATGATCCCTTGCTAAAATTTAAGTCGGCAGATGACACTAAAATGATTGATTTTGTTCCTGGTGACTCGTCTAAGCAGTTCAGCATCAGTGCCAATTTGGATCCGAAATAGGAAAGCGCGCTCATCGAGTTCATCCGTGAGAACCAGGATATCTTTGCATGGAAGCCTTCAGACATGCCAGGTGTACCGAGGGAACTCGCTGAGCACACTCTCAATATTGATCCAAAGTTTAGGCCGGTCAAGCAATTCCTTTGTCGTTTTAACGAGGAGAGGCGGAAGGCCATTGGTGAAGAAGTGGCCCGGCTCTTAGCGGCCGGGTTTATCGTTGAAGTTTTTCATCCGGAGTGGTTGGCTAACCCAATGTTGGTACTCAATAAGAATGGCACGTGGCGAATGTGTGTGGATTACACAGACTTAAATAAGGCTTGTCCGGCTGATCCGTTTGCTCTCCCCCGTATTGATCAAATCATTGATGCTACGGCGGGTTGTGAGCGATTGAGTTTTTTGGATGCTTATTCTGGTTATCATCAGATCAAGATGGCGGTTAAGGACCAGGAGAAGACGGCTTTTATTACTCCGTTTGGAGCCTTCTGCTAAGTGTCTATGCCTTTTGGGCTCAAGAGTGCACAGGCAACTTACCAATGGTGTGTGCAAAATTGCCTTCACAGTCAGATCGGACGAAATGTTCATGCTTATGTAGATGACATTATGGTGAAATCCAGGAAGAAGGAGACCTTGATTGATGATTTGAAGGAGACGTTTGACAATATCCGGGTCTACAAGATGATGCTTAACCCGGCCAAATGTATTTTTGGTGTACCAGCAGGCAAGCTCTTGGGTTTTTTGGTTTCTAACAGAGGCATTGAAGCTAACCCGGAGAAGATCAAAGCCATTACTTCTTTGGTTAAGCCGTCGTGTGTTAACGATGTTCAGCGTCTGGCAGGTCGCATTGCAGCTTTAAGCCGGTTTATAAGCCGGTTGGGAGAGAAGCCTATTCCTCTATATCAGATGATGAAGAAGACAGATAATTTCGTCTGGAGTGATGCTGCTAATGAGGCATTTGAGGCGCTTAAAAAGCAGCTGGCTGAGCCGCCGGTTCTGGCTGCTCCCATTGATAAGGAACCTCTGTTTTTATATGTGGCTGCCAATGGACGAGCTGTCAGTGTGGCCATTGTGGTGGAAAGGAAAGAGGCAGGCAAGGAGTATCCGGTTCAATGGCCGGTTTACTACATCAGCGAGGTACTTATTGAGTCCAAACAGAGGTATCCGCATTGGCAGAAACTTGTATATGGGGTTTTCATGGCAAGCCGGAAACTCAAGCAATATTTTCTGGGTCATCCCATTACTATGGTCAGCTCTGCTCCTTTAGGGGATATCATCCAAAATAGAGAAGCCACAGGCCGGGTCGCCAAGTGGGCCATTGAGCTTGGACCTTATGGTCTGAAGTATGTGCCTCGTACGGCCATCAAGTCCCAAGCGCTCGTGGATTTTATCAACGACTGGACAGAGTTGCAAATGCCTGAGGAAAAGCCGGATAACACATATTGGACTATTCACTTTGATGGGTCCAGGCAATTGGAAGGCTCGGGGGCTGGAGTTGTCTTGACTTCCCCGCGAGGTGATAAATTTTCTTATGTTCTCCGGTTAATGTTTCCTTGTACTAACAATGCAGCTGAGTATGAGGCCTTGCTCCACGGTCTTCGGATGGCTAAGGAGATGAATTTAAGTCGGGTAAGGTGTTTTGGTGACTCAGATCTGGTAGCTCAGCAAGTTTTCGGCACTTGGGATTCTAAGGATCCACTCATGGCGGCTTATCGTCGAGAGGTTGATACTATTGCGGGTCACTTCAAAGGATACCAAGTCAAGCATATTGATCGCAGGAAGAATGAGGCGGCCGACACTTTAAGCCGGTTGGGCTCTCAGCGTAAGCCGGTGCCACCCAACACGTTCCTGGATGTCTTGCTCAACCCTTCTGTCAAATTACCTACTGAGGAGGATCTTGCTGTTCCTGACCCGGAAGCACAATTGGTGGCAGCTCTTCATGCTATTCCTGATTGGACAGTTCCGTATTTGGCCTACATGACCCGGGGCGAATTACCTGAGGATGAAATTCTGGCCACACAGATAACCCGGCGGTCTAAGTCAATGCCAATTGTTAATGGGGAATTGCACCATCGCAGTGTCTCAGGGGCATTTCAACGTTGCATCTCTCCTGAAGAAGGTTGTGAGATTCTGCGAGAGATCCAAGGAGATTTTGGTCACCATGCCGGCTCTAAATCTCTCATAGCCAAAGCTTTTCGTCATGGGTTTTATTGGTTGACGGCTCATGCTGATGCAGAGGATTTGGTCAGCAAGTGTGACGGTTGTCAGAAGTTTTCACGCCGCGCTCATATGCCGGCTCAAGAGTTGAGGATGATTCCAATTACTTGGCCTTTCGCAACTTGGGGGCTTGATATGGTGGGGCCTTTCAAGAGGTCCAAGGATAAGAAGACCCACCTTTTGGTGGCGGTTGACAAGTTCACTAAGTGGGTTGAAGTAGAGCCGGTCAGTAAGTGTGATGCAGCAACGGCGGTTCAATTCATCAAAAAGGTGATCTTCTGTTTTGGCTTTCCACACAACATTATAACAGATAATGGTACTAATCTCTGTAAAGGCGCTATGAGAGAATTCTGTCAACGGGAGCATATTCGACTTGACGTCTCCTCTGTGGCTCACCCTCAGTCTAATGGTCAAGCGGAACGAGCTAATCAAGAGATTCTGCGAGGTATCAAGCCCCGGCTTATGGTTCCTTTGCAAAGAACGCTGGGTTGTTGGGTGGAGGGGTTACCCTCTGTGTTATGGAGTATCAATACAACTCCCAACAGATCTACGGGTTACACACCTTTCTTCATGGTTTATGGAGCAGAGGCGGTTCTCCCTAGTGACATCCGTCACGATTCACCCCGGGTGGCGGCTTACATTGAAGCTAATAATGGAAAGGCATGTCAAGATGCACTTGACCTGTTGGATGAGGAGCGTGATCTTGCGGCGGCTCGTTCGGCGATTTATCAGCAAGATCTACGTCGCTATCACATCCGCCGGGTCAAAACCAGAACCTTTCAAGAAGGCGACTTAGTGCTCCGGCTCATCCAGGATCAGACAGATATGCATAAGCTATCACCACCTTGGGAAGGACCTTTTGTGGTCAGCAAGAATCTGCATAATGGATCATACTATCTTATCGACGTTCGAGACCACAAAGACTCACGTAAGTCGGAGGAGGAGACACGTCGGCCGTGGAATATTGCTCATCTTCGGCCCTACTATACTTGAGCCATCGGCTCTCATAATGTACATAGTCTGATGATGTATATATTATAGACAGTATATTAAAGCCGGCATCCCTGATAATTCAGGGCCTCTGTCGTTTCACTTCTTCGAAGCTGAGTCTTTATCATCATCTTACCTGTTCATCTAAGAGGCTTGACGCCCAAAACTTCAAAGACCAAAGAGAGTTGGATGCACAGCACAGCTCAAACATAGGTCCCCAACGAACACAATCCGTAAGTATGTCACTTGGGGGCTTCCTGTTCAAACATAGGCGTATTCAACCAAAGAGAACATAGCGCGACTACCCTCTTGACCAGGTTATCTTGTTCAAACATAGGCGTATTCGACCAAAGAGAACATAACCTTTCCGGGTCATCCTACCTGTATGCCAGCTGCTTCAACTCCATCAGGTCATCCTGATTGACCCGTCGAACTCTTAACAATCAATCTTTTACGGTGTATTCACCAAAGATCTTGAGCTTGTTAAAGGATCAAACGGCGGCTTGTCATGCGAGAGCACGGCCCATAGATAGTCAGGATAGATCCAGGCTTCATAAGCCGCCTTCTTTGAAACTTGGATAAATCGGCCCGTGATGCATGCTGCTACTCTGACCCCGTGTACTCCTGATAAGTCTATCTTTATACAAGACCTGACTTTATCTAGGTTCAAATGTTGATTGGGTACTGTGAGTGCCGGCTCACGGAAAGCACGTATCTTCCAGTGGCTCAGGCTAGTTTCATCGAAGAAGACACTTTGGCTTGGCGGCCTACAACAGCCTCGAGTTTCTGGAATTTCTTGATTTCTTATTTTTTGACATTTGGTTTTACAAATCAGGCCAAGCTGCCCTATTTACGGCTCATATTTGAAGCACCTTTCGGGTTTCTGCAACCCACCAGGATGGCAGACTCTAAGTCGCCAAAAGCATAATAGTATTATGGTTCGAGTTATAGCTCTAATCACATGAAGCTATTAAGCTGGCAGTTTAAAGCGTACATCACAGGGTCATGATAAATCAGATCTGCATCAATTCACGCTGCCATAAGCATAAAGTGATGGTTTCTTAAACTGGCAGATCAGCAGTGTTGCGCAAAACAGAAGCATGCATGATGGCACGGCAGTTTAAAGTTTTACTACCCTATTACATGACTCCATGAGTCAATAGATCAAGTGTTTTTCATACGGATCAAATATAAACCGCCCAGCGGTTCAATCTTCTTGGCCTTGCTGACTTGAGGTTTCTGGATTATCCTTCTCCGGATCTTCGTCCTCTGCCGCTGTCTGGAGATTCGGTGATGACCAATCAATGCACATAAAGCTTGAAATTCAGCCTTATCATCTATAAGTCCAGACGGGTCAACTTCAGGGGCAAAAGTATGCTTACGGATTGGAGGGATTAAACCCATCACTTTATAAGCCAGCGTAGGCATCTTTTGATTCTCCATGCTGTAAGCCGGGTGATATTTCGACAGATCCGTCTCATTCACGATCAGACTGGCCAGAGGGCGTATTTCTTTCACACAGGCAGCAAAGTCTTTCTGATCAAATGCGGTGCCGTCCTCTTTTAAGCTTGGATATCCAGTAGCTACCTCAGACGGGTCTAGCTCTGGTAGCCATGCCTTGGCCCGGCTCAAGGCCGTTACGACACCGGCTCTTGCAGACGACCGTTTTATTTCATCAATCCTGGCAGGTAGCACGAAAAGTTTTTTCAAGACATCTGACAAAAGAGTTGGTGCTTGAATATTCGGAGAGATTGTACCCAGTGTACGCTGTGCTCCAGTATACAGTTGTTCGACAAGGGTGTAAACCGCCTTCAGCTTCACAAGCATGTCTTGGTTAAAGTTGCTGCTCCTTGGACCTGAGTAAATCATAAATCGATCAGAGGCGGTTTATAACCATCAAGGAAAAGATTCACTTTTGATGTTTAAGAAGGCGACTCACCAAAGATAGCGGAAACCATCTGAGATACACGGTGTTTTAAACCAGTGAGTTCAGTGCTCACCTCCTGAAGAGCCGCTTCCGCTTTTTCAGCTCGTTGTATCAAAGCAGTCTTCTCTTCAGCCCAAGTGTTTCTCTCCGCCTCAAAACTGGTCTTCATCTTTTCCGTCTCAGCCATGCTAAATTCGAATTTTGATTTGGCCTTCCGGGTCTCAGCTTCTTGATTCTTCAGTCGAGTCTTTGCATCAGTCAATTGTGATTCAAGTTCAGCAGTTGCAGCCTGTATGAAGTACAGACTTATCAACACATTCATATCAGGATTACAAGAGTATAAGTCCCAAGTCTTTTGCAAGCAATAACACTTGGCACTTGGGGGCTAATGCCTGCCGAAAAAATTTCTTTATACAAACAATTCATGTGAATAAAGTCCCAAGCACTTTGCAAGCAAGAGTACTTGGCACTTGGGGGCTAATGCATATTGCTCGTGTCTCCTAACTATCTTACAATGACCCGGTTGTGCTGTAAACAATCACAGCCGGCTCATGGGGGCTACACAGATAAGCTCTCTGTTATAAGCAATGGGAAACAGGACCGGCTCATTCATGCTGATTAAACCGGCCTTTGGGTGCTACGGATGTAATGTTATCAGAACAAGCCGGCTTTGGAAGGATTCACTACAAATGTTCACATTTCTGCTAAAGTCTACAGCCTATTCAATCTTATCATAACCAGTAGACTTGGGGGCTGGCAGGATGTATATAATTTATTTAAGCAGGAATTCATACCTCATGTTTCTGATGCATTTGTTTCACCATCTCAATTTCAAGATCGTGGCTGGAGTGTACTTGGTTGAGATAGCCAGACAATATCTCGCTGCTGCTCAATTGTTCATAGTGAGAGACATCAAACTTCACTTTCCGCCTTTCAATAACCTCTTGTTTGGCGGAGTGTTTTGCCAAGATAGTTGGATTTCCCGGTTCTATAAAACCGGAGCCAGTAATCAGAACGTCATCAGTATGAGTCTCTGACGGCTTAGGTGAGCCTGACGGTTCAGTGATCAAAGAGTCGGTGTTGGTATGATCAATGGAGAGATCAGGAATTTCAGGTGGAACGCCAGGGGCAGGTTCTTCTGGGTGTTTTTCAGAAGCTTCAGGTGTAGAGACTTGCTGCTCCGTTTCAACAACTTTAGGAGCTTTAGTTGGCTTGGTAACTTTGGCCTTCTTGCTAGGCTTTGCTTGTCCACTACACGGGTTGTGACAGGTCAGTATAGTTATCAGAGTATAAAGAGGTAAAGAATAAAAGTAATTGTTGTTACCCAGGGGCAGTCTTGAAAGCCGGCAGTTGGGTCTGTGATGAGTCGCCAGAGGAAGAATGAGAGGTTTCCTGGTAGTTTGAGTCAGAGGAATTGAGTGGCTGGCGAAAGCAACCCGCCAGTGGGTAAAAAGAAGTTAAGCTTAGAAGGACCTCATTTTGGCATTTCCGTGGAGCTGGAGTATTCGGTAAGCCGGAAGACAATTCTTCACCTCCGTTGTTCCGAGTCTGGCGTCGCCTTTCGTGCTGCTGTTGCTTCAAAAGAAAGTGAGGATCCAAATGAGCTAAGGGGTGTGAAAACCTTACTTTCCGGGTTACTCGTCGAAATTTCTGTCTTGGCAAAGGCTCTGAGTCGGAGGAAATAATAGTTATCTCTTCTTCAACTGCTTGGCTGGCCCCCATGTCATCCTGAGAGTAATCAATGTTAAAAAGATAATTGAAAAAGGAGCCAAGAGAGTCAAGGGCTACCTCCGACTCAGAGGTTTCATCTAGATCAAGCATGTCAGAGGCAGTTGGTTTCTTCTTATGCTTCTTGGTGGTTTTCTTGGCGGCTTTCTTGGCAGCCCTGGCCTTCTTGGCGGCTTCATGGTCATATTTTGCCTTCCAGAAATCAGATTCAGCCTGTGGAAATTAGCAAAGTTGAGTTAGTACAATGTTTGAATAATGAGATAAAAGTAAGATGAGTTAAAGACTCACATCTGGCGGCGGGTTAAGTTTGCAGAAAGGGTTCAGACCCACTTTGCTGCAGTCTTCGGAATCTTCGTTCAAAAGAGTTTTAACCATATCGGTAATTGCGTCATCAGTTAAATGCAAGGGGCTGTGGCGTAATGGATCCTTGGTACTGCCTGTATAAGTGCACATTAAGCCGGGTCGGCGGCTCAAAGGTATGATCCGCCAGGCAACCCAACACCGAACCAAGTCAATGCCAGTTAAACCGTTTCCCAGCAGAGCTTTAACCTTTGCAATGGTGGGAGCAAGTTTTTTATGCTCAGCAGCGGTAAGCTTTTCAGGAAGATGATGCTTTGTGTCAAGACGTTGGGCACGATAACCCGGCAATGGATTTTCGTCAGCCGGAGAGGTGTCTTTGCAATAAAACCACGTTTGGTTCCAATCTTTGGGGTGACTTGGCAAGCGAGCGTAGGGAAATATGGCGTCTCTTCTTCGCTGAATTGAGATTCCACCAAGTTCCAAGCTGGGTCCGTTCGTAGCCTCATTCTGGCGGTTTAAATAAAAATATTCCCTAAAGAGTTCGACGCTGGGCTCCTCTTGAAGGTATACTTCGCAGAAGACTTGAAAGTTGCAGATATTTGACACGGAATTGGGTCCGATGTCTTGAGGATGGAGATGGAAGAAGTGCAGAACATCTCGGAAAAACTTAGAGCCGGGTGGTGAGAAGCCCCGGTTCATGTGATCAGTGAATACAATGATTTCGCCGTCCTTTGGCTGAGGTCTTTCTTCGCCTGGATCAGGAGCACGGTAATGCATAACATTCTTTGCGGGAAAGTACCCGATTTTGACAAAGTCTTTAAGTGAGCCCTCAGTGACGACGGAGGGAACCCAATTGCATGTATAGACTATCTTTGGTGGCATTGTGAAGAGAGAAAACCTAAAGGAAAGGGAAATTTTGCCGGTTCAGATCAATTTGCGAAACCACAAGTTAAACAGCTACAGTGTATATTCAGAATGGCGGTTTAAATGAGGACTAATGCTATATGAGTAATTATAAGCCGGTGATGTAAGCCGCCATGACAAGTACTGGTATTCGAGGTCTGACAAGAGGAAATTTTACTAAGTATTGGAACAAACAGGTCTTGTAGATTAAAGCTATGTGATTGGATCTGCAGCTGTTCAAAAAAATGGAATAAAATCTAAACCTAAGGTGGCGGCAGCAGAGAAGTGGGGATATTTAGATGAGATCTATTGCTATGAGGATATATTCTGATATTGCAAAACAAGTGCTAAAACTGCTACTGCGCAAGATTTGTACTGTCTTCAGATCAAAATTATGCAAGCTAAGAAAAAAAAGGGAAGAACGGTGATGAACACCGACAAACAGAGAAACCCTAACACAGATCTATGAAGAGGAAAAGGGAGGACTTACGGGCGCTGGTTGACAGCGGAGGGGCGCCGCAACGTTCTGGTTTGTTCAGGGCGATGCAGTAGCCGGAAAGAGCAGGGGATGAAGATCGACGACGGCGGAGCTCGGGTGCGCTGTGGCGCTGTGAGGAGGAAGAAGAAGGCGAGAAGGAAAAGAGGGAGAGTGAAAGAAGGTCTCGAGGCCCTATTTATAAGGTTGGAAGGATAAGTGGCATGTGCGGGAATCGAGGAGACAAGAAAATGGATATATAACGGCGCGGACGCCTCAATTTTCGGAGGTTCAGTAAAGGAAAAGATTTATTAAGATTTCGGCCATATATATAATTAATGACAGGTGACGTCACGGCGGGTCACCGCGATTTCAGGAGATGGCGTCATGACGGATTACAAATAACATAGGAAGATGAAGAGCGATTTTTTCTAACTGAAGAAGATTGACATGAACAAGTTCAAATCAACCTAGGGCCTAATGTTGGGGATATGACAATTAGATATGACCCGCCCAGGAGGGGCCGGGTCATCCCAATGGCGGTTCATCTAAAAGAAGCCTAAGAGTATATTGAAGATGGCGGTTCATAAGACAGGCTTGTTAAAGGGCCCAAACCCGAAGGCGGCGTAAGGCCCGTAAGTGTAAACCGCCATGTACATGTAAACTTGTATTGTAAGGCATATAAGGTAAGTCACCGAGCCGAACACGTTTGTATGAGCCGGCCGGGACTCTGTAGGCCGCAGGACGTCAACCCATGTATATAAGGGGATGACCCGGCGGCGGCTTAGGAGAGAAAAAAGGAGACAACAGCTCGAAAGCCAGGCAAAGCGTATTCACTCCCTGGTAATCGAAACCCTAACAATACCACCTCAAACTGGATTAGGCCTTTACCTTCACCGCAAGGGGCCGAACCAGTATAAACTCCTCGTGTCCTTTGTCCCGTTTAACCCCTTTAAGCTAACCTCGTCGCCATGGCTCCACAACTAAGTCCTTTCATTAGGACATCTGCCGTGACAATTCCACGACAAAGATGTTGTGGTGATTTTGTTGCTTGAAAGTTATATGATGCAACTGTATCAAGTTGTCTGCATATGGTGCAACTGTATCAAGTTGAGCTTGTTGGTGTGAAATGAGCTTCCATTCCACCATCCATTCAATTTTTCGTCGACAACTTATCTAAAGTGTTTGGTGAACTAGCAGGGCTCCCTCCTCGGCGCAACTTTTATCATAGAAAACCTATGGTGCCGGGGGCACAACCTATTAATATCCAACCATATCGCCATAAGCCAAAGCACAAAGCAGGGATAGGTCGGCTAGTTGCCGAGTTGCTGCGTTCGGGTATCATCAAACGTAGCTCGAGTCCCTTCGCTTACCCTGTTATTCTAGTGAAGAAGGATGACACTTGGTGATTGTGTGTCGACTATTGCCATCTTAATGCAACGACTGATATTGCCAAGTACATGTTGCCAATCATCGAGGAATTGTTGGACAAGCTCAATGGCGTTGTCTGGTTCCCCAAGCTGGATCATTGAGTTGGCTATCATTAGATCCTTCTGGTAGAAATAGAAGAGTACAAGATGGCCTTCGAGGTGCACTCAGGTCATTTTGAATACAATGTGATGTCATTTGGGTTGGCAGGGGGCCAGGGGCTACAGCCACATTCCTAAGAGCCATGAACGACACCCTGCACCCCCTCCTTCATGAATGTGTGCTTTTTTTACGATATCCTTGTCTCCAACAGCACTCTCGAGGACCATACCTTGCATTTGTCTCAAGTATTCAAGCTCATGCAACATGATCAATGGAAAATTAAATTCTCAAAGTGCTTTTTTGGAGTGACAATACCTTGCAGTTAGATGCTATTTCGCCCTCCTCTACCGCATCCCAATCCTCGTCCCCATCACCGAGCCCGGAGCTAGAGGAGGATGTGTGGGTTGGTGACAATGGCGATATCATCAGATGAGCGGGAATTGACCATCATCCTGGTGTTGGAAATATGCCCTAGAGGCAATAATAAAATGGTTATTATTATATTTCCTTGTTCATGATAATTGTCTGTTATTCATGCTATAATTGTGTTATCCGGAAATCGTAATACATGTGTGAATACATAGACCACAACATGTCCCTAGTAAGCCTCTAGTTGACTAGTTCGTTGATCAATAGATGGTTACGGTTTCCTGACCATGGACATTGGATGTCATTGATAACGGGATCACATCATTAGGAGAATGATGTGATGGACAAGACCCAATCCTAAGCCTAGCACTAGATCGTGTAGTTCGTTTGCTAAAGCTTTTCCAATGTCAAGTAACTTTTCCTTAGACCATGAGATTGTGCAACTCCCGGATACCGTAGGAGTGCTTTGGGTGTACCAAACGTCACAACGTAACTGGGTGGCTATAAAGGTGCACTACGGGTATCTCCGAAAGTGTCTGTTGGGTTGGCACGAATCGAGACTGGGATTTGTCACTCCGTGTGACGGAGAGGTACCTCTGGGCCCACTTGGTAGGACATCATCATAATGAGCTCAATGTGATCAAGGAGTTGTTCACAGGATGATGTGTTACGGAAACGAGTAAAGAGACTTGCCGGTAACGAGATTGAACAAGGTATCGAGATACCGACGATCGAATCTCGGGCAAGTATCGTACCGATAGACAAAGGGAATTGCGTACGGGATTGATTGAATCCTCGACATCATGGTTCATCCGATGAGATCATCGAGGAGCATGTGGGAGCCAACATGGGTATCCAGATCCCGCTGTTGGTTATTGACCGGAGAGTTGTCTCGGTCATGTCTACGTGTCTCCCGAACCCGTAGGGTCTACACACTTAAGGTTCGGTGACGCTAGGGTTGTAGGGAAAGTTTGTACGTGGTTACCGAATGTTGTTCGGAGTCCCGGATGAGATCCCGGACGTCACGAGGAGTTCCGGAATGGTCCGGAGGTGAAGATTTATATATGGGAAGTTGTCATACGGTCACCGGAATAGTTTCGGGGGTTATCGGTATTGTACCGGGACCACCGAAAGGTGTCCGGAGGTCCACCGGGTGGGGCTGATTTACCCGGGAGGCCTAATGGGATGTATATGGGAGGGAACCAGCCCCCTAGTGGGCTGGTGCGCCCCCCCAAGGGCCCATGGCGCCTAGGGTTGGGAAACCCTAGGGGAGGGAGCCTTCCACCTTGCTTGGGGGGCAAGTTTCCCTCCCCTGGCCGCCTCCCCTCCCCTCAGATTGGATCTGAGGGGGCCGGCCCCCTCTCCTCTTCCCCCTATAAATAGTGGAGGGGTGGGAGGGAGGCCATACCTCATCCCTGGCGCAGCCCCTCCCCTCTCCAACACCTCCTCCTCCTCCCGCGGTGCTTGGCGAAGCCCTGCAGGAATACCACGCAGCTCCAACTCCACCACGCCGTCGTGCTGCTGCTGGAGCTGTCCTCCCCAACCTCTCCTCCCCCCTTGCTGGATCAAGAAGGAGGAGACGTCTCCGCTCCGTACGTGTGTTGAACACGGAGGTGCCGTCCGTTCGGCGCTCGGTCATCGGTGATTTGGATCACGACGAGTACGACTCCATCAACCCCGTTCTCTTGAACGCTTCCGCTCGCGATCTACAAGGGTATGTAGATGCACTCCCCTCTCTCTCGTTGCTAGATGACTCCATAGATTGATCTTGGTGATGCGTAGAAAATTTTAAAATTCTGCTACGATCCCCAACAGTGGCATCATGAGCTAGGTCTATGCGTAGTATCTTGCACGAGTAGAACACAAAGTAGTTGTGGGCGTCGATTTGTCAATCTGCTTGCCGTTACTAGTCTTATCTTGATTCGGCGGCACTGTGGGATGAAGCGGCCCGGACCGACCTTACACGTACGCTTACGTGAGACAGGTTCCACCGACTGACATGCACTAGTTGCATAAGGTGGCTAGCGGGTGTCTGTCTCTCCCACTTTAGTCGGATCGGATTCGACGAACAGGGTCCTTATGAAGGGTAAATAGAAATTGGCATATCACGTTGTGGTTTTGGCGTAGGTAAGAAACGTTCTTGCTAGAAACCTATAGCAGCCACATAAAAACTTGCAACAACAATTAGAGGACGTCTAACTTGTTTTTGCAGCAAGTGCTTTGTGATGTGATATGGCCAAAGGATGTGATGAATGATATATGTGATGTATGAGATGATCATGTTCTTGTAATAGGAATCACGACTTGCATGTCGATGAGTATGACAACCGGCAGGAGCCATAGGAGTTGTCTTAATTTATTATATGACCTGCGTGTCATTGAAATTCGCCATGTAATTACTTTACTTTATTGCTAACCGTTAGCCGTAGTAGTAGAAGTAATAGTTGGCGAGACAACTTCATGAAGACACGATGATGGAGATCATGATGATGGAGATCATGGTGTCATGCCGGTGACGATGATGATCATGGAGCCCCGAAGATGGAGATCAAAAGGAGCGAAGTGATAATGGCCATATCATATCACTATTTTGATTGCATGAGATGTTTATCATGTTTTTGCATCTTATTTGCTTAGAACGACTGTAGCATATAAGATGATCCCTTACTAAAATTTCAAGAAAGTGTTCCCCCTAACTGTGCACCGTTGCGAAGGTTCGTTGTTTCGAAGCACTACGTGTTGATCGGGTGTGATATATTCTAACGTTCGAATACAACGGGTGTAAGCCAGATTTACACAGCAATACACTTAGGTTGACTTGACGAGCCTAGCATGTACAGACATGGCCTCGGAACACAAGAGACCGAAAGGTCGAACATGAGTCGTATAGAAGATACGATCAACATGGAGATGTTCACCGTTGATGACTAGTCCGTCTCACGTGATGATCGGACACGGCCTAGTCGATTCGGATCATGTATCACTTAGATGACCAGAGGGATGTCTATCTGAGTGGGAGTTCATTACATAATTTGATTAGATGAACCTAATTGTCATGAACTTAGTCTAAATGTTACATATCTATCTTGTAGATCAAATGGCCAACGCTAATGTTACCCTCAACTTCAACGCGTTCCTAGAGAAAAACAAGCTGAAAGACGATGGTAGCAACTATGCGGACTGGGTCCGTAACCTGAGGATTATCCTCATAGCTGCCAAGAAATCATATGTCCTTGAAGCACCGTTAGGTGACCCACCTGCTCTCCCAGCACTACCAGACGATTTGAACGTTTGGCAGACACTCACCGATGATTACTCCTTCGTTCAGTGCGGCATGCTCTTCAGCTTAGAACCGGGGCTCCAAAAGCGTTTTGAGCATCACGGAGCATATGAGATGTTCGAAGAGCTGAAAATGGTTTTCCAAGCTCATGCCCGGATCGAGAGATATGAAGTCTCCGATAAGTTCTACAGCTGTAAGATGGAGGAAAATAGTTCTGTCAGCGAGCACATACTCAAAATTTCTAGGTTGCACAGCCGCTTGTCTCAGCTGGGGATTAATCTCCCGGATGACGCGGTCATTGACAGAATCCTCCAGTCGCTTCCACCTAGCTACAAGAGCTTTGTGATGAACTTCAACATGCAGGGAATGGAAAAGACAATTCCTGAGGTATATGCGATGCTGAAGTCAGCGGAGGCAGAGATCAGAAAGGAACATCAAGTGTTGATGGTGAATAAAACCACTAAGTTCAAGAAGGGCAAGGGTAAGAAGAACTTCAAGAAGGACGGCAAGGGAGTTGCCGCGCCCGGTAAGCCAGCTGCTGGGAAGAAGTCAAAGAATGGACCCAAGCCTGAGACTGAGTGCTTTTATTGCAAGGGAAACGGTCACTGGAAGCGGAATTGCCCCAAGTACTTAGCAGATAAGAAGGCCGGCAATACCAAAGGTATATGTGATATACATGTAATTGATGTGTACCTTACCAGCACTCGTAGTAGTTCCTGGGTATTTGATACCGGTGCGGTTGCTCATATTTGTAACTCAAAGCAGGAACTGCGGAATCAGCGTAGACTGGCAAAGGACGAGGTGACGATGCGCGTCGGGAATGGTTCCAAGGTCGATGTGATCGCCGTCGGCACTCTACCTCTGCATCTACCTACGGGATTAGTTTTAAACCTCAATAATTGTTATTTAGTGCCAGCTTTGAGCATGAACATTGTATCTGGATCTCGCTTAATGCGAGATGGCTACTCATTTAAATCTGAGAATAATGGTTGTTCTATTTATATGAGAGATATGTTTTATGGTCATGCCCCGCTGGTGAATGGTTTATTTTTATTGAATCTCGAACGTGATGTTACACATGTTTATAATGTGAATGCCAAGAAATGCAAGGTTGATAACGATAGTCCCACATACTTGTGGCACTGCCGCCTTGGTCATATCGGTTTTAAACGCATGAAGAAACTCCATGCAGATGGACTTTTGGAGTCTCTTGATTATGAATCATTTGACAGATGCGAACCATGCCTCTTGGGCAAGATGACCAAGACTCCGTTCTCCGGAACAATGGAGCGAGCAACCAACTTATTGGAGATCATACATACTGATGTGTGTGGTCCAATGAGTGTTGAGGCTCGCGGTGGTTATCGTTATGTTCTCACCCTCACCGATGATTTGAGTAGATATGGGTATGTCTACTTGATGAAGCACAAGTCTGAGACCTTTGAAAAGTTCAAGGAATTTCAGAGTGAGGTGGAGAATCAACGTGACAAGAAAATAAAGTTCTTACGATCAGATCGTGGAGGAGAATATTTGAGTCATGAATTTGGCACGCACTTAAGGAAATGTGGAATTGTTTCACAACTCACGCCGCCTGGAACACCTCAGCGTAATGGTGTGTCCGAACGTCGTAATCGCACTCTATTGGATATGGTGCGATCTATGATGTCTCTTACCGATTTACCGCTATCCTTTTGGGGTTATGCTTTAGAGACTGCCGCATTCACTTTAAATAGGGCTCCGTCAAAATCCGTTGAGACGACACCGTATGAATTATGGTTTGGGAAGAAACCTAAGCTGTCGTTTCTGAAAGTTTGGGGATGCGATGCTTATGTGAAGAAACTTCAACCAGAGAAGCTCGAACCCAAGTCGGAAAAATGCGTATTCATAGGATACCCTAAGGAAACTATTGGGTATACCTTCTACCTAAGATCCGAGGGCAAGATCTTTGTTGCCAGGAATGGATCCTTTCTAGAGAAAGAGTTTCTCTCGAAAGAAGTAAGTGGGAGGAAAGTGGAGCTTGATGAGATGACCCTCGAACCGGAGAGTAGCGCAGCACAGGAAAATGTTTCTATGGAGCCTGCACCGGCTAGAGAGGAAGTTAATGATAATGATCATGATCAAGCTACCACTGAACTTCGAAGGTCCACAAGGACACGTTCCGCACCAGAGTGGTACGGCAATCCTGTCCTGGAAATCATGTTGTTAGACAACAGTGAACCTTCGAACTATGAAGAAGCGATGGCGGGCCCGGATTCCGACAAATGGCTTGAAGCCATGAAATCCGAGATAGGATCCATGTATGAAAATGAAGTATGGACTTTGACTGACTTGCCCGATGATCGGCAAGCCATAGAAAATAAATGGATCTTTAAGAAGAAGACTGACGCGGATGGTAATGTGACCATCTATAAGGCTCGGCTTGTCGCTAAGGGTTATCGACAAGTTCAAGGGGTTGACTACGATGAGACTTTCTCACCCGTAGCGAAGCTGAAATCCGTTAGAATCATGTTAGCAATTGCCGCATACTATGATTATGAGATATGGCAAATGGACGTCAAAACGGCATTCCTTAATGGTTTTCTTAAGGAAGAGTTGTATATGATGCAACCGGAAGGTTTTGTCGACCCTGAGAATGCTGACAAGGTATGCAAGCTCCAGCGCTCAATCTATGGGCTGGTGCAAGCATCTCGGAGTTGGAACATTCGCTTTGATGAGATGATCAAAGCGTTTGGGTTCACACAGACTTATGGAGAAGCCTGTGTTTACAAGAAAGTGAGTGGGAGCTCTGTAGCATTTCTCATATTATATGTGGATGACATACTGCTGATGGGAAATAATATAGAATTCTTGGAAAGTATAAAGGCCTACTTGAATAAGTGTTTTTCAATGAAGGACCTTGGAGAAGCTGCTTATATATTAGGCATCAAGATCTATAGGGATAGATCGAGACGCCTCATAGGTCTTTCGCAAAGCACATACCTTGATAAGATATTGAAGAAGTTCAATATGGATCAGTCCAAGAAGGGGTTCTTGCCTGTATTGCAAGGTGTGAGATTGAGCACGGCTCAATGCCCGACCACGGCAGAAGATGTAGAAGAGATGAGTGTCATCCCCTATGCCTCAGCCATAGGGTCTATTATGTATGCCATGCTGTGTACCAGGCCTGATGTAAACCTTGCAGTAAGTTTGGTAGGTAGGTACCAAAGTAATCCTGGCAAGGAACACTGGACAGCGGTCAAGAACATCCTGAAGTACCTGAAAAGGACTAAGGATATGTTTCTCGTATATGGAGGTGACGAAGAGCTCGTCGTAAAGGGTTACGTCGACGCTAGCTTCGACACAGATCCGGATGACTCCAAGTCACAAACCGGATACGTGTATATTTTGAATGGTGGAGCGGTAAGCTGGTGCAGTTGCAAGCAAAGCGTCGTGGCGGGTTCTACATGCGAAGCGGAGTACATAGCAGCCTCGGAGGCAGCACACGAAGCAGTATGGATGAAGGAGTTCATCACCGACCTAGGAGTCATTCCAAATGCGTCGGGTCCAATGGCTCTCTTCTGTGACAACACTGGAGCTATTGCCCTTGCCAAGGAGCCCAGGTTTCACAAGAAGACCAGGCATATCAAGCGTCGCTTCAACTCCATACGTGAACATGTTCAAGATGGAGACATAGATATTTGTAAAGTGCACACGGATTTGAATGTAGCAGATCCGTTGACTAAACCTCTTCCACGAGCAAAACATGATCAACACCAGAACTCTATGGGTGTTCGATTTATCACAATGTAACTAGATTATTGACTCTAGTGCAAGTGGGAGACTGTTGGAAATATGCCCTAGAGGCAATAATAAAATGGTTATTATTATATTTCCTTGTTCATGATAATTGTCTGTTATTCATGCTATAATTGTGTTATCCGGAAATCGTAATACATGTGTGAATACATAGACCACAACATGTCCCTAGCAAGCCTCTAGTTGACTAGCTCGTTGATCAATAGATGGTTACGGTTTCCTGACCATGGACATTGGATGTCATTGATAACGGGATCACATCATTAGGAGAATGATGTGATGGACAAGACCCAATCCTAAGCCTAGCACTAGATCGTGTAGTTCGTTTGCTAAAGCTTTTCCAATGTCAAGTAACTTTTCCTTAGACCATGAGATTGTGCAACTCCCGGATACCGTAGGAGTGCTTTGGGTGTACCAAATGTCACAACGTAACTGGGTGGCTATAAAGTTGCACTACGGGTATCTCCGAAAGTGTCTGTTGGGTTGGCACGAATCGAGACTGGGATTTGTCACTCCGTGTGACGGAGAGGTACCTCTGGGCCCACTCGGTAGGACATCATCATAATGAGCTCAATGTGATCAAGGAGTTGTTCACAGGATGATGTGTTACGGAAACGAGTAAAGAGACTTGCCGGTAACGAGATTGAACAAGGTATCGGTATACCGACGATCGAATCTCGGGCAAGTATCGTACCGATAGACAAAGGGATTTGCGTACGGGATTGATTGAATCCTCGACATCGTGGTTCATCCGATGAGATCATCGAGGAGCATGTGGGAGCCAACATGGGTATCCAGATCCCGCTGTTGGTTATTGACCGGAGAGTCGTCTCGGTCATGTCTACGTGTCTCCCGAACCCGTAGGGTCTACACACTTAAGGTTCGATGACGCTAGGGTTGTAGGGAAAGTTTGTACGTGGTTACCGAATGTTGTTCGGAGTCCCGGATGAGATCCCGGATGTCACGAGGAGTTCCGGAATGGTTCGGAGGTGAAGATTTATATATGGGAAGTTGTCATACAGTCACCGGAATAGTTTCGGGGGTTATCGGTATTGTACCGGGACCACCGAAAGGTGTCCGGAGGTCCACCGGGTGGAACTGATTTACCCGGGAGGCCTAATGGGCTGTATATGGGAGGGAACCAGCCCCTAGTGGGCTGGTGCGCCCCCCCCAAGGGCCCATGGCGCCTAGGGTTGGGAAACCCTAGGGGAGGGAGCCTTCCACCTTGCTTGGGGGGCAAGTTTCCCTCCCCTGGCCGCCTCCCCTCCCCTCAGATTGGATCTGAGGGGGCCGGCCCCCTCTCCTCTTCCCCCTATAAATAGTGGAGGGGTGGGAGGGAGGCCATACCTCATCCCTGGCGCAGCCCCTCCCCTCTCCAACACCTCCTCCTCCTCCCGCGGTGCTTGGCGAAGCCCTGCAGGAATACCACGCAGCTCCAACTCCACCACGCCGTCGTGCTGCTGCTGGAGCTGTCCTCCCCAACCTCTCCTCCCCCCTTGCTGGATCAAGAAAGAGGAGACGTCTCCGCCCCGTACGTGTGTTGAACACGGAGGTGCCGTCCGTTCGGCGCTCGGTCATCGGTGATTTGGATCACGACTAGTACGACTCCATCAACCCCGTTCTCTTGAACGCTTCCGCTCGCGATCTACAAGGGTATGTAGATGCACTCCCCTCTCTCTCGTTGCTAGATGACTCCATAGATTGATCTTGGTGATGCGTAGAAAATTTTAAAATTCTGCTACGATCCCCAACACCTGGAGCGCATGTACAAAGTACATGTGGTTCGCAGTGTACCCTCAGGTCCGCGCCGACAGCCGTGTCAACCAGTTAGCGCATGTCACGGATGCGAAACTCTCATGAGCACCACTGGGCAAAGGCCCGCTTTGCTCGACCTGCTAGCGCCCATCATCAATGCATAAGGATTTGTACTCTGAGTCTGTCACTAAAAAGAAACATTTAGTTCACATCATCACAATAAAGGACAAAACAAAAAGATCCCCATACCACATCCACGTTGTCGCTCCCGCGGCGAAACCCGAGCCCGCCGCCGCCGTCCCCTCCATCCACCTCCTCCTACCTCGCCGCCGCCGGAGGAGGCCGGTGGGCTAAGTCCGTGCGGCGGACGGCGGCAGCGGGGAATTCCTCGCGTTCCCGTGGCGCATCTGGTGGGGGAGGCTCCGGTCCTTCTCGTCATGCTCCCTGGCGGCCGGCGACTCCCCTGGCCCGGCTCGGCGGCTTCCCTCGCGGCGCGCCCCGGTTGCGTCGTCTGGCCTCTCCGACTGCGCTCGATTGTGGCAGGGGTAGGCCGCCTGGCTTCCTAGTGGGTGCTGCGCGTCCGACAGCGCGTCGGTGAGCCAGCGGCTGGTCCATGGTGGGGCAGGTGCGGGCGACCACCGGATCCGGTCAGGCTCGCCGGATCTGGACTGCTGGCTTTGGTTGGCGGTGAGGTGGTTTGTGGTGGTCCTCGGGTGCTGCTGGCACAATGGCATTGGGGGTGGTGTGCGGGCTAGTGGAGGTGCGGTGCGTGGGGATGTGTTGGTGGGCGGTGCTCCGAGCGAAAGCTTGCCGGGCTTTGGCCGGCCGACAGCGTCGGCGTCCGTGGGCGTCATGTTACCTCCTTGGAGGCGCCCCGTGGAGTCCACCCCCCTGCACACCCTTGGATCCAGCTCTTCGGGTGAAAGCCTAAGGCCCGGTCGGGTCGGGCGACGGCGTCAGCATCGTCGCTTCCCTCTTTGGGGTGTCGCCTTGAAGAGCATTGGATCCCGTTCGCACTCTCCATGTGCTAGACGCTCACGACACTGCGGTCGGCAGGTGCCCGGTCGGCAACCTGGCGGTGCGGTGTCCAGTTTGGCAACGATCATGATGGCTAGCGGTGCAGGGTCGCGGCAAGGCTTCGGTTGTCGGTTCTTACCCGGCTTGATCGACAAGTCTCTTCTGGGTCTCGGCGTGCCGTCGCGGAGTCAGAACTGCTCGGGAGGTGCCTAGGCGGTGACGATGACAAGTGGCTGGTGGTCTTCGAGGAGGTGTTAGTTGGCGCCAACTCTGCCCTTCTTAGTCGGAGTTGTCTGGCGCCTGCGCCGGTGACTGTTTGGCATGGGCCATCATGGGTTCCGGCATTTGCGGCGACAAGGACTTCGTTGGTGGAAGTCGATGGTGAAGTCGGAGTCGCTGGCTCCTGGAGGAGTGATGACGATGACACTTGATCACGACCTTGACTTTGTGTTTCTTCTATGCAGCATTGTTGTCTCTTCGTGTGGGTGGCCAGGTCAGCCGGTGTTGCCCTGTATGGGCTGTTGTGACGGTTTTAGCCTGGTTTTTCGTTAATTAACCGGACAACCCTCTTCTTTTTTAGTATGGGCTGTTGTGTCGGTTTTAGCCTGGTTTTTCGTTAATTAACCGAACAACCCTCTTCTTTTTTAATGAATCGGGATCCTTAAGGGCCGGCTTAGGGATACAATTTTACTCGTGTAATTCACGAACCCGGAAGCCCACTCGTCGTCTGCAACACGGACACTGAACCGCTCATTTAACACCATGCCATCATCATACTCATGACTTGTGCACACAATTTTGAACAAACACCGTGCCAGAGCAAGAACGGAAATCAGCAACAACGTGGTGCTATCATGTCATGCAACTGACGAAGCGGGCACAATTCATTCACTTGGCCCACTCATCGCCTGCAAGCCGGACACTGAGCCGGCGAACCCGTTTATCCGGAGCGCCGCCATCGGAATCCTGGCTTGGCGTCGACTTCCGCCGGCGAGTCTTTTCAGCTGAAGGCTTCTGCCTGTCATCAACCTTTCTCCCTCTGAGCATTGTTGTAGAGCGGATTTCGTCTACTAGATCCTGGTCCGCAGTTTTCATGAACTCTTTGAAATCACTAGGAATCATCAGCCTCTCCAGCAAGTTCTCCGTGCTGACGTCCACAATCATGCTCTCCTCGCACGCCTTCTTCAGGTTCTTGACGCCGTATTTGTCGCTGGCGACGACGAGCTCGCTCCGATGCACGAGCAACTCCTCCTCGGACGTGGCGACACCGTAGAGGCAGCCCACGAAGGCCTGGCACGCCTCGATGGACTTGTCGGAGATGTCCACCGTGGAGAGCTCCTTCTCCCTGAGGTCGTGCGTGAACATGCTCACGAACATCGGCGACCGCGCGGCCAGGACGGCGCGGTGGGCCCTGATGCTGCCACCGACGGCGTTGATGGTGATGTCGGTGAGGATGTCTTCTCGCAGCATGCGCGCGACGCTAGACTGGGCTTGCTCCACTGACGTCATCCTAATTCGTGTAGGGCGCAAAATATAGTGTGTTTTACCGGACTGCAATACAAAAGAAACACCATCATTACACTAGCTGTAATATATCCTCCTGTTCCATTGTTGTCCTTAAGGTTCCATTCTATTTAGACAGAAAATCATATAAATATAAATAAAGCAAGAAACGGATATGCTAGCGCGCGCAACACATACATTCAGTCACATTCATATATTACTACATTAGGGATATTCGTCTAAACTCAATGCAATCTACTCCCTCCATTCACAAATATAATATGTTTTGGATATTTCAATATGCACTACATACGGTCTGAAATGAGTGAAAAAACACACTAAAATGCGTCTATATACATCCAATCAGAACAAAGTTAGAATATCTTATATTTGTGATCATAGGGAGTAAGCCATTAAGTGCAACCATCTATAACTTAAATAGGCAAGGGGAAATAATTTCTAAATAATATGGCAACATCAATTAACCTAAAAACTAATATGCCAAAAATCCAAATTTGACCACACCAAGAAACAAAAATGTAATTTGTTGTCAATAGTAGCCTCAGGTGCTATACATTGTCTATGTTCCATTTTTGTTTTATTTTCCTGACTTATTCAGGCTCTAAGTTGCTACATTGAGGCTAAAGCTTAGTGGATTGCACTGCAGCTACTTTCTGAATTCGTCACTCTCTATTGTATGTTTTCCTCTCTATGTTGCTAGCACTAACATCGTGGTGTCCAAGTCTCTTGCACAGTCAAAGGAATCAGAAAGTTGTATTCTTATCTCTTTTTTGTGCAGGGTACATTTCTTATCTCTTGACCATCAGAGAAGTCTAAATTTAGTCCTTCAACTATCCTGGTCCGGATGAGAATGATAGAAAAGAGATGAAAGTGCTCGGAGCAATGGAGCACTCAAATGGAGGAAAAAATTGAAACGGATTTTTTTAGAAATTATGAACATGCATGTAGCAATGTTAGATGGACGAAGCCGGACTGTGGCTGTGTCTGAAGCTTAAACTAGATGCTAGTGTTGATCCTCCGTCCGTTAGAGCCACCTGGGTGCGGTGATTCAAGACGACAATGGGGATTTGGTCAGCCTGCAAACCAATTGATCATTGCCCTGCCGCGTAGTTGGTAAAAGGAGTTGCATGCGTGGATGGTGTCCGAGGCCCGTGGGCGTCGCTGGGCGACTGGTCATCATGGAGAGCGATTATGAGGGGCCTCCTTTGCTTCACAGGAAAGGAATGTCATATGAATAGGAAAACTATAGGAAGCAAGACATTTATCTTAAATCCTATTTATAGGGATAGGAACAGAGGTGTCATTTGGTTCACATGATATGGTTTTTTTCCACTGGGTCTGAACTAATGTTTATTTCCTTTGAAATATGGTCGGTAGGAATAGGATTCTATTTTCCCTAAAAAAGGAATAGAATTCTGTTCTTGCTAACCAATGGGCTCTAAAGAAAATTTTCCTACAGAAATCCAATCCTAAATAATTACAACAAAATTCCTGCAAACTAAAGGAGACCTAAAGAGCTGGAGAGGTGCAATCGCTCGAAATCAGCACTAGCAGGGATCGCCAAGGATAGTGATCAGGGTGCACAACCGCTAAAGTTCACCGGAGGGCGAATAGAGTTGTGGATGGCTTAGCAAGGTTTAGCAGGGCTGGGTGCGTGGTGGTGTTTTGCTTCACTTGGTCCCAGCATGCGTGTCGGGTCTGGTGTGACGTGAATATAATCACTTTGTTTCTTCTAACTTATGTAGACCTTTTTTTTAAAAATGTGAAAAAACATGCACCTTGAGAGTCAGAGAATGCGCGGAGAAAACCAAGGGGCTAAGCTTAACTCTTGCACTATTTAGAAGTATACAATTATTTCTGAAAGATCCAGCAATTCAGCAATTCCATCATTACTCTAAGAAAAAAATAAATGGACATAAGCTCCCATGACATTTGTCGGGACCGACTTCTGTCACTGATATGCAGCGACGCAATCAGACATGACTTACGTCAGGGGATCCGAGTCCAAAGAAATACGTGTGGGTTTTACCAATTTATAGTTGACACCAAACTTGATCTCAACCAAGCATCTAGATTCACATCCACCCATCACTGTCCATGTATAAGGACGCTTGAGAGGTACGTCAACTTCTGCGTGTGTGTGTATACTTGTCAGTAATGTAGGAAAAAAGGTCATTCATGTTGAAGACAAAGTAAATAATAATACAGGCCAGTTCAATATTACTAATGTGAACACATGCATATAGAAAAATACAGAAGTCTAAAAAACTAAATAAGAACAATAATGTACAACAAAATCATTTGAGGTTTAGAATTAGAACCCACAGAATATGGAGTAAACATCAGAAAGACAAATATATTGTAGGAAACCATAAGTATCATATAAAAACTAAGACCTGCATTCGAGTCATTAAGCATGTTACGTGATGGTAGGAGCTAGGGTTCTACCGGGTCTAGGACGGAGGTTGTAGGGAAAGGAGGGTGCTGGACGAGGTTGGGCTCGCGGTCGCCGACGGCAGGGCGCCGTCGTGCGCGAGGGAGGAGGCGGCGGCGCAAGAGGCAGGAGGCGGCTAGTAACGGTGTCCTGGACTAGGGGGTACTCACCACATCGTCTCCCGATTAGTTGGATTGGGCCGAGGACCCCCAGGGCCGTTTACTCATGGGCCAGTTCGGACAGCTGAAGTATACACGAGGAAGATTCCACAAGACTTGGTGATCAAGACAAGGGCACCTCTCCACCGGCGTATTCGACTAGGACTCTTGTTATCCTAGACCTCTGGTACATTATATAAGCCGAGGCTGGGCTAGTCGATAGGGAGACCAGATCATTATGACATCAATCATCATACCTCTAGGGTTTAGACCACAACATATGATCTCGAGGTAGATCAACTATGTACTTGATAATCCATCAATATAAACAAGAGCAGGACGTAGGGTTTTACCTCCGTCAAGAGGGCTCGAACCTGGGTAAACATCGTGTCCCCTGTCTCCTGTTACCCATCGATCCATGACACACAGCTTGGGACCCCCTACCCGAGATCTGCCGGTTTTGACACCGACATTGGTGCTTTCATTGAGTGTTCCGCTGTGTGATCGGCAAAGGATCAATGGCTCGCCCGTAGATCAACTGCGACGTCGGCATCTTCGTCGCCGGCTCGACTGGTCACCTTGGCTCGACCGAGGACTGCGCTCCGTCTCCGATCGTCATGTTCGGACGAGGGCCTTCATCAAACATCAACTCCGATCTCTATCATGATCACGGAGGAATCATCCTTGGAGCTCGGGGGCTCAACGTCAACATTGCCCTCGGGCGACCGTGCTGTTTTTCTAGACAGCAAACTTTTATCCGCCTCCACCGCCTCCTCGAGTGTCGTTTTAACGATTGCTTCAGTGGAATTGTGCGGAATTAAGTCTACAACAACCATGCAAAATTTCGCCGAGTTCCGATGGAGGAATCTCCGGCGATCTCCGATATACCGGAGCCCTGTCGAATCTGGATGGGAATCTGGACGAGTTTGGAGCGTGGTGTCCAGCATCTAGCTCGGACGTCATTTGGAAGATCCAACCGTTGATCGGCTACGGAATTCCTATATCTACCACCCCTCAAAATTTCAGCTCGATCCGACGGTTCAAACTCCGGGAACCTTCCGATGAGTGGACCAATTTTCAGATCTGTTTTCTGTGCGAATATGGATCCGACCCAAATTCATGTTTCTTTATGAACGTGATATTAGACGACCTTTTTAAAGGAATTTTCTTCTAGGGTATTGTGCGTTGTTTTTAAACACGTGCCTATAAAATTTTAAGCCTCCTCCGAGGTAATCTTCACCATCACGCTGGTGTCAAACCAGTCCGGCAATATTGCTCCACGGCTGCCGACCTGCGCTAGACGCGTCGTCGCTTTTTGAGCCGAGCTCAACTTCTTCGGATCATCATCTCGGCGAGCCGAACAAGAGTTCGGAATCGCCAAGGATAAATCATCACCAACATCGCCGCCCCACGGATTACACGGAGCGGGCACACCGGCACCGCCGCATGGCCACTTCATCAAGCCGGCATTGACCGCGTCACAAGTTACGACCTGCGTCGGCATGGCCGCACTGTTGCTTCTTCAAGCCGATGTCCATCACGCCGAACTGCTTCAACACCTCGGCTGACATGGAAACTTCAACGTCTCCTTACCGACCTGCTCCGTCACCTCGGCAAGACCGGGGGCTTCGCCATCTCTTCATCAACCTACTCCAAAGACTTCGGCGTCACCAGTCGACCAGCTTCGTTACGTTAGCTGGACCGGGGGCTTTGCCTCGGCAAGACAATCTTTGCCAGCATCGCCATGCCGTCGCTTCATCACCCATCAGGCAATGGATGTGCGGATCGAGTCCCAATTTTGAGAGTAACCTTTCTTCGGACTGCTACAACAAATAAACCAGGTGCTATTAATCCTAGCAATTTCTGCTTGTTTGGGTTTATTTTTCCCAAGGAATTATTACTCTGGTTTGTTCCATCATCTGTACACAGGTCTATCAAATGGTGGCCGCATTAACGACGGTCGCGTGGTGGTTCGGTCAGTTTCCGTACATAGTTCGGCGAACGCCGCATCCGGAACTCGGATCGACCTGTGAATTCGGGTTTTGCCACGCCTTTACCGCATCACGCCGACGCCCTGCATCGACATTGACTTCGGCGCCAGGCCACATCTCTTTAAATAAATTATTTTTGCGAAAAGCAATTATGCAAGGATTGTATATATATTTATATTATTCTTTTTGGACCGCACTATTTTACGTGTGCAGGTGATTGACTTCGACTGCGTCACGCGGTCACTTCGGCAAGCCAATGTCGTCGTCCCAATTGGCATAAATCGGCTCGCATGATCATCTTGTTGATTGAATTGCCATGCCGACATGTTCGGTTGCCTCGGGGACTTCAGCATCATCTAGAGGGTCCTACCTCGTCGGGTGTTTGGCGCACGGGTCATATTTCTTTTATTACTCACTTTGCATGAATTATTAATCATGCAACCTTTTTTTATTACTGTTATCTCCGGCTTGCACTATCTTCCATGCACAGGTAAATGATCCGGATTGGGCAGCGCTGTCACCTCGGCTGGACCGGGGGCTTCGTCATCACTTCATTAACCCACATCGGGAACTTCGGCGTCATACTGTCGGCCTACTCCGTCGCCTCGGACGGACGGGGGGTTCCACCTCGCCACATTGGCCGTGCTGTGTCGCCACTTCGGAGTGCCGAGCTCTTCGCTCCTCTATCTCGGGACCGGCTTAGGGGCTGGGACCTCGTCCCACCGTAAACTCGGACCGCGTCATCGATGCCGAACACATTAACCAGCTAAGTCGCTTTCATGCCCAAAGTTTTAAATTTTTAATTTGTGTTCGGTTCGACCGTGCTCACGTGAGTTGTTTGTTAAAAGAAACTCCCTTTACCCATGTTAGCTGGGGGCTCTTAAATTTACATGAGCTGTTTTATAATAAGTGTGTTTTCTTCTTGTTCGTTGCAAAGTCTTTTTCTATCACTCCTTCCTCGACTCGAGTGTGTGGTCAATAGCCGGATAGCCTGGGTCCGATCTTGACCCACTTGCAGTCTTGAGATCGGATGTGTCATGTTAAAGCACGACAGAAGCACAAATTTTTTTTAGACCAATTTTCGGATTGGCACCAATTGACTTGATTTAGTTCGGAAGTGGAGTTTCCGCATAAGTCTTTTGGTTTTTAAGCCTATGGCACTTTTAAACTATTTGTGTGTTTCCAGCATAAGTCTCGCAGTGCAACGCCGGACACCTTTAGAGATTCGGCAAAACATTCTCGGGTATTGCTTTATATGCATCGGTTTCGAATTGTGTCTTTGGTCAATAGTTGGGTTGCCCGGCTCCTGTGCTTGCCTCCTACGTTCCGCTTTGTTCGGCTAGGTGTGCAAAGGGAGAACCACTGCGATTGTGTTTCCAGCTAGCATGGTTAAGCGCCTCAGTGGAGAAAGCCAAAAACTGATTGGCACAATAAGTGTAAGCTGGTCAGCGATCCGATGACTGTGTTAAATTATAAGATCGATAGGGGTCACCCCATGTTAAATGACGGTCCGTTCATAACATTGGCCGAAGTGTTTACGGCTTGACCTCGACTGTCGCCGAACACTAACTGGGGGCTAGTAACTGGCCTCCCAACTTTAAGCTCCTATGACTAAGTGAAAGTTATAAAGCCCGCATATCTGATTGCCTCGTTTCCGCTAACACAACCGCCTTCGGGCACCGAGACGTCGGCTAAGGGTTGTTTTGTTATTGCGAAAACACCCTGCGTAGCATCTACAAGGGGGTGAAAGCCGACGATGGGCCACTTTCAAATGATAAACGGTCGCAACGGAGTCAAAATAAACATATCATCGGCGTTTGTATTTAATATACGAGGGCCTCCTTCCGCAATCATCGTTATAAAGCCATAAATATGCATCAATTTGACTTAAGATTTTGGCCAAGCTGGGTTGCCTGGCTCCTGTGCTTACCCCTATGTTCCCGATTGTTCGGCTAGGTGGTAAAGGGAGCACCTCTGTGATTGTTACTACCGGGTCATCCGAGTAAGTACCTCAGACTGGGTGAAGCCGAAAGCTAGCAATCTTAAAGGATCACATTGGTCGGCAACGACGGAAGTGAAAATTTTGATTCATTAATACCATAGAGTTCGGGAACTTTCCCCGAACTAAATCCTCAATATTTTCCTCCCACATTGATCGGAGGTGAGGTTTCATGATCATGATAAGCATGACGACCCAAAGAAAGGAACCGATAGCGGGACTATTTTCTTTGGAAAATGTTTCTTACGTTAAAACATAATATAACATATCTCTCCGTGTACCTTTGTTTATAAAACCGTATGACCGGATTGCCTTGTTTTCCATAAATCTTTGCCCTTATAACGACTTTATAAAGTAGGAAAACACTCCTCGGCTATTGGCCGAAGAGGTTGAAGCCGATGGTCGGTCAGCAAAATTTTGTACAATGCGGATCCGAGCACTAATGATGTAAAGTACTTGGATACATAGAGTCATTACACATAATTTGTGATTTTACTATGGATATCGATCCTTAATTCGGCCACCCGTGCCCGCATTAAGACTCGGGGGCTACTGGGCTTCGGGCTTATTATTTACAAATATTAAAGGGGCACATCGATCCCCTGATCTGGTGTTGCCATCCGACCAGTGTCTCGGGGGTTACTGCATTGCTTGTTCAATGCGGAAAATTCAAAGTGCTTAGTGTTCGGCTTGACCGAACTATAGGCAAATGCGTCTTCGGACAACAACAGGTACCATCTGGACCTATCTGGCATCAAGCTAATATATTACGTCAACTTCTCAAGACCCTCTCTCAAGGGCCTGTACGCCGATCACTATTATCTCTAATATATTACACTGCGTTTCTATTCCTACGTATGCTGCCGAGCTAGGAGTTGATCCTCAGGCCGATTTCGCGCATCGACCTGAGTCTCAGGGGCTACTTGGATCAGCGGTTTCATGTTTTCCTTCAGGTGCATCTCGGGTTTTAGACCGACACACACCTTGAGGGCTACTAGCTATATATCTCGGCGGAGAATAAATTGCACCAATAAAAAATATTCACAAAAAATCAGCCCGCAGTCGGGGTGGTACACACACCTTGAGGGCCAGTTTCTAGGGGTCACGTCCTACAGTCAACATGTGCTCTGATACCATCTTGTAGCGACCCGACCCGAATGGATCAAAGTCTCTGTGCTTAAGTGTCATCCCTGGATCGGTATGCTGACACACACAGTACTCGAGGATTTATAACAGAGGTAAATCACATGTATAAAGTAACGTAAATACTATTACCTCAATCCATATAGCGGAAGTAACAACAAGGTTGTGGATTCCCATCAACACCAACGGCAAAGTTGAGTGTAGAAATCGTAACCCTAACGTATCACTTACTCGTCGTAAGAATTCCTGCAACATGAGACGTTGCAGCCATGTAGGTCAGTACATTGAATGTACAGGCAAATTCACACCATAGGATAATGATGAATAATAGCTATCACTATATGCATATTTGGCTGGTGGAGGCTCTAGGTTTAACATGATTTTGCGAAAAGCTAATTTTTTCCTACAACAAAGGAATTTATTTTATTTAACTATCATGGTGGTTGTTAAACATTGAGAAGGTAAATCCCCCTCTCAATCCCAATTAAAAGTAATCGTTAAACCCGACAAATTAATTTAGAGTGATGAGATCAATATGATAATCCAAGAACCAGATACTCAAGATGTCCATAACCGGGGACACGGCTAATCATGATTAGTTTGTATACTCTGCAGAGGTTTGTGCACTTTTCCCCACAAGACTCGTTCTCCTCCGTTGGATTTCTCGCACTTCTTGGTGTTTGAGAAACGGATGACCGAGACACAGTCTTTCTGAAGCATTTACTCTTTACTCTGGGTAGACAGTTACACCTACTTTCCCCTACATCTGCTAGCCTACCACTGAAAGAGGTCCTGCAACATACTCAACTATGCTAGAGCCCATAATAGCTTGTGGCTGCACACGGAAGTTTCTAGCATGAATAATCTTATGATCCCTTTGAGCCTGGGTGGCGAACCATAGGAGGATCACACGGTATATCCCCGGGATCTCCTAGGACAACACTGGTATATCCCCAGGTGTCCGGGCAAGCCACTGGTATATCCCCAGGGTGCCCCAACCAATCCACCCAGATGTGTATTAAAGTAGCCACCTTAAGTTAACCTTAATTCAATCTTCACAGCTGTCAATGGATACACTCAAAACTCAATCCACGTCTACGAGCATAGCATGGCAATAAGCATAGCGTAGAGTAATCCAAGGGTTTGATATTAAAAAAAAAGGCAATAGGTTCTACCTCATTCATCTACTTCCCAATACCCACAATTTAATCACATCCTAATCAGGCAGTTTTGAGGATTGTAACTAATGCATAAAAACGGGTATAGAAGAGTATGATCAAAGTGTGAACTTGCCTTGTACTGTTGATGAGATCCTTCGCACTCATACTTCTGATGTTTCCTACTCGTCACACTCCGTTCAATCTAACGTGAGCAAGCAATTGCATACATAAGCACTCATGCAAAAGAATCGAAGAAAAGATCTCGAAAAACTTCGAAAACTAGCAATTAACTCTTGCAACAGAAAACAATTTCTAACAGTACAAAAATTGGGTGGATTTGGTCTTATCAGAAAGTTTAGGTCAAGAGCTTCAATTAGCAAAAAGAATCAATTAAATCGGAGTTACGAAACTCAAGTTATAGCCAAAACAAGTTTGAATATGAATCTGAACAAATTTCGAAATTTGAAAGTTGCAAAAAGTTTATTTGATAGATTCACTAGAAAGGTGGAATCAAGACAAAAATATTGGCGTTGGTTTCGTCTAATTTGGATGAACGAGTAAAAAGTTATGGCTATTTGAAAAATCAGGGCCAAGCTGTTTTACGGAAGAAAAAGATTTATGGCTAAAAGAATTCTAGTCCTAAAATGTAAATACAAGGACTAATTTATAAATCTAATTATTCTACCGTACTAGTCTAGAAATAATAAGCTACGGGAGTATATAAAAAAATACGAAGAAAGATACCTTTATAAGGTAGAGAAAAGATGACTTCCGAGAGAGAAGACAACTTTCAGAAGTCCCGCCGGAGAGAAGAAAAATATTTTTATTTAGTGAATCTAGTCAAACCAAAATATATTGATTTAACCCGAATCGGATGATTTTTGAAGGCTCTATGGGTCTATATTTATAGGTGGAAAGAAGGCTTAGAGGTCAAAAGCTAGGCAATGTGGGACTAAACGTAAACAAAAGGCAGACGAAAGATACAGGAAAAACAAAGAAAAGAAACGACGCGGCATGGGCCTTCGGCCGGCCTGCGCGTGTGCGCGCATGTCTGCGTGCGTTTTTTTTTTAACAGAAAATAAATAAATTAAAGGACAACTGGAAAAATAATATAGTCCGACCTGCTAGCTATGTTGCGCACGCTGGCGAAGGATAGCAGTCGGTCGCTCGTACAGCTTTTTTTTTTTTTTAGAATAAAAACAAAAAAAGGTAAACGGAAAATAAGAAAAATTTCCATAGGCATATTATATATCAAAATTTTCAGAAAAAGATTTTCCTAAAAGATGAACATATTTTCAGCGGCAAATAAATTTCACAAAAATTTAAATAAAGCAAACTGTGCTACTGCTGCAATAAAACCTAATAAAAATCATTTTAAAAATACCAAAATGATTTCAAATTTATTTCCCTCTAATTTTATATTGAAGGGAATCATTTTACCCTAATTTCCATATATTTTATTTTTGGATAAAAACAATTTGAATAAAAACCAAATAACTCCAAATTGAAAATAATTTCAAAGGCCCAATACCACAAGTTAATCACATCCTAATCATGCAGTGTTTGAGGATTGTAACTAATGCATAAAAACTGGGTATAGAAGAGTATGATCAAAAGTGTGAACTTGCCTTGTACTGTTGATGAAGATCCTTCGCACTCATATTCCTGATAGTTTCTACTCGTCACACTCCGTTCAATCTAACGTGAGCAAGCAATTGCATACCATAAGCACTCATGCAAAAGAATCGAAGAAAAGATCTCGACCCAATACCCACAGTTATCACATCCTAATCATGCAGTGTTTGAGGATTGTAACTAATGCATAAAAACTGGTATAGAAGAGTATGATCAAAGTGTGAACTTGCCTTGTACTGTGATGAAGATCCTTCGCACTCATAATTCCTGATAGTTCTACTCGTCACACTCCGTTCAATCTAACGTGAGCAAGCAATTGCATACATAAGCACTCATGCAAAAGAATCGAAGAAAAGATCTCGA